>OY987243.1:27668059-28328059 GCA_963920765.1 Ulota crispa | reverse complement strand
TTTCCATGTAGAAGACCAAGTTATGTAAGTGTGGGAGAATTTTCAAATGAATTGGAGGTGTAAATCATACTTTGTAAAATCTTGCAATGCTGGAAGGTCATGAAATTTGCATAAACACTAGGCAAAATTGGAGGATTTATATAATTTTGAGAAATTTGAATTACTTTGATCCAAATAGTGAAAACCAAGAAATCTTAGTCTATTACAACTTGGGAAACAAAAGGTCAAAAAAAAAACTAAAGCACCAAATTTTACAAGGGGCAAAAGGAATGGAGGTTTGGGAGTCCCATACCTATGTCTAGCAAACTAAAACTTCTCACTCATCAATCAAAATGGAATGATTCAAAGCTTCCCATATACATAAAAACCTAAAAATCAATTTCAGATTTTTATTTTTTTTAAAGTTGGATTCTCTTGACACTACACTGAATATTGCATTTAGGTTGTCTTAGATTGCCTTGACAATTTTGTTGTTTGAAGTTGCCTTGACAATTAGGTTGTCTTAGGTTGCCTTGACAATTAGGTTGCCTAAAGGGTATGTTCACACTTGGTTTTAAGAGGGGTAGTAGCAAAGGAAAATTAGATGTATTTGGACATACCTGTAGACTACATTCATATTGCTAATATCCCTCCTAACATCAAGAGTGGACATATCCATAAAGGTATGTGTCACACCTGGTGTTAGGATGGATATTAACAATATGAATGTAGTCTACAGGTGTGTCCAAATACATCTGCTTTTCCTTTGCTACTACCCCTCTTAAAACCAAGTGAACATACCCTGGTCAGTTGCCTCATGACTCATCACTTGGCCACTCGGAGGCGTATGTAACTCTCTAGATACTTGGATTTCACATGGTTTAGGACTTGAATGTGGTTAGTTTGTTGTTTGCAGTTGTGCAATTGTTGCTAAGTCCCTTCAAAAATTGTTTCTTGCAATAATTTTTGATGAAATTTAATGTGGCAGCAACAAATATTTATATGGTATGAAATGTTGAGAAATTAGTGTGGGACAACCTAAATGCAATATTTAGTATGTAAAGGAGCAGTGTCAATTTGGGCATTTTTTGTCAATTAGGGCACCTTGATTCGGACACTTTTTTGTCAGTTTGAACATACTTTTGTTGAAACAATTGTCAATTTGAATATTTTGGTCAATTTGGACATCGTTTCCTTTTCCAGTTGGAACATATAGATGAGATTTTCAAATCTATATAAAGAGAAACATCAAGTGCACCAAATTTTGGATGAAATTTTGTAGTAGAAGCATTTTATGGATGAACGTGTAAATGAGGATAGTTCTATGCACTTTTCCCTTTCATATATGCATTTTTGGGTCAAATAAAGTAAATAAATAAACAAAATTCTTTGGGCCAGTATCTTAGAAGATTTTGAGCTTCTTTGATAAAAACCAGCAGTTTTCACTTTCATTCAGTTTTTTGAGTGAAGGATCTTTACACTGGTTTCATGCTTATACTAAGATGAGTTTTTTTTAAAAATTTGGTTGGTTCTTATCTTATAAATTCAAATTCCAACCAATGTTTTTGACATTTCATTTGGCTGGCTTTCTGGTGTTTTTTTTGTCTCCTTGCTCATTGCCCTACACTAGATATTGCAATTAGGTTGCCTTCACAATTAGGTTGCCTTACCCTAACAAGTTACCTCATAACTCTTCACTTGATCATTTGGAGGTGCATGAAACTCTCTAAGTACTTGGATTTCACATTGTTTATGACTTGGAGGCCACTTATTTGTTTTTCCGTAGCTTAGTTGCTATTGTCAAGTCCTTTAAAAATTGTTTATTGCATGAAGATTGTTGTAGAAATTAGATTGGGGCAACCTAAACGCAATATTCAATGTAGACTATTAGACTTTGCTTTAAACATCCTTAAGATATGTTCACACTTGGTGTTAGGATAAATATTAGCAATATGAATGTATTCTAAAGATGTGTTCAAATGTACCTAATTATCCTTAAATACTACCACTCCTAACACCAATTGTGAACATACCATTAGACATCCTGTTTATTATGATCATGTCAGAGAGGACAACCCTGATTTTGCACTGTGCCTGCACAAAGCATGATCACCGCTTGGCTGAGCAACTCCACAGTGTCAGACTGATGGTTCAAGACAGACTGTCCAGACTTCAGACTCAAGGGCGGTTTGCTCTTAGAGCATCTCCAGGGTTGCCTTCCCAGGTTTTGACACACTCCCATCACTCATGATAAGTGTTCTAAGTCCCTCGAAATTCTCTCATGTCACTCCATCCTCATGTGTCAAAGTAACGACACTTCAAAATACTATTCATCTTAAGTTTAGAGAGATTTATCCTATCACTACAACAGAATGGGCATTTTATGATTCTGAAATATGATTGTTGTGAGTCATTTAAATTCTAAATGACTCATGACATTCATAATTCAGAGTCATAAAATGCCTATTATGTTGTATATTCTCCTTGGTGAATGGTCAAATGATTATTTATGTGGCACATTTGAAAAGCTAGGACCACCTTTAAAGTGCAAGGCTATAGAACAAGAATTTTGAGAGCCCCCCAAAAATAGATATAATATTTTGAAGCAATGTTTAGGGATAAATTTGGACTTCAACGACTAAAATCTGACATTTCCCAATTTTAACTGAATTTTCACTAGCATGCACCATTTATTCCATATAAAACTTCTATATTTCTACTATAATATACTATAAGTAAATTTATGAGAAAAAAATGACTGATTTTTTATTGAGTAATTTCAAGTTTCAACTAATTTTTTTTGCAATTCCAGCCGGCTGACAATACACCAACCGCTTGTTCTCCCCAAACATTGTCTTGAGGTGTTAAGTTTGAAGTGCAAAGCTGAAGATGCTCTAACTGGTACAATCTGGCACTACATGCTCCCCTAGAAAAGGTCAACTATTCTAGTTAGGACAGTTCTAGCTACCTGTAGGCAATAAACAAATTTTAAGCACTATACTGCACTGTGCACAATATCCGAATTGACAAGTGGTTTCACTGGTTTGAGGATTAAATGCCGTATCATATTCAGATGCCTTGCTTTCCGCTGTACTGCTTGGAACTTGGAATTTGGTGGTTGGTTCTCATTGAGCCTTTTGTGTTGACCTACGGTAAAGGTACCCACATTACTACTCTCATACCACACTTAGGAACTTTAGGAGGCAGTTTCCTCACAATCTTAACTCATTTTGACCCCGGCTACCTCAACACTAAAAAAACAATGGGTGAACAATGGAATTAATGGATGAATTTGCCAAGTCCGAAGTTTATCTATAGAAACACCTGGTCGCTCAAATTGGGAATTGATACGCGTACCACACCTTCTCGACTATCCCACCACCCCGGGGTAGATTTTAGATTTCTACCATCAAAAACCTGAATTTGAGAATTTGGAATTCAGATTTGGACTCAGAGATCTTGATTTTATCGAAAATCACAAAAAAAATTCTAATTGAACAACACCCAATGAAAAAGCTTATCTTTTTTATGAACAAAAGTAAAAGTAATATTTTTCCCCCAAGCTAAGTTTTTTCAATGGATGTTGTTCAATTACAACATTTTTTAATGGTTCTAGACAAAATTCAAATCTCTAAGTCCAACTCTAAATTCCAAATTCTCAAATTTAAATTTTTGATGGTAGAAATCTAAAATTTGCCCCGGGGTGTGGTGGGATAGTCAAGAAGGTGTGGTATGCATATCAATTCCCGCTCAAATTTTGCATGAAAGTTTCAAATATTAATAGGTTTTGAGGATGAGTTTCCTAGCATGGATGATTCTGTCCATTTTTATTTCCTTACTACAAACTTCCAGAGTGGAGCCACATTTTGAACAGTATGCACAATACTAAAAGTGTGTGTTTTTAACAATTAGTTGTGGGGGTCAAGCCAGCAAGTCAAACCAGTACAACCCAAACTTAATTACCCTCCCTAGTCTAGTACAGTATTGTACAGTATCCTCTCAAAACCATACATACATACAGTTGTAGTTCTCCCTTTTAAAAAAGTTCATTTTGTCTCTTCACAATAGCCTTTTTTGCAGTAATCCACAGTCAACAATGATGTAGTCCTTTGGGATTTCAAGAAATTGAGCCAAAGTTTCTTTTTAAAAAACCAAATCTCCATTCATGGAAATTTGGTTTCTCTTAAAATACAAAGTTTTTCGAGTAAAGTGATAAAAAAATGTTGATGGTGAATTTAAGGGATTTGGTTGGGTCAGTGAGAAGGAACCGTCCATATGCACATCTTTTGTTTTGGGAAACCTAAAAGAAAATGGTAGTGCTTATTCTAAATAAGAAAACCCAATGGCATTGGCTTAATTAGATTTTGTGTCATGGATGCTTGCAAATTGCAATTTGATTTAGGGAGTTGAGATGAATTCATGACTACATTTTTCCTTCGAAGATGATGGTGCAATTTGGTTCACAAATTAGAAATATGCGATTTTTACTATGTATCTTGACATGATTCACCATGAATTGGGGTTTTTGTTTTTTAAAAGTGACTTTGGCACGGTTAATTGATATTTCATAAGAATGCATTGTTGATTACGCATCACAATAAGGCTATTTGTAAAGGGGCAAACTTTTTTTACTTTTGAAGGAACAAACACTATATTATATGTGTACACTTTAGAGGGAATGACAATCTGATAGTTAGCATTGTTGTTTACACTGCCTTCATCTTTACTATAAATATATATTCTTTTGAAGATTGATTTGAGGTTTGTTTGAGTCAATATTGAATTCAAAACTTTGCATTTAAATGCTAAGAATATGATTAATGTTGTGTTTTTTTAGAACCTGAATCACTAACAAAAATAACGTTCCTATGGCTTTGGTCCACCATACAAGTCTTGAATTCCATAAATAGTATAAGTCTATAGTGTGTTGCTGAAAGAATTAAAATTTAAAATATTCATACCTGGAAAATGTAAAATGAGATGATTTCTTCATACCTACTCAATTCAGTACACCTCATGTTGACCTTGAAAAAATGTCAACCCATATTGTTGAATTAAATATTGAGCCACACTAAAATAAAAATGGTGAATACTAGAAGGGAGACAAAAATGAGGACTTGGTAACAAATAGGTTCGTGGCATCTATTTAGTTTCTTTAGGTGTAGCCTATCACCGATGCATAGTTTTGATGCTCTCAATATCTTCTCAGTGTCCATTAGATGAATTTTAAGTTTGCTTTAAGTTACACTAGTATTTCCTTGCAACCTCCACCTTTGGAAATTTGTTTACAAGCTCATTGCGCTAATAAATCTCGCGCAACAACTTACATTTTGCTTTATAAGCATAGTGACTTTACACTAAGAGTCAAGGTTACCTTTGCTATTCCCACAATAGTGACCTTTCATTAGTTGATTTTTAAAAACAGTCCCAAGGCCTTTACATTAAGAGAGTCGAGGCCAAATTTTCAATGCATATATCAACATTTAAACATTTAAAAATCAAGACTTGACATGGCCTTAATTTCAAAAAATTGGGTCTTTCAAATATGGCAAGCTAATTCTTGACCCTTGGGTCATTGTCAAATTTATTAAAATATGATTACATGAAAAAAGAATATACTTTTGAGACAGTCAACACCATAGGATGGAATAAAATATCAACCATTCTACATTAAAAAAATTATCTTTTTTCTCTTGAAAATTTTAAGGTTTGCCCTAATGGCCTCAACTTTTTTGCCTCAATATCTTTACTTACAAGACAATTGCCCCCCGTTACACTCATATTATAACATGTGCTGAGGATCATTCTTGAGGTAATTTGGGCTGTGATTTTGGTTGAAATGACCCCAAATTTTCATGGCCTTAACTCCTAGTGTAAAGTGGCATATAAGATGCAAAGTTTCTTCTCCTACTATCTCTTTTTCATGGGAGCTCTCTCATTGCGTAATTATGCGTGATGCCACAAAGTATGTTTACATGGTTATCGGTGAAGTTACCATACATCAACAATTCAGCATTTAAATTTCTCGCCAATTTTTGCCAAAAACTTATGTGGATTTGTGCCTAGCGACAGCAACACTAGAAAATTAAGGTGTGACAACACTGGAAAATTAAGGTGTGAAACTAGATGGATTTGTCAGGTGCTTGCCCAAGCAATGACTAAATTTGCCAAAATATGGATAAAAACTACTAATATTAGTATTTTATGGATGAATGCATGCTTGTTGTTGATTCTCTCCATTTCTGTCGAATTTTTCCTTATTAGTTGGCATTGGTGGGTGCCGGTCGCGCAATTAGTGAAAAAACAAAGTTTAAACACTGCCATAAGGTAGGAATACCATAAACGGTTACTCCCCAATAATGGCAAAGTAGACTGTTCTAAAATCAACAAGAGTTAGTTTTGAAAAAGATTTTAAAAAGATGCTATTTCCTTGCATTTGATTGGTTCAAACTTGTTTCGGAACAAGGTTCTAGAGGTAGCCGTTTAAAAGGCAACTATGAAACAAGAATCGATCAAAATCAAGAATCCACATTTATATTGCATAAAATATTCATTCTTGAGTTTTTATTTTTATTTTTATTTTTTTCACTCTTCCTTATCCTTGTTTCTCCACAAATTGAGCTTCATTTCCCAAGAAATTCCCCATATCTTCCAGGCTAAAGTGACTTATTTTAAGCGTTTATGGTATTTCTACCTTACATGGCAAGACACCAAGCACAGTCTTGTTCCCCTTCCCAAGCTGGCCCACGTTCCGTTCACTCTTTGCAATCAGCTGGCCCATGGATTATTTTCTGTATTTGTCAGGACAAGCTGGCTTGTTTTACTGCACTGCACAATAGTATGAGAGCATCTTCTGCAACCTTGTAATCACCGGGAGGTCTCTGCAAGTCTCCTGTCCGAGAGGATGGTCATTTCCAGTGAGAATTTTCTTGGCAAAATTTGCCTAAATTTTACCTCAAACTTTGTCTAGCAATCGCAACACTAGAAAAATTTGCTGAAAGTATGGATGAAATTGTCAAATCCCTCCCCAAGTAAGCACCAGGTTCACCAAAGTTTGAATGACGTTTACTAATATTAGTATATTTTGTGGATGAATGTGCACACGTCATTAGTTCTATCCAACTCTATCCAAAATTTCCTTGCCTCCTTATATCTTGGGGTGCATGTCACTCTACCCACTAAAATACAAAAAATAAACACTAGCCACTTCTATCCCCAACAATGCAAGCTGTTAAATATAATGCCAACCAATCACAAGCCAAAGAAATTTCATAAGCAATAAAATAATCTATGATAGCTTGCTCTTCCAAGAGAAAATATAGCTTATAGAGGGTCCAGAGGCCCCTTCAAATATGGCTATCTAAAGGGGGAAGGTAAATGTAGAAGTTGACACACACTAAAATTGATTGTTTATCATCCAAAATTTAGAGAAGAGGGGACATTTGCAGGATTGCAAGAGATGCTCTAACACACACTAAAACCGATTGCTTATCATCCAAAAATTAGAAGGGAGGGGACATTTGCAGGGTTGCAAAAGATGTTGTGACCTGTGTCCTATGGACATAGTAATTGTTGACTTGGGCTCTCAAATTCAAAACTTGAGTTCTTGAATTCAAGACTTGAGCTCTTGAATTCAAGACTTGAGCTCTCAATTTCACAACTTGAGCTCTTGATCCATGCTTAACTCCTAAAGTACTGAACACCCTTTTTTGGCAACAAAGCAATTTTGGGCAGCTCACTACACATGGGGTTTCCATTCTTTTTCTTTGAAATTTTCAACACATAATGCATCCAAAGAGTAGCTTTAAGGCCCAACAATTTTCATAACTTTTGACTTCACGGTTCAAAAGTTATTGCATGATATGTAATTTTCTTTGCTCGACGGGCAGCCAAAAAACTTCTTTAAAAATTACATCTTTTGAATTTTGTTTTTTGAAATTGGTTCTTTAGATTTATATACATTTGGGAAGCTTTGAATCATTCCATTTTTATCAATGCCATGAAAGTTATGATGAGATTTTGTTTGCAGGCAGTTATGGATTCTCTATTTTAAAATAAACTTTGAAGTCCATTAATTTACTTGATTTTCAATATTTTGGAAAATAAACAGAACTAAAAGATGTAGACTATTTATCACAACATTAGAACTGCTGGGATTAGAATTTTTCATTTCCGTAATTAAGTTCTTAAAAATTTAGTGGTTTAAATCATTCTCTACTTCTTTTTACTTACTATTTCTTTTCCATGTTTCTTACAATTCCAAATGATTTGAAATTTTCAAGTGTATGCCCAACTTGCTTCAAAGAAAATCAAAAAAATTACAACCATTTTGGAGTTTTTTTCATACAAATATGACTTTGCAAAGTGCAGCTGCCTAGATTTTTGCAAGGACAAAAAATGGCTTTTTGTCAATTCAAACTCAAATATCTAACAATCTACATGGTGAAAAACATTCCTAAATTTTTTTTCACATCTTTTGATACTAGTGTAGTACAAGATCTTATGGCCTACATTTGTCAAAAAAATTGTTTTAAAAAAATTTGGTACTTGTACTAGAATTGGCAATTTTGGAGAGGTGTTGATGAAAAATTGAGCTTAATACTTTTAGGGTCAACCTTCACAACTTGAGCTCTTAATCTATGCTTAACCATGCTCATAACTTAAATTGTTTGAAAAATAGACACAATTATTGCAGACTAGCAGACACTTAACCCCTAAATCCTTGTTGTCCCCTTGGGGGACAAATGGAATTTTGAGTAAGTACCTATGGCCTCAATTTTTGTCTTGAGTTTTTGAAACCTTTTTTGAAGATAGGAGAACACATTAGCTTTTGCGGAATCTCATTTTAACTCCAATCTATGCCCAAAAGCAAAAGTTATGCCTAGATAAGCACAAATTTATGGAGATCGAGCAGCAAATTTTTTTCTACAAAAAATTAAATTTTTTTGTATATTTCCTTCTTGTAGGTTATAGGTTTGACTACTTCCAAAGCTTTGATTCATTCCATTTGGACTAGATATGAGAAAGTTATGGACAATCTTGTTATTTGGACATTTCAAGCATCTTCTTGAAAAAATAACTCATAAACTTCATTTTTGAATGCAAATTTAACATATTTTCAAAAAAAATTCTTGGAAAGACTGAAGCTTGATTGCTAGAACAATCTCACCATTACAATTATTGCATTTCAATTCCATTGCAAGGTTATTAATAATTTAAGTTTTTCTTCAATCTCATACCTTCTTCTACCTAATGTTTTTTATAAGAATGAAAATTAAGTATTTTTTTTTTTGTTTTTTTTCCAAGGATTCTCAACTCAATTTCCCACCATAAAAAAATAAACCCCAAAATTCTCTGGTGCAAAAAGTTTATGTTAAAAAAGTTCAAAGTGAAATAATCTAGTCATGCAAGGTGCAAAAAAGTTTGTTTTTTACACTTTGAATGCATATATTTTGCAATTTTTGTGTTTAAAGTTTTTGGATATTATTTCTGCACATTCTTATACTAGTCTAGTACAAGGTCCTGTGGTTAGATATATAAAAACATCAATTTTCAAACCTTTTCACTCTTTGCTATAGAAATGGCAATTTTAAGTGTCTTTTAATGAAATAAAGGCCCTAGAGCTTTAGGGATTAATCTATAATATATATAGACATACACATTGATGTGGGGTCAAGGTGGAAAAGCTCACCCATTGGAAAATGTAAGAGTTTTGATTTTTCCCTAGCAGGAGATTGAAATAGAGAAATTTGAATTCACATTTGGAATAGAGATCTTGATTTGGTGAAGTACCCCGGAGGAGGATACAACTGAACAACGTCAAAGTAGGGGTAGATTATAACTTTTAACATTGTTTTCAAAAATAGCTTAGATTTCTACCTTGGCCCCACGTTGATGTATCTGCAATAAACCAATCCCAACATGCTCTTGTTAGAGCATATGCACCCTTACTCACAATCCCTAGCACATCAAGTGTTTATATTTACTTTTGAAGAGTTCTCAAAATTCTTGTACCTCATTCTTGATCTTCAAATGTGTCTTTTAATCTCTAAATTTTTTGTGTGTTTAGAGGCCCAAAACTGCTTCAAAATACTAGTTCCCAAACTAGGGTCAAAATATTCATTGAAACTTACTTTTTCACAAATTCAATTGTAGGATCCTTTAGTTAACTTGCACAACTACATTGTCCCAAAATTTTAGAATGAAAATCTCCACCAATTGCAAGATCAATGTGCCCAAACTTCAAAATGTAGGCTTTTCTAATCCTTCTAGAAGGTGAAGTTTTGTTTTTCAAACTTTTTAAAGAAAAACACGTATGTTGCATTTCTTGTGCAATTTTTGCAATATGTTGGAAAATGGGTTGAAAGCATATATAAAAAATTTAACCAAAAAAAACTTTGGATTTAGTTTTACAAAAATTGTAAAATGAAAGGTATTGACGAATGAAAGATGTAACTTATATGCTAATAAGTTTTGGAAGAATTTAAAAATTGTTAATCCCAATGGTGGGAATGCTCTAACAGACAATTAGTAATTTTCGTTTTCATTTGAAAATTTTCAAAATTGAGAGTAAAAGATAACTTTATATCTTTTTCCTACCCTCTTCCTACCTTCATTGCTTGCAAAATAAAACTCCTTTTAACTCTTACCTCATTATTTGGAATTGAGTGATTCAATTTATTTGAGTAGGTATCATTCTATACAATTATATAGAAATTTAAAAAAAAATTAGAACATTTTTTTTGCTGCCCGGTTTGACATTGAAATTGAAAACACCTTATAACTTTTGCATTATTTATTGGAATGACATGAAATAAAGCTTCACAAGTAGATTATGATGAGTAGCATCCATCTTAAAAATTTCATGAAAAATTTCCAAATTATGAAATCAATAGAGCTTGCCTGAGTTCTCATAAAGCCCAAAGTGGGCTCATTGGGCCTTTAGGAGTTAAATAGTCAATTGACCAATCTTCAAGTGGAGTATAAGATAAAGCTCACTAAAATTAGGATGATTAATGAATTCAAGGACCATTTCTTAACAAACTCAGCTTGAATGTCAATAGAACGTTTTATCCCCGAATTGCCTAAGGCACTAAATTTTAGTGTTTAGGAAACTTTAAAACCTTGTTGAAAGAAGAGATTTGAATGTTGTAAGGTTTTTTTTGGAGAAGTTGCGAGTTGAAGTTAACTTCAATGTTGAATTAGAATGACTTTCATGTTACATTCCAACTATTTTGGGTGGAAAGTAAATTGCAAGCATGCCTCTTGCACATCAAAAAGGGTAATGAATAGTGTCACTAAAGAGCCTATGGCAAGATAAACATTAGAAAAGCAAGCAACAAGTTGAGCAATAAAGTCAAGATCTCCCTTGGATACTCCTTTAGGCAGTGAGGCCCTTGTAATGAAATTTCATCATCTAACAAAATCAAAATGTGTTTTTGCACTAATGTCACATGGAATGTTTTTGTTATACAAATTAGAATTTGTTCGTTGTTGATTTCTCTTTCATTCATAACAATTTTTGGTTAATAAATGGAGCTAGAAATTTTTCTTTGTATCAAGTGGTAGCTCTTTGACTGTTGCATTGCAAGCTCATTCATGAAATTGTGGTAAGTTGATCATGGATTTGGAAGGGGGGTCATTAGTTTTGAAGTAACAACAACAAACACTAAATCATCATAAGTGGTTTTTCTCTGTAAGCAAAATTGCCATTTTTGCATTAGAAGTTTTGGGCAATTCCAAAAAAAAAAAAAAAAAAAAAAAAAAAACCATACTCATCCACATTCAATCACAAAATATCTTAAAATCCGCATGGTGGCACAAATTAGAACCCTTGAAATTTAAGGTCCTAATGTTACTATTTTATTTCAATGTTTAATAATGATCTTACAACAACAATTCAAAACTTCAAAATTACCTTCCAAAAACAAGAAACACACCCTTGGACATTTAGGGGTTAAGGGACCTTGAGCACTTATCATCCAAGTATTCCATATGTCACACTTTAAGCTTGTAATTGTGCGGATGCTCTTATACATCTGTCCAAGTTCTTTGTTTGTCATAATCAAACCAAACCCTTTTTCTTAAGATCTAAGGTAGAACCACCCATTCTGAACCAAGGATCCAAACTCAACAAGTCTAGGGTGTGTTATTTCCAACGCCTATTTCCAAACCTTGAAATGCGTATTTTTTCCCTTCTCAAAATTAAGACGAATGAGGTCATGACATGTGTCCCAAAAGAAAGTAGGAAGTAGTGAGTAAGAATCGTTTTGGCTATGATTGGGATTAGGAGAGTATAGTGATTATGTATGAATTTAGAACACTTTATGCACTTCAAATTTGTGTATAATTCAATTTTGTGTGAAAAATTCCAAAAAAAGTTGTGTTGCAATATTTTGCATGAAGCCACCAAAGAAAAATTAATGCAACATTGTTGCTCTAATGTGCTTTTTTGCAAGAGCTTAACCCCTAAACGTTGGCATGGACAAAAAACGTCTGTTGCCTCCGGAAAAAAACTATGTATTCCAAAAAAAGACCGATTTTGATCAGATTTTTTTTAGAAGTGATCATAAAAGAGTAGTGCATCATGAAAGGCAAAAATTTACCTCTTGAGATACATTCATTTTATTTTGTAACCCAAATTGTGATACATGGTGTTAGCTCCCAAGTTGCCCTTCTTCTAATTTTTATGAGGGCACCATGCACTGTTGACTTTTCCAACTTTTTGAAGCAATACTACTGGTGTCCATGTGCAAAACACTATAGAATGCTACTAGCAGGGCAAGCCACGGTGATCCATCCGTCCCCTAAAAGCCCAGCTGTCCCTAGGGGGACAGTTGAGATTTTGGGCATGTACCTATAGCTAATCTAGTTTTCATGGTTTTTGTAAACTTTTATTGAAGGTGGGGAATTCCAAGACCTATGCGGGAATCTAATTTTTTTGTCATTATGACATTTGACAAAGAAGATATGCAAGAATTTCTGCTGCCCGAGGGAGGGAGGCCAATCCGGGCAGCCCAAAAACTTCTTAAAAATACATATTGTCTAAAAATAGAAATCTGAAATTGGTTCTTTGGATTTTTTCATATATGGGAAGCTTTGAATCATTCAGCTTCATCTATGAGATGAAAGTTATGAGATGTTTTAGTTTGTGGGTAGTTATGGATTTTCTACTCTAAAATATACTTTGAAGTTCTTTATTTTCCACAATTTTTAATATTTTGGAAAAAAAACTAAACCTAAGGAAGAAGATTGTTTATCACAACATTATAACCGTCAGGATTTTCATTTTTCATTTTAATAATTAAATTCTTAACAATTTAGTGATTTTACTCATTCTCTACTTCTTTTTACTTACTATTTTCCCCCATGTGTTGTATAGTTCCAATTGATTTGAAAATTCTCCCACACATACCTAATTTGATCTGCTACATGGGAAAAATAAACCCCAACTTTGTGTAGAGTAGTTTTTCTCATGTAAGTGTGGACAAAGTCTTTTGAATTTTTTGGACAGCACAAAAAAAAACTTTTTTTTCACTTTAGATGTAAATATCTCCCTCCTCTCCATTTAGAATGACTTTATTTTTTCCCACAAGTACCTCTTTTAGTCTAAGGCAAGATTCTATGGTTGGATTTGCAAAACAAACATTATTTCCTATTTTTCTACTTATTCCCCCAAAGTGGCAGTTAACAATGACTTTCACTAGAGAAAACTACTTGGGCCTTTAGAGGTTAAGGGTTGGAATGGATGGTTCTACCTTAGATGAAGCTGACTCTAGAAGGTCACCAGCAACAGGAGCAGCCCACGAGAGTTTTTTTTATTTGTTTATCATCGGTGAAGCAATACACAGCCTGCAATGCATGCATGAAAGAAAAAAATAGCAAAAAAAAAAAAAGGGGAAAAAAAGAAGAAGGATAGAATCGTCTTCATGTGCGTGTGCGTGTGCATGTGCATCCACAAAATCAGCTATTCTTAATTACTGCTAACAAAAAAAAACAAATTCTCATTTTAGTGCGGTAGCCATGTCAAACTTAGGTAAGATTCTGGAAAAATGTGCCCGAAATATTACCTGAGCCCAGGTAGTGACAGGTACAGTACTCCACGAGTCCAGCAAGTCATCTGGCAGCATCCCTGTATCTATTGCAGGGTCATTCGAGAAGTATTGTACAGTACCCGGAACATACTTACTACCCTATTTTGGCAGTGAAAAACTTGTCTAAAACTTGCATGACATAACATATAATTGACTTTTTTTTTGTTGTGCATCACAATGTTGTAATTTTTATGTAATCTCAAACAAGCATACCAAATTTTAGTTTCAGATAACTTAAATTCCATTTTCAATGAAATTTTTTGTATCAAATTCATGGTTTGTACATGATAATTGATTGAAAAACAATGGTGATGAATTTGTCAGATTTAATTGCATGGGTATATAGGTAACATCCATATGCACATCCTCCATGCTAAAAAGAAGCCTCTTAAGCAACAAAAATGTGATCTTCAAAGGATTTAGTTAATTTTAGTGTGACTTATGATATGTCCAAAATTTTGTAAAGTAGTTATTTTTATTTTTGAACTTTTTTCTCACCAAGTAAACATAATATCATGTTCAAAACCACAAACTTAATCACAATGTATGAGTCAAATAGCAAAATTGATTATCATAGAGAAATATCTGTTTTACAAAATTTTGGACATATCACAAGTCACACTAAAATTGACTAAATCCTTTGAAGATCACATTTTTGTTGCTTAAGAGGCTTCTTTTTAGCATGGAGGATGTGCATATGGATGTTACCTATACACCCATGCATTCAAATCTCAAAAATTCATCACCACTGTTTTTCAATCAATTATCATGTACAAACCATGAAGTTGATACAAAAAAATTCATTAAAAATGGAATTTAAGTTTTCTAAAACTGAAATTTGATATGCTTGTTTGGGATTACATAAGAATTACAAAATCGTAATGCACAACAAAAAAATGTCAATTATACTTTATGTCATGCAAGTTTTAGACAAGTTTTTCACTGCCAAAATAGGGCAGTACGTATGTTTACTTCCTGGTACTATAGCGTACTTGGCCATATTTGTTGGCTTTGAATCAAAGGGGAGGTAGTGTAAGCTTATCGAGGGAAAATTTGATGGATACCCTGAAGTTTGAGGTATTTGAACAGATTCCTTTGATTTTTCAGAAATTGCACAAAAGACCCCTGGACCATAAATTTCTAGGTAATTTTTTCTTTTTTTACGACACTTCCTTCTCCCTTTGTGCGCATGCAAAATGGAAAAGAAGGAGCGTGCTCACAAACAGAGAAGGAAGTGGCGTACACCAAAAAAAAAGTTGCCTAAATATTTATGGTCCAAGGATGTTTGTGCAATTTCTGAAAAATCAAGGAATCTATATAAATATCACAAACTTTAGGGGTATCCATCAAATTTTCCCTTGTATCAAACACTCAAAAGGGCCCTCTTTGCATGTACTTGGGCAAACTTCCATGTGTTGGCCAAGTCAGTCAAAATTCTAGGTGTTTATCTGAGTTTGTAAACAACATTTCTTTATATTTTTGTTCCTTATTTTCATGTGCGTAGGGAGGAAATAAGTGAAGAAGTGTCAAGATTTGGCTTATCTATTGACACATTCTAGAATATGCTAAAATTCATAATGTGTTGACATCAAATTTTCAACAAAATCTCAAGGGTAGATTTTTTCTTCTAAATTAGATGCATGACAAAAGATCGTGACAATTCCTTTCCAATGATATATTATGCACCTCATTTGTAGCAAAATAACAAGTTTCAATACTTGCTATTGCATGTCACATTGTTGTGATGACCTTTTTCAACAAATCAATTTCAACCTGCAAATTTGGCCAATTCCATAACTAATCCTAAATCGTAAAAAATTGTACATTATCCTTGAATGATGAAACCAAGGTTTGCCAATTGTCTTTTGCAAATAAGCCACACTTCCATGCATGGACGCTAATCCAATATTTTTGTTTTATAAACATTACCAATGTTATCTTCTCATGGAGGTTCACTATAGGTTAAAAGATCATTGCCACCAAATTCTAGTCAATGCAGGCAAGTTTTAGCCAATGCAAGCAAATCTTACCCTAAGAAAGCAAATATAGCCTATGAAAACAAGTTTCAGCCAACAAATGCAAATTTCAACCTTTTGAAGAATTGAAGAGCAAGAAAGTCACAAGAGTTTATTTTACATTCATAAACTTTGGTCCAAGGAAATCCTTGAGAAGAAAATGCTGTGGACTGCAGTTTAATTTGTCTTGTGTGACAATATAGTGCACAATTTTTCAAATTCCCAATTTTTTTTTGAGGAAAGTCTCCTACACCAAAATGCTCATAACCATTTAATTGTACTTTATCAAGAATAATTTAAAAAAGGGCATGTTCCTAATGGCTAAATTATATATTTATATCCTATCCAACAACTACTACCATTCATTTTCAAATTGTAATTTCTAAATACTATCTCTCTCCTTGGAATTCATATATCCTTTATTGCTTAAATGTCCTTAGAATCTGCTACGCCTTTGAGTGTTTGATTTATGACAAAATTTTCAGGATATTATTTCTCCTCCTCTTTAGTCCTCTTCTCAACGGAAGGCTATGCAAATCAAGGTGATTTTTCTCTATCCTAATCTTGGATTTATAATCCATCTTGATGATTTTTTCTCCTCAATTTCGGTATATTTCTCTTCATATGCATCTCTCATGTTATATATATATATATATATATATATATATATATATATATATATATATATATATATATATATATGTATATGGATTTGGTTATAAATAGTAGTCACTAGACTACTTGGTGTTAATAAGATATAGAGTACAAGAATCACAAATATTAATATTTTTGGACCTTTTCTCAAGGAAAAGCTTCTCATAGTTAACCCCTATACTCCTAATACAAGAGATTACTACTTATTTTATCTAAACTCTTGACACCCTTAGATGCGTTGAAGAGACTTAAGCCCATTAGAGCTTCAAGCAAAAAAACTTCTTTGTGACGTAGGAACCACCAATACCTAAATACCACTATATGATGCTTACATCATAAAGAAACAAGGTTTTCTTTAAAAAGTTGCTCTATAAATAGAGTTGATAGCCAACTTTTTGATCTATACTATTAGAGTATTAGATACAAAGTATTTATATACACACCATGAGTTTACAAAAAGCAAGACGTTTTTTTTTAAAAGTTGCCTTAATTGGTCTACATGATGACTAATATTGCCTATAAAAGTTCAAATATACCACTTTTGGTTTTGGACCTAAATTACCAAGTAGTTACATGCTATACGCAAATGTTTTATTGCTAAAAGCCTATAGTTGATACTCAAGGTAGATACTCAAGGCAGATATTGGAGGTAAATACACAGATACAAGAGAGATTTACTGTACTCTTAGATAGCCCAATCTTGCTTACAGAGGCTTGAATTGGCAATTAATGTACAGTCAAGGCTTTTAAGCTCGGTAAGTCACCTTCCTATTGTCTCTCTCCTTTGTTGATCAAGCCCTAACTAGGCTGATTAAGCTTTCGCTCGAAACCTGAGGTTTGTCTTGTAATCTCTTCCTTGCTTCCGGGTACGACTACTTGTATACGTACTGAAGCTAAGGCAGGCAGAGAAATCCTACGGCACTTGACCAGAGCATGCCAAGCACTGGTCATTCTGACCGCAGACACGCTTAAGCAAGTGGAGTCTAAGGAGTGGACCAACGTGAAAGAGAGCAGCACTAACATGGCGGCTACACAACCCTCTGCTTTTCAGGTTTTATTTGTGCATGAGAAATGTTTAGCAAGATTGAGGTTGCTTTTGTTTACTATTCTGCCTTGTAAAAACTATAGCACATGTATTGGGTTGCTGACACCTGGTGCAACTTCTCTGACTTACCATTGGTTTGTTTTGTCTTTGGGACGGGCACAGGTGAGGCCCAATACCTCTCGGTCAAATTGGCAAACTCCAGCTATTCTCTTCTTACCTATTTCTCTATCAAACTCTGAAACTCTGTTTTAGATTGCTTCTAAGTTATAACTTAGGGTACTTTTGGTTATGCTTGAAAAAGTCCGGATTTGAGTTGAGAATGATTTCTGGAAGTCAGAAAGGACTAGTCCTAGTATTGGTTACACAAAGTGACTATACAAATTCCCAAAAAGGGTACTGGTATTACCCAATACTGGTTTCTCTTAATGCGAGAAACGTTACAAGTTAACAACTTTAGGATACTCGCTGGATAGCTTCTGATATGATCTGATAAGCTACGGCTGAATACTCATGCTACAGCTATTACTGAGCTTTCATGCTGTTAAAACAGATAAGTATGCTTAGTTCTAAAAGGTACATGCGTAACCTAAAAAATATGTGAATACCAGCTTAGGTTACTCACTCTATTTTTGTAAAAAAACTCTTCTCAGGCAAAAACCAATCAACGTTTAGGGTACGACAACACTACTCTGAAAATGCCAAATAAATAACGTGGCTCAGGGTAGGAACTCATGAGTTTAGCATACTCAGTTCATGCAATGAACACTGTTTGTCTCGAATACTAGTAAACAAGTTATAATGGAACATGCTCGTAACTGGCACTAAACCATGACTTGATAAACCAAATACTCGATGAGATGGTTGATATTCAGATCCTACTTTTACTTTCTGAAAAAAAGTTTTACTCATGAACCTAGAAAAAGGACAGGTAAGTGCTCGAAGTAATTCGAGATGTACCAAAAACACGCCTTTTTTTTTTCCATTGGTTTATGTACTTTTTGATGATATTGAATGCAAGGATTCAAACAACAACCACATCATAAAGTAGAGCATAATCAAATGTTTCACCAAATAATGGAAGAAGATAGCAAATAATTTTTGGAAATATGAGATTGATTTCAAAGGAGATTCAAACTTGAATGGATAATGCTATGTTCCCATGAAGAAGTGAAAACTCTTTTGTTCTAAACTAAAAAAAGTCATGGTCTCCTTTAGCCTTAACACTGAAAAGCACAACTTCCTTTTGGGACAAAGGAGTATTTGAAAGGATAAAAAAGAAGAATTTGGAAGGTGTGCCAAAAAAAACAAGGTATGTTTTGTCCTACAAGCACCCAAATCGATAATCCTAAAACAAATTTCACATCTTCAATCTCTTGCAATATGAATGAATGGAAGGATTTGCAACAATTATAACCTTCACTGCTAATAATTGAACCTAACACAACACTGTATGAAAAACCCCTTACGCAGGAAAAACCGGAATCAGCCCGAGACTGCGGTTGTTGTTACATTAAATCGAGGTGTGGTATTACAAGCTTTGGAAAAACCCTAGTGGGGAAAAAATCCAGAAAATCTTTTCCACAAATAAGACCGGATAGTTCATGGAACTAGAAAGAAATGGGGTAAGGTATGTACACCCATAAGCGTCAAACTAAGGGTTTTGAACATGATGAGTATCAATAGACAACTAGCAAATTATAGGATCCTATGAGGAACAGAAAAATAATAAATTTGCACTTTCAAATGTATTATTTGGATACTATGAGAATAAGTTGTGAATTTGTAAGTGCAAACTGCCATTGCACCCATAACTACTATCAAAATTTCATGTTCACATGTTGTACATCCTTGTCATAACATCTATTCACTTTTACAGATTTTCCAAGATTTCAGAGGTGATGGTTATGGGGATAGTGACGCTTATGGGTGTACATACCTTACATACTTCCAAAGGATGCTATTCCTATGTGATTTGCAGATGACTAGCAGTTTTGTTATCCATTGAGCTTTAGAGGCATCTCCTAACTACAGTTGTGTTTCCTCAGCATGAGTAAACTAGTGCAGGGATTGCCAACTGGCCAAGCCTGTATGCTGTTGCTGTGTAAGCTAGCCGTAAGACCTTGTCGATAGCAGGTTCTTTGTTGTCAAATCGTCAACGGCATCTCGCGGTCTACATGTGCCATATCATGATATCCCACGGATGGTTTTTGAATATGTAGTTGTGTGCCTTCTTGCCTGAAACTTGCACGTGAAATTGGCCAAGGAGTGCCTGCTCCCACTTGCGAAGTCTTGTTGTACTTGCTCCACGCCTCTGCAGCAAACGAGCATGTCAATGTATGATTTGGGAATGGATCTTGGTATATAATTATCATGGTAAGAATGCCGTTCTTTTATTAAAACTTTATATTTGTATTTTTGTTTTGAGCTTCATTTTTTTAAAGAAGTGATTTCATTGCTTTAGAAATATTTTCAATAATTAGTGAAAACCTCTTCTTTGAAAATTTATAAATTGCCAACCAAATGGGATCTATCCCGTGTAGGAACCCAAACTAATAAATGGATTTTTGTAAGAGAATTTTATTCCAACTACTGTTGAAATTGACTTCTTTCAAACAGTCTTTTTATGGTTGAAGTACAAACCTAACTTCTAACCAAAAAAACTTGAAAGTAGCACAAGAGATAAATGTATTTTTTAAAATAAAGTAGTACAACAAATTGATAAAGAGCAATCTACAATGCCTAATTTCTTCTTTGTGCCTTGTAATAGTAGTGTTTGTATAGTGACGGCTTGTTTTTCCCATAAAATAAAAGCACCAGTACATCATCATCATAAGTTTCTAGTACCTTTCCTACATAGTACAAACTTCAAAAGTAAACAAAATCCAAATATAACGAGAAGAATAAGAACACAAGTTGGAAATAACAAAGGTTTCAAACAAAAGAGAATAATTTGAAGTACTAAAAAAAACACAATTGTTAACTTTGATTATTTAAATACGAGCTACCTAAAAGTTGTCATGTTTGGATTTTAAAAATTAAGTTCTTCTCAGTTGTTTTCTTCTAATGGGGTGATTTCTTGTTTTCTCATGAATTTCACCCAATTCTTTACTTTCAAAATCTAATCAGTTATTTTTTTAGCCATTCTCATGGATTCACTAGACTATTACATGGCAATTCATCCTGATCATTGGGCGGTCATGTTGTATCTCAACCTGGAAAACTGTTTAGAAAGGGAAGCCTTGGTGAGAACTTATCCATGTTGACAGGGGTTTATTTAGGTTTGTTCATTCGTATGGATAAAATCATCCACGTGTGTATTCATCCATATAATAGCTACTGTGAATGCTTCTTGGGCTAGTAGGGGTCATGTCCCAAATCCGCCATTGGCGGTTTAATAGATAAAGTTTGTGAAAACAATTGGCATGGTGCATTGGTATATACCATTTATCTTTGGTATAAATGAGATGATCACTCATCTGAGAATGCTTCCTCAATAAGAGCGTGGGTTTCATAATTCTTAATGATGTCATGGAAAGTCTTCCATATTGCGGCGCCGGCATGGAGTGTTGCCACCCACATTGCGTCAAGTACAACTTCCCCTCTCACTACTCATTTTGAAAAACAACTGACCATAGCTTGCCAACCATATGTGCCAATTTAGAAAATTCCTTAACCCTAAAGGACAAGCCCTTTTTTCTGTGAAAATCACTAAAAGCTGCCACTTCTAGGAAGTTAAGTGAAAAGGGATTATATGTTTTGTTTTTGAGAAATCCAATCGTAGGATCTTGTCCCAAACTAGAAGAGGTATTTGTGGCAAAAAAATCAGCTCATTCCAAATGGAGAGGAGTGAGATATTTACATCTAAAGTGAAAAAACAAGTTTTTTTCCATGTTGCCCAAAAATTTCAAAAGCCTTTAACCACTCTTATAACAAAAAAAATGCTCTATCCAAAGTTGCACTTCATTTTTTCCATGTAGAAGATCAAGTTAGGTATGTGTGGGAGAATTTTCAAATCCATTGGATTATACAACACGTGTAAAAATAGTAAGTAAAAAGAAGTAGAGAATGAGTCAAACACTAGATTGTTAAGAATTTAGTTATTGAAATGAAAAATGCAAATCCCAACGGTTATAATGTTGTAACAAACAATCTACTTCCTTTTATTTATTTTGTTTTTTCCAAAATATTAAAAATTAAGTAACATAAAGGACTTCAAAGTTTGTTTTAGAGTAGAAAATCCATAATTGCCCACAAACAAAAACTCCTCATAACTGTCATCTCATTGATTGAAATTGAATGATTCAAAGCTTCTCGCATATAAAAAAATCTAAAAAACCAATTCCAAACTTTTATTTTAAAAAACACTATTTTTAAAGAAGTTTTTGGACTGCATGGATGGGCAGTCCTCTCCAAATTTTCCTAAATTCATGCATAACTTCTTTGTCAAATGTTGGAATGAAGAAAAAATCAGATGCCCACATAGATCTTTGAATTCCCCACCTTGAATAAAAGTTTCAAAAAATTACACAAAGTAGTTTAGCCATAGGTACATGCTTGAAGTCCAACTTGTCCTCCAAAGAGACAATGGTCCTTTAGGGGTTAACAAATCCCACAGCTACTTCCTATCCATTCAGTAGCTACAATTATTGGTATCTTTGAGAAATCCAATATATCTCAAAAAGTATTTGGCAATCTCTTTTTTTTTTTGCCCAATTAAATTTTGGGAAAATTTAATGGATACCCTTGAACTTTGCCAATATTGTACAATTGCACCAGCCCTTGTTTTTTAGAAATTACACAAATACCTTCAAATCAAAATTTCTAGGTGGCACACCACTTCCTTCTCCCTTTATGTGCACACTGCTTTTTTCTTGTTTAGTTGCACTCCCTACTTCTACATTGATGTCTCACACTCTCACATAAGCACAATAAACCCTTGTGCTTGCTCCTATGGAAGTTGTATACAAGTTGGCCAACACTTTTCTCCAATTTAAGAGCTCCATCATCATGTTATGAGGGTGACATTTGCAATAGGGAGTGCAATAGAACAATCAAAAAGTAACAAACACAAAAAGTAAAGGAAGTGACGTGCAAAACAAAGCAAACACCTCAAAATTATGACCTCGGAATATTTGTGTAATTTCTGAAAAACCAGGGGCATCTATGCAAATATTGCAAAACTATTCAAATATTGCAAACTTCAAGGGTATCCATCAAATTTTCCCTTATTTTTAAGGGTTGAAGTGGCCAGTCTGAGGTACGGCTGTTTGCAAATTAGCTGATTGGTGGTCAGTTTCCAGGGACACTTGTGTTCAAAGGGACCAGGCTAGCTATTTGTGCAAAGCAGTGGAAGCTAGCTACCGCTCTGAGATGGATTGCATACTCAGGTGCGCTATCTGGTTCATGAATGCAAATGCAAATTGTTTGATTTCTCTTTAGTATCTCGCCACTGGCACATCATTCCACGATGCCTTTCCGTACCTCAAAATATAGTCACATCCCCAACAACACTCTCTATTTATCCCCGGTAATCTCAAGCCCCTCATACCAAACCGCCCCATCTCAAACTCCCCATATTAAGTTTACTCAAAATATAGGATGAGATTTCATCACACTGGTAATCTTGCACAAGTAACCATCGAACTTAGTCTTAACCCATTAAGGACTGGTCGACCAGTTCCTGGTCGATTTTGACTCTTTTCAGTTTGTAGAGAGAGCATGTTAAGGAATTTGATGACGTGGCAAAGGGGATAAATTTGGGGAATTGGAAAGTGAAAAGTTTTGAACAATAACTATGCCAATTTGAGGTGGCATGTGGCTAAAGCGTTGAAAAAACTAAAAGCGTACCGGTTGAAAATACATCAATAAATGTAAAAAGATGACCATAACAACTAAAGAGTGAGCATCATTCATGATGCATAACACTAAACCCTGCAAAATACTTCCATTTGTACGGTCAGATCTGTGATAGACATCTATATCCAATAACCCTAAAATGTCCCCAAATGAAAATACAAAGGATTGCCCACCCCATAATCAACCACGGTCGTTAAAGGGTTAAAGTGCTTTCATGAACCACGATATTTAAAGAACGCAAATAGTCAATTTGAAATTCTCAGGTAAATGTCTTTCAACCATTTTGCAAAGCGTCAAATGTATTGAGGATGGTCTAAATGTAATGGAGTTAAATTCAGACCTTAGCCATCATGTGCTTTACCTGACGTTTCACATAATACAAATTGGTTAAGTGATCTAGTTCATATAAAAAAGTTAATACGTTTCATTTATCTTCAAATATTAATCTATGCATGGAATGCCATTATCAAGTAAGTTCAAGAAAACAATTAAACCTAGAAAATGGATGAAATTTTATATATATATATATGTTGAGCTCAAGTCAAGTTTCTTCATTATCCAAAATTTTGAAACCACCTTCTAAGTCTACGTGGAATGTAAAATTAGTTACTTTAAATAAATTCTTGTTCCATATTGTACGAGAGGAGGTTTTGAACGGTCTATTAATGGTGTTGTAAACTACTCGACACTCTCCAAAATGATGAAACTTCTTTTTGGATGAACCTTCATTTAGTTCTTCACATATCTTCATCATACCAAGCCCCTCATCTCGACCTTTTAGATAAAATTCAAATGGATAGTTGTACTCAGGGCATTTTTTTTCAATTTTCAGGGACAGCCGCCATGGCTTCCCTCTTCAGAAATAGGTAGCCAAACATGCAACAGCTTTTTTTTTTCGGAAGAAACATATGGCGATGAGCCAAAAATTCATGTAGTAATAAAGCGACAACGTCAATTTCTTTGATACAAGTATAGGCAAAATTTTGTGACTAAATGTATAATTTCCATGGCTACAAGCCTACAACACTAGAACTTTGAGAGTAATTTTGCTTCAGGTTAAAGAAGTGGTATAGGTAGTTGTCACTCCGCCCCTATTATCACTTCTCTATCTTAAAAAATCCATGTATTTTAGGTATTTCTTTCAAATTTTGGGTTTATTGGTATTTCAAGAAACGTTTCAAAGCTCTCTACTTAATAGTGCAATTATTTTTCCATTAATCACAAATTGCACAAGATAGAGCATATTAGCTATGAAGACTTCAATTAGACATACAGTTTATTGCCCCAACACCTCAATTATTGCAATGTCAATTGCAAAACATAAAAAATAACTGAAATTTGTCAACTTAGCTAGCACTTATGGATGATTACAAAGGCTAATGAAGGAAAAAAGAATGTCAAATATGAAAATGACACAATATGATCATTTATGATGACCAAAATCTCTAAGGAAGTGATAATAGGACAATTTCAAATTTGAGCTTTACCTTGACCTTACCTCTTTGAAACTTTGATAGCTACTACATACTTCACTCATTTAAGAATTTGGAACTTGGTACAAAATCTTGACTTGATTACCTTTTAAATGGTACCATAACCATTGCATTTGGTGTATTGTAGCTCTTGTAATTAAATTTTGAATTAAGGCCCAATGATAATAGGGTAAATTGCATGTTGTAAATTTGACCACAGTGACTAACATTTGTGTGCACTCATTCTTTGCTTGGTACTCCAGTTGCCAAGCCAGTGAGCAAGCCTTACAAGTTGCATTTTGGCTAAAAATCTTGACGTGACAATGCTAATTGGCAACATTGCTTGTTGAACTTCAATCCCCTCTAGCAATGTGATTTGCCATGTGAAGTGCGATGTGGCGACTAGGACAAATGAGAGGGCCGTGATTTGGCTGTTAAATTTTTTTTCACCTATTTTTTTCTATACTCAAATTGCCAAAGTCCATTGCCTGGTGCCATCTGGCACCAAATCGCCTAAAAAAATGGGCTCAATGTAGAGTGGGGTAGAATAAGTATTAGTCCCCACTATTCTATTGTTCAAAGGATTTAGCATTTTACAAAATGCAATTGGCTTTTTTGTATCTTGTATCATTAATCTTTAATTCTTACATAGTCCTAATCAAGCATACCAAATTTGAGTTTCAAAAAACAAAAATCCTAATTTTGGTGAATTATTTTAGATATAATTCATGGTTTCATATGATAATTTATTAAAAAACATTGGTGATGAATTTTTGAGATTCGATTGCATGGGTATGTAGAAAACATCCATACGCACATCTTTCCTTCAAACAAAAATCTCCAAAATGTCTCAGACTTCCCTTTATAGGGATTTCAATGTTGAAGTGATCAAAACGAAATTTAGTAAAATAGATATTTCTTTTTGGTAATTAGATTTTGCTAATTGACTCATATATTATGATTAGGTTTGTAGCTTTGAGCATGATGATATGATTTTTTTGCCAAAAGCTAATTAAAAAACAAAAAAATTCATTTTACTAAATTTGGTCATGATCACCCCAACATGAAAATCTCTATAGAAGGAAATTTGAAACTTTTTAAGATGCTTGTGAAAAGGAGAGATGTGCTTATAGATGTTTCTTACGTACCCATGCAATCAAATCTCAAAAATTCATCACCAATGTTTTTTAATAAATTATCATATGAAACCGTGAATTATATCTAAAATAATTCACCAAAATTAGGATTTTGGTTTTTTGAAACTCAAATTTGATATGCTTGATTAGGATTGCGTAAGAATTAAAAATTAATGACACAAGATACAAAAAACCAATTAAACCAATTGCATTTTATAAAGTGCTAAATCCTTTGAATGGTAGAATAGGGGGATTAATACTTATTCTACCCCACTGTACTTGATTGCATGTGTAACTAAACTTTTTCAAGCACACTCAAGTGTGGTTACAGTGCTTGGATTAAAACAACCTTTGAGAGAAATTTTCGCGTCACAAGCTAAAATCCGGCATTTCCATTTTTTTAACCCATTTCTCATGGGCATTGATCGGATGTTTCTTATATTTATACTATAATATTTTACATTTAATTTTTATTGGAACACTAAAGCTGCTCTTATGTCATGTGGTTTTCAAATTTCACTTGATTATTTTTTACAAACTCAATTGGCTAATAATCCTAATAATACCGATTTTCCTAAACCGTGAATTGAAGTAACGTACATTAAATATTGCATTTAGGTGCAGCACTCTAGTTCATTGACATTTAACACTATACTTAAATATTAACTGCTACTATAATAATTTTCATAAGTAATTCTTACAATAAACAAAATTTAAAGGGCCTGACAACAACAACAAAGTTGCTTGAAGACAAATTAAAAACATATATGTCATAAACCATGTGAAATTCTAGTATTTAAAAAGTTGCATATGCCTCATAGTGGCCAAGCAATGAGCCATGAGGTAACTTTCAAGTTGGACAATCTAAACACAACAAGAAATTGTATCCTATTGACATGTTTGAATTGACTAAATGTGTCCAAAATGACAAAAAGACTGTCAAATTGGACAATTTATGTAGATTTTGTCATGTTGATTTGGACATATTTTTGTCATTTTGGACAGTTTCCTTTATAGTGAAATGCAACATTGACTGTAGCTTCCATCCCAACAACAAGGCAACCAATATAGAGTCTTGGACAAAAAATTGCAATCCTTTATCTATAATTCTCTCACTCAATCAATACTCTATCAAATTTAAAACTAATCATTTATTTGAAAAGCTTAGAAAAATGGACAAGTTCACTACAAGAAAAGCATCCCCAATGACACGTATTAATTGACTAAAATGTCCCAATCGACAAAAATTTGACAAAAACATGTCTAAATTGACATAAAAGTGTTTGAATCAAGGTGACCTAATTGACAAAAAATGTCCCAATTGACACTGCTCCTTGTAGGGATTGCATTAAAATTTGAAGTAAGTCTAACTTGGAGAAGCTTTAGAAAAAAAACATTTAAAAGAAACATCAAGTCATGATCTAAATGCTTTTGAAAATCACTACAAGTTCACCAACAGTTTATCACCGGTATTTTTTCAATCCAATCTATAAATGTAGAACAAGCTTGCTTAAGTTCATACAATTTCAAGTTCTAAAAGACAATAAAAAGTCACAAAGATGTTGGTGATGTTAACCCCTAAAGCCCCAGGGCCTTTATTTTGTCAAAAGACACTCAAAACTGCCATTCCTATTACAAAGAGTGAAAAAGTTTGAAAATTGGCCTTTTTTCATATCTAGCCATAGGATCTTGTACTAGAATAGTACAAGAATGTGGGAAAAAAAATCCAAATTTTTGACCACCCAGATTGCAAGATATATGCAAAGTGTAAAAAAGAAAAAAAACTTTTTTGCACCTTGCATGATTAGATTATTTGGCTTTGAACTTTTTTAACTTGAATTTTTGCACCACAAAGTTTTGAGGTTTATTCTTTTATGGTGGAAAATTGAGTTGAGAATCTTTGGAAAAAAATCAAAACAAAAAATACTTAATTTTCATTCTTAAGAAAAAACATTAGGCAGAAGAAGGTATGAGATTGAAGAAAAACTTAAATTGTTAATAACCTTGCAATGGAATTGAAATGCAATAATCCCAATGGTGACATTGTTCTAGAAAGCAAACTTCACCCTCTCCAATAGTTTTTTTCTGAAAAAATGTTAAATTTGCATTCAAAAATGAAGTTTACAAGTTACATTTTCAAGAAGATACTTGAATTGCGTAAAAAACAAGATTGTCCATAACTTTCTCATATCTAGTCCAAATGAAATGAATCAAAGCTTCAGATGTAGACAAAACTATAACCTATGAGAAGGGAAATTTGAAAAAAAATTCAAGTTTTTGTAAAAAAATATTTGATGTCTGATCTCCATATATTTGTGCTTATCTAGGCATAACTTTTGCTTTTGGGCATAGATTGGAATAAAAATTATATTCCTCAAAAGCTAACGTGTTTCCTATTTTCAAAAGAAGTTTCAAAAATCAGGACAAAAAATGAGGTTGTAGGTACCTACCCAAGATCTCATTTGTTCCGTGAGGGGACACTCAAGGATTTAGGGGTTGATAAAAGTGATGAATATGGCATACTCATTTGTGCAAAATTGCATTTGGCATGGACTAGGAATAGTTTATTACTCTTCAAATTTTAATATGTTTTGTCCTCTTTACTAAGACTTCCAAACATGTAATCACTTGTAGATTTGATGAAGAGTACATTTGGGAACCACAATGTTCCCCTTGTTTAGATGTGCTCTTAACCCCTAAATGCCTAAGGCACCACATTTTGGTGTTCAAAAAACTTCAAGAAAATTGAAAACCTTGTCGAAGGTAGATATTTTATTGTTTTCAAGTTATTTTTTTGGAAAAGTTGAGCTTTAAAGTTAGTTTTGGGGTTCAAATTTAATTTTCTCCATATCTTATTCCAATAGTTTTTGGTGGAAAGTTAACTGCAAGCATACATTTTGTATCATGAAAAGTGTCAAAAATAGTATTGTGAATAGTGTCACAAAGCCCATGACAAAGTTGTCACTTTGAAAAGATGGGCATTAAGTTGAGAAAAAAAGGGAGGATTTCCCTTGGGCACTCCCTTGGGCAATAAGGGTCTTTTTATTGAAATTTGGTCATCTAACAAAATTTGCATTAGAGAAAATGTGGATTTGCAAGAGGGCTGCCAAGAAATGGTTTAGAGGACCCTAACATTGCATTTATTTTGTCCTTTCTAATCTATACCCTATTACTGCTCATGGTTGTGATGAGTGCATACGGTGAGATGAAAGCAATTCTATTGGGTAGTTCAGGGGTGTACATGGTTGTGATGAGTGCATACACTGAGATGAAAGCAATTCTATTGGGTAGTTTAGGGGGGTACTTCCGAAGTGCCAGAGATATATTGACTGATATTACATGTACACCTGGAAGTCAGAGAAGGTAGCGACAGGTTTCTGTCTGATAAAATGTACTCCAACTAGCCCCTGTAGACCTCTATTAATAGCTTAAGATGTCAATCCATTGTGGCCTCTTAGAGACCTGACTTTTTCACTTTGAAAGTGCTTTTGGACTATTTTCACTTGGAACTTCTTTGTAATAAAAACTAGATTTCATTCACAATTGAATTTTCTTTCATTCAAGATGATTTTTGGTCAATAATTGAAGCTACATGCTCATATGTGAAAATGTGGTCATGGATTTGGAAAGGGGGCCAGTAGTTTTGAAGTATAAACATTAAAGCATCATAAGTAGTTGTTTCCCAATTTTGTATCCAAAAGTTGATAATTTGCATTAAAGGTTTTAGGCAGTTCCAAAAAAAGGAAAAAATTCCATAATCATCATCATTCAATCAAAAATATCTTAAAATTTTTGTGGGCATTTTGGACTTTTTATTGGATAGCGCCATCTAGAAGCATTGAAGTTCAAGATTCAACGATTACAATTTTATTTTGATGTTTGATAATGATCTTACAAGGACAATTCAAAAACTTCAAAACTGCCTTATGAAAACAAGAAAAACACCTTGGGCATTTATTAGTTAACCCATTAGGGCTGGAGGAGGCAAAAATTGCCTTCTTAGGTTTTGAAATGAAATGTAGGGTGTGTTAGCAATTTTGGATCATGGGTTGACCAGTTACAAACATGTAAGGAATGAAATCTATTTTCACAAGTACTTGTTTGATCAAAGTTTGGAATTACATCTTGTTGTAGAGAGTGATTCATTAGAAGGGGTATCAAAAAATTTGAGTGTTTAGTACAAATCACTCATTGAAACACCAACAAGAGGATGATGTTACCTGATGTCTTTAGGGACCAAGTAAATAGTGCCATGACAATAGCCAATCCAATATTCTTTGGCTTTGTACCCCCAACTTGAGCATTTCAGTCCTTTTAATGTTGCACAGTCAAAATTACTTATATATTCTCACACTTCTTTTGAAAAAACACATGGTCGTAGATCAATACTATTCAAACAACTTCTCTAGTTGGATTTTCAAACCATGCAAATCTCATTTTTCTAAAAATGATCAAAATTTCATGATCTTTTCCACAATTTTTGCACCCTAACCACCCATGCCTTTCCTTCATCAAATACAACAAATGGTACGACTTTTTTCCAAAACCCTAAGTTCAAGCCCTTCAACATATCACATATAAGAAAATGGCACAATTTTAAAATCTAATTCTACGGTAGTTGCTTGTAGGAGCCATTCATTCAACTTGTACAATCCAAACTTAACCTAATGCACCACCTTTCACTTAACTGATGCAACACATATCATAAGCAGATAATCCAAAAAATTTACATGCTTATCTTCCAAGACTGCAATTTACATTGGTACGGTTAGATTCTGCTTTTTACATCTGAATTAATAGCTAAAAAGTCTGAAGCAATTAGTTTTTCCAAAAGAATGACCAACATGGAAAGCAGGCCGGCGGCCCTAAAGGATTAAGGTAGGAACACCCCTCTCTGTGGGTGTCCCCATCCCCAAGACCTACGCTCTTGTTAGTGATGTCGGTGCTTGACAATTAAAAAGAAATTGGTTATGAGTGATAAAGTGATAGTTTTGGGTGATTAAAGTGATGGTTCTGGGTGATTAAAGTGATGGTTTTGGGTTATTAAAGTGATGCTTCTTGATGATTGGCATGATAGTTTTGAGTGCCCCATCTCATTATTTAAGAACTCCTCAAGTTAGTATTATGAGCTTATGAGCACACTAAAAACATCTCCTACACACAACTATACATTTTTAATGATTTTGAACTTTTGAAAAATCTTTGTGAACAAATGCTTACAATTGAAACATTCAAATTGATGCCAATACTTTTAATATCCTCTTCCTAACTTAACATTATTTTTTTCAAAGTTCATTAACTAGTTAACCTACTCCAAAATCCTTAGTCCCACACTTATGGGTGTTCCTAAATTAATTAGAACCCCGTGTTGGGTACTTTATGAGTGGAACTTTGAAGGTAACTTAGAGCATCTCTACCGGTGGCTCTAGCTTGCTCAAATTGGATGAAAAGTAGCCCAACCCCTCTCAAGCCCCTCTCAAACTCTCTTATTTGGTGAGTCTAGCAAGCCACTCTCCAAGCCACTATTCATGCACTATTCACCCTAAGTTTAATGAGCTTTATTCTCTACTTCCTTAGATAAGTGGTCAACTGCTTATTTATGGGTGTGTTGGAATGTAAGAGCAACTCCACCTGGCCTTCAAAAACCGGCCGGTAGCAGGGAATTGCCGGTTCCTTGAGAATTGGAGGCTTTTTGAAGTCGCACTAGCGCTGCATCTGGTCCGGGATCATGTTGAGGTTGCCTTCCCACATTTTATGCATGGCTTATTTGCTACCTTTGTCGTGCAGGTTTACTGATTGGCATTTTTGTTGCTTCTTATTTCTTGTCTTTGTCGCTTCTCCTTTCTTGCTTTTTTCGCTCGCTTGTTTTTGTCATTTCCTTGTGCATGAGCTCCTTTGTGCATGTTTCCTACCGGACGAGTGAAGCACATCATGCTGCTTCCATAAACCAGCTTTGCCGAACACGTTGAAGTATTGAAATGCCGATTTTGCACAGCAATACATGTGCGGATGCCCTAAGACCACCTTTTCGAAGAGCATGGGTGGAGATTGAGAGTCTTCAAGCCTAGCCAAACCAGATGGAAAACTCTAAGCGAATCTCCACCGGTGGAGATGCTCTTAGAGTGTCCCGCTGAGGAAAACCCTCATTACCGGTATCGAGACTCGAGAGTAAGCGGAGATGGGTCCCGCACTCCGGCAGGGGTAGTGCAACCCTAGTCCTAAAAGTAGATGGTCGCATGAAAGGGGGCTTTTGTGCGTTTCCCCCATCGCAGTCGGATCTGCGAGAGAAACAGCGTCGAGCTCTCTGTCGCCATGGCGAGCATGCCCACCCCCTAGATGTTTGCGCCTCCGGCACGCTCTCTCAGCCGGCGTCTTTCCAGTTCCCACTCACGGACAAGGTAAACCGTTGCTTGGTTGCTTCTACCGGTACTCAGATCCCTCGTGCAGGCGCCACTGACAACAATTCTCTGTTCTCTTGTCCCCACTCTCTAGATTCCCTTTTGTCCAAGGCCTGATGCTCTTTTTTCCTGACCGTGCTGTCTGTTGCAAATTGGTTGATTGCTATGCCAGGATCCACCATCTAAACGTCGCAGAAGATTTCTTTTTTCTTTTCTCTTTTTTCTGGGTGAATGGTTCGGTGTAGAATGGGCGGAATGGCTTCTATCTCTCCGGGCAAGGAAAACGAGCTTCACTTCCGGCAAGGATTGTGGATCATCCGGGCCATGGACGTTGATGTGCCGGAGGAATGGTCAGCAGCCGACCTCGACCCCATAAACACTCACGGATTCAAAACCTTGCTCTAATAGCAACTTCAACAATGGTGCACACACTGGTGGCGAGGAATCCGGCAGTAAACGCGAGCGCATGTGACGCCTGAGGGGACTTCACGCTCATCGACTTGGATTTGTTGTTAGTCTAGGAGAAGACAGTTGGGTGTAGAGAATTGATGGCTGACGGTGATTTAGCCTCGATTTTCCGGCATCACCAGCAATACCAGCAACCGGTGGCAGATCAATGGGGATCGGGTATGGCGATGCCCATGCCCATGCCGCAGCAGCAGCACGCTGCTCCGCTGCAAGCGACGTCTCTGTCGCAAGACTCCGACGTGCGATGGGACTACCCGAATTCCTTGTCACCGCAGTCGCCGTTCGAGTACGTGGATCACCAGTACCAGCGCGCGATGCAGCATTCCAAGTCGTACTCGTCGCTGCGTCCGCCGGCGCTCTTGGGACAGAACAGCCATGGCCAGTTTCAGGCGGCGATTCCGGTTACGACCATGGCCGCGATGAGTCGCGAGCACGACTATCAAGGCTCGAATTTTCAGTTGCGGGGTAAGCTGGCGAGCGCGGGGAATATGTACAACAGCGACGTGGTTCGAGTCGCGTCGGGGAGTGAGAATTTAGGAAGGGATTTTGCAATGGCGGGGGGCGATGGCGCGAATCATCGGGCGGCGGTGGCGGGGGTGAGTTCTTCCTGGACGATCGCGGCGGATTGCAAGGTGGATGAGCTCGCAACCGAGCTCGAGAGCGAGATTCTGGGCGACTTGAGACCCGGCCCGGGTTACCTGGCGGATCACTACCCGGGGAGGTTGCTGGATCCCGCCATGGCGATGCAGGGGCAGATGGCGGGGGATTTGGCGGCGGATGGCGAGGACGGGACGATGATCAAGGTGCTGAATACGACGGCGAGTAGCTTGAGGGGGGGCGTGCACGAGCCGACGAAGAACTCGGCAACAGGGTTGCAATTGGTGCATTTGTTACTGGCTTGCGCGGAGGCCGTGGCGAATGAGCAGATGGATTTAGCGCAGGTGGTGTTGGCGCGGCTCAGTGCGATGCTTGTCCCTTGTACAACCACAATGCAGCGCCTCGGGGCGGTGTTTGTCGACGCGCTTCACGCGCGGATCACGAAGACCGCGACCACGGGGCGGTACAAGGGCCTGGAGAACAACGACAACGTGGCGATTCTGGACATGCTGCAATCGTTCAGCGTGATCTACGAGTTCACGCCCTTCATCAAGCTCCCCCATTTGACTCTGAACCAGATCATTCTCGACGCCGTGGAAGGCGAGGCGCATGTGCACGTGATCGACCTCAACACGGCCTGGCGCGGCATGCAGTGGCCGGCGTTCATCCAAGCGCTCGCGCTGCGTCCCGAGGGACCACCTAAGCTGCGCATTACTTCCATCGGCCGGACCGAAGATCTGGAACACTCTCGGGAGAAGTTGCAGGACTATGCGCGTAATTTGCAGGTGCCGTTCGAGTATTGCCCCATCGTCATGGAACTCCGGTCTTTCGACGTGCGCATGCTCGATATTCGAGACTGGGAGGTCGTGTGCATCAACGCTGTGAACCAGTTCCATACGCTTCTCGCATGGGGCTCAGATTTTTTCCACCGGTTTTTATGCGGGTTACGATCCTTGCAGCCGCGCATCCTCACGTTCACGGAGAACGACGCAGATCACAACAGCCCCACGTTTCTGCACCGGTTTTTTGAGTGCTTGCGGTACTACTCCGCGGTGTTCGACGCGTTGGACGCGTCGCTGCCGCCGGGGTCCACTGCGCTGCAGCAAGTGGAGCACCTCTTCACTGGCCAGAAGATTCGCAACATTGTGGCATGCGAGGGCGAGGATCGCATCACTCGCCATGAGAGTCTTTCCAATTGGTCGCGTAGAATGGAAATGGCAGGGTTTAGGGCGACCCCGATCAGCATCCGCGCCATCAGTCAAGCGCGCCTGCTGCTCCATCTTTACTTCTCTCAGAGCGGCTACACCCTCAGAACAGAAAATGGCGCCGTAGTGCTGGGATGGGATAACATGTCACTTCTTGGCGCCACTGCATGGCGGGCCTAAACCCTAATTTTCTGTACATATCAACTTCCCCCCCTGTCACCATCCTTCGTGTCGCTATCGCCATGTGACCAGATTTCAAATTTCTGGAAATGCAGAGTTACCGCCATTTGCTGCGACATGGCCGCCCTTCCACGAATTTCGTCTGTATAGTGTACATTGCTGCAACTGGGCGTACTGGGAACACTTTGATGCACTCCTCCGTTGCTTTCCAGCAATCGACGACATCAATGCAGGTCCATGTGTAGTAGCTAGCTAGCTAGCTAGAGACGACTTCTGTTGGTACGAGGATCATCGGAACGGAACTCTTCCTAGATGGTTCCGAGTTTTCAGTTGCAGATAATCACGTTGTATTAGTGAACTTGTTAGAGCAGTGGACCTGGTGTTCATCTTTTAAAAGTGGTGATGATTGATGAATAAATGTTCAACATTACCGCACTTGACCTCCGAAGCTGTCTGTGGTTGTTTTGCTTGCATGCCTGAACTTGATGTCCGCTTCCTCTGACATGCCACCTGTCCTCACATGTTGGATCGATGCCATTTTCTACAATAAACCTGCTGCGCTCCAGTTTTGGTGCCAAAATGCGAGGGAATCTTACTGCGAAAGATCCATGGTTCTCCGGGATTGCCAACAGTGGACTTCCCGAGCATTCAGGGCTTTACCCCGGAAGATGGTGGATCTCGAGCAAATCTGACAGAGACGGCCATGCAGGCCACTCCAAACGCGAGACCATCATGGCAACCACATCCTCAATTGCCGAATGCTTGCATGCTCCGAGGTAGGTCCACTCTATGGCCATGGACATAGCCAACCATCATTGCCATGACGAAGATCTCCATCTCCTGCTCTGGCTAGCAATCTAGCATCCCTCAAGATCATCATCTGGACAGTTTTCCCTTCCCCTTCCATCCATTCCCTTTGGTCGTCGATCTTCTCCTTCCTGTGGGATCCGTACTTTGTCCTGTAACTATGAACTTCATGTGCATGGAGGCGAAAGAAGCGGCAGTCCAACTTAGAGCGTACAGCTGTAATTAGTAAGTTCTTTACTACCCCTGTTTTGCATTTCTCTCCTCAGATACCTATTACAGAAGTACCCAGAGTTCGGCATTTTATCGCTCAAGTTGCCACTGAGATTGCCATTATATTTTCTATTCGTTGCCTGCTACTTCGGACAACTTCCAGGCGGGCCCCGCCGGAGAGCGATCTGCCAATTCCCATTTTCAACCGGATTTTCAGTGGCATGGACCAGATTGTTTCTATGTTTATATCGTAATGTATCCTTATTTCCGCCCTATCTCGTCAGTATCTCACTGCTATTCGTCAGGTGAGTTTTGACTCAGCGTTGTTACATCACCAACTTGTCATTTTGCACACATTCTCACCGTATAGTACTAGTGAATCTCGTTACATTGCAGTCTTATTCATCGCGTTGCAGGCACCACGCAAGCTCAGAGAAGCTCAGAAAAATCAAAATTTACAGAGAAGCTCAGAGAAATTGAAGTTTATGAGAAACACAGAGATATCAAAGTTTACAGCACAAGTGCACCAGTATACACATGCAATAATATACGCAAGCAAAGGCAAGTTGTTGCAACGCGACGAATTTTGTTGCAACGCGACGAATTATGTTGCAAAGCGACGAGTTCCATTAACACTACACGACAAGGATGTCTGTAACACGACGAGGCAGCAGTGTCACAAGCGATGAGAAAAAAATAACTTGACAAATAGCAATGAGATACTGACGAGATAGGACGGAATCAAGGATACTATACTGAGTTTTCTTGAAGAAACTGGCTGGTTATTTATCCGGGGCTTTCACGATTCAACCGGCTTTTTGCAGTTTCAACCCTGCTGACAATACACTAAATGCCGGTTTTTCCCGTACCATGCTCTGCATCATCCCAGAAGCCATGGGCTTATGACAAATGAATCCTGAGGAAAAAGGAAGCAAAAAGAATCAAGGCAATCGACAGTTGAGTGCTGCTGCAAGTGGGGGTGATAAAAATCCAACCAGACTCCAGTGATTCCCCCACCACATTCCTGTTTTCCGCTGCACTAGTATCGAGGTGTAGAAGGAAGTGTATAGGTTAGAGATCCAGCCTACTGGACAACATTAGTTGAAGCGGAACCGTGGCCTTCCGTTATCGCCTACGCTTTCTCGGATACTTGAAGGTATTTGGTTGGATAGAGGAATATGGACAGTGGCCATTCTTGACTATCTTTAGGGGAAAGCATGTATCCATCACCGAGCGCAGATCCTGTAAGCGCTTTTTATGCTTCTGAAAGGTTTTTGGTTGCTGGAGTGGGTCCAATGGCTACGGTTGTGGGATCGCGTTCTGGACTTCTGGTGGCTAATTGCAGGAGCTCGACCGTTATTTTACAACCGCCAGAGCCGCTTAATACGCAAGGCACTCATTTCCGAGTGTCTTGTTTGTTGAAGAAAACCACCTGAAAAAGAGCAGAACAGTATTCTGTTTAGGGTATGGAGATAGTGGTGAAGAGATGGTGTACGTGGAGCCCAGTTTCGGTACCAACCGATGTTGCCTGCCTTGTTTTGCCTTGGCATTGGTAGTTTTATGGGTGCTTAAGATGTTGGTTTAAGAGGCTGCACTTAGTCATGTAAACAACGTGGGTGGGTTTACTCGAGTCCCGAAGATTCGGAGGGATGTGGCCAGCAGTTTATCGTCCAGGATTTGAAGCTCTTCGAATACAATTTGAAGGGATTTTCCAGTATGGTTTAAGTTAGCTGTCTTCCATTCCCGTTGTCCTGACGTTATTCTCAACCCCTGACTCGCCATCTTCAGAGCCCTCGTTTCTCATCAAAATCCCGGAGCCGCAATCTGTTCAGTGAACTGCTGACAGAAGCGTCTGTCATTGCAGACCTGGATCACACCATAGCCCGTATTCAGTCCATGAATTTGAAAGCTGATGCAATTGCTTAGGTGGCGCTCAAATGCCTTGATGGATCAGAATCACTCTTCTTTTCGAATCTGCAAAGAGGGATCTATTTAATACCCCTCAGCCCTATAATAAGCTAGGGCGAGAAGAAGTTGCATTCGTTGCCAAAACATACTTATCCCTAATTTTCCACTCTGGATTTTCTTCCTTGTTTAAGAGCAAATTTTCTAGGTTTTGCGAGTAGCATGCCTGTAATGGTGCACCTGACTCTTAGAACTGCTGGATGAGGCCTGGAAACATGTGGTGGTACAAGAGGTGCCTACATGTCGACAGGGGAGGGCCAGGGTGAGGCCGAGGGGATTGGGGCCATGGCCTCCGAAGCAGCCTCTGAGTTGCTGACGTACATTGCACCATGGTGGGGAGATGTAAGCCGGCGTCGCAGAGACACCCATATCTTCGTTCACATGTCGTGATGTGGCACGAGGTGAACGTGCTGAATGATGTTTCTTTTGAAGAGGCGACGAAAGAGGTTCGTGATTCTCCAGACTATTGAAACGACGTATTCTGACTTAGGTCATGCTTTGTGGATTTGCGTGGATTTTAATTTTCGGGCTTGTGTATATATGCCATGTCTTGCAGCATCGAAGAGATGCGGGTAGAAGTAAGGAGGAGATCGAGAGGCTCACTGTGAATGAGGATCTGGGTGATCTTGAAAGAGCATGTCTCTTCCTCGCTTCAAATGCACATCCAGTAAGTAAACAGCCCGAGATTTTGAAATGTGCAGGATTTCCCCAAAGCAACAATTCTATAAGAAAAACAGACATGCCGCTCTTCATCATTACCGACTTTAACCCGAACTTTGTATTTAGGACCACTGTTAACGATCACCTTTGCAGGGTGCCTTATCTTCGCAGTGAATAATTCTGGGAATAAGTGCGATAGCAGCCTCTCTTAAACTGAGATATTGGAATTTTCTGCAGCTTCAACAGAGCTGTGCAATTGGGAAGTTACAATCCCTTTTGAAGGAATATGGAGCCAAGGCACATGACGCCACATTTCCAATTTTCACGGCATCCCTTGATGGGTACAGTGAGTCCTGTCAGATTCAGGCAGCGGAGGCGCTTATCTCAATGTTGCAAGACCCGTCCTTGTCGAAAGAGGTGAGCATCAACTCAGCTGTTGCTGCTGCGTTGTGGTATTATTGTATGTTGAAAAAAAGTGATGAACAATAGTGGTATTTTGATCAGTACTTGTCCATGGGATTCGTCAACGGTAGTGGGTGACAAGAGTAGTGAGTACAAAAATAGTTCGATCAAATATAAAGGTGGACTGACTTGGTGGGAGTGGCGCATGGAGGAATTGGGAGCATAGGCGCCAGAATGGATTTTTCCCACAGTCTTTCATATGATGAAGAGCCCTCGTACCCCTGATGTCATGCATTCTTGGCTTGGAACCATGCGAGCTCTGGTGCCGTTGGTACCGCAACAGGTAATTTGTTTTCACCTCTCATTGTACCCTATTTTCCTTGCCCACAGGTAGTTATTTTTCACCTCTTAGAAAATGATATTATTATTTTCTCAAAATTTTCACACATTCACCAAGGGAAATCTGTTTGGGTGGCACTACAGATGCTCGCTGAGGACCTGTTACAACTGGCCGTGGCGAAAGCTCAAGGAGAAGAAACTGCACAGGCACACACTGTCAGCTGCAGCATTTTTGGGGCTATTGCACCGCTGCTTGATGGAAAACTTATCGTGCAGACGTATTTGCATAAAGCGATGGCTCTTTGTCAGGTCAGAACTGAAATTTAATAAAATGCCTTATTATTACTGGGCCATTCTGCATCTGCCAGGGGTCTGCATTCTTAAAGCAATGTGCGATTACCACTTTCAGACAGTGTGATTTTAAACTTACACTTAGACATGGTCACAGGACACAGATGCTGAGGTACGAATGTGCATGTGCGAGCAACTGGATCCCATTTCTCGATCTGTTGGTTTAAACACCTTCATGGTAAAATTGGTCACTAACTAAGAACATTCAAGAAGCAACGTTAAAAACTGGAATCAATCTCCTTTCTTGTGTTTGAACATGACCCTTCATGAAATTAGAAGTCATAACAAAATTGACTAGCCAGCTATGGAAATTAAATTCTCAAAAGATGCTTTAATAATTTCTTTGAATTGTGATGTCGCTTGGATAGGTCTTTGTGTTTCCGGAGCTCAATGAGTTGCTGAGAGACGAAGAATTGGTGGTAAAATCTGCAGCTGTCGAAGGCTTAGTTCAGCTGCTGGATTTCTTGCCACCTGACATTCGCCAAACACAAGTTTTGCCCTTCCTCCGTTCGTGCGCCCCTCAACTTCCCTTGCTCAGTATATAGCCTCCCTCAAGCTGGTCAGACTTGTGATTACCACTTGCTAAATTCAAGAAGATCTTTTTGTTATGTCAGCTTGGTTGTTATATTGAGTTGATAAAGACTGCATTTGAGTTTTAATAGAACACCTTGCTGGCTGCATTGAGTTAATAGACACGTAAACATTGAGGATTTCATCTTTTTTCCAGATTTTTATTTTCATAATTGTTAATTTCATACATCAAGAGCATGTTATGTAAGAAAATAATTTGTACGGTACCAAAGTGTTGCCAGTTGCACATGAAAGTCTTGCGCCGAAGCAAGTCCTTCCTAGGTTGCTATGCTTCTGCCAAATGACCGCTTTGAAATTAAAGCATCACTAATCATGATTTTATCGAATGCAGATTATGTGACGAAGGAAGCGCTGCTATGCATGTCTGCCTTGCTCGGTTACTTGGGAACATCTTTGTAAAGGTCAGCGGCATACTAAGAGTTTTTTCTCAACTTTGAGTTCTAATGAATGCTCTCACGGAACTGTGAGGATAGTTCCTCATTGGATATAAGAGGGCTCTTTTTCAAGCGGGCGGGTTTAAATTGTCAATAGGAGTAATTTCTGACGGTGAGTCTCACAAGCTCGTCTGTTAGGGTAGTTTTGGTTCGATTGCTCATGTGTTGAATTAGAGAAGCTAAGTTACGACAAGCTTGCAGATGGTGCCAGAATTATTAGAAGATGACGCGACACTTTTGCTGGATGCTTACAAAGGATTATCCCAGCAACACAACGAGGATGTGCGTCAGGTACGAGTTTGCTGAAGCTTACAAGCAGGTGTACTCTTGCATGATTAAGCTATACACTACTCAGCTGACCAGTCATTGTGATTGCATTGCAGCAATGCGCTTACAACTTTCCTGCAGTTCTAAAGACTATCGGTGCACGCAAGTACTCAACATTGTTGCATGCCACCTATATCCAATACGTGCAAGATACCTCTCCAATTGTCCGCTGCACCGCAGCCGCCTGCTTTCATGAGGTAATCCAAATGCATGTTTGACTCACATCAGTAAAGTGTTTCTCTATGTGAATTGCATTCTCTTTGTATACAAAACAGATACCCTTATTCAAGCTGCTCTTATGATATTGTACTTAATGCAGGTGGCAAAAATCCTTGGCAAAGAGCGCACAGCTTCATATTTGAAAGAAAGCTTCTACAGTCTGCTCAAAGACCCAGCTTTGGTTGTGCAGTCGAAGCTTTTCGCCATCCTTCCCACAGTCATAGGTTTGACCCCCGCCTGTCTGGTTCAGCCACTTAAGTTTGAGACTGCCATGCTTACACGGACTAAAGTTTTGATGTATTTTGAACATAAATTGAACACTGAGAAATTTGGTGTGTTGGATTCCACCAGGACATTTCAGTGTGTCCAATGCACATACAAAAGCTGCAAACTACGCAGCCTTGATTCATGCCTTGGTGCAAGCTGAAAAGAGCGTCAGTGGCACCAATCAATGGCGGATGCAGCGCTGTCTCCTTCAAGCCTTTCCCCTTCTCCCAGTATCTCCTTCACCCTCCAAAACTTGAAAGCCACCCTCCAGCATTTGCACTAGTCAGTGGTGAAGAAGATATTTGGAGAGAAATGCAGATTAAACCGTGTGCTGCTTGCAGGAATACCTGTCCAGTGACCAGATTTACGACAATTTTGTGCCTATCTGCTTCCGCTACATGGGCGATGGTGTATTACAGGTCAAGATATCAGCGGCTTTAGCGCTTGCTGTGTTCCTACGGTACAGTAACAGTAGCCTTTGATTCACATCTCTTGAGACGATTGCACAAGAGAGTTCCCAAATGAATGTTTTTTTTTCAAAACTCTGTTTCGAGGTTTTCAAGGAACATAGTGAGGGCGTGCTGCTCTCACCTTGGCCTTTGACAACGTTTTATCTAATGTTCAGGAATAACTGCAAGAATCAGCAGCGTCATGACATATCACAGAAAGTGGTGAAAGATTATGGGCAAGGGCAGAGCTACTGGTCACGTCTGCTCTACATCGACTTCTGCGAGAGTTTGCTTAGGTAAACCCGCTCAAAGAGCTTACCTCAATAACAAAAACATTTTCACATTAGACAGTACCAGAAATTCTCTTCCAGTTTGGGGTTGTTGATTGAAATCCAGAGCACTTTTCTTAAGAGGTCATTCTCATGCTAATTCAGCTTTTCATTGTAGAGCTGCAGAGTTGCGAGTTCTCGCATGTTCAAAGAAAGCTTCGTAGAATCAGCCATTAATGCCCTACAGGTTGATCTGTCACCGCCAGATTAACCCGTTAACCCAATTCTACGTGTAATTTCAGTTATGTTCTTCAAAAAGTTACTTCTAGCGTTGACATGCCTTTTCTGTGGGGATTCGTGTGAGGGTTACCAGGACCCAGTGCCGAGCATTCGGATGAGAGCTTGTCAAATTATAAACCCTCTGCGGACATTAATAAAGCTGCCTGATGATGTGGCTCTGCTTGAGAGAATTAACCACCTGGCCACCCAGAGGTTGAATGACTCCGACCGCGAAGTAGTAGCTGCTGCTCGCCTTGCTTCCGACAGCCAGAAACGAGTTTTCATTCTTGACAGAGATCCATCCCACGACCACCCCTCCGCTCAGGTAACAACCAAGTAGCGTTGGCTAGAAAAATTATGCTTAAACTCGTGATCTACTGGAAAATCCTCAATTTTGAAGAAGTAAACTAAAATTGTGCCCACACCAATGGTTTGAAGTGCTAACCACGCATTGGTTGCTGGTTTCTGCAGGATGAATATGAGAAAATGGATAGACTACGTGAGGATGAGGAGTGGAACATGCTCAGCAAAGAGGAGCAGGTACAGTTACTGGAGAGGGCTCTGCAACTTGTACGTGTATCATTCAAATGCAGTGTCAAGGTGACCTCGATGCATCTTAACCATTACCATATAAAGATCTGCAAGCAGTCGCACCATAGCTGAACTGCGATGATGTTCACTCAATACTTTTAGTCATTTCATAAGATCAGCTAATTCTTGTTTCAGATATTCACAGGAACTAAATGCATTGCCGGCAGGCCTTGAATTAAAAAGCTGTTGCCTTCTCGCCGACTCGATTCTAACCCGAGTTTCGACACCGTTTTCTCTTGCAGGAAGAGAGACGAAAGATGGACGAGAATCTACAACGACTTAAACTTGAGACTTTGCGAAAGTCGAGTGCAGACATCTTAGGTCGAGGCTCTGTAGGGCCGACATCCACATCCGATTCAAGCTCCATCAAAAAGGGATCTACAAGTAGGGGATCCATAAACGGTGGCCGACAGAGCACCGATGCGGGGAGAACGGCGGCCAGGCCCAAGTCTCTGATCGCCTCCAAAGCAACTCTAACTACTAGTGCGTCGTTTTCTTCCATTTCTCCAGCAGCAGCGGCTGCAATGGCTTCCTCAGGTAGTAATTCCCTTGCAGCAAAGCGAGGCAGCCTGCCTCTCGGCCAGAAGCCCAGGCCCCCTTCCCCTGGTAACTCAAGAAAACCCCCAAGTGTGCCTTCTTCCTCACCCAGCCCTGTTGCCGACGCTGCTGCTCCCAGCAAACCTGATCAGGCGCCCAGAAGGAACAGTGCGTCCAAGCGCTTGTGACGAATTAGTTGCAGCTCCTTTTATTTTTGACTGTGACTCAGTCTTGTACAAATATTTCACTTTGTCTCAATTGCAATTCTTTTCTCTCTAGATCACAACAGAATTTGACGCCGTGATGCACTGTTTCGTTTGCATCCTGCTTCCCATAAAACTGGTTTGATCAATCCTTGCATTCACAATGGTCAGAAAGATTGAGGCAACATTAACAAACTGGTGACGCAAGCGTCTTGAGGAGTGCCGATACTACTTATCCAGGCAAAACTATGATCACAACTTCTACAAATGTCCATCTCTTTTCAGATTCATTTTGAAGGTTCACTGGAATCCATTCTTTGAAATTAGACTGGATATAATGTACTGATCGAGATTAGACAATCAGAAACAAATGACATTCCTTTGCTGCACCTTTAATCAAGATATGTGATCCAGCCATTGATCTTTGTAGCAGAAGAGATCCACGTATTTGTATCATGATGTTCATAGCTCGAACTTGGCAAATGCGCGTCTATTGTTGTCGTCGCATGAATTTGTAGCAGCTGTAACATGACTGTTGCTGCTGCAGGTATACATACAGATGGACGACATTCAAAGAAGGACCAAGCTGGAAGGCATTCATGACAGAAGAGAGCAGGAATGTGAAACCAGGAATGTGAAAAGGCAAGAGAGGAGAGGAACGGCACCATAGTGTCCACCAGTCCAGATTCTCTGGCACTCAGTTTATGTCTTCAACAGCTGGGTATGTACATCGAGAAACACCGAGGTCTACATTGCTACTCTCTAAGAGGATGGAAAGATCGTCATCGGCACAAAACTCTTTACCTCAGAGCTTCCAAGGCTACATTCTGTCTCCCCTCTAGTTTCCTAAAGTGTTCTCTGAAAAAGGCCGCCGATCTTCCACAAGGGGGGACTCTCAGGTCACATATACTGGTACAATTATGCACAAATCCTAACTAGATCCCATCCCATTCCATTGTGTGATTAGCAGCAGCTCCAGGCGGACACGCCCATGACAGGCGTGTCTTGCCATCCCAAAATGAGCGCGTTCGACTCTTCGGAGAGCTTGTAAGGCATGGAAGCCGAGTTGGGCTTCGTCAGAAACTCCAGCAACATCTGCGCTTGTTGCATGGTGTAGGAACTGAACGGGAAAGCTCGGAATCCGGCTTTGAGGAAGAGCGCGCGCCATGTCTCCGAGCGGACGTGACGAGCGCAGCGTGACGAGCCCTGAAGCGCCACGATGTCTTTGATCTCCGCAGCGAACGCCGTGTTTTCGATGTGAAAACGGTCCGCGTCGTCGCGCATCAGGGCCCCCTCAAGAGAATCGAAGAGCGCACAGTAGTAGTGGAGAGCCTCGACGAATCGAGCAGGGAAAGAAGCCCCGTTGTGATTCGCCTCCACTTCCAGAAGAGTGACCACATTAGGGTTTAGCATTCGGAAAAGAGCGAGGATGTTGTCCAGGAGCAAAGCCTCACCGGTGAGCGTGTGCAACACTTGACTGCAATTGATGGCGAGCATTTCGTTGGGTCGAATTTGGAAGGACTTCTTCGAGAGGGACGATAGGGTTGAGACCACGGGGGTGAACTCAAAAGGTACCTTCAGAGCTTCGGCAAATTCGGTTAACCGTCGCTGCGTGATTTGGAGCACACTTGCATTCGCCCCCACCGCGGAGATTCTGAGGTGAGGCGCGCCGCCCGGGCGCATGGCCAAGGACTGGATGAAGCATGGCCATTGAAGCCCCTGCTGGATGTCCAAATCGATGACATGAACATGAGAGCCCTCCAGGACGGCCTCGTAGATGGTTTGGTTGGCAGTGATGTGGGAGAATTTCGCGAACGGGAGGACTTTGTAGAAGGCTTGGTAGGCGAGCTTGGAATCGACGAGAGGAGGCGGAGCCACGTTGTTCGCGAGACGGTCGCTGAGAGCCTCTCCGAAGTAGAGCGCAATGCGCTGCATGGGGTCGCCTTTGGGGTTCGAGACGCGCTGTAGTTGGGTGAGAATCGACTTCGCGGTGGCGTAGTCCGATTTCTCAATGGCCTCCGCGCACGCCAGCAGCAGGTGTACGAGCTGTAAACCGCTCTCCTCCTGGGGCTCCGTAGTGGTGGTGGTGGTCGTCGTCGTCACCTCGCCGGTGGAGCCCCAACTCTCGGACCGGCTGTGGTGGTGACTACTGCTATTCCCCTGCAGTTTTCCTCGCCTCGAGTCTTCACACGATTCCACAAGCTTGACGAGCTCGGCTGTTGTTGGCACACCCGAAGGCTTGACGTCGCCACTCAGCATTGACGACAGCGACTCGTCGAGCTCCTGCAGGCGCTGCGCGTCGTGAAAGCTCTCGGGCAGCAGCAGAGGCTCCTCCAGAAACTCCGACAGCAGCGACGGGAAACAGGGGAAGCACGACTGATCCGTCACGGGGTCCGCGTCGTCCAGGCTCGTCAACTCGAAGTCGAAATCGAAGTCGCTCTTCAGGACCTCCTCCAAATTACGCCCGCATTCCTCGAATTCGGGCAGCGCGTCCATCCAGTTTGCAACCCCGCCCGCTTCGGCGGCTTGCTGCACGAAGCTCGCAGCCGACGAGTTGTTGGAGATCACGCTGTGAGGCGAGTCGTCGCCCGAGCTCGTCACGCTCGCTGACGACGTCGAGCACGATCGCCCTGGACTTGTTTGCAAGTCTAGCACCGACGTCGGCTCTTGCTGCTCCTGCTGCAACACCTTCAAGGACGTCTTCACCCTCAGGTCGAAATCGGTGACCGGCGGAAGCTCCATCGCTTTCCATCGCTTCGACACGGCTGTCAGGTCGGGTAAGAGCGTGCTCCCGCTCAGGGACCTCTTGTTCGCGACGTGAGTAGCAGCCATTGTGCAAGCAGACGAAGGTCTAACAAAACTGAGTATTAAATGGCGAAGTTGCGGGCCTCCCAGATGTAAATTTTCACAAACCCAGACATATATGCACGGTAACAGAAAGAATCCCCTCTCTACACAAATTCTCAACTCAATTCCTTCCTTCTCTATACCTGGAGCAATATACTAGCCATGGATCAGCTGCAAACAGAGAAGCCCAACAGAAGGTATCTAATCACAGGGGGCTCCAAAACGCCGTCTTGTCACAGGATTACAACTGCAGGAGAAAGAAGAAGAAGAGACTAAAAACTTTGTGATTAAGACGATGGACCACCCAGTTGCGAGTCTAAAACAAAACGGTTCTTTCGTAGCGTGGTAATCAGGACCCACTAGAAACAAATTTCCAGAAGCTGGTGCACAAATCGTCGTAGTAGTCGCTGTAGTTACAGAAGAGCAAAGTATACTTGGTGAGTTCTCGTGTGGCTGTTAGTACTCATAACCGCAGTGTGAAGGTTTTGAAAACCGGACACACTTTACGAAGTATAAAGAATGTGGTCTGGAGGGAGAGATGTTATAAATAAAAACGAGAGACAGAGAGAGGAGAGAAATTATGCTGATGCATAAACCGCCTTGGGTTGGGTAGGGGGTGGGGACTAGTTGCTGTGGCAAGGGCAGGACGGTGCCGGGGGAAAGGCGAGCGCAACTACAGCAGCAAAGTATCTGAGCCTGAGGAGGAGCCAGCTGCAGCTTTGAAGGAACCACATCACCGCCTGAGAGAGAGCACACACCTCCAGGGCCCAACCAACCTACCTATAAGTTACATGCCAGCACCACGACGATCTTCTTCCGCTTCGTCTTCTTCTCCTCTGCTGCTGGCTGCTACAGTCCCGCGCGTCCCATCTGTACAGTGTGATGATGAGGATGATGCCCGGACTCCGGAGCTGCTGGTACATACCCGAAATCTAGTGCGCTGATATTAAGCAGGGGCGGGGTCGAATTTGGGATGCCATGGAGCGTAAACGGCAGCGCTGCCGATGGACCCACAACCAAAAGCGAAGGGAGAGTCCGACACAGGCGGTGCCACTGGATGGAAGCCTTCCAAAAGCACTGGTGAAAAAATGGCCTTCACAGTACACGATGGGACCCTGCCCTGCTCTGTCCTGCCCTGCTCTGCCCTGCCCTGCTCTGCCCTGCCCTGCCCTGCCCTGGCCTGACCTGCACTTCCCTGGGCCCGCCATGGCCACTGTTGCAAGAAAGCGCTCACTGGTGCAGTGGTCCCGCTCCACCATCAGTCTGACCAGAACTCCTGCAGCTCACGGGATTAATTGTTCATTCTCCAGGTACCGGTTTTTTACCACCTTTTAAAACTTGAACATACGGTTCTTACCGACCTACAGCAGGGTGGCAGTGCTTGCTTGACGGACGCCAACTAACCTCCTGCCCTGCCCTGACCTGCTTCGAGCTTGCTTGGTATGCTACAGTGCTGAATATACGTCATTGTGGGCCCGGTGGAAGAGCTCATATCATACGTCAGGCAGAAACATTCGATTTTAGTTACTCAACGCTAGAAGATTGAATTTCGGAGTTTCGATTCAAACTTGGATTCAGAGACCCTGATTTCATTCGGAGCCACAGATGGAGGTAAACTTGACTTACTCCAAAATAAGAACAAGTTTTTCCATGATTTTTACTTTATCCTTGGACGTGAGCAAAATCTGAGCTTTTCCAGCCCGGGACCACAATTGCATCTGATCAACTTTAGCATGGATAAATTCATCATCCTCCCTTTCCGGTACGAGTTACCCACTTTTTTACAAAGTCTGCAGGTAAGTTTTCTTCTTTTATCTTACACCCTCATGCCTTTACGCCTCTATCCGTGAGTTTCAGTATGTCTCATTCCCACCTACTGTAGTGTAGTGAAAATTAAAAACAAAATAAACAAACAAAAAGAAAACCCTCAACTGTTCTCACCCCAGCTGAGAATTGAGGTTGCGTTCTCGGGATGCAAGTTGCTGATCAATAATTTGTGCAGGCTCGGTGTACTACACATACGTGTTTGTGGGGCCAGGGTGGGGAAGACTTGGCTTTATTTACAAAATCTGGAGTTGGTTAGTATAGTCCTCTTCCGCTGTTCAAGATTATTTCAGGGTCTCCAAATTCAAATCTGAACTCAGAAATCCCAAATTCAATATCCCCGATGGTAAATTCCTAAACTCTTACTGGTATGTGAAAAATCAGAGCTTTTCCACCGTGGCCCCTGCAGTAATCAGTGCCATTTGTATAGGGCTGAGATAAGGGAGAGAATTCCGTATAGTGCAGGTATTCAATAACATACTAGATGTCAATAAATAAGGAAATGAGAACGAGTGGGTTGTCAGAAACTATATGACAGACGGAGTGAATGGCTTAATTTAAGCTTTGGTAGAGAAGACTAAAGAAAGAGTTGCTTGGCAGGGGTTGACAATCCCACCTATTATTTGACTCGCTCGCTCCCCCAGAATATTTCGCAACTTGCCTTGTCCTGCTGGCATAGGCAAACTTGGGTGGACCCTGGATGGCAGGACTACCGGGCCCTCGCCCCTAAAGCTGATCTCCCTGCTCCAAATAACAGCCAACGACGTATACGGTACTTCTCCCTTGTAATCGATATTTCAATTTATGCCAAATATATCAACACGTGTGGGGGAGTCTATATAAAAACTCGTAGAATCTGGACACTAGCTATGTTTATGTAGTGGGTAACTGGGTACCTGTTCTCATCTATTTACGGTTCATGACCAGCCCTAGTAAAACACTATTTTCTTCCTTGCAGGAAAAACATTGTTTTATGAAGAAAAATCCCAACTAATTGCGTATGAGTATGGAACACTTCGTTTCAGGTACCGGATGAAGATCTTACCCCCTGTAGCTAGTTGCAGTTTTTTATAGGGAAAAGTTGATGGATACCCCTGAAATCTGCAATATTTGTCCACATATCCCTGGTTTTTCAGAAATTGCACAAATACCCTGGAAATACTTTCATGCAAAAAATATCCTTCTCATTTCTGAAAAACCAGGGGGGATCTGGACAAACATCACACACTTCAGGGATATCCATCAAACTTCCCTTTTTTATAATTGAAGTCTAGGCCTTTTGGATTAATGTTATTGTTTTATTTCCTACGGATGCAAATACAAGTTCACTTTCTTCTAGGTCTTTACACTAGAAATTGCATTTAGGTTGCCTTACCCTAAAAAGTTATATCACAACTTATTGCTTGGCCACTTGGGGGCCCATGCGACTTTTTAGATACTATGATTTCACATGGTTTATAACTTGGAAGTCGTCAGTTTGTTTTTCTGCAACTTCATTTTTGTTACTAGGCCCTTTTAAATAATTTATTGCAATAAATAATGATGAAAGTTATTGTAGTGTATCAGTGAGTATTTATGTAGTGAACGGTTGAGAAACCTAAATGCACTATTTGGTGTAGTGAAGAAAGGGAGAAATATTAGAGTACCTATAGTGGACAAGTTTTTGCAGGTGATCCATTTGGTTAGACTGTTTGTTTTTTTTTTTTTGTAGCACTTTGAATTGAAGTAGAGTTAAAGAAAAGGGTTATCTCTAGGGGGCATGTGAGAATGTAGACCTGGTAAATTGAGCGCACAAGCCAAATTGCCGGAGAAATGCCAATTGCAACCCAGTTGCGGCAAATTATTCCCGTGCATATTCAAGAAATCATTGAGCAATAAGCTATTATAATCCTCCAAATATTCTGGCGAGATAGAGAGCCTATTGCTGGAGGGATGAGGGGTAAATTCAAGCCCCGGCCTAACTCTATAATGGAGGGCCCTATGACCTTTATGGGCCCCAACCAAGTGGGGCTAGAATGAGGGGCCGAGCCTCCTCTTGGGGAAGATCATGCAATCAGCCAAGGCACGGGGTTCACAACAAGCAACGTCTAAAATTGCGGAGCTGGCAAGGGCCTAAATGCAAGGACCTTTGACTATGGGCTGCAAGGGCTGCATGTGCGCGTGGGTATGGGTCTTTTGGATGCATTGCCATTGGTGTAGAAAGGCTAGTGCCACTTCATGTCCCCTCTACCCTCCTCTTCCCTCCTCCTCCCCTTCCATTGGCTTGTTTGGCTTTATATATGTGATTTAATGCCTCATAGATTGTTTGGTCAACTTCTTTTTTTGTTTTCTGTTGCTTTTTCCAATTCTTTTTTCTTCTAATTTTTTTCCAATCCGCCCACCATTCCCTAGCCCTCCAAGGCTCCGCCCTCCCCTGTGGGATGCCCATGCCCAGTTTGCACTTTTCCAGTGACCAAACCTTTTTATTCATGATGTTTGACGGCTTTGCACTTTACCCAATCTTTCTTTTTGTGGATGGTACCCCCCGTTGGCACCTACAATTGTGTTCCCATTTTCATACAACTTCTTTTTTTTCCCTCTCCAAATTGTTTCCTTCTGAGTGACAACGTCTATTTTGAATATGGATGCATGCAAATTTAATGTGATTTTACTATTCAATGTTTCTATCTTAAAAAATGAAGAAGATGTTAAAGTTGTTTGATGGATGGCTTGGAATAGAAATTGACGTAGAATATGTTGATTTTTTAGGAAATAATGGAATTCGTTGTGATTTCAATGAAGGTTTTGATGCGCATTGAGACCTTGTAAAGTTGATCTAGAGCGGGCATTCATGCGCAAAATTGTATAGTATATGTGGTGCATTAAGGGAAAATCCCACAAGAACACTTCAAGGGAGAAACCCCCAAGAACACCATGACCTCCGTGTTTCAACATGAGTGTTTATTGAGTTTTTGGCGCTTAACAAAAGTTGAAAGTGAAAAAAAAAATTCCAAATCTACAAAAGATACCAACAATTCAACTCGTCTCCCATGATTCCACCCCTACTCCATGCTTCCACCCCTACTCCAAAATTCCCAAGAAACCCATCACTTCTTGTTCAACTTCTAATCTTGACACTCCATATGGGATGAAATTCATTTCAAATATTAGAGTTTAAGGTTCAAAAACCTACATTTTTGCAAGGCAAATGGAATAATCTCCTTATGGCAAGTGGAATAGAATGAACCAATGAGGTTACCAAGGGTGGGCATCTTAAATTATGATTATCAATTAAAGGTATAAACTCAAAAGCAGGCCCAATTATTCTCTATTTAAATCATATATGTAGGTGCAAGTTTCAAAAACCAATGTGTTTAAATTGTTGCTTTTGAAAATAAACAACAAAAAAATCAATATTAGTAGAAAGAAAAAAGGAAAAGGATAAAATTGATTTTTTTTTATTGTAATAGATCTAGCAACAAAATTTCACACTCTCTGTGTCTTTTAAAAAACCAATGTTTTGACTTAATTTTTGTCTAAAAAATACCCATATTTGCCCTTTGACTTGATTTCTAGCTCAAAAAAAAACCTATGCTTATCTCTTTTGCTCAATCAAAATAAAAATGAATTGCTTGGCATGTCTGATGTTATTTTTTGGGCACTCCATGCTTTTAGATTGGTGTTGTTAGCATTGCAAACTTGATTTCCTCATTTTTTTTTTGTAAGTTGTGCCTATAACTAAGCTAGGATCATCAATATTATCAACATTGAGATTTGATTTTTTGATAGATGGGACAACTTGGGCAATTAGGTTAACTTGTTCTTTACTTACAATTGCATTGACACACTCCATATTAAGTGAATTTTTAAGTATCAGCAACAATAAAAAAAAAATTAAAATTAAAATTTTGGCATTGATTTCCTTTCCATTTTTGAAAATCTTGATTCTAAAAAAATTCAAGTTGGGCTTGAAATAGTTTAAGCCTAATATTCAAATACCTTCTAATTATTGATTTGTTGTTACTATTTCTTGAACCCTTACAAATTCTAAACACTAGTTTTTTTAAAAAACATGAGGAGTATTTATAAGCAAAAACACAAGAAAAGTCCAAAGATTAGCAATTTTTATTTTTTTCTCAATTTGTGTTTTATTTTTCTAGTCACCTCTTTTTCTTGACCATATGAGCTTCTTTTTTTTTTTAACTACTAAGATTTTAGCATAATTCTTACTACAATGTATTTACCACAAATGCTATCTAAAACATTTTGGAAATATTTGGGTCATGGTTTTGAAGACGAATGAAGAACTATGTATGTATGTATGTATGTATATATATATATATATGTATGTATATGTGTGTGTATATATATACATATATATATATATATATATATATATATATATATATATATATATATATATATATATATATATATATATAACCAATTTATTGTTACCATTGTTTTACTTTGAGAAATTCAAGAACTGGTCCAAAAATTAATTCTTAGTTAAATTGTACAAGAAATATTATCAAACTATAATCAAGTCTATGACTAATGAAGCTTACAATTTCTGTTCTAAAAAAAATCTAAAGACCCTTTGAAGTGTCACCTATTCACTTTTTGAAAACTCCGTATAATCATATTATATGCAATTTGCCACAACACATTTTTTTCATTGTAACACCTAAGGTCCGGGAAGAATCCACTGCTAGTTCAATGTTAGCCAACTGAAATGAAAAAAATTGTTTGCAACTTATAAACTTGGCTAAAATCTGGTCAAAAATCTTTAAATAAATACTTATAGTGTAAAATAGAGAAAATAACCGAAAGAGCTCCTTGATAAATCGGTTCAATAAAGGAATTGGAGGAAATTGTGAGCCCCTGGATTGACATCAATGTCTCCTAGGTTCAATTTTTGGGAAAGATGTTAACTTTTAGGTCATTTTTTGAGATTAAACATCAAAATAAAAGGTAAAAACAAGTAGTGTAGTTGGCTTGCGGTACACTTTATATCCTAGGTTAATTTATACTATTTTGCATAGATTTATTGATAATTAGGATTTTTTAGGCAGTGAGAGGGAAACTCCCATCTGACCCATTGTACCAGCAGCGGAAGGAATCTGGTTAGATCCCCACTTACTTTTTGCCTCTACTTTTTATTTTAAGTCTTATCTGTGGTTGAAACAGGCAGATAGGCTCCGCTATATCTGAAACATACAGTGGGCATTTTAGGAAATCTTGGTGAGATTCTACTTTTGATTTTAAGTCCTATTTGCGTCTGAAACGGACAGATATGCCCTACTGTGTTCAAATCGGACAATTGGAATTTTTTAGGAAACTTCAATGGAGTCCTACTTTGATTTAAATATTATATTGCGTCCAGATCAGGCAGATGGGCTCGGATGACGCTATTTAGTAAGCCGTGAGTGGGGATTCAAGATTCTGTGAGCGGGAATGAAGTCTCAATTCAAAATCTATGGAATAATTAAAAACATAACTATTTTTCAAGAGATAGTAGTTTAAAATGCAAAATAATAGGGTCAAACATACACAATTATAGGTGAATTCTATTATTTTGACAAAAAATCTCTGCTCATGGCTCACGGCTCACGAATCCCAGCTCATGAAATAGCATTCCCCGATGGGCCCCATACTGCGTCCAAATCAGGCACATGAGACGCAAAGGACAATCCCTCTATTAGGATTAGGTTACATTGGCGAGAAGGTGCCAAGATGTTGGCTGCACTTCGTGGAACCCAATTCTTGCGTTTTTCAAAATTCTGCAGCCATTTAGACCCCATAGAGGACAAACGAGTGGGTTCTTGCGATTCAGCCATTGATTTTTGAAGATCAAGCAAAAATATGTTAGAAAACCTTTGTGGGAGGTGCTAGTAAAATTCCCAGGTTGATCCAAGTTATGGTTGACATTAGTCAAAGCGGCCAAAGCGCCTAATTCAAGGTTTTAAAACCCTAGAAATTAGGCGGGTAGGCATAAAATCTTGCAAAAATTCCATGCAACGCTAGACAAGGCTCTAGACGTTTCTAAAAAAAATCAAGAGTTTTCGATAGTGGGAACATTCTCGGCAGCTGACAACAACGAAACGATGGACGTTGACAGCGATTTCAAGCAGCGTCGGCGACCAAATCAGACAGCAAACAGGAGTTTTTTTACTCCTACAACAATTTTAGATACCATGGTGAAATCAATTTGGAAATCTGAAGTAAAACTATTTATCCCAAATTTTTTGCGGTTTTTTTTGCCCAAATTGTCTCTGTTTAGTAAATGTAACCAGAAAATCAAAATTATAAAAGTTTTATATGAATACCAACTAATTTGGGCATTCTAGAGCCAATGGCACCATTCACGAGAGATTTGGAGCATTTCTCCAAAGGTAGCCTAGATCATACCACAATATTGTTTTTTTAAAATTCAAATAATTTAAAATAGAGAAAGATGACATAGGATTGTTAGAATTCAACCTAGACCTAGGATTATTATGTAAGGTCCTAAGGTTGTTAGTACGAGAATGCGTAAATAATTCGAATGATGCATTGACTATGACGTAGAACATTAAATGGAGAAGGACCAATGCAAAATTGTATAAGGAGCATCTCCTCTATTCTTTGGACTCATTGCACCTTTATGAGAGTAATCAAATGCCTCCGTGTGAGAGTTTGTTTTGAAATTGTGAGCCTTATTTGTTTAAATTCTTGCAAAAGTTTAAAAGCGCTGGCAATTAGATTGCCAGGCTTTGTAGAGAGAGTAGAAACCGGGTCCCCTCCAAGGTGTAGTTAGATTATTAGATTAGTTGATTGCTATCTTTACAAGGCAAAGTTATCGTCCTAGATGTGATAAGGTTCTGTCATTTCCCTTCCAAGACGGCAGAGTTATTATCAAAACAACTTAGGGTCTTGATCTTATTATGTCAAACTCTTAAAATTCCAAAATAGAGATTAAAAATATAAGAATTGTAAGTGTTTGCTCTAAATTAGTAGTCCAAGGTCAAAAGTTCAAGAGTAGTTTAGAGTCTTAGTCCAAACTCCCAAAACTTGTGGTCCAAGTTGGAATTTGAACCCACTTGAAAAACTCTAATGTAGCAAACTCCAGAGTTTTTGGAATTGCTTGAGGAAGAGTGACCCTGGTAATTGGAGCAGCAAGTAGTGACCCCCGTCACACCGGCCAAAAATTTCGTGAGAAGGGCAGAGCGCCGGAGTGAAGGTTTGACTCCAGGACTACGGGGCTGCGGCTGCAGCACCCCCAAGCACCACCATACCATGGGCTAGCAAGCCCTAGCCGAGTGACTATGAGGAGAGGAGGAGGGCCGGAGTTATTAAACACCTGCCGGTGTTCACTTCCCCCTAGTGCAGATATGCAGTGCGGCACGGCGCGGGCACCGAAGCTGGCGCAGCAGTGGACAATGGGCCTTGGATTCAACAGCAAGGCCGGGTATCAACCCGGGTATTAGGGCCGGTTATCGATTTAAGTCTCTGCCCTTCAAAGGACCAGGCCAGTAGCTAGGAGACTATCTACTTCCAATCTCTCATTGTTTTCTCCATCTTCTCCCTTTTCTATTTCTCCTTGTTAGATTAGTTCGTCAATTCTCTCTTTTATTTTTGATCTTGAAATTAAATCTTGGGATATTTCTAGTATTCCTTCTTCTTTTTAAATATTATTCTCTATAATATGGGGTTCTTGTTAATTCTACAATTTCCTTCCTCTAAAAATCTACAAAACTAAAGTACAAAAGTTAATGAATTTCTTTGGAGCAGAAAGGAGATTGAAGTAGTTTTTTCTGTTCTTCTTTTAGGAGTTTGGGACTCTTTCTAGTATTTCTATAGAGATTGGGTTAGATCTGTTGAGGTATAGTAGATAGTTGGATATACTTTTAGAGCTTTTTAATTAACACCTGTCATCTAAATCAAATTCTAAAAAATCCATAAGAATACAAGACACTTTAAAAATTGATTAGCTGTTGGAATTGTTTTTTGCGCCCGTAAACGTAGTTTGGAGGATTTGAAGATTTAGAATTTTCTTCCTTCATTTTTAGTTGATTTTTTAATTACCTTTTCATCTAGAGCATGGAGTCAACATAAGAAATGGTGTCAAAGGCTAAGACTAGTATGTGAAATTAGCCAATTAGAGGAAAATAGCAAATACTAGAGGTTTTTGAATTGCCGGTATGGATTTTGGGGCAATTCAAAGTCAACAATACCAAAAATGGAGGTAGCGTATGACCAAATTGGCGACACCCCTCCTCCAAATGAGATAAAATGATGACTCCCCTAACCCAAATCCACATTTTTAGTTAGTACAATTCCTTAATTTGTTGTGTGAAATCCTTATAGCTTAGACTCTTGGTTCACTCCTAACTTATTGTATGATCCCTCATACTTTTTAGATTTTTAGAGAAAATTAGAAGATCCATTGCTTAAAAGGCAAAGACTTAGAATTTACAGCGCATCACCCTAACTAGTTAGCTATAAAAAAATCGCAAGTAGTTTAGAACTTGGTTGTGTTTGCCCGTCTCTCTTGGGTGAAGATCTGAGCGCTCACATAAATCTACCAAAAAATCTCAAATGTTTCTCTGACCCTGGTAACAGTTAAAACATTATCTCAAATGTGACATCATTCCACTACGTGTATCAAAACTAAAAAAATCATGTTCCACTTTTGTCTTTAGTTGCTAATATATCATTACAAACAAAAATAAAAAGAAACAAACTAGGATTAAATTTTCCCATAATTTAATTAAAATAATGGAAAAAAAAGAATGGCATTTAATTTAATGAATATTTTTTGCAAAATTTGTTTTGTTATTGGAATGTCTCTATGTAATTGTACATGCTAGTAGCATATATAAAAATAGAAAATTTTCATGGATACCTCTCAAGTTTGTCATGTTTACATAGACACCCGTGGTTTTACATAAATTCCCTTTGTCCATTATTTTCAAGCATTTGTTTTGTTATGTATGCTACTTTGTTTTGTAACCAATGCTAAAATAAGGAATGCAATAGAATAGAAAAGAAGCAGTGTGAACACAAGGGAGAAAGACGTGACATGAATAGTATAACAAATGCCTAAAATTATGGACCAGAGGTATTTGTGTGATTTTTGAAAAACCAAAGATATCTATGTAAATATGACAAACTTCATGGGTATCCATTAAATTTTCCCTATAAATATTCAGATGTTATATTCATGTAGCCAATGTGACAACATTATTTGATTCATGGTTTTCTTACAGATATGAAAAGAGCTTTGTATGTATTTTGTTTTTCACAATCGCAAATCAATATTATTATTACTAAAGTTTAAGCCTCCAATAATATAGTAGTACTAAATTATGGTTTGAAAATATATTCAACATCAAATTTCATAATTTTTACGGTTAAGTTTGAATCATCATTTTACCATTTGTATTAAATCCTCCATTCACATAATTTCATTTCAACCAGTATATAAAATCAACAAAGTACAAATCAACCAAACTATAATGCTTACTTATTATTATGGGAACAACTAGGGAGACACCCCTATAGCCCAATCTATTAAATTTGAGATTATTATTACGTTGAAATATGAAATAAAATAAAAATAATATTTTAGGACACATTTGCATCTATAAGCGTTGCAAACATATAACAAACATGTCTCATTTGTGACATGGTCAAGAGTTAAAACTAATCATTCCCTTTGTTTGTAAGTTTCACTCTTGACCATGTCACAAATGATACATATTTGTTGTATGTTTACAACGCTTGCAAATGTAAACGTGCGCTAAAATATTATCTTGATTTTATTTCATATTTCAATGTAATAATAGTCTCAAATTTAATAAGTTGGGCTATAGGGAGTGTCTCCCTAGCAAGTGGGGGTGTCTCCCTAGTCGTTCCCATTATCATATATAATTTTTTTAAATTATCAATTTGCAAATAATGCTTTTAAACAAAATATATAAGGTTCTTTACCAAATTAAATTTAAAAAATAGGAAAATATTGTGTCTCCAATATAAACGTAAGTTTTCAGATAACCAATATGAGCTAATAAACTCAAATTTATTGATGCAATTAAAGAGATGTAAATAGTACACCAATACACTAGTAAGTAGATTTGAACTTTATAACTTATTAGAGTTCAGGATACCTCTGCTAAACAAAAATCACTCAATACTAAATGAATGATAAGAAAAATTTATAAGATGACCTCGTGTAGTGAATGAGATCTTAGACTGTTTATACATATATGCATGGGTATATATGTATGTATGGCATGTGGTTCAACGTGATAAAATACAATGTGGTAAACTACACTAAATAGTGCATTTAGGTTGTCATGACAATCAGAAATTGGGTTGCCTTACCCTAAAAAGTTATATTACAACTCATTACTTGACCACTTGGAGGCCCATGGGACTCTTTAAATGCTATGATTTTAGATGATTTATGGCTGGAGGGACATTTGTTTATTTTTTTACAATATTTTTGTTATTGCTATGTCCTTATTATTGTTCAAAATTATTTATTGCAGTAGTTATTAATAAAATTTATTGTAGTATTAGTAAGTATTTATGTAGTGTAAAATATCAAGAAATTACTGTGGGGCAACCTAATTCCACTATTTAGTGTATATCTGAAACGTGGCAAGTGAATTTCCTATGTACAAACATTCTCCACGACAAAAATGTGAGTCCCCACTACACATGTTGCCACGTAACCATGTTATTGTGACCATACTATTAATTAGTAACAGAAATATTATTTACAAGGAGTTACGTGTGGGATGGACTTGCTTGTCACGGTGACCCCAGTTGGGAGACCTTGCACATCTTCCTCAATTTCTGCAATTTCAGCACTTCACGTTTCCTCTGTCAAGCCATTGCTCCTGCACTATTTTACACTTTTTTTCATAGTTTGTTTAAAATCACATTATAGAAAGGACTTGTCATAAATGCAGAGAAGGGCGTACCAAGAAATTTGCCCCGACAAAATTACACTGAATATTGCGTTTAGATTATCCCACACTAATTTCTCAACATTTCACACTATATAAATACTTACTAAGAGCATCTCCACTGGCCAACCGATGGAATGACACGTCATATGACTCAACCTGGCCCCTTCATGGAGAATTGACTCCTTATATAATTCTCATGTTCACTGGATTGAATTTAAGATGACGTGTTACAAGGCTTGGAAATAAAAACTATGCCAAATATAGTTGTAATTTAGCATCTCCACCGGTTGGCTTTGGCCTGTCATTTATTGTGGCCTTAGGATTGTTTCTGATTTTAGAGTGTCCAGTGTTGACATGGTGATGGCAATTTTTTGCCCAGCCGCATCAAAGAAGGCTTTGGGCACTGTGAGCTGCCATGGTAGTTTTCATTTGAAGGGTGCTTGAATTGTGGCTCTGACACTTTTATTTATTGCCTTGATGGTTGGTGAGGCCCCAATTTATTTGCCATCAGTTCTCTAATGTCTAAACTACTGACTTGCCCATGCTGTCATGGCAAAGATGCCTAGAGTATTTATAAATTGCAGCTATTTGTGGCATAGCTTTTTATTCCATACCTTGTAATGAGTCATCTTAAACTAAGTCGAGTGGACACGGTAATTATATAATGAGCCGATTCTCCATGAAAGGGCCAGGCTAAGTCATATGGCGTGTCATTCCACCGGCCAACCGGTGGAGATGCTCTAATATTGCAGTAACTTTCATCAATGACTTTTGCAATAAAAAAAACTAAATGACCTAGCAACAACAATAAGACTGCACAAAAACAAACTAGGAGCATCCCAATCACAAACCATATGAATTTGTAATATCTAGAGAGTTGCATGTCCTTCCAAGTGGTAAATCATTGATTCATGAGGTAGTTTCCCAAGGTAAGACAACCTAATTGTTAATCCCTAAACAATGGACTTGTTGTTGTGATTGCCCTCAACACTGGCTCTACAATGATGTGGCAAGTGCCCACACATAATAATACTATTTCTAAAGCTGTAAAAGTCAATAGTTAATGTTGCCCTAGTGGATTTTGCAAAAAGAAAAGCATGAAATATAACACCATGTTTGTGAATCTTCTCATAATTTGGGTCATCTACATATATGAATGCATTTAGTGAAATTGTTCTTTGCTTGCTTTCAATGGTCAACCATGTCTTTATGATCGCTTCTTAAAAAATCATATGAAAAACAACTTTTTTGCATCCTCTAGAGTATCTTTTTGTTATCCATTATCTAAAAAAACGTCCGCCTCCTCGTTTATGAGTTAAGGAAACCTAAATTCAATATTTAGTGTAGACAACAAACAAATATTCCTTACAGAATGTTTAGTGTTATAACAAGAAAATTATAAAAAAATATTTCAAAAATAATGAGTTTATAATTTTTCAATTTGATTTGAAATGTTTAAAATCTCATTTTGAGGGATTTTACTCAAGTTTGCTTGTAATTTTTCTTGTGAGTGACTCAAAGAAACGGACCCAAGTTTTTTAATAAATTTGCTTATTTTCGTATCATCCTAGCTTACACCAACACTTTGCCATGTCACCGTTGATATACCGTTGACCATGGAAATGTGTGATTCATAAATGCAAATGGTGAAATATTGCACAGTTTCTGGGTAAAACTTGGGCACGAAATGGAAAGTAGCAAACACAACAAACCAAACTTACTAGAGGGTATGTGTTGAATTTATCATACAACGATCTATATCTTGGAGCTTTATTTTATTTTATTTTACCACTAACCAAAATGGGACACAAGATGTTTTGATTATTGCCCCAATTTTGAATAGTGCAAGGTCCCTTTACACAAATTTAGGAAAAAAATCATAATAATTAGGTCTAATTAATGTGAAGGCATGGCATGCATTGGGTTTTTGTTTTCTAATTAGAGGTTTAGTCACACCCTTTTTGCTGCTTTTAAATCATAAAGGATCATTGTCCCCTTGCACTACAAGAAATTGTGTCCTAATTGACATGTCCAAATTAACTAAATGTGTCTAAAATGACAAAAAGACTGTCAAATTGGACAATTTTTGTAGATTTAGCCATGTTGATTTGGACATGTTCTTGTCACTTTGGACAGTTTTCTTAGTTTCCCAATTGGGAAACAAATGGGATTTCAAGCATGAACCTATAATAAAATTATTTTGTATGATTTTTTGAAACTTTTATTGATAGTGAGGAATTCAAAGACCTACATTGGCATCTAATTTTTTCATCATTTCAACATTCAATAAAGAGGCTATATAATAATTTTTCAAAACTAGGGAAAAAGGGGCAATTTGGGTTGACCTCTCCTTTGTAAGTGGGTGTTGACTCCAAAGAGGTTTAGCCTTTATGGGCACAAGGTGTGGACACCTAGGCAAGGGAGAGTGGAGTGGAAGGAGCCTGTCTTGGAGGACTCCCAACCCTCCATTCCTTCCAGCGCAGCTAAAGTGTGAGCAAGGAGCGCTCAGCAGTGAGTAGTTAGATTTGAGCAATGAGTGATCACATTTTACTAAAAAATATCCATTTTTGAATAATAAAAAATGAAGTTAGCTCATAAAATAGTAATAGAACAACTATTAAAATGAAAAGATCATCAAATAACTTGGAGGAAGAGAGCTGTTATAAATTCATGCATTGTCCAAATAAAGGTAGTAAAGGCAAAAATGGTAGAAATTATAGTTTATGCATATGAAAGGAAATTTGAAACGGATGAAGAATGAATATCAGTCATTTATGATAAAAAAACATTCATCAAATCATCCATCCAATTATCATCCAATGACTGAGATTATGATGTGAGTTTTGAATATTTAATGAATAGACGTGCATAAATAGGACATTAAAAAAATCCTCAAATTTCAAAGAAGCTTTAAGATATGATATACTAACATTTACAAGTTCATTTGCACACTACAGACCCCCTCTTTGGACCAAATAGGGGGGGGGGGCTTATGACCCTCCTTGGTCATCTTGGCCCCATTACGGGTTTTGCAAAGTGCTCCTCGAAATCCGAGGAGCACTCCTAATTTATTTTTTATATATGTTTTTGTTTCTTCAACTTTTTTTTTTCAAAATTTAGTTTTTTAGTTTTTACAAGTTACCTCTTCTTGTCTTAAGGCCCTCCTCAGAACCAAGGATGTCATCTTGGGCCCATTATGGGTTTTGCAAAGTGCTCCTTGGAATTCAAGGAGCCCTTCTACAATTTTATTTTATTTTTAATTTCAAATTTTCTTTTTTGTATTTTTTGTTTTTGCAAGTTACCTCCACTTGTCTTGGAACCCTCCTTGGGACCGAGGAGGCACTGTTGTACTCCTAGTGTGTCTTGTAAATGAGACACAAAATTTGTTAAAATTGCACAATATAAGAAATTTCAACAAAACTTAAGGTTTGAAAAAAAAAAGTTAGCTTTTTTTTGCTAAAAATCAATTGAAAAAATTGCCAAAATTACAATTTTGCTACTAAGTTAATTTGAGAATTATGTTGAGTTTAGCAATTTAAATCTAATGAAAATAAATTTGCCTTAAATGATTTGTTGTGTTTATGCTACTTTATTTGGAAACTGAAAAGGTAGACCTTGCACATGTCAAAAAATGTAAATCTTATTTGAAAATACTTGTCAATTGTTTGCAATATTACAAGTTGCAATGTGAGCTTGAGCTACCCTATTTAGGACCTGTGATGGTAGAGCATGCACAATTGAAGAAATGTAAATCTTATTTTAAAACATTTGACAATGTTCTTCAAGATACTACAAGTTAAGATGTGGTCTTTAGCTACTCTATTTGGAACATGAGATGGTAGAACATGCACAATTTAAAAAATGTAAATCTTGTTTTAAAGCATTTGACAATGCCCTTTGCAAATTTACAAGTTGCAATGAGGGCTTGAGCTGTTTTATTTAGAAGCTAGGATTGTAAAAAAGGCACATGTAAAAATATGTAAATTCAATATTAAAGCATTTGATACAATCTCTTGAAATATTATAAATTACAATGTGGATTTGTGTTGCCCTATTTTGAACATGAGAAGGTGGAACATTCTTATATTTGATCATCTTTCTTTGAAAAAAAAGATATCTATGAAATTTTGTATTCTCTAGTTTTCGAGTACTCTGCCTTGATTATTTATTATAATGTATCATTCTAAATGCATTAACATCATATTTGTTGTCTTCCTTTCATCTACATTCATTCATGTAATTTTTCATTCATTCAATATGATTCTTCATTTGATCTTTTTAATGGATAATTTTCATACAAAATCAAAAAAAAAATCATGTAATGACCACTTTTGCATATTTACAATTGTATAAAGTTCATTAAATTATCATTTTCAACTTCCAAATTCTCAAGAATTTTTGCTCACTGCTCATTGCTCACTGCTCATTGCTCATTGTTGCTCATCACTCAAATCTCATTGAGCACTCTCTGCTCACACTTTAGCATCCTTGCATTCCTTCTACCCCTTGTAAAACTTGGTAGTACCATTTTGAGTAGTTTGTGGATTTTATTTTTTATTTTTTTCCAAGTTGTAGTAGGCTAAGATTCCTTGCTTTTCACCATTTGGATCATAGTAATCCGGATTTCTAAATTTTGCAAAAAAACCTCCATTTTTCCTACTGTATTTGCAAATTTCATGACCTATCAACATTCAAAGATTTGCTAAAGTATGTTGTACACCTCCATTTCATTTGAAAATTCTCCTACTCATACCTAACTTGGTCTTCTACATGGAAGAATTAAACTTCAATTTTGTGTAGAGCATTTTTTCACTATAAGAGTGATTAAAGGCTTTTGACAATTTTGGGCATAAAGAAAAAAAAAAAAAATTCTTTAGTTCAAATGTCAATAGTTTGTTCCTCTTCATCTAAAATGACCTAATTTTTTTCCCACAAGTACCTCCCATAGTCTAGGGTAAGGTTTTATGAATGGATTTTCAAAAAACTAATTTTCCTACCTTTATACTCATTCCCCTAGAAGTAACAATTTTTAGTGACTTTTACAAAAAAAAAGGCTTGATCCTTTCACTATAAGAAATTGTGTCCTAATTGATATGTTTAAATTGACTAAATGTGTCCAAAATGACAAAAAGACTGTCAAATTGGACAATTTGATTTAGCCATGTTGATTAAGACATATTTTTGTCATTTTGGACAACTTCCCTTGTAGTTTTGGGATTAATTCAACGCCTAGGTAACACAGCTTCAACAGTAATGCGTAGCATCCTTCATGCACTTTATTTTATTGAAATGTATGCTCTCAAAATCACTTCAAGATTTTGACCACAAAGGCAATATTTAGATTTTGTAGTGCAAGATTAATGTGTTATAAGGTAGCAACATCCATAAGCACCACTGTCCCCATAACCATCACCTTTAAAATTTTGGAGAATATATAGAAGTGAATAGATGTAATTACAGTAGAACTCCTTTGAACTATGGTTGGGACTCCAAGAACTAGATTAGTTTAAGTAAGTTATTAGTTAATTTTGCGGAAGTCTAGATGAAGTGACCTTGAAGTTAGTGCCGGGATAGCATTATAGGTAGCTTGGTTTTTTTATAGTATGGCTTTGACATTGAGATTTGTGTTATACATTAGTTTATAGAGCATATTAGTTTAAAGAGGTATTAGTTTAGGGAGGTTCTACTGTACAGATATGTATAATATGTGAACACAAAACCATAGTGTTGATATTAGGTGCAATTGCATTCGGATCTTTAACCCCTAAAGGACCAAGCCCTATTTTCTTTGAAAATCACTAAAAATTGCCACTTTTGGAGGAATGAGTAGAAAGTTAGGAAAAAAAAAGTTCTTTGAAAATTCCACCGTAAGATCTTGCCCAAGACAATGGGAGGTACTTGTGGGGAAAATTTCAGCTCATTCTAGAATTAGAGGAGTGAGATATTGACATTTGAAGTGAAAATATAGTTTTTCTCCATGCTGCCCAAAGTTTTCAGAAGCCTTTGACGGCTCCTATATCAAAAAATTGCTCTACGCATAGTCGAGGTTTTTTTTCCCATGTAGTAGACCAAATTAGGTAAATGTTGGAGAATTTTCAAATGAATTGGAGGTGTGGATCATACTTTGTAAAATCCTGCAATGCCATAAGGTGATAAGGCCATGAAATTTGCATATACACTAGGCAAAGTTGGAGGATTTACGTATAATTGAGAAATAATAATTATTTTGATCAAAATGGTAAATCCAAGGAATCTTAGTCTACTACAACTTGGAAAAAAAAGTCAAAAACAAAATACACAAAGAGCTCAAAAAAGTAAAGTAACAAAGTTTACAAGGGGCTAAAAGAATGGAGAATAGGGAGTCCCATACCTACCCGCAAACTAAAACTTCTCATAACTTTCATCTCATCAATCAAAATTGAATGATTTAAAGATTTCCACGTTTATAAAAATTTAAAGAACCAATTTCAGAGTTTTGTTTTAAAAAAATGCAATTTTGAATTATTTTTTTGGGCTACCTGCCCTCCCGTTTTTTAGATCTTCATGCAGAACTTCAATAAATGTTGGAATGAAGAAAAAATTAGATGCTTACGTAGATCTTTGAATTGCCCACCTTCAATAAAAGTATCAAAAAATCACAAAAAATAGATTAACTATAGGTACATGCCTGAAATCCATTTGTCCCCCAAGGGGACAATTGGTCCTTTAGGGGTTAAAAATTCACAACTTATTGTCATAGTATCCAAATAATACATTTAAAAGTGCAAACTCTCCATTTTTCTCTTGCTAATAGGATCCTATAATTTGCTAGATGTTTTTTTAATACTCATCATGTTCAAAACCCTTAACCCCTAAAGGCCCAACTGTCCCCTTAGGGTCAAATGGACCTCAGGCATGTACTTCTAACTAAATGAGTTTTTATAATTTTTTTGAAATTCTTGTGGATGTTGGGGAGTTCAAAGATGTATGTGCAGATCTAGTTTTTTCTTCATTTCGACATTTATTGAAGAAGTTATGCATTAATTTTTGAAAAATGAGGAAGGACAGGCAATCTAGGCAGCCCAAAAAACTTCTTAAAAAATCGCATTTAAAAAAAATAAAAATCTGAAATTGGTTCCTAAGATTTTTATATATGTGGGAAGCTTTGAATCATTCAATTTTGATTGATGAGTGAGAAGTTTTGGTTTGTGGGTATGTATGGGACTCCCAAACCTTCATTCCTTTTGCCCCTTCTAAACTTTGGTGCTTTAATTTATTTTTTTGACTTTTTTTCCAAGTTGTAGTAGACTAAGATTCCTTGGTTTTCACCATTTGGATTAAAGAAATTCAGATTTATGAATCTTACATAAATCCTCCAATTTTGCCCAGTGTATATGCAAATTTCATGACCTTATGGCATTGAAGGATTTTACAAAGTATGATCCGCACCTTCGATTCATTTGAAACTTCTCTCATACATACCTAACTTTGTCTTCTACATGGAAACAATAAACCACAACTTTGCATAGAGCAATTTTTTTTGATATAGGAGAGGTCAAAAGCTTCTGAAATTTTTGGGCAGCACAGAAAATTCTTTTTTTAAAACTTCAGATGTCATTATCTCACTCCTTTACATTTAGAATGAGCTGAATTTTTTTTCCACAAGTACCTCCCATAGTTTAGAACAAAATCCTATGGTTGAATTTCCTAAAAAATCTTTATTTCCTACCTTTGTACTCATTCTCCCAAAAGTGGCAGTTTTCAGGGACTTTCACAGAAAAAATGGCTTGCGCCTTCACGGGTTAATTCGACTGTTATGGGTGCTGCTACCTTACCCATTTTCCAAACAATGAATGAGAACTTCTTTTCTTTTCTTTTTTGATTTTGTTTTTTGGGGAAATTGATGTTTCGCATACTTCCAAGCAAATCAATTATGAAGAGGTATGTTAGACCGAAAACAAACACTGACGTGGCGTTCGCAATCATTGTGCCTCTCTTTAAGAGGGGGTAAAGTATATTTTTTAGAGATCCCCAAATTACCAATAAATGTGCTGTTATATTCACATTTGATACGGTAAAGCACTGTGGGGGTAAACCTCAATATCCGCAAAGCTTCCCCAAGTGAGGTAGTTTGACAACCCCATACCAACCCTGAGTTTTCAAAAATAAAACAAAAAATGCCGTGGTATTGGATTGGACTTTGCCTCCAATAACGGGCTTGGTAAAGTAGGAGGTCCCTAAAGCCTTGCCTTTACCAGCTGACTTGCACTTTTTGGGAGCCAGACTTCTCAAAACATTTTTTTTAGTATTATTTAACCCCTAAATACCCTAGGCACTTTTTGAGCTTCTAGGAATTTGTTTATAAGTTAACAAAAAGTCAAAGATTTGATAAAGTTGTATTAGTTTTTTTAAATTGTAACCGTACAAAATCAAACTACATATGTTAGAGATCATATAGGAAAAGAAAACACAATAATATCATTTATGGATTGAAAGGTTTTGATGTGTGATCAAGAGGGTGTTAAAACTGTGAAATTGACTTGAAGTCTTTCAATCCTCTTTTCACATGTCAAATCTAAAAAATGATCACATGAAAATTATGAGGTTAAAGGACATAGCATACATTCAATCAATTTATTGCTTTTCAAAATCTCCTTTACAATTTTTTTTAATGAATTTTTTGGTGTAAATTTTTCTCCAAGGTCTACTGTATTTGAGGTTCATTTCCAATAGCTCTCAACACTAAAAAAGCCAAGATTGCAATGGACATCCTTGAACAAAATCTTGAATAGAAATATCATAATCAATCATTTACAAGTTTATTTTTTAATGCTAAAACTAGACTTTAGAAAATAAAATCTACTAAAAATAACAACTTAGTTAGGTTGCACAAAAGTTTAAAATATTATCAACACCATAATGTGGTGCCTTGGGCATTTAGGGGTTAAAGTAAGGCAAATTGAATTAGCACCTGATCCGTGCAGCTTCTTAATTATTGGATTTTTATTAAAACACTACGGTTGTTCATAGGCGAAGGTCGCACTTTTGGTTCATAGGTTTGAATGCCTTTTCTAGGTGTTTGGGTTCACATTCCAGGACCTGCAAATAGCGGTTGTAATTAATAAATGAAATTCATGAAATTTTGAGGGGGTATGGTGATAAACACCACCCCCCAAGGTCATTTGGTTCATAGGTGGAGGTAATAATCACTCGCTCTTCTTAGTCTTTTTGTGAAAACCTTGAGGGACTCAAAAGTGATATTGAGGTATCAATTAGTGGACCAACAAGGTTTAATAACCTGTTCATCTTTTCAAAGTGTTTTCTTACACACGCTTTATATCAAGACATAAGTTGTGGTTAGATAATCACATCGTTAACCTTTAAAGGACAAAGTCATTTTTTCTGCCAATATCATTGAAAACTGTCACTTTTAGGGCATGAGTAAGAAGGTAGATTTTTTTATTTTTATTTTTTGGAACCCAATCATAGGATTTTGCCTTAGACTAGAAGATGTACCATTAGGAAAAATATGAGGCATCAATAAGGCCTTTATAAACAAATCCAGCCCTCCATATGTTTTGTTCCCATTGTGGGGAACTAGCCCCTGCGGATGGCCAGAAAAAATTAGTTAAAAATATCAAAAAAATCAAAAAAGAAAAAGTCTTAGAAAAAAATAAGAATCTTTATGGTTTTTATTTTTATTTTTTTAAATTAAAAAATCAAAGAGCTAACGTGGCATCAATAGTGCCATGTCAGCATGCGCATGATGTTATTGGAAACCGGGTTCCCATGGCTAGGGACCCCTCCAAACTCAGGGCCTTATTGGGGCCCCATATTTTTCCTAATGTTATGGAGAAAAATCAAGCCATTCTAGGTGGAGAGGAGGGATATATTTACATCTAAAGTGAAGGGAAAAGTTCTTTTTTGCTGTTGTTTGTAAATTTCAAAAGCCTATGACCACTCTTACATGAAAATAATTGCTCTATCCAAAGTTGTGCTTTTGTTTTTCCATGTAGAAGATCAAGTTAGGTATATGTGGGAGAATTTTCAAATCAATTGGAACTATACAACACATGGGAAAAAAATAGTAAGCAAAAAGTAGAGAATGAGTCAAAACACGAAATTGTTAAGAATTGAATTATTGAAATGAAAGATGCAAATCCCAAGGGTTATAATGTTGTGGTAAACAATCTACTTCCTTTGGTTTAATTTTTTTTCCAAAATATGGAAAATTAAGTAAAATAAAGAACTTCAAGTTGATTTTAGAGTAGAAAATCCATAATTGCCCGCAAACAAGAACTCCTCATAACTTTCATGTCATTGATTGAAATTGAATGATTTGAAGCTTCCCAAGTACAAAAAAAATCTAAAGAATCAATTCCAAAATTTTATTTTTAAAAAATACAAATTTTAAAAAAGTTATTTGGACTGCCAAATTGCCACTCCTCCCCTAGTTTCAATAAATTCTTGCATAATTTCTTTGTCAAATGTCAAAATGAAAAAAAAACTAGATGCCCAAGTAGATTTTTGAATTCCACACCTACAATAAAGGTTTAAAAAATCACACAAAGTAACTTATCCAAAGATACACGCCCAAAATCTCATTTGTCCCCGTAGGGACATTGATCCTTTCGGAGTTAAATTACAATGGACTTAATTAGAAAAAGGAGTTTGAAACAAGCACCTATGCTACAAAAGGATGTGTCTCTCTAGCATCGGCTCAATCTTTGAGCATGGTACATGCTCAACCTTCCATGGGTAGCTTCTGTTGATGCAAAGCCAATTTTCTTGCAGTCTAGAGCCAACAAACACTGTCCATCATTTTTTCACCCATTGCTCATTCAAAACTACCCATGAAGATACTTCTTTGTACCGTCACTTAGTAAATGGAACATCTTTATATCACATAGTAACTATTTAATTTTTTAGATATTTCTAACTGGGAATTTTAAAACATAGGAAAACTGAAAAATTTCAGGTATTTCCTTATAAAATCAACAACTTTTTTTTCAATTTGAAAAGAAAAAGTGCAGTTTTTTTTCGTTTTCCTTGCAACATTTTTTCTTAAAAAATCATCACAAGAAGAAGTGCAAGATTGGAGGTGGAGTGTATCAATACTCTTCACCTCTTTTTTCACAAGTTTTTATTAGTAATTTGTTTGTGGTGGGTCGATCATAACATTCAATAGCGTTACTTGGCGCTGCTCTCCCTCTAGATGAAATGATGTGGAATATTCCACACCCATCTTTAGCTATGGGGACACTTGGCTGAATTTGTCAGAGAGTTTATGAAACAGAGACTCAATTTAGTGCACATACGTCAATGTGGGGACCAGCCATGTCAGAAGAAGAAAAAAATAAATAAATAAATAAAATTTTTATCAAGATGAAGTTCGTGAATGATACCTGAAGAGAGGGACTTCAAGCAGCCTCTTTTCAGGCTACTGAATGTTATGAATGTTATGAATGTTATGATGGACGTGACCACTTTGAGCCTAGTTAGGCTTTCCATAATCATCCAAGTGCAAGAAACTTTGACATAGATCCCCCTCCTAAGAAAGCGTAGAAACAAACCCTGCTTCTCCAGTTCACCACCTCCACGTTTTGAAGCTGCTGCGAGAAATCACGGTCATGGGAAAAACTTGTGCTTTAGAAAAATTGAAGACTTTGATGGAAAATCAGCATAAGTCTGAAATCCTTTTAGAAGATCGAATTTGGAAATATTTGAATTCATGTTCGGAACTTCGGATATGAAGACCCTAAATTAGTATGGTGCTGTGAAAGGAGATTAATTAACTGACCTTCTACTAAAAGAAGGGCAATTTTTTACTTTTGGCATTCTTGTTTATAAATACATTAGAGCTTTTTCCAGTCGTGGGACCACAAACTGGGGTGTTCAGAAGGCTGCACCTGGACCCCAATCAAACACCCCAATTCTCTCGGAGTTCGGTCACTACCTTTGTTTCACGGATCCCAACTTCAGAGAATGTGCAAAACTATCTTGGAAATCTACATTTCCGAAGGATCCGTGCTCTCCTGCCCGTATGAAAAGAACCACACAGACAGCATAAAGTGTAGCCATGCCGGGATATGATCAGCAGTTTAGCACTGCTTATCCCTAGACCCCAGCATTAAAATAAAATAAAATAAAAAAACTTGGGAATGCTCCCTCGGTTGTTTCTTGCCTCTGGATTCTCCTCAAATCCTGCCTTGAGCCCGGTAGATTGAATTGTACACTTTTGTTCAATTAACGGCTGCTTTACACTTGGAGCTGAGGATGTTTTCGAGCCCCAATAGGTGGCAATTATTGTCCATATTGGAGGGTAAACTTTGAAAATCAAATTTTTTTAACATCGTTTAGGATGTATTCTCATGGGCAATGGAAATTGAAAAAAGCTAGGACATGACAAACAAGTTATTGAAACACGTTTTTCATTAATTTGGGAAAAAGATTTCAAGGCTTGAATGTGGGCTTGAAGGTGTGTCCTCAGCATGTTGACCTTAGAGCATCTCCATTGGTTGGCGCAAGATGGAGAGAAACAACATGGTTTTGCACTATTCACAATTTCAATCTCCACCGGTGACACGGCAAGGGCGAGTTTCTTAGCGGCTTCTCTAGACAGGGGTGCAGAGACGGTGAGCTAGCAAGATTGGGAGTACTCTTAGCACGCTTAAAATTTGGTATGTTTTTAGGTTAGAGGTATTTTGAGGTTGTGACAATTGTGCAAACGCGTTGTTGGAAGGGCGCGGGGCATTGGGTGGCAAACGCATGAGGCTAGCAAACCTTCTATCGTTAACCTGTCCCAAGGCCTACGCAAAGGTACCCCACTTGCCTAGGAACGACATCCCATTTCAGCTTGTTTGATTCTCTGATGCATCAAAGGAGAGGGGATGGGTGGAGATCCTAATGCTTGTCCATGCATTTTTGTTGCACAAGGGCCTCTCAAACACTTGTGGCGCATCTTTGAAATTGCAACCGGTAGAGATGTCCTTAAAGCAATTAGATGTAGGAAAAGAGGGCTCACAATAGAATACAATGAGGCCTTGGTGCTATTCTTGTGGACACTCAAGTGCAAACTTGTATGGTTGGATGACCCCCACAACTCTATTCTACAAGTACTTAAAATTGGTCTTAACTCCTAAAGGCCCAAAAGTCCCCTTGGGGGACAAATGAGATTTTGGGCACGTACTTACAACTAAACTACTTTGCGTGATTTCTGAAACTTTTATAAAAGATGGGGAATTCAAATATCTACGTGGGTGTCTAATTTTTACTTCATTCCAACATTTATTGAAGAAGTTACATGCATAAATTTCTAGAAAACAGGGGAAGGCAGGCAACCCAAAAACTTTTTAAAAAGTTTCATTTAAAAAATAAAATTTGAAAGTGGTTCTTTAGACTTACATATATGTGGGAAGTTTTGAATCATTCAATTTGATTGACAAGACAAAAGTTATAAGAAGTTTTAGTTTGTGGGTAGGTATGGGACTCCCACACCTCCATTCCTTTTGCCCCTTGTAAAATCTGGCGCTTTACCTTTTTGAGCTCTTTGTGTATTTGTTTTTTGACTTTTTTTTTCCAAGTTGTAGTAGACTAAGATTCATTGGTTTTTACCATTTGGATCAAAGTAATTTAAATTTCTAAATTTTACATAAATCCTCCAATTTTGCCTAGCTTATATGCAAATTTTATGGCCTTACAACATTGCAATATTTTACAAAGTATGATCCACACCTCCAATTCATTTAGAAATTATGCCACACTTACCTAACTTGGTCTTCTACATGGACAAAATATACCTCAATTTTGCATGGAGCAATTTTTTTGATATAGGAGCAATCAAAGGCTTCTGAAATTTTTGGTTAGCAAGGAAAAAAACTTTTTTTAAAGGGGAAATTACAAATAGGGGCATGAAAATGTAAAATACTACAAATAGGGGCGTATTTTCAAAAGAATTACAAATAGGAGCACAATTTCAAAAAAGTGTAAGTTTTTGTAAATTTGGTTTGGTTTGGATGTTGGTTGATTTAAACACATCACATTAAATGTTAGCTAACTTCTAAAAAATTAAAAATCTTCAAGTTTTGCCATCCCTTTCACTAAAATTTCTTTATTTAGGCTTGATTAGGAGAGATCTTTAAATTTTTTTAGAAATTTGTTAACAATTAATATAATGAGTTTGAATCAACCAATGTCCAAACCAAACAAAATTTACACAAAATTATATATATTTTTTGAAGTTGTGCCCCTATTTGTAATTATTTTGAAATTGCGCCCCTATTTGTAAAATTTTACATTTTCATACCCCTATTTGTAATTTCCCCTTTTTTTAAACTTTAGATTTCATTATCTCACTCCTCAACATCTAAAATGAGCTGATTTTTTTCCCATAAGTACAATAGTACTTGGCTAGGATGAACCTTTGTAAGAAAAATGCTTGGCTAAGATGACTGTCCCTACTCCATTTAGGCCAGGAACACATGTCCTATGTATGTGTAACAAAAAGTGCTTCCATAAGAAAAGAGCGTTGCATAAATGCCCAAGTGGCTGCTTTCCAACAAAACGTGTCTGGATAAAACAAAACGATATGGTCCTCATATTTGCTATACCCAAAGAAGCTCAAGCCGCGCATCCAAGTGAGGTCTGAGCAGCAACTACGATGAATGTTTTCCTAAATTACAAAAAAATAAAATAAATCCAGACACCCTCATCTTAGCCAGGCACTACTATACCTCCCATAGTCTAAGGCAATATCTTAAAGTTGCATTTTCAAAAAAATCTTTTTTTCCTACCTTTCTACTCATTCCCCCAAAAGTGGTAGTTTTGAGAGACTTTCACAGACAAAAAGAGCTTGGGCCTTTTAGGGGTTAAATTGACACATGCCATTCAATAAATCCAAAAAAAATGGGTAAAAGTCCATAGTCAAAAACTATTGGATTATGAAGAAAGCCAGCATATAACTTACTATGTAGACAACGAATAAACAATTTCAAAACAACATCACTTTCATTGCATTGTATGGATTCTGTTTGTTCTAATTCTTGCCGTGAAGCAATTGAAGCTGACCTTTGCATTTATGTTATATGATTGTTACACTTTTCTATCCTTTTACCTGGCAAGCCCCATTTCTACAGTTACCCAGTCCCCAGATACTCAAAGTCCATGGAGTTAAACCATCAACCGTGTGCTATGGAATTGACTGCAGCTACAGTTCAAAATCCTTTCTACTTTTTCTATTATAATACTGTAGTTGGAAAGCCGAGACGGAAGAAATGGAATGAAGAAGGAGCTCAATTTAGCCAGCCAGAGAAGGAGGGCAGAACGTTCCCGGTTCGCAAACGGGGGTTGAAATCATGAGGGCCATCGTGACCATTCGTGCTTGGAATGCCACGATTAGCAGGTGCCCATGTGACAGACGGAGCCCACCATGGGGCCTGGCGTGGTCCCCGGCCCAGCCCGGCCTGCAATTCCGCTCCCCTTGCCCCATTTCTTCTATTTACCCTGGGCCCTCACAGGCTAGTGGCTAGTGGCTACTGCTAAAAGGGGGGCGCTTCCCTACTTTCCAGGCCCCCTTCCCCTTGGTCACTTGGTGCCCCGCCTTGGGAATAAATTTATCAATTTCCCCATAGAAAGTGAATGGGCATTTTTGGATGCTAGGGGTTTCCCAGCTCCCTTCCGTCATGTGGGAGGGATTTGCCTTCTGGAATTGTGGGGGCCCCCTCCTTTTTGGCAATTGTTGGCTTTGCTCCCTTGTCAGACTTTGGGGCCTTTTCAAGGGCCACTGCCCACTGGTCACTGTTTTCGGGACCCCCAAGGACCCAATGGACCCAATGGGAGATATTGCCCTCCCTCCTTGGCCAAGTGTGAGAATCATGCCAAGTTGCAGGCAGATGGTGCCTTCCACGTATCCACCTCCTCCCCACCTCTCTATAAGGACACTGAATCAGGGGACTAATGGGCTCCTCCTAGGTTCATAATTTAATCCCTAAGAGCATCCGTCGGTTCACATTGAAATGGACACACCCTAAGGTAGACATATCATTCCCGAGTGTTTAATCCTTAAAGGTCAAGCTTCCTTTTGGGGGACAAATGGAATTTTGGGCATTTACGTATGACTAAATTACTTCGCGTGATTTTTTGAATCTTTTATGGATGATGGGCAAGTCAAAGATTTACTTGGATATCTAATTTTTTTTTCATTTTGACATTTATTGAAGAAGTTGAAAATGAATTTCTGGTAAACGACTGAGGTTGGGCAATCCAAAAATTTCTTTATAAATTACATTTTAAAAAATTAAAAAAATGAAATAGGTTCTTTAGACTTTTATATGTATGTATATATAAATGTGTATATATATATATATATATATATATATATATATATATATATATATATATATATATACATATATAGAGCTTTGTAGGTAGGTGTGGAAAATCTCAAAACCATGCCTACCTGCAAACTAAAAGTTCTCATAACTTTCATCTCATCACTCAAAATTGAATGATTCAAAGCTCCCCACGTCTATATAAGTATGAAGAACCTATTTCATATTTTTATTTTTTTTAATAGAAAATTTAAAGAAAGTTGCCCGATCTTGCCCTCTTTTGGAAATTTATTTTAAACTTCTTCAATAAATGTCAAAATGAAGAAAAAAAAAGATGCCCATGTAGATATTTGAATTCCACACCTTCAATAAAAGTTTCAAAAAATTACAAAAAGTAGATTAGCTGTAGGTACATTTCCAAAATCCATGTGTCCCCCGAGGGGACATGTTATCTTGTAGGGGTTAAGGGTTTGGGGTGCCGCGAGGTCTCAAAAAATTCAGAAAAAAAATCCGTAGGTTTAGCATTTCTATAAGCTATCATGAAACGTAATTTTTGTGGGAAAATACATTTTATAATATTTTATATTAGCCCCTAATAGGACCAAGCCATTTTTTCTACCAAAATCATTGAAAACTGTCACTTCTAGGGGACAAGTAAGAAGGTAGATTTTATTTTATTTTATTTTTTGGAAATCCAAGCGTAGGATCTTGCCTTACACTAGAAGAGGTACTTCTGGGAAAAAAAAAAATAGATTACTCTAGATAGAGAAGAGGGAGATTTGATTACATTTGAAGTGAAGAGAAAAGTTTTTTTGTTGTTGATTGCAAATTTCAGAAGCCTATGACCACTCTTACATGAAAATAATTGCTCTACCCAAAGTTGTGCTTTTGTTTTTCCATGTAAGAGATCAAGTTAGGTATTTGTGGGAGAATTTTCAAATCAATTGGAATTATACAATACATGGGAAAAAAATAGTAAGCAAAAAGAAGTAGAGAATGAGTCAAAACACTAAATTGTTAAGAATTGAATTATTGAAATGAAAAATGCAAATCCCAAGGGTTATAATGGTGATAAACAATCTACTTCTTTTGGTCTAATTTTTTTTTTCCAAAATATGAAAAACTAAGTAAAATAAAGGACTTCAAAGTTGGTTTTAGAGTAGAGAATCCATAACTGCCCGCAAACAAGAACTCCTTGTAATTTTCATGTCATTGATTGAAATTAAATGATTCAAAGCTTCCCAAGTACAAAAAAATCTAAAGAATCAATTCCAAAATTTTATTTAACAAAAATACAAAATCTAAAGAAGTTCTTTCAATTGCTTGAATTGCAACTCTTCCCCTAGTTTCAATAAATTCTTGCATAACTTCTTTGTCAAATGTCAAAATGAAGAAAAAACTAGATGCCCAAGTAGATCTTTGAATTCTCCACCTACAGTAAAGGTTAAAAAAATCACACAAAACAGCTTATCCAAAGGTACATGTCCAAAATCTCATTTGTTTGTTGAAGGGACAATGGTCCTTTAGAGGTTAAAGGGTAAAGATGCAACTCATATGGTCCTTATTAGAAACCCTAGAGTAACCTTGAAGCTATTTGATGTGTTCCTATAATAGCACTTGACGGTCCCAATCCCAAGCTCCTCAAACCAGTGTAGCAACCAACATATGGCAGAATTTGCTTATGCAAGTAATGTTCATTGTTCCACTTTGGATTTATAGTGAGTCATAAACACTTTGAATGTAGAGTTCGGCTTTGGAGACTAGTTAAAAAAATATTAGTCTACCTTAATAGATTTGAAGTGCTCTTAGTGACAAAAATTGGCCGGCAAAGTTGGCAATGTCCACCGGCTCATAAGATTCAAAGAGAGCCAAATGATAGGAATAGGTTGTTAAAGAGAGTAGACTGCAACTTTGAGATTATGGGTAAAGAAGATTGACTTGTGACATGAGCTTGCTCCTTGTAGAAACTCTAGCTTCTTGCAACTATCCTATTACAACTCGATACCGCGTTAGTGCAAATATCTCAACCACATATACATTGCAAAACCAATGCACTTAAAATGTTTCAACTTTCAACATCTAACCGTCTATGGACACTTATATGGTGTGGTTGCTCCAAAATCTGGTCTTGATGTGTCTACGGTAGGATTCTACAGCAGGACCATGCAACTAAGGCTAGCCGTTGTCGAGTAGAAAGGAGTGTGTTTTGAGAACACGCTGAGTGTCTATTTGCAATTGTGCGTTATTAATTTGGGATTGTCGTCAGTTTTCAATCATCTGACTTCAATCTTCAATTGATATTCCGGTGGCTTATCATGTAACTAACTCTAGAAGTATAAGAACCTATAGGATACGAGACGGATAAAATGGGACAACAGACACAAACTGCCGTCACAACAATGGGATTATAAAATCAAATTCACGATCTGATGGATATAACTTTAGATTATGATAACAGAGCAAGTTTCAATTTTGTGGGTGATCAATTCCATTTTGTCACCACAAAAGTAAATGAGGTTGAATTTGATTCAACTCAAATAGCCCGCAACGATGTTTACAAAACATAAAGAAAATAAAAGACAACAAGCATCCAAATCCGACTAGAAATAACAAATTCACATTTCACACATATATAAAAAATAAATATAAAATATTCCTTTTGAAACCTTCATATTTCAAGTCTTCACGTTTAAAAAAAAAAACAATAGGAAACTCCTTAAACAACAAATTCAATTAAGGTTGCAACCTTCTAACTAGTGTCACAGATGAATTATAACTCCAAATGCTAAAAAAAATAGCATTTTCAAAAACCATTCTAATCTTCTAACATTTGTGTAAATTTCAACTCATTATAAATTACTGCCTAAAAATTAAATGGGTTCAAAGTAAAGGCTCTTCTCCCTCCTTGCAAACTAGTCACTGCCTCTTTAAACTTCTGTAACTTTCGTTCTACAACTCTCACATATAAATATGATATCAATTTAGAAAGCTGATATAATAAAATATGAATATTAAAAAATTCACTAAAAAAATTCTCATAAGTTATAGTCAATCAAAGTTTGGGTTTCAAATATATAGAGAGCACATAATCTTCCAATCTCTACACAATATAAATCTTCCAATAAAATTCTAAATAGAATGAGTGATGGCAATTCAAAACACTATCACAACAATCTATTACTTTTAAAATTTTGAAAAAAATAAAATAAACTATCTAAAAATTGTGGCTCTTTAAAGTTTTGGCGTTCTTTCAACAAAAAGGCGGCTACCTCCAATCCTTCTCATCTCTATAACTTCTTTTTTAAAGCTTCAAATCATAAGTTTAATGACATTTTAGAAAGATAAAACTATGATAAATACTCCGTTCAAATTTTGTTATAAAATGATACACGAGTTTTAAGCTATGATTTATCAAAGTTTCAACTTTTCTTCATAGTTTGGTTTTTAAACTCTAAAATTCAAATACTCATAACTTTTGCATCCCAACTCCAAATCAAACTTGCAAACTCATTTTGTAAAGATAATTGCACTAGAAATAATTCCTCTAAATTTCAATTCAAATCAATTTATACATAGAAAATTGTGTCGCCACAAAATTGTCAATTTCTTCTTCTCACTAAACCTTCACTCACATACAAACTTCAATACATTAAATAATCTTCCCTTCTATTTTTCATATTCATATGGTAAGGAAGTGAGGCATATTAGCCCATACTCCTAGACCTTCTACTCCACTAAAAATACCTTATTTCTTCTTCTTTCACATTTCCAAATCTATTTCAATTGTTTAGTAATTTTATTAAAAATAAATGCAAAACACATGGGCCTTTCAAATATCTAGACAAACACATGGAAATAAAAAATATGAAACAAATATTATCCTAAGATGGCCACATGCCCTTGCAAGCATACAAAAACATAGAACGTTTATCTTCAGTACCCAAATCGTAAATTTAGTTGGTTGAAAAAGCGGTTGTCTTTAGTCGCTCGCCAGTCTAGGTTCAAATCCAATCGGACTCGTCGAGCAGTGATGGCGGCCCACGGCTTGGCAAGCTAATGATGCGAGAAATTGGTCCAGCCAACCTGCTATTTCCCTCCTCCATCTCTTCCCCCGAGTTGTACATGTGACAAGACGGTGCAGCGTCTTGGTATTAATGACCGCTGCGCTGTCATCAAACCATGGTTCTCACCTTAACCATCCATTTTGTCGCAATTTTTTGTTTATTGAAATAAAAATATATATAGGTAATAAGTGTATATCTACATTATGGATGCATCTCTATCAAGACACTGTTTGTCCATTTTTGGTAAACCAATGGAGATGCTCTAAAAGAACTAACCTCCACAATGTTGGTGATTAGAGCACAATGCAAGATTTAGGACAACTTTACAATAGAAGTCAAGACCATGACAACTTATGATCATTTCAATCAAAATTTTAACTCCAAATGGCTTCAAAAATGGCCTTAAGAATGGCCTCAAGCATCCATTATCTCTTCATGTGTAATTGAGTTGTAGACATTCACCATTATCCTGTCAAGTGTGAGTGATTTGTAAACACCAATATCAAATTCATTTGAGAATTTTTAGACCCTTAGATTTAGGAGGGTTTTGCACTAAGTATTACAACTAAAATCCTCCAATACTTGAAGGAGACCCAATGAAGGCTAAAGCTAGAATGGAATTTCATATGTTTTTTTTACAAATAAAGATATGTGTAATATGGATGATAAGAGTATAAGGAGATAAATTCCTTTGTGTGCAAAGGCCTTGAGACAACAAAGTTCAAGCCATTAGTGTAATCTTTGAAAATTTTAGAAGAAAATGGATAAAAGGAAAACCAAGTAGAGCCATAATTGAGATTTTTTATTTCATGCTACTATACATTGACTATCTAGAAAGAATTAATTTTATTCAAATCATTGTGTTTAATCAAATTGGACTACAGCCTTTGAGCAAATAACTAGCTTCAGATTTTACGAACCCAATTTTGGGAGTTGAAGCAATGTTGGCTTGTTTATTTTAATTCTTAAATTATGTTTTGAAGTATAGGCTTTTGAATCCTTATGAAAAAGGCCTTAGGATAGTTTTTAAGGAATCAACTAATCAAAGGCCATGAATGGAAGCTGCAAGGCTCCAAAATGACCTTGACTCCTAGTGTAAAGTGGCCTTTTGCTTTTTGGTTGAATTGTATTTGTTAAACAAAAGCAATGGAGGAGTGCTTTGCATATGTGGTATTACACTTGTTATTTCAATTTTTGCACCCCACACCAATAATACTAATTTGAAATAATCCAAGATAAATTGTGATATTTTGAGGTGTACTAATAAAGTAGTTCACACTCATTAAAGTAAAATTAGGATATAGTAGGTTGCAATTTAAATAATATCTCAAATATTGCAACTCAAGTGGCAAAAATTTTGAAGAGATTTGTAAGCATACAGTTCAATTGGAGATGCATGAAATATGCTGCATTACAAAAGTTGCTTGATCACATTGCTACATAAGGGGCAATAAGCATTTGTGGCCAAAAGCCTATTTGGAGAATAAAGACATGAGGCACGCCACGCCTTCTCACTAATTAGACCTTATAATTATGAAGTTTGTTCTTTTTAGTCTACGGGAGGATTGCACTATTTGAACTGCATACCAAATGAAATGACTTGGTTTTTTTTTTTAATTGTTTTTAATTTTTTGCCAATTTTTTGAAACCTTAATGCTTTAGAAGTTCTAAGGTAGAAGGCTCTAACTTGGAGCAGGCTTTAAAATGGAGCACCTCTTCAAATGTACTCTTTTTATACATACTGTTTTTTATAACCCTCCAACAATGTACGTGAGTTGTACATTTGAGGATGTGCTTGATTTTAGAGCCCTATGACCTTTCCACTTCAAAATTTCATAACTAATTCCAAAAAGTTTCAAAAAATATGAAACAACTTGGATTAGATGCCAATCTTTCTTGTTTTTCAAGGAAAATTTACTGAAAATTATTCAAGAAGTTTCACCTACACAAAAATTAGTTTCAGCCCTTAAACCATAAAAGACCAAGCCCCTTTTTGGAGGACAAATGGGATTTTGGGCATGTACCTATGGCTAAACTACTTTGTGTGATTTTTGAAACTTTTATGGATGATGAAGAATTCAAAGATTTATGTGGGCATCTAATTTTTTCTTCATTTTAACATTTATTGAAGAAGTTAAAAATGAATTTCTGGAAAATGGACAAGCTTGGGCAACCCAAAAAATTCTTTAAAAATTGCATTTAAAACAAATAAAAACATGAAATAGGTTCTTTAGACTTATATGTAGGTGGGGAGCTTTGATTCATTCAATTTTGACAAATGAGATGAAAGTTATGAGAAGTTTTTGTTTACGGGTAGGTGTGGTTTTGAACCTACGGAGAAACTAAAGCTTCTCATAACTTTCATCTCATTTGTCAAAATTGAATGATTCAAAGCTCCCCATGTCTATATAAGTCTAAAGAACCTATTTCATATTTTATTTTTTTTTAAATGCAAATTTTTAAAAAAGTTTTTGGACTGCCCAATCTTGCCCATTTTTGGAAATTTATTTTTAACTTCTTCAATAAATGTCAAAATGAAGAAAAATTAGATGCCTACGTAAATCTTTGAATTCCCTATCATTCATAAAAGTTTAAAAAAATCACACAAAGTAATTTAACCATAGGTACATGCCCAAAATTTCCATTTGTCCCCGTAGAGACAATGGTCATTTAGCGGTTAAATGCTCCATTTATGAGCCTCCTACCTTAGAATGCTTGTTTGTACTCTTTGGGGTATTAGAACTCACAGCACATGTGGAACACGCATTGAACAATGTGGCATTTGAGGAGGTTGAATGCACTTGAGTTGTTTCAATATAGAATACTTTGGCATTGTTTTGTATAGAAACCAAAACCCAAAGTGACAATATGGCTAATGAAGTCCATGATTCAAGTTAGAGAAGTCTATGATTCAAGATGGAAATACATTATAATTAAACAAAGGGGATTGATATGTTTACCCCCTTTCAACTATTCTAGCTACTAGACCTTGGGTAAATTTTAGATTTCTATCTTCAAATAGTTGAATTTGAGAATTTGGAATTTAGATTTGAACTTAGAGACCTTGATTTTATCTAGAACCATAAAAAAAAGAAGTTGTAATTGAATAACACCCAATGAAAAAGCTTAGCTTGGGGGAAAAGTATTACTTTTACTTTTGTTTATAAAAAAGATAAGCTTTTTCATTGGGTGTTGTTCAATTAAAACCTTTTTATGATTCTAGAATAATTCACGGACTCTAAGTCCAAATCTGAATTCCAAATTCTCAAATTCAACTATTTGATGATAGAAATCTAAAATTTACCCCGACGTGTGGTAGAATATTTGAAAGGGTGTGGTAGACATATCAATCCCCTTAAACAAATATAGCTAAGATGGGTTAAATGACCTTGTTTCATAATCCATTTTGTGAGTCCATGGCTTTTGGAGCATTTCCAAAACGGTCTAAAAATATGTATGCTTGAAACCTCTTGCCATCAAGGCTTGTCATAGCAATTGTGCAATTGTTATTAGATCCCCAAATGGGATTTTAAAAATAAATTCTAATTTATATTTCATACCTAGCTAATTGAAAGCATGTCAACCCCAAAAGCATCTTAAGTTTGAAAATTGGCCCTCAAAATTGTCTTGTAAACAAAACCATCATTTGAAAAATGATAATCTTTATTGTTATCTTGAAAAACCACCTAAAACTTGATAATCATAACTACAAGAGATGTTGGTTTGCATTTAATTATTCATTTCATGCCATCTTCAAATCTAGGGAATTGCTAAATCAACCACAACTTTTACTAAATCCACTACATTGCACTATATTTAGGAGTTTTGTAAACAAAAAAGGGAAAATTTCTTGGATACCCTTGAAGTTTGCAATATTTACATAGATACACTTGCTATTTCAGAAATTACACAAATACCCTTGGACCAAAATTTCTAGGCGTCTATTTTGTTGTGCATGCCACTTCCCTTCTTCCTTTGTGCGCATGTTTCTTCTTTTTTGTTTCATTACATTCCCTTCTTCAACATTGGTCATGAAGGAAGTGCTAGCACAAAAATAAATGCCCAAATTTTTTGGTCCAAGGATATTTGTATAATTCCTGAAAAAGCATGGGCATCTATGAAAATATTACAAACTTCAAGGGTATCCGTGAAATTTACCCAAGAAAAAAAGAGAAAATCTCATATTTATTGGATGATCATTTATCAATGATGATAGATGTACTCCACTCTTCCTTTTCTTTTGTTTCATTCTTTATCCATTCTTCCCTTTTTTTTTTTTTTACTTGACTTAACTTCCATAACTTTAAATTTATATAATGTTAGATAAGTAAATCTTTCATGATCATGATTGTTTTATAAAAATGAAATTTGCCCTTCTTTTCATATTGGAACTCTCAAACATGATACAATGTGGTGGATTTAGCAAAAGCTGTGGTGGACTTGGCAATTCCCCAAATCTAGGGGGGAGGCTCATGTACCCATAGGGTCAAAGATTCAAGGGTCAAAGCAATACGGTATGAAATGATTTCCAGCTTCACGGCTTTTACACATTCTAGCGCCATTGTATGTCTGGAGTCGTGTGAGCTTACTCAATGATTTGTTTGTACATTTATTTTATGTTTTGTAATTTTAGAGGTAGGAGGTTGCAAGCCAATGAGCGGGGAGATCAAAAAAAAAAAACAACAAAAAGGTAGTCAGATGAAATGTCAAAAATATTGTATAGTGGGACGCCCTCACACGAGGGCGTCTCGCAATGTGAGGGCCCAGTTGAGGGCAAGGGCGGGAGCCTAAGCCTGAGCGGCGGGGCCCTCATATCGCGGGACGCCCTCGTGTGAGGGTGTCCCCCACCATTAAGCACGCAGGTAGCCCACAAAAAAATAAAAATTGTGCCAAAATTGCTTTCTCACAATGCTAGCAAGCGGGAGCAGTGTGATTCCGCTCAATAAACTAGTCTAGTTTCTACAACTTGAAGGCTGCCAAGTGCTTAACTGTTAAAACTTGAATCAATTGGATAAAAATCGGCTAGATTTTCAAGAAATATGTAATTAATGCAATTATACATGCAATATTTGATGCGTGTATCAAATAACTTGTTTGAAAATGAGAGATGTAGGATTTTTACCAAGGAAGCTCAAAATCTCCCCAAACATTGATTCACACTACCTCCCAAGTCTCCTAAGGGAAAACTTCCATGTGCAAGGCAAGTTGGCAAAGATTTGCCACATTTATCAAAAATGATAAAATATGTATAGATGTTGTTGGAACAACAATTTGGTTCATCACTTCCACGTGAGTAGGGAGGAAACAAGTGAAGTAGTACTAGATTTACCTTGTTGTTAACATAATCCTATTTGTGTTGAAACACACAATGTATTGTGAGCACGTACATAAGAGAGTTTCATGAATAGATTTTTTGTCCCAAAAAAAATATGCATGATATACAATTGGAAAGCTCTTGACAATACCTTTCCAATGGTGTATTACATGCCCCACTTTGAACAATATTTTGATTTTCAATGCTTGCCATAGCAAGTGACATAATTGTGGTGACCTTTAGCAGCAAATCATTTATTATTATTAAATCTGGCCAATTTTGCAAACAATCCAAACTCCTAAAAAATCTAGCTTCCTCCTTGAATCATGATGGCCAATTTTACCAGTCTATTTTTCTTTTGCAAACAAAGCACATTTGTCTGCATGTGTATCTATCCATTGTCTTTTGTGGACTTTACCTTGGCTTCACATGGAAATCTGCCCTAAGTTCCTCTTCAATCACTCAAATTCATGTGGTTGGCAAGGTTAGCAATTGGAATTTATAGCTTCACTACAAGACCAAGTGAATTTTCAAATTATGATTGGTCTCAAGGCTGACAATTAGGGCTTATGACTTCACATTATCCCTTGAAAAAGGGGAACCACCTTACTTGATTAACATTCATGGGTGAGAAAAAATCAGCCAAAGCCAACCATCCTGGGTAAGAATATATAAAAAATCACTGAAACTGGCCACCATCGATTGAGAAATATTCAATTGACTGCAAAGAATTAAGCCAACCAAAGGCCTACTCCCAACTTTTGTAAGCCGTTGGATGAGCCAGCATTGAGCCGTCCAGATGCGTATTGAATTGATCATGATTCGTTTATTGTGCCGCCCAAGAGTTAAGGTTCATGAGTGAGCCGTCACATAGGTCAATTTTTTGATGTGAGGCGTTTGTCTCTCTCCCCACGCCACTCTTCCTCCCTAGCGCCACTCTTCACTCTTCTTCCATGCGCTCTTCCTCTCTATGGGTTCTTCCTCCGTGTTCCTCCATGTGCATTGTTTGCTTTTCTTCACAACTCCTCTTCCCTCTTCTTTCACAATGCTGATTTTTCCATGTTGCTCTTCTTCCTTCTTGAAATAGCTCTTCCTTCTTCTCGGCTAGGAGTCTTAGTAGCAACATGAAGAAATTTTGGGGAATTCAAGGACTAGCTGGAGGTTGCAACAAGAACAAAAGGTATTCCAGGGTTTTGATTTTTTGTTTCATGTTATGAGAATCATCCATGTTGAAAGGCAACATTGACCATATTGATTGTGGTTGGAAGGGTTCGAGTCCCTTAGGATGAAAGTTTAGTAAGCATAAACTAAAAAACATTACGTACTGATGGTAAGTTCTTATTATGTCTTTATCACGAGATAGTGGTTCATTAGAGTTTGAGGAATGGCACCAAGTATGTCTCAAAGCTTAAAGGCTGCAGCTTGCAAAGGGAATTGAATGAAAGTGCAACCTCTTACATCATTGAAAGAGGTTGCAGGAGGGGAAAATCTTGTTATAGAAATGACACCTACAATAAAAAAGGTGTTAGAAAAAAAAAATTGTTGTAAAAAATTTGGGTGCTTCAAGGAAAAAAGATACAGCTAAACGCAAAGAGATGGATGTTAGTGTGACTATTGCTATAGGCAGTTCTGATATTGCAATTGAGCTCCTTCAGAAAATGGAAGTATTCATTGAAAAAGAATACATTTCCAGCCTTTGTTCTATTGAAAGAGGTGGAGCTCTTTCAAGGTTGCATATGCAAATGGTGTGCCGCATTTTGACATCAATTGCTGGAATGGTGACTAAACTCATTTGAACTTATCTTGGATGGGACAAAGGTCAAAATGCTCCACCTGGGCACCATATTTTGACAAAAGCGCTTTGTAATACTAGTTTGCACACATATGTTGGTATGTTAGGGTACTATTTGAAAGACAAAGGTGAAGACCATTTCTAGTGTGTACACAGGAATGTAATTGCAAAGCAAATTGCAGAGGGATATGAAGAGTATGTGAAACATGGTACTCCATTTGCAAAAAATAGAATTATTTTACTCACAAAAACCTAATTGAAAGGGCTGCAACATTTTGCAAATATAAAATGAAAAAATAGCTTGGAAGTACTCTTCCTGGAGCTCTTTTACCAATGCTAAGGTCTGGTCAATATCTCCCTTTTGCTTCTTGGGTTTTGCCAAGAAGTTAAGGGGGAATGGATTATACTAGAGCAGCAGCACTTTGGAAATGTATGATGAATCCAAATGATGTTCAAATGGAAAATGTGACTCAAATCTTTTTGGAGCATACAAATCCAGGTTCTCGCCTTGCAGATTTAGGTCGACAACGCCTTGCCTCTACTTTAAATGCAGCACAAGAAGGTGTAGAATGTGAGTATGTTCTTGCAGGGAACGTGTTGGGAGTTCACAAACCAAATCAAAATGATGTCATTATGGGACTCAGAATGCAGAAGGGCATGTTGGGACTCAGAATTGTTGGGACTCAAAATGCAGAAGGGCATGTTGTAAAGGTGGCAAATATTAGCACACATGGTACATCTGTACCAATGTATATTCCTGTTGGCAAATGATTTTTTAGTTTGATTTAGAGCCTTCAAACAATCTCAAAACAATTGAAGCATATTTTGAAACATTTATGACAAATTTTGTGTAAGTAAAGTTTTGAACACTTCATACACATGTACCTTCTTTTGTATCGGTTTTCATTGAATTTTTCTTCTATATTGGTTCTAATTGAAATTTTCATGTGTATCAATTTTGATTGAAATTTTCATGTGTATCAATTTTGATTGAAATTTTCATGTGTATCAATTTTGATTGAAATTTTCATGTAAATCAGTTTTGATTGAAATTTTCATGTAAATAAGTTTTGATTGGATTTTTCATGTGTATTGGTTTTGATTGGATTTTTCATGCGTATCAGTTTTGATTGAATTTTTCATTTGTATGTGGTTTTAATTGGATTTTACATGTGTACCTGATTCTAATTGGATTTTTCTCATGTACGTGATTTTAATTGGATTTTTCTCATGTACGTGATTTTAATTGGATTTTTCATGTGTACCTAATTCTAATTGATTTTCTTTCTATGTAGATCTAAATTGCTTTTTTTTAATGTACACAATTCTAATCAATTTCTTCCATGCCCTCAATCCACTATGTTCCAAGTTCCAAACTTATTATTTCAAAAATTGAACATACTAAAAGGAGAATCCAAGTAGATTGCCAAAAGTTCCATTCAAAAAATTACCAAAGATCTTAATTTGTTCAATTTTTAGTTTGTTTCTTTATTGTTATTCTTCTTAAAACAATCCAACAAAATTTGAATTGAGTTTGGGACTAGTAGAGTTTGGAACATGGAAACCTCATGTGTCTTGCGCATTATAGTAGTTTATATTATTAGATTTGTTAGTTGTTCTTTGTGTATCATCGTAACCTACTTTTCAGGAGATTTTGATCCTTCCAACAATGTAATAATATATGGATACCATTTGATTTCTTACACGAATTGACTTTTTGTCATAAGGTATGTGCAATCGAGGGCAAGTAAAAACAAGGATAAATAGTACATCTTATTATACTGAACATTTGTTGTACTCATCATTGCTACATACATACATGTAAAGGTATATGTATATGAGAAGTAAATTTATTCAACTTTAATTTTACTAAAGGCAAAAGGAAAAATTTACCTTTAACTATTTGAATGTACATTTGCTGTAGAATATAAATATCAAGAGCTAGAAGCATTGCCTCTTGTGTGTATGTATCGTATAATCCAATCCTAAGCATCACCAACTCTAAATAAAAATTCAATATGCAAAAAGCAAGTCGCAGTACTTACTTGAGGTTAGAAAGAAGTGCTTAAATCTTGCTTATAAAAGTAAGGAAATTAAATATGTATTTTCAAAAAATGATGATTACTTAGTTGTTGGTGAGTATAGGTGAAACTTCTATACAAGTGTTTTACATTTTGAAGTATGATTCATGTATCCCACCTTTATTGTACTCAACTTCATGTTTCTTTTTCTATAATTTTTTAAAATTTGCATACAAATACAACCCAAATCTGATGGTGCTTAACTCCTAAAGGACTGTAGCCTTTATTTTGTCAAAAAACTGCCATTTCTATGGCAAATAGTAAATAAGTTTGGAAATTGGTCTCTTTGCATATCCAATGGTAGGATCTTGTACTAGACTAGTATAAAAATGTGTAAAAAAAGTTCAAAACATTCATCATATAGATTGCAAAGATATTTTTGTTTAAAGTGTAAAAAACAAACTTTCTTGCACCTTGCATGATTAGATTATTTGACTTTGATCTTTTTTAACTTCAAAATTTTGCACCACAAAGTTTGGAGGTTTATGTTTTTATGACATAAAATTAAGGTGAGAATCTTTGGGAAAAAATAAAACAAAAAACATTTAAATTTCATTCTTAAAAAAAAAGGTAGAAGAGGGTATGAGATTGAACAAAAACTCAAATTGTTAATAACCATGCAATGGAATTGAAACACAATAATCCCAATGGTGAGATTGTTCTAGAAAGCAAACTTCACCCTTTCCAAAAAAAAATTTAAAAAATATTAAACTCGCATTCAGAAATGAACTTTATAAATAATTTTTTCAAGAAGATGCTTGAATTGCCCAAAAATCAAGATTGTCCATAACTTTCTCATAACTAGTCCAAATGGAATGATTCAAAGCTTCAGATGTAGACAAAACTATAATCTATGAGAAAAAAAATTAAAAACAAATTCAGGTTTTTGTAAAAAAAAATTGCTACTTGGTATCCTCAAATTTTTGCTTACTTGGGCATGACTTTTGCTCCCGAACATAGATTGAAATAAAAATTGTATCCTCCAAAAATTAATGTGTTTCTTTATCTTCAAAAAAAGTTTCAAAAAAACAAGACAAAAATTGAGGCTATAAGTACCTACCAAAAATCATATTTGTTCCCTGAAGGGACAATGGTCTTTTAGGGGTTAAAAATAAACCACATTTCTTGAGTTTAATAAATGTAGAAGTAGTGAGAATAACCATGAGTTTGTTGTTTGAAGATGACAAATTTCAACCGGTCTTTTGTTAAAAATATAATTATGATGGGGTCGATTATATATCAACAAAATTACTGAATAAAAATGTATTGGTTAACCCCTAAATGCCCAAGGCACCACATTTTGGTGCCGACAATATTTTGAAGTTCAATAAAATCTAACTTAGCTTCTATTTTTAATATTTTGTATTTTAGAGTTATTCTTTTTGAAGTTTAATTTTAGCATCAAAAACCTAATTTTAAAAATTATTGATTGTGAATTTTCTATTCAAGATTTTGTGCAAGGGTGTCCATTGCAATCTTGACTTTATTAGTGTTGAGAGCTCATGAAAATGAGCCTCAAATACACTAGATCTTGGAGAAATTTTCACTCTAGAAATGCATTTCAAAAATTGTAAAAGGGATTTTGAAAAGCCATAAATGGATTGGAGTTATGTATGTTAAATCCTTTAACCTCATATTTTTTGGTGACCAACATTTTAGATTTGACATGTGAAAAGAGGATTGAAAGATTTGAAGTCAATTTTGCAATTTTAACACCCTCTTGATCAAATTTTATAATCTTTCAATCCATAAGGGGTATTGTTGTGTTTTCTTTTCCTATGTAATGTTTAACATATCTAGTTTGAATTTGTATGGTTAAAATTCAAAAAAAGTTGATACAAGTTATCAAAATGATGGCTTTTTGTTCAGTTTAGAGCAAATTCCTAGAAGCTCAAAAAAGACCTTGAGCATTTAGGGGTTAATGACAAAACACATTTAAACAAAAGCAACATTCCCACTTGAACTATTTAGTATAAAAAAAAAGCTAGACCCGTTGTGATCTAACTTTGCACTTGTCCTTCTAGATTTACCAAACTTATTAGTTTTTATGAGCACAAATAATTTATATTTTTATATACATCTATATATTTGACAAAAAACAAAAGCAATCCTTTCACTCCTGTCACTGCATGGATTTTTTTTATTTTATTGCATGGGTAAATTGGATTGTGTGGGTAAAAACAAAAAATGATTTCTTGCAAGGGTAAAGAACAAAAAAATGTTTTATTGCATGGGAAATGTATTGCAAAATTGAGTTTGAGAGTATTTTGTCTCCCATCAAACCAACGGGTACCTATATTAGTGTATATATAAAAAGAAGACTTGCCATACCAGTTTAAATGTTGTTTTTGCATTGATACACGGGTTTTTCACTTGTATTTATTGACAAATTGAAAAACATTTTAAAATTGCAAAGCCTTTTGCCATATTGAAAGTAATGGAAAATAAAAGCGGTCTTAGAAATTGGAAACAAACTTATTTGCTTTGACCATTTAGGATTCCAAAAGTGTTTCATTCGTAGAGAATGACATAAGCATTTTTTTTCTAAATGAAAGCCATTTTAATCATTAAACAACATGTTGGTCATTGTAGTTGCCTGCTACATCAGTGTAATTGGTGTGGCGAAGTGCTCAAAGAATTTAACCCCAAAAACCCGACGGGTGTTGCAGAGAAAAATAATATCAAAACTGCCATTTTTTGACGATTTATTTAAAATTCAAAACAATTTTTTTTTTTTTTTGAGTTTCAATTGTACAAAAGTGTAATATACAAGTAAGGCAATGTGTCAAAAAATTCTATCCCATTTGACCACGTAGATTGTAAGGTTTATAATTTTTGAAGTGAGAAAAACAAGTTTTGTTCATTCTTGCAAAATAAGGTCAACAGACTTTGAGCCTTTCTAAAGTAAATTTTTTACTCTACACAAAAACAAGACTTTTGACTGTTTACAAGTATATGATGTTAAGTTCACTCATGAAAAATTTCAAAAGCAAACATAGAATCTAGTTTATTCTAAATCACCTTGGAATGCAATGCTAGGAGGTTCAATGAACTGGCAACACACTAGTCATTTTTTCATGATTTCTTGTGTCATAAAGAAGTCTTTTATTTGAAATCTAAATGGTCAAAAGTTAGAAACAAACATTAGGAATATGCAATGAAAATTTCAAGAGCTTTGGATTTATAGAATGAAAGATAATAGAGTCTAAAGTTAGAAAAAAATCTTTTTTGAAACTGCCCAAACATAGTTAACAAAGATTGACTCCTCTTAAAATGTGATAAGAGAGCCCAATTTCTTTTTATTTTTTGACAATTGTGTACCATTTTTTATTAGTTACATACATGCAAAGTTTCAAAAGTAAATAAGAGTTTTAGCATAAGATTCTCCAAAGATTCCAAACTGCCCAAGGTGCCCAAATTCTTTTGGGCGGCATAAGTTTTTACTCGAGTATCTGATTGGAGTGTTTTTTTTTCACACAAAGGTATTCATTGTGCGCACCTTGTCTCAAAATTTCAAAAATATCTACCAAAATTTGACTTCATAGGAACTTATCCAAACTTTCAACCAACTATTGAACATACTTTTGTGGGTTAATACTACTCCCAAAAGTTGCATAAGTCAGCTTGCAATGTTGTCCTTATGGAAATTGCAAGAAAGGCAACATAGGGCCTAACATAGTTTTTTCACAATCTAGGGTACTTAAAAATATGAGTGCATTCAATGAGATTAAGTTTTGTCTTTCACAATGAACCATATCTCCATAATCACTTTAACCCCTAAAGAACCAATTGTCCCCTCAAGGGACAAATGGGATTTCAGGCATGTACTTACAACTAAACTACTTTGTATGATTTTATGAAACTTTTGTGGATGATGGGGAATTCAAAGATCTACGTGGGTATCTAATTTTTTCTTCATTTTGACATTTATTGAAGAAGTTAAAAATAAATTTCCAAAAATGGGAGAGATCAGGCAGCCCAAATACTTCTTTAAAAATTGCATTTAAAAAAAAGTAAAATATGAAATAGGTTCTTTAGACTTATATATAGGTGGGGAGCTTTGAACCATTTAATTTTCATTGGTGAGATGAAAGTTATGAGAAGTTTTTGTTTGCGGGTAGATGTGATTTTGAGAGAAACCATACATACTTGCAAAAAAAACCTCTTAGTAACCTTCATCTCATTAATGAAAATTGAATGATTCAAAGCTCTCCACCTATATATAAGTCTAAAGAACCTATTTCATGTTTTATTTGTTTTAAATGAAAATTTTAAAGAATTTTTTGGACTGCCCAATTTCAACATTTTTCCATAAATTCATTTTTTACTTCTTCAATTAATGTCAGAATGAAGAAAAAATTAGATGCCCATGTATATTTTTGAATTCTCCATCTTCCATAAAAGTATTAGAAAATCATACAAAGTAGTTTAATTGTAAGTACATGCCCAAAATCCCATTTGTCCCCCAAGGGGACACTTGGTCCTTTAGGGTTTTAAAAAAAAGAAAAGAAAAATGGCTTTCTTACATCCAACATATTAACTCATTGTCATTGGTCAAGTCAAAAACATTGGCATTGGCATTTAAGGATTAAATAAGAGCCCATTTTTAGATCAATAAATGTTTGAGAATTGCGATTGTCCCTTTGGTTGCCTCAACAAAAGATTGCCACTAACATGTTAATGTTAAAATCAACATTTAATCCTTCAACGTCCAAGGAGCAAAAAAATTGCTCCCATTTAGTGTGTTATGAGAAACGGGGCATTGAGGGGTCAAACGCCCTTAGCACCGCATTTTGGTGTGAAGAAAACTTTGAAGCTACTAAACTTTACAAGGGACTTGGGCCCAAGAAAGGGCCCCTTCCCCAAAATCATGGGAGTTTTGAACCCATTATGGGCACATTGCCACATGCGCAATCTGACCTGGTCAAAGTCCGGCCACGTCAGATATTCTAATTTTAGAAATAAAAATATAAAAAAATAAAAATAAAATCTTATTTTTTTTTAAATTATTTTTTAAGTTTTTTTTTTTATTAATTTTTTTGACAACCAACAGGGCTAGTTCTTAACATTGGGAACAACCAAAACTCACAGCCCTTTGGAGGGTTGAATTTCTTCCCAATGATTATTGAAAAAATAATATATTCATAAAAAATTATAAGGGCTTATTTTGTTTAGAAAAAATTGTACGCAACAAAGAATTTGAAAAGGACAAACATTCACAAAAAAATAAATTGCTGAAGTCTCAATTCAAGGAATTCATTACAAAACGTGGCTTTTTAGGCTTGCAAGTTTTTGGAGATGAATTTTGAATACATTGAATTTGAAAAGAATCACATTGTAAAGTTGCTCATAAATGTATGAAGTAATATTTGAGAATAAGGTAACTTGTTTGTATTTTCATACTTTTACCTCCCTTTAAGTATATTTTACCAACATTACCATAATTTTCATAATTGACATGACAAAGTGGGATCAAGAGCCTCAAATCACTTTCAAATTGTCAACTCCCTCGTGACCAAACATTCATAATCTTTGTTTCCGAGTGATAGTGTAACATTTTCTTTTCTCATGTGATTCAGTACATGTCTAATTGAATTAACATCTTCCAATGCCCAATTCAAAATTATTTGTTAAATTTAATGAATAATCCATTTTCCATTTGTTTTTGTTTTGACCGTACCCCGAGGAGCTGGGGTAAATATCAAAGTTATTGTTTATTCGGGTTCTGTTTTTTTTAATGTTTTTTTTCCCATGGATTAGGGCTGGATCCGAGACATGGATGACATCTGATTGGATACTTGATGAAAAAGCGGTGCAACCCCCTGGTGGGTACCTAGAAAAATGCCAAAATGGCTCTCAAAGTTCAGTCATATTATTCTTCTACAGTAGGATTAAATTGTCCTCTAGTTTCAAAATAAAATAAAAATATGCTTTCAGAAATAAACCCGAAAAACCTCGTCTGGAACCCTCAGTTTCACCCAAAAATTCTATCGAACATTAGAACCCCTTAACCCGTAAACGTCCAGGAAGACGTTTTTCGTCCTTTCACTCTGAAAAAAGATTCTGTAACCAAAAGAGAAATGGTTTTTCTTCTGAGTTTCTTTCAGAAGTAATCATAAACACGTAGTGCATCGTGGAAAGAAAAAAAAAAAAAAAATCATCAAATACACCCATATTTTAAAGTACCCCAAGTTGTGAGAAAATTAAGGATCACGGTGTTAGGACCCAAGCTGTCCTTATTGCAATTTTCATGGGATCAACAAGTACTTTTGATTTTTGCAATTTTTTAAAACAACGTTATTGGTGCCCATTTGCAAAAACATTATTGAAGATACTCTTGAAGCTACATTTGGGCAAACCACGGTGACCTAGCATATGCTTTAACCCCTAAATACCCAAGGCACCCAATTTGGGTGTTTGTAAAACTTTGAAGATGAATAAAATCTTATCAAACCACTATTTTTGGTATTTTCTTTTGAACACATATTTATTTTGAAGATTATTTTTAGTATCAAAAATTTGATTGTGAAAATGAAAGTTCATGATTTTTCCTTTCAAGATTTTGTACAAGGGTGTTCACTGCAATCTTGAGTTTTCTAGTGTTGGAAGATCTTGAAAATGAGCCTCAAATACACTAGAGCTTGAAGAAAAATCTGCATTAGAAATCCATTTAAAAAAAATACATGAGTAGATTTTGAAAGCCGTAATTTGGTTGAGGTTAAACATGTAATGACCTTAAACCTCATATTTTTTTGATGACCAACTTTATAGATTTGACATGTGAAATGAGGATTAGAAAACTTCAAGTCACTTTTGCAGGTTTAACACCCTCATGTTCAAACATTATAATCTTTCAAACTATAAGTGATATTGTTGTGTTTTCTTTTTCCATGTAATCACTAACATGTCAAGTTTAAATTTGTACAATTACAATTTAAAAAAACTTGACAAGATTTATAAAAAGGTTGGTTGATTGTTCTCTTTCCTAAAAATGCCAAGAAGTTCAAAAGGGCCTTGGGCATTTAGGGTTAAGGGTTAATTGTTTTTTGTTTTTAGACACAAATTAAAGAAAATTCATTGCAAGAGTAAAGTAATAAAGCTTACAAAAGCTCCAACCAAAAGCAACTTGGGGGTAGAACCAAAAGCCACATGACTAGATACAACTAAATGATCATTTAGTTGAAAAGTGCGTTAGAATCCACGTTTTCATATCATGTAGTTTTTTTTTGAGTTCCTTGTTTTCAAAGCAAATTTTGCATTGGAAACAAGGAACTCAACAAAAACTACATGATACAAAAATTTGGGTTCTAAGGCACTTTTCTACTAGTGAGTCCCCTCATTTTCATAGTGTTGCAAAGTGCAAACAACAGCAAAGCTCAAACTAAGGGGGCGGTTCACAATATGTCCCACGTCCCATCTTTGCAAGTCCCATCAACATCAAATCCCAACTTATATGGGTTATCAAAAGCAAAAATCAATTCTAAGATTGTGTTCACACTTGGTGTTAGGAGGGGTATTAGCAAAGGAAAATTATATGCATTTGGACACCCTTTGGACTGAACATATTGCTAACACCCCTCCTAACACCAAGTGTGAACATACCCTAAAGAAAGATATGAATATTATATGCAAAAATATTGATGAAACTTGGGTTGAAAGTTGGGTTTAGCAAAATGGTCAACCCAAATCATGAGTGAAGTCCCACCTTTTTGGAGCCAAAACTTCCAAAAAGTGCTGCCATGTAGCAATTAGGACATAGGACTTAACCCATGAGCGCCTCACAACCCCAAATATTGCCTCTCACAATTGAAAAAGTTCTATGTTTGACTTTCATCAATACAAATAAATCATGTCTCCTTTTTTCCTGTACTTTTGTGCCTATGTCCCCTACCAATCAATACGGTTGGATTTTATGGATCTTGTTTGTCATGATAGATTAGTTGGATTGAGTGTGACTAGTACTGAATTTTGATGAATATGGCATGGGCGCTCAGGGGTTAAGATAATGTGAAACACCAAGCCCCAACTTTTGACTCTACACCAATCATATTCTCAAATTTCAATGAGACTTGGGACATGGGACATAATGTGAACAGCCCCTTAGAGACACGTTCATGCTATGTCCTGTGTCCCAACTTTACACATAGCAACTCCATATTTCAACTTTGTGAATTGTAAAGAGCAAAATAAAAGATCTCTCACAAACTGGAATGCTTCATGGTAAAATGTATGTTGGAAATTGGCTCCCAAGTTTATTTTTTATTTTTGCTAAACCCGAATTTTAGAGCATAGTCCCACATTTTTGACATCAAAACTTCCAAACATTGTCGTTAGGCATTTGTAAGCAAGCAACCACTTAGAATTTAGTATGAAACAATATATCACAATTTTCATCTTCTTCACCACTAATATTTCGAACATTTAGTGGAAGACGTGGATGGCATTGGATGCAAGGACAAAATCACGTGCTTTGACCTTGTTGTTGTGGAAGGTTAAAAACAATGAATGATATTTACAATTTAAAGAGGTATAGGTTTAATCCTTAAATGTCAAGGATATTAGACAAATGCGTAATGAAATAAGTTTTTTATATGCTTATGAAGTTTACATCAGAAATCAATGGGAATAATTTAAAATTCCGTTTATTAAGTCACCATCACTTTACACATTAACCCCTAAAGTCTTAAGCTAAGTTTTCACCAAAAGCGCTCCAAAACCGTCATTTCTAGCACAAGTATCAACTTTTAGATAAAAAAAACATTTTTTGACAAATGTAGTTGTAAGATCTTGTATTATATATAGTATGAAATGATGTGAAAAAAATAAATTAGAAATTTTCACCATGTAGATTGTAAGATATTTGAGTTTGAATTGACAAAAAGTTAATTTTTGTCTTTGCAAAAATCCAGGCAGCTGCACTTCACAAGGTCATATTTGTATGATTTTTTTTGAAAATGGTTGTAATTTTTTGGTCTTGTACTTCAAACCAAGTTGGGTACACACTTCAAAAAAATTCAAATCATTTCAAATTGTAAAATATATGGAAAAAAATAGTAAGTAAAAACAAATAGAGAATGATTCAAACCACTAAATTGTTAAGAATTTAATTATGGAAATGTAAAATTCCAATCCCAATGGTTGTAATGTTGTGATAAACAACCTACATCCTTAGGTTTTGTTTTGTTTTTTTTCCAAAATATTGAAAATTGAGTAAAAAAAAGGACTTCAAAGTTTTTTTAGAGTAGAAAATCTACAACTGCCCAGAAACAAAATCTCCACATAACTTTCATCTCATTGATAAAAATGGAATGATTTAAAGCCTCATGTGTATATATAAATCTAAAGAACCAATTCAAAAAACAAAATTCAAAAAACGTAAATTTTAAAAAGTTTTCTAGACTGCCAGGCTGCCTGCTAAGCAAAAAAAAAAACTACATATCATGCAATAACTTTTGAACCATGAGGTCAAAAGTTATAAAAATTGTTGGGCCTTAAAAATACTCCTTGGACACATCATGTGTGAAAATTCCAAAGAAAAAAATGAAAACCCATTGGTAGTGAGCTGCCCAAAATTGCTATGTTGTCAAAAAAAAACGTGTAGAGGACTTTAGGGGTTAAACAAAAGTAAATTGTTCCAATTCTACCATTAAATGGATAACACCAACATACATTAAACATATCAAGCATGTTACTTTATATTTTAACCCTTGAACGTTTGAGTAGCAATAGTAAGATTACAATACAATGTATTTTTCTTGTATTTGGAATGCATCCATACCTTGATTACATTTGAGATCAACAAAGAAGTTAGAATATAGATCAATGTTTTTCTAGTGAGGTAGTCAAGATCCCAAATTAAAATTTTTTGTTGGTAACAAATTATGCCAGTTATATAGCAGCGTACATACTATGTCATACAGTTGCTTGGTTGTTTAAGGATTAACCCCTAAAGGCCCATTGTCCCCTTGGGGGACAAATGGGATTTTTGGCAGGTACCTATGGCTAAACTAATTTGCGTGATTTTCTGAAACTTTTATTGAAGATAGAGAATTTTAGGATGTGAGTGGAAATCTAATTTTTTCTTCATTCTGATAATTATTGAAGAAGTTGTGCATGAATAACTGAAAAACAGGGGAGAATCAGGCAGCAATAAAAAAAAAATTGCAATTTTTTTAAAGAAAATTTTGAAATTGGTTCTTTAAATTTTTATGTATTTGGGAAGCTTTGAATCATTCAATTCCGATAGATGCAATGAAAGTTATGAGAAGTTTTAGTTTGCAGGTAGGTATGGGACTCCCAAACCTCCATTCCTTTTTCCCCTTGTAAAACTAGTTGCTTTACTTTTTTGAGATCTTTGTGTATTTTTTTTTGACTTTTTTTTTTGCAAGTTCTAGTAGACTAAGATTCCTTAGTTTTCACCATTTGGATCAAAGTAATTTGGGTTTTTGAATTTTACATAAATCCTCCAATTTTGCCTAGTGTATATGCAAATTTCATGACCTTACGGCATTGCAGGATTTTACAAAGTATGATCCACACCTCCGTTTCATTTGAAAATTCTCCCACATTTACCTAACTTGGTCTTCTACATGGAAAAATTAAACCTCAACTTTGCGTAGAGTAATTTTTTTGATATAAGAGCTGTCAACAGCTTTTGAAATTTTTGGGAAAACAAGGAAAAAACTTTTGTTTTCACTTTAGATGTAAATATCTCACTCCTCTACAACTAGAATGAGCTGATTTTTTTTCCACAAGTACCTCCCATATTCTAGGGCAAGAACTTCTAGTTGGATTTCCAACTAAAAAAAAAAAAAAACATTTCTCCTCACTCCCCCAAAACTGGTAGTTTTGAGTGATTTTCACCAAAAAAATGGGCTTGGGCCTTTAGGGGTTAAGCATGACTATTGTAGAATTCTCTAGTTAAAATTTGTGTTGCTTGATAATCAAGACTACTAAAAAGAATTAAATGTATAGTCCAAACAAAGGTTATAGATTTTGAGCTCTACTTTAACCTTTAAAGGCCTAAGTGGCCCCTTGGGAGCCAAGTGGGGTTTTGGGCATGTACTTACAATTAAAAAATGCAATTTTTAAGAAGTTTTTGGGCTGCCCATCCTCTCATATTTTGTAGAAATTCATTTTTAACTTCTTCAACAAATGTCGGAATGAAGAAAAAATTAGATGCCCGCACAGATCCTTGAATTTCCTATCTTCCATAAAAGTTTCAAGAAATCACACAAAGTAGTTTAGCTCTAAGTACATGCCTAAAACCCCACTTGGCCCTTGAGGGGCCACTTGGGCCTTTAGGGGTTAAACAAAAAAAGTATTCAAAACAACAACAAAAAGAAGAAAACACCATTCATTTGGGATACAACAAATATACAATACCATGGTATGTCATTCAAATCATTTTGCATAAAACATAGAATATAATTGGTGTGTTTTTGTCTTGCATCATAGATATTGAATTCTCATGCTATCCCAATCAAGCATACCAAATTTTAGTTCCTAAAAATCAAAATTCCATGTTTGGTGGATTGTTTTGTGTAAAATTCATGGATTCACATGATAGTTGATTGAAAAAAATTGTTGATGATTTTTGAGATTTGATTGGATGGGTACATAGAAAACATCCATAAGCACATCTTCCACATCAAAAAAGTCCCACCAAGCAAGAAAAATACAATCTATGAAGAATTCAATGTGAGGTGTGACATGTCTAACTTTTGTAAAATAGATGTTTTATTTTATTAACTAAGTTTTGGCAAAGTAAGAGTATGATCATGTTCAAAGGTACAAACTTGGTCACAATGTATTAGTCAAATAGGAAAACCTAATTACCATAAAAAAGATATAATTCACAAAAGTTGGACATGTCGCACCTCACATTGAATTCTTCATAGATCGTATTTTTCTTGCTTGGTGGGACTTTTTTGATGTGGAAGATGTGCTTATGGATGTTTTCTATGTACCCATCCAATCAAATCTCAAAAATCATCAACAATTTTTTTCAATCAACTATCATGTGAATCCATGAATTTTACACAAAACAATCCACCAAACATGGAATTTTGATTTTTAGGAACTAAAATTTGGTATGCTTGATTGGGATAGCATGAGAATTCAATATCTATGATGCAAGACAAAAACACACCAATTATATTCTATGTTTTATGCAAAATGATTTGAATGACATACCATGGTGTTGTATATTTGTTGCTGTACTAACAACAAACATTTAAAGCACCCTAAGCTCCAACACACAAAAAATACCTTAACAAATTCAATATGCTTTTACCCTTTATAATAATCAAAGCAGCTTCATCAAACTTTACTTTTCTTCTAAAGAAGGTTGACTGAAAGAAATGTCTGATATTAAGCAATCTCTTTAAAAACCCAGATAATTGCATGGCAGGTTGTTTGTAGGACAACGTCTTTTAACGGTACATTCACACCAAATGGGAAATAGAAACTTGTGAGGTTAAGATTCAAACTCTCCTTGAGTGTTCACATCAAAGAAATACAATTTAACTTTGATCCAATGTAGCAAGTGATAGGACAAGTGAAACAACTCTTAACCCCTAAAGGACCAACTATCCCCTCAAGGGACAAATGAACCTCGAGCATGTACCCATGACTAAACTAGTTTTTATAAATTTTTGAAATTTTTGAAGTTGGTGGGGAATTCAAAGATGCACGTGCACAGTTAATTTTTTCTTCATTCTGACATTTATTGAAGAAGTTATGCATGAATTTCTGAAAAACGGGGAGGGCGGGCAATCTGGGCTGCCCAAAAAACTTTTTTTAAAATTGCATTTAAAAAAATTAAAAATCTTAAACTAATTCTTTAAACTTTTATACATGTGGAGAGCTTTGAATCATTTAATTCTAATTGATGAGTGAGAAGTTTTAGTTTGCGAGCAGGTATGGAACTCTCAAACCTCCATTCCTTTTGCCCCTTGTTAAATTTGGTGCTTTATTTAATTTTTTGACTTTTTTATTCCTATTTGTACTAAACTAAGATTCCTTGGTTTTTACCATTTGGATCAAAATAATTCATATTTCTCAATTTTACAGAAATCCTCCAATCTTGCCTAGTGTATATGCAAATTTCATGGCCTTACAACATTGCAATATTTTACAAAGTATGATCCACACCTCCAATTCATTTGAAAATTCTCTTGCACGTACCTAACTTGGCCTTCAACATGGAAAAATTAAACCTCAACTTTGCGTAGAGCAAGTTTTTTGATATTGGAGCAATCAAAGGCTTCTAAAAATTTGGGCAGCACGGAAAAAAACTTTTTTTTGCACGTTGGATGTCAATATCTCACTCCCTTACATCTAGAATTAGCTGATTTTTTTCCACAAGTACCTCCCATAGTCTAGGGCAAGATCCTACATATGAATTTTCAAAAAAATAATAATAATCCTACCTTTGTATTCATTCTCCCAAAAGTGACAGTTTTAGTGATTTTCACAAAAAAATGGGCTTGGTCCTTTAGGGGTTAAACTTATGAGGGTTGAATTTTGCATCCATGAGATTAAAGTCTTCCAAACATTTAGATATTGGGAGGGAGTAGTGAGGGTATTTAAGTCCCATCGGAGGGTGAGGTGTTTTTGTTTCATGCTCATCCCTTAAAGTTTATCTTTCCCCTATATGTGCAAATGAGCTCTCAATTATGGGGGTATATTTAAAGTCACACTTATTGTTTTCTAGAATCCTTTAGAATTAGTAATGTTATGTTTTATACTTCACTTTTTGTCACCCCATGAGTGAATGTACCCTAAGTGTGCATGCATTCACAATGTAAACAATGAATGACTTCAAATGCTTAATAGGAACTTTATGAAATGGATGATGCATATCCAAGTATGTTTAGAAAGTTATTTTTTCTATTTTTCAATTACTTGACTTGTTTGATCATTGGGTACATTGTGATTTTTGTACAAGGCTTTGATTCAGTTCACTCACATATCGATGGAAGAAAGTAAAAAGCTAACAAAATGAAGATCTTATTGCTGGAGTCTTTTCAAGCTATAATTAATTTTGGGCACTCTTAGGGTGTCCTTAGTTTGATCAAGATGAAGGTGGAGTAACAGTACATTGGAGGTGGGTCTAAGCATAACATGAGACAATTATCCACAATCAGCTTACAAAGTCAAATGGGAAGCTCATGATCTTGACACATGAGCGATCTTGACTGGCATTTAGAAGAAATTTGCAAAACTTGAAAAATTAGTTGTTATTAATTTGGTTGGTAAGAGCAATTAATTCTCTAAAAGATCTTTTTGCACTTATTTTGTCCCTCTTGTAATCAGTCTCCTTGTGGTCCTTGTCAACTTCAAAGCCAGTTGCACATTAGGGCCGCAAACTACTCACATATATATGGCCCTCCTTTTGCCATTTATAGGACTCTTGCCTAGGGTTTAATTCTTGGCAAAAATTTGCCACCTCTGACAGATTTATTCCAATGAGTTTCGTTCCCTCACAATATTATCCAATGTGGAGGGGACACCGAGGCACACATTCGGCAGGAAATTAAACCCTGCTCTTGCCTGTGCCTCGACTGAGGATACTTTTGAGGTTACAGACCACTGCTGGTTTGTATATGGGGAATTTTGGGTTTTGTACTGCCTGGGTACTACAAGTCACGGAGGTGAGTCAGTGAATTCCCAGTATCAATTCCTGCCTTTTTTTTTTTTTTGGATTGGAGACTGCCCAAATTTGGTCTTGAACTTTGCGCAGGTTCTCTTGGAGTTTGAAATTGTGAAGAGCCCAGGGGCCAGGGCCCTGCTCCGGTGCAGAGTGCAGACCATGTGTCTTGTGGAGACTGGAGAGCTGCTGCTTTAGTTTCAATTAAAACACTTGCACTGTACTCCTTAGTCCTGTACCCCTGCACAACGTTGCTGACCCTCAGACCCGTGTGACTGTGGACATGAAATGGGTTGACCCTCCACGTGGCACTCCTTCCAATACATTCGATGACACAGGTAGCATAAGCTCAGTGCTTGTCTTGCCTTGCCGAACAATCCATTGGTTTTATGGCAATGTAGTAGAGGTTTCATTTATCTCCGAAAAACGATGAACAAATGGTCGTGAACTAGTTTTTGTTCACAAGTGAATACGCTATGATGATTTTCATGGCTTGTCCACAGAGTGACTTGCCTATGTTTTTCACGAATTTGCTTCATGTGCACGAAATTGCTCGTGAACGGCATATTTGAAACCCCCTAGTGTTGTGCCAATATCAAAATAATAAAATATTTTTTGCTACTATTCCCCCTTGGGCTTAAGCTTGTTAATGGTTTTAAGGTCCTTTGTTATTTTCAAGTTGTTGGTTTTCTTTTTACGTTCAATTTTTGTCTTGGATGAAACAGAAATAAGTACTTTAAGTTTCAAAATCACAATTTTATGACTTTAGAGAATTATAATTGGTGCAAAATTTAGTTTTTCTAGAGAGTAGGACAATATCTTCATGGTTTTAGAGGATAAAGAAGAGGATTATCTTGGTATTAACCCCTAAACATCCCTTGGATACAATAGATAAGTTGTCATATAATTGACACTTGCTACCAACAAGAAGTTTTAATTTGAGATCTCAAATAGCTCACTAGAATTGCATTGATCTATGTTCCAACTTCTTTGTTGATCTCAATTTAATAAAGATGTAGATTCATTCCAAATACAAGAAAAATACCTTGTATTGTCTTGACAGCACAAGCACTTTTAGACATTTAGGGGTTAAAGAGGATGAAACCCGTGGAAAAAAAGAAATTGGTGCATTCCTGTGAGAAGAAGGAAGGTATGGGGGAGTTAAAAGAACACTTTGAATGTTAGAAAAGCACGTTTAACCCATAAATGTCATCTCGAGATATTTAACTTCAAAGGGACTAATGAAGCAGATTCTCTTTGGGGAAAAAATGGATTTGGGCACGCTTAATTATTGGGGTTTTTGACCGATTCTTTTGATTGATTTTTTTTTTTATAAACAAACTTTTGTAAGGGGGTATCATTTCATTACAAACAAATGTATGGTTTAAAGTTATGGGAGGTTTCAGGGGAATTTAGTTGGGGGAGCAAATTGGGCATGTTATTTTTCATTAACTTTTCCAAGGGTAGCCAATGAAGGCATGAATTTTCATTAGAGTATGTACAAAGCAATACTATAGTAGATGATTGCATTATTGTAATAAATAAATATGCTATTTTTTGGAGTGCTATGGCTACTAGAAATTTGGTTTTTATATCATTTTTTTTGTGTGATTGTTAATAAAGATAAAATCTTCCAATTAACCATTTGAATTTTATTTTTTCAAAAAATCTTCTTTGGAAATTTGGTTTGCAAAAAACCTCAATATAGTGTAAATTTCAAGCACGTTTTTGCAATAGAGGCCCATGTAGGATGTGTTCCATGTCTCTCTTGGCCTTGAAAACTTGTGGAAATATGCCTAACATGACATAAAACATGTTAAAAAAATCTCTTCAACACCCGTAGTGTAAAAAATCTACACAACATGCAGTCAAAGGGACTTGATAATTTTGAGTTAAGAGCAAAAAAAAAAAAAAATGCTAACTTCAGATGATCATATTTCTTAATTTTCACAATCAAATCTCACAAAAATTTCACCCTCTCTCATAGCACAAATCTTACGCAAGACCTTACAATTAGATATGTACGAAATAGAAAAATTGTCCTCATAATCAAATGATTAGAAATGGTAATTTTGAGTGTTTTTTTAAGAAAATTGGGCTGAGTCCTTTAAAGGTTCAAACCATACTCTTGCAATTCAATTTTGATTTTGAAAACACATTTTAAAATCATAAATTATTCCAAATTTGATGTCATTCCACCTAAGTAGAAATAAGGTCCTAGGGCACCAAGTTACAGTGTCAAATCTGGGTGCTCCAAGCCCTTTTGGGCACAAGCTTGAGTGCCCACTTGGGCATGGAGCACCAAGTTTTAACATTGTAACTTAGTATCCTACGACCTTATTTCTATTAGTGCTAGATCAAAGTACAACAATACTGTAACTTGGGGGTAGGAGATATACTGATATAATACTAATATACTGATATAATACTTTTCTTATGAAAATTGCAATCTTTCTTTTATGTTGCATAAACTTGTAAGTTCATTTTCTACTTTTGGAATTTCATTTCTTCTACAAGTTAGAATTCCTTGTTCCATAAGTGCTTTCAACTTACAATACAAGCTCCATCTTACTAAAACAAACAATTAACTACAGTAAGTTACGAGAGCCTTACTCTTTGTAACATTTGCTCTATTTTTTAGTAAAGTAAGGTAGGCGCACCCATAAGCGCGGAAATAAGGGTTTTGGAGTAGGTAAAATAATTGACTAACTTTGAAAAAAATACTATAAGTTAGGAAATGGAAACCAAAAATATTGGCATCAATTTTAAGGTTCCAATTGCAAGCATTTGTTCACAAAGATTTTTCAAAATCCAAAATCACGGAAATTGTAGGAATCATGTGTAAGAGATGCTAATCACAAGGCTTGTTGGTTCTTAAATAGTGAGATGGGTACTCAAAACCTCATGCTAGTCACCCACAACCATCACTTCATCACCCATAACCATCACTCAGCTACCCACAACCATTTGTTTTTTTATTAATTAGCCCTGCCACTGTCAAGTGATGGGCACAGGGACGCAACGCTTACGGATGCTGCTATCTTACATACTCACACTACCATAAGGTAGTTTCTCTTGATACAAAGCCTCCATCCCTGCCGTCCATAGCCAATAAATCACCCATTTAAAATTGACCATATTCATGAATTATTCTTTTTAGTTAAAAAAATCTTGCAATTGAATTTTGGTCAAATCACATTAAAATTTTAGGGAATTGATATGTGCACACCTAGGATTTGATATATGTACACCGGAAGAATTTTAGATATTTGCCATTGACAAGCTGAATTTGGAAATTTTGAATTCAAATTTGGATTTAAAGACCTTGGTTTAGTCTAGAACCACAAAGGAGGTTACAAAATGCAAATTTCCGGTTGGGGTATCACTTTTTGGACACACTAATTATGTTATTTTTGTTTAAAACCTCCAAAGTTTGTCTAATTTGTTCATTTTTGATCAAGTAAAAAGACCCTAAAATGAGAAAAAATAAATTGAGCACCTCAATGGAATCAAGATTTATATGTCTAAAGAATTTTTATTAAATTTGTTAAATTTTTTGGATCCATTCATAGGTGTCAAAAAAAAATCCTGAATTTTGGGATTTGCAGGCATTATAGTGCACAATTTATTAAATTTTTATTGATAAAATAAATTATTTTGTACTCTACACAATTAATTGTAGGTCATATTCAAAAATAATATTAAAATAAAATTGTTTGATATTCCAAATGCTTGATTTTGGGGATTCTAGGTAAGTGTGACAAAACTTATTTTTTCAACTAAAAAATCAAATAAAATTACTTAAAAATCTTTGGTTGTAATTATACTTTTTTTTTGATACGTTATAAGTGTAGAAAACTAAAACCACATTTGGTGAAGTCTTACTTTATTCTAATTAAAAACTGGATGTGTTTGACACACCAACACATAGTGAAATTGTAAGTTGGACAGCTTTTTTGGGTACTCCAACCAAAAATTGTCAAAGTGAACAATGTCAAGTGGAATATTATAACTTTTTTTGCAAACAATGGTGAAAAGTAATAATTTGCCCCTTAGCTAAGCTTTTCCACTAGGTGTTGTGCAATTGTAACCTCCTTTGTGGTTATAGACTAAATCAAGGTCTTTAATCCTTGAGCGCCAAAGCCATTTTCACCCAAATGAGTGTTTTGGAAGGCCTACAACTTTTATGCATCATATCTCAGTCAATTGGATGATCCACAAAAAGCAACCATTGAAAACAGTGGAACACCAACTTGGAAAATGGCTTGCAAATTTTGGGAACAATTGACTGTGGGAGATGGGAGATTATAACATTTGATCAAACAACACATGATGGCAAATCTCCTTTTTTGGCAAGTAATTGCTATTTATTAATTTTTACAAAATTCTATAAGCCCTTGATTCATCTCAAATCTTGTGGGTAGCAAGATTAGACCTGAATGCAAACACTTGCAATTTTTTGAAGAATTTACTTTTTTGAATGGGCTTCAAATTGCAATTGCATGGAAAACAATGACCAACAAAGTCAATGAGGATTACCTTGATAAGGGTCTAGAACATGTTTGAACCCTTGCCAATGAATTTCTTGCCACCACAAAACACATTGCAAGGAAGCTTGCAAGGTATATTAACCAGTTGCAGCATATAAGATGCTCCTTGCGACCTTGCCGTGTGAGGTAGGAACACCCATATACGTTAGTGTTCCCATAACTGTCACCTCTAAAATCTTGGAAAATCTGTGGAAGTAAAATAGATGTAATTACAAGGATGTACAACATGTGAACATGAAACCTTAGTGTTGGTTGTGGGTACAATGGCAGTTTGCTCTTTTAAAATTCACAACTTATTCTCACAGTATCCAAATAAAAAATTTGAAAGTGCAAACTCATTATTTTTCTGTTGCTAACAAGATCCTATAATTTCCTAATTACTCCCCCTGTCCCAATATAAAGCTCCAAATTAGGCATAGTTCTTGTCCCACTAAAAAGCTCTTTTTTGCTAATTTCAATTGTTGAGAAAGCGTTTATCATGTCCAATGGTCTCATGGGGGCAAGTTAAGCAATCAAAGAGCATTCCATTCCTAACAAGCTTGGCCTTGCCCATATGAGGTGTCATTGTTGCTATTAATCTTTAAATCATCAATAATGAGGAGCTAGCAACATGTACAAATATGGTATTTTTTGCTTGGAATTTGGGTGCCCAATTGGCAACATCAAAGCTAGAGATTTTGCACACATTTGGTAGATGGTATATTGATTCTAGAATGCATGTGTCATAAGTTCAAAGACTAAAATAATGAGGAGCTAGCAGCCTTCTCAAACAGTGCAAAAAAGTGGTACTTTTTGCATGGAATTTGAGAGTCTAAACGACAACATAAAAACTTGTAATTTTGCAGATATTTGGTAGGTAGTATATTGATTCTAGAATGCATTTGTCACTAGCATAATGACTAAAAATACAGTTAATCCCTCATGGAGAAGGTTTTTGGAGCTTTATATTGGGACAAAGGGAGTATTTATTAATAGTCATCATTTTCAAAACCCTTGAACTAATCCTTATGGGTGTTCCTACCTTATGGTGTTTTGTGCAATGAGGATTCCCTAGGTACTTGTACAACATTTGACTTGACTTGCCATTACTCCACTTGCATGGACCACTTTAATACCTTATTAATTGCAATTTATAAGAAAGTAAAAAAAACTAGATCCTCCAAGGCGCCCTGTGAAGTCTTGAGCGACAAGATCCCGTCGCTGGGGTGCTTAGGGGTTAAATCTGAATCTAAATTCAAAATTCCCAAATTCAGCTTGTCAATGGCAAATATCTGAAATTCACCTCCCCTCGGTGTGCATGTATCAGATCCTAGGTGTGCACATATCAATACCCTAATTTTAAGATCCATGTGAAATGTAACATTGTATTTGAATTGCACTCAAAAGGTGGGATTAGACAAGATAAGAGCATCTTTTGCAACCCTCCAAATGTCTAGGTCCCTCCAATTCCTCTCTATCCATTTTTAGAGGGAATAGCACTTGTATCCCCAACACTGCAACCCGCTAAGTATAGTGCCAACCATCATAAGTCAAAGAACCTCCAAAAGCAATAAAGAAAAGCTATGATCACCATAAAATAGAGCTTGTAGACACTACAAGAAAAATGCTCTTTTTGACTAAGGATTTTGACTACCAAAACGGTACAACAACTCAGAGTATTTGACTAGTCTAGTACAAGTCAAATAATTTATTTTATGACTACTTGTAGTCATAAATTAAATTATTATGACTACATTCATGACTAATTACATTATTTATGACTACATGTGGTCATCTCACTAGTCGTTTACTCTGAGTTGTGTTAGTCTTTTTTGTAGTCAAAATTCTTAGTCAAAAGTGGCCTTTTTTCTTGTAGTGAGAGGGTTTAGAGGTCCCCTTCAAATATGGCTTATTTGAAGGGGGAAGGTAAATGTAGAGGCCAACACCTCTAGAGTTGCTTGCTTTTCATCTGGATTTGAGCGGGGCCTGGACATTTGGTGGGTTGCCAAGAGACGCTTTAAGAACATCTCTTGCCACTCGGTTGCAAAAGTCCCTACAAATCACATTTTGAGGGGGCTGTCACATGAAGTAGCAAGGCGAGGCGTGGAGTTCCCCTACAATACAGAACGCGGGGTGCAAGCCCGGAATCGAAGAGCAGAGCGGGGTGTGACAAAACTAGAACAACCCACAATGCAAGAAATGAAGGCTTAAACCAATTGCAGCACTTCTACAAGCGTGCCAAGGGCCGTGAAGGGGACATGCAAAACCCTCAAATTTGCAGTGAATGTGCTCTCAACCTGAAGGTCCTGCACTTGCAAACCAACAAATACAGTGTTGTTGGGGAAGAGTCCATTACATGTTGAACCACCAGGCTTCCAGTGGGCTCATCTAGTGGGTTGCAGGAGATACTCTAAGAACATTGAAAATAGTGGCTGGCTGCTGCATAGTGATTTTTTGGGCAGATAGAGTGATAAATGACATCATCTCTTCAATAATCAATTATTTTCAAAACATTATGCACCTACATGACATCACTTCAGTCATTTCATTTGTTTATTTACAAATGTAGTCCTAGCATATTGAACAATCTTTTTGGAATATTATTATAACAAGTATTTTCATCATACATTGACAGGTGGCATCTTTGTCCTCCAAAAATTAATTAATACGTTACAAGGATTAGATTCCAACTTTGAGGTAGATAATGATGAGAACCATAAAACTTTTAGGTATTGAAAAAACTAGTTTACAAACCAGGTTTGCACATTTGGATCTAAAGGTCTTGTAAATTTATGTTTAATAGACTGATTCTTTCAACTCAAAAGTGCTTTTGTTGCTTGTAGATAATGATGATGCTCCTTGGGAGTTGTTGCAACTCCTCAAGATTACTTTTGTTGCTCTATAAGAAAGCTTATATTTTACACATTGTTTAGACAATGGAAATTCTATGGATATCTTTGAAGTTTGCAATACTTGTGTAGATATTCCTAGTTTTTCAGAAATTGCACATATATCCTAGGACCATCTTTTTTAGGAGTTTGTTTTATTGTGCATGCCACTTCTTTTTCCCTTGTGTGCACATTACTTCTTTTTTGTTCTATTGCACTCCTTGCTTTAACATTGGTCATAGTAGAAGTAGCATGCATAGCAAAACAAACCCTTCAAAAGGATGATCCAAGAATATTTGTGCAATTTCTAAAAAACCATGAGTATCTATACAAATATGGCAAACTTCAAGGTATCCATAAAATTTAGTGGTCCAAGAGACCATTTCAAGTACTCCCACGGATGTGCTGGGACACAACTTGTTGCAAAGTATGTCAAGCCTGATCATGCTGCAAGAAGCTAAAGTATTGTTTTTCAAACTTAGAATGCTCCTATTTGTGCATCCTACAAAACTAAGATTTCACCCAAGGACATTGTAATATTCCCCTAAAGGCCCATCCAAGCAATTTTGGATCTCCCATGCTCATCTACTTCATGTGCTCCAAACGTAATCACATTTTCATGACATGAGTTCATTACTTGCCACAAATTGAAGACCAACTTTGGAGTGAGTATTACACCAAACTACAACTTGGGTGCCATATCAATCCATCTAAACTCTTGTTTTTCATGTCAACCTAAAATCTTAAATTTTTTATAGTTTATTGGCTTTAGACATCAAGAGAAAAAAAATTGTGTTGAGAGGAGCTACCTTAAAGGAGTTTGAGTAGGTACCCTATTGGAAAATCGAGCCAGTACTACAAGGACAAAACCTCTAGTACCATAGGGGATTGTTTGTAAGGGGTCCCAAACACATATTATTTTTAATTAGTTTTCGAGAAATCTATTTTCAGAGAGTACGTCGCATGGTTCATCAGCTCTGCATGAAATTCCTAAAAAGGAGCACTGCTTTTCATGGCCCCTGCACTCACTCATCAGTCATTACTACTGATCTCTGTTCTGCCATTTCTTTTGTACCTCTTGCTGAGAACTGAGCAGAGCAGCGCAGGGCTGGGCAGCGGAGGGCAGGGCAGGGCAGAGGTGGGGCCTCTTCTCATCAGTAATCACCGAGAGATGGGGCACGAGCGCACTAACAAAAATGTCAGGATCTATGATAGCAGTACATTCAAAAACGTCAGAAACAGGTTTCCAATTAAAGGTGCTGACCAGCGTGGGCCACCCCTTCTCTCCATCTTCTACACTAAATAATGCATTTAGGTTTTGCCTTACACTAAATTTTTGACATTGTATATCATATAAATACTTTTGGTACGTGAGGGGTGGTCGTTGAAGCACATTGTAGCTCATCAATATTTGGTCAAATGGGAGTTTTGATTTTTCTAAAATTTCATTCGATCAATTATCAGTGAGCTCCACCTCCCACCCTCCTCACACAGAAGGACGCCCTAAGGACTTGACAATAACAACAACATTGTGGAAAAACAAATTAGCGTTGTTTTGGTCGAAACGATGTGAAATCCTATTATCCAAGAGTCACATGTGCCTCTTGGTGGAGGCAACCCAATTTTTAAGGCAACCTAAAATGCACTACTTAATATAGGTTGCCTTAACAATTAGATTGCCTTATCTTGGAAAGTTACCTCATGTCTCATTGCTTGGCCACAAAGAGGTGCATGCAACTCTCTAGATATTAGGATTTCACATGGTTTATGACTTAAACAGCGCTAGTTAGTTTTTTTACAACACTATTGTTGTTGCCAAGCCCTTGTTACTCATATGAATTGTTTATTGCATTAATTATTGATGACAAGTGCTGTAGAATCAATAAGTATTTATATAGTGTAAATGGTCCATAAATTAGTGTGGGGTAACCTAAATGCACTATTTAGTGTAGTTGAAAGTTTGTTTAGCATATATAATGTCTATGCCCCCAACAACTTCCTCAACTGAGGTGCAACTTTACAAATCTTTTTCAAAAACTTTGTATTCACAAAATTTGTGAAAAACCACATTTGGTTCAATATTAACCCTTATGAGTGGTGAACAATGAATGAGTCCATATGAGGTGATGAAGTACATCCAAGTATGCTCAGGATTTTTTTTTAATAAGTATATTTTAAAATCATGTGGCATGTCTGATCATTGGTTGCTTCAAGGTTTTTGTGGAAAGATTTTATTCAATCATAATCTAAAAAATAAATGTTTTTTTGTGTTTTGAATTTGGAGCTTATTGTATCTTTATAATTATATAAATCTTATAGCTTTTGCAACATTTGTTAGATGTGTCATGAAACAAAGCTTCACGCATAGAATATATTAACTAGGAGCTGTTTTTTCAATCTCAAGAAAAAAAACCAAAAAATAAGTAAATTGCTAAAGCTTTCTCAAAATAGCAATAACCGAAGACAAGCTCTTTAGCTCTTAAATCTTGAGAGAGAGAGAGACAATGTTCATTAGGCAGATGATGAATGTTTTTAATCACTTATAGTAGGAATAATATGGAATGGATAAAGTACTTCCAACTAATCCAAGTATGCATAGAAAACAGTTTTTGTCTATTCTTCAACACTTCGCAACTATGTTAACCCTGAAGGCCCAAGCCCTTTTTCTGTGAAAGTCACTCAAAACTGTCATTTTTAGAGGAATGAGTAGAATGGTAGGAAAAAAAGTTTCTTTCAGAAATCCAACCATAAGATCTTGCCCTAGACTATGGGAAGTACTTGTGGGAAAAAAATCATTTCATTCTAGATGTAGAGCAATGAGATATTGACATCTTAAGTGAAACAAAAAAAAAAAAATTATCTGTTGCTCAAAAATTTCAAAAGTCTTTGACCACTCCTATATCAAAAAATTGCTCTATGCAAAATTGAAGTTTTTTTTCCCATGTAGAAAACCAAGTTAGGTATGTGTGGGAGAATTTTCAAATGAATTGGAGGTATGAATCATACTTTGTAAAATCTTGCAATGCTAGAAGGTCATGAAATTTGCATATACACTAGGTAAAATTGGAGAATTTATGTAAAATTCAAAAATATGAATTACTTTGATCCAAATCATAAAAACCAAGGAAGCTTAGTCTACTACAACTTGAGAAAAAAAAAACAAAGAGCTCAAAAAAGTAAAGCACCAAAATTTACAAGGAGCAAAAGAAATGGAGGCTTGGGAGTCCCATATCTACCCGCAAACTAAACTTCTCATAACTTTCATCTCATCAATAGGAATTGAATGACTCAAAGCTTCGCACATACATAAAAATCTAAAGAACCAATTTGAAATTTTTACTTTAAAAAATTGCACTTTTTAGTGGGCTGCATGTTTCTCCCATGTTTTTCATTTATTCATGCATAACTTCTTCAATAAATGACGAAATAAAGAAAGAACTAGATGCCCACATAAATCTTTGAATTCCCAATGTTCCATAAAAGTTTCAAAAAATCACATAAAATAGTTTAGCTATAGGTACATGCCCAAAACCCCACTTGGCCCTCGAGGGACCACTTGGGCCTTTAGTAGTTAATCTTTGTACACTAAACAGTGAATTTAGGTTGTCGCTCACTTATTTCTTGAAAATTTACACTATATAAAAATTTATTAGTATTCAATACTACAATCATTTTCATCAATAATTACTACATTAATCAAAATTCAAAGGATTTATTAATCTTTAAAGACTTTTGACTAAGTTTTCACTAAAACTACTCCAAAATTGTCATTTCAGTACAAGTACCAAATTTTAGAAAAAAATCATTTTTGGACATGTGTAACTATAAGATCTTGTAGTACACTAGTATCAAAAGATGTGAAAAAAAAATTCAGAAATTTCCATCATGTAGATTGTTAGATAATTGAGTTTGACTTGACAAAAAGCCATCTTTTGTCCTTGCAAAAACTCGGGCAACTATACTTTACATGGTCATATTTTTAAGATTTTTTTCAAATGGTTGTGGTTCTTTGGATTCATTTTCAAGGCAAGTTAGGCACACACTTGAAAATTTTCAAATAATTTGGAGTTGTACGATAGATGGGAAAACAACAATAAGTAAAAGAAGTAGAAATGATTCAAAACACTAAATTGTTAAGAATTTATTTATTAAAATGAAAATGCCAATCCCAATGGTTGTAATGTTGTAATAAACAATTTACATCCTTTGGCTTTTTTTTCTTTCCAAAATATTGAAAGTTGAATAAAATGAAGGACTTTAAAGTTTATTTCATAGTAGAGAATCCGTAACTGCATGCAAACAAAATCTCCTCATAACTTTCATCTCATTAATCAAAATTGAATTAGTAATTCAAAGCTTCCCCCCCACACACACACACATATCTATCTATCGATCGATCGATCGATCGATCCATCCATCCATCCATCCATCCATCCATCCATCGATCCATCGATCCATCCATCCATCCATCCATCCATCGATCCATCGATCCATCGATCCATCGATCCATCTATCTATCCATCTATCTATCCATCTATCCATCTATCTATCGATCTATCTATCCATCTATCTATCTATCTATCCATCCATCCATCCATCTATCTATCGATCCATCCATCCATCCATCCATCTATCTATCTATCCATCCATCCATCCATCCATCTATCTATCTATCCATCCATCCATCCATCCATCCATCCATCTATCTATCTATCTATCTATCTATCTATCTATCTATCTATCTATCTATCTATCTATCTATCTATATATATATATCTATCTCTCTCTAAAGAACCAATTTTAGTTTTTTTTTTAAATCTAATTTAAATTTAAAAAAATTGATCTGCCCGAGCTACCCAACAAACAAAGAAAACTACATATCATGCAATAACTCTTGAACCATGTAGCAAAAAATTGTGAATTTTGTTGGACCTTAAAGCTACTCCTTGGGAAAATCAAGTGTGAAAATTTCAAAGAAAAAAAAATGAAAAATCCATTTGTAGTGAGCTACCCAAAATTGTTATGTTGCCCAAAAAACATTGTTTGGACCTTTAGGGGTTAACAATAACAACAACATTACAAAAAGTTGAATTAACAACGTTTATGCCATAAATCATATGATGCCCTAATATCTAAAAAGTTGCATGCACCTCCAAGTGACCAAATAATAAATCACTTTCTAAGGTAAAACAACCTAATTGTGAAAACAACCTAATTGTGAAAGCAACCTAATTGTAAAAGCAACCTAAATGCACTACGTAGTGTACATATCTAATAAGCTTCATCCCGCTAGACACCATCAATGAATAAAAAGCAAGAATAAATTAGGAAAAAAATAGTTTTTCAAGATTGACTCTACAATTACCCCTTTACGACAGTTATAAGTGGACTCTTCCTGCTTACAGATGTACAGTCTCAAATGAAAATGACCGCAAGGACATGTAGAATGACACGTGGACCAAAAGTAACCTAATTTCACATCATACTTAAAAAACCGAAAAAAGAAAACATTTTGGGGTTTATCGGGGGCTTGTCAAATCCATTCAGACTGGCCAACTGTGATCATGTTGCTGGTCTTGGTTCATTTCTGACAAGGATAGGCCAACAAAACTTCTTATATTTTTACTTTCTGTACTATGCAGCTGTAGATTATCTTTTAAACTTCATTTAATTTTGGGAATTGATATGTGCACACCGGGGTTGATATTTGCACACCCCCGGGAGATAAATTATAGATTTCTACCATCAACAAGCAGTATTTGAGAATTTTGAATTCAAATTTGGATTTAGAAACCATGATTTACTTTAGAACCATTAAAAAGGTTGCAATTGAATAACATCCAGTGAAAAAGCTTAGCCAAGAGAAAAAGTGTTACTTTTACTTTTGTTTGTAAAAAAAAATAAGTTATTTCATTGGGTGTTGTTCAATTGCAACATTTTTTACGGTTTTAGAGTAAACCATGGCCTCTAAGTCCAAATCTGAATTCAAATTTCTCAAACCCAGATTTTTGATGGTAGACATTAATAATTCACCTCCCAGGGGGTGTGCAAATATCAACACCCTGGTGTGCACATATCAATTCCCTTAATTTTTTTACTCTAACCCCTAAAGGACCAGACCCCCATTTTTAGAAACATAGCAATTTTGGGCATGTACCTATGATTGGAGCTTTTCATATTTTAGGCTGAAATTTTAATAGAATGTGGGGACGAGGTTTATCTTTCATATGCACTAAATTTCATGACATTTGGGATTCTGAGTAAAAAGTTATTATTGCCTAATATGTTGTTTTATTACATCTGTCGGGCAGCTTGGGCATATTTCTAAAAATCAAAATTTTCAAAAACAAAAATTTGAAATTGGTTTAGGAGATTTATGTGAATGTAGGAAGCTTTGAATCATTCCGTTTGGATTAACGAGATGAAAGTTATGAGGATTTTTTGTTTGCAGGCAATTATGGATTCTCTACTCCAAAATAAACTTTGAAGTCCTTTATTTTACTCAATTTTCAACATTTTGGAAAAAGAACAAAACCAAAAGATGAATATTGTTTATGACAACATTATGACCATTGGGATTGGCGTTTTTTCATTTCCATAATTAAATTCTTAACAATTTTGTGTTTTGAATTATTCTCTACTTTGTACTTATTAATTTTTTTCCATATGTTATACAACTCCAAATGATTTGAAATTTTTTTGACATGTACTTTACTTACATGGAATAAGGAATTTAGAGAAGCACTACCCACATGGCCTTTTTTCCTTACAAATTTCACCTTCTGAAGGGTAGCTGCCTGGTTTTTCACGAGACGTTTTTGAATATTCAAACCATTCTAACTTTCAATCCACATGGTGGAAAACTCTGAAATTTTTTCCACATCTTCTAAAACCATTCTTCTACAAGATCCTGCACTCACGTATGCATAAAAAAACATTTATGTTTTCAAATTTGATTGATGCTCTGAAAATGGCAGTTTTGAAAAGTTTTTGGTGAAAACTTTGCTTGGTCCTTTAGGGGTTAAGGAGTACGGAGGAAAAGAAATACTAGACCATTGCCTAGCATGGTTTCCATGGAGTAAAATACTCCTAAATTTTGAGTATTCAATAGAGGGGTCCTGATAAGGTCAAGGAAAGCACATGGCTGCACTCTCTCAAAAGTTTCCGCCCTGTCAGACATTTAGGGCACTGCGCACTATAGTACATTTCTTAGGGCTCCTCAAGATCTCCTATACGGACAAGTTGGGGGTAATTGTGTCCCAAATCCATTGGAACAATCATTCTATTGGAACCCACAAACGAAAAAAATAATACATGTATGAGTATATATATACATACGCACATGCATGTGTGAATTAATCACAAAACTACTACTAAGGTAGTGTGCTTTAATTTGGTGTGGTGCTCTAAAATGGTGCATTTCTAGGAATGGTTGACATAGTTCTTTCAAATATTTACTGTTGTCATTGATGAGTTAGGTGGGCTTAGCAAATTAACAGAATTTGCTAAGCCCACCTAACTCATCAATGATAGTAGTAGATATTTGAAAGAGCAATGTTAGCCATCTTAGAAATGCACTGTTTTAGAGCACCACACCAAATTAGAGCACACTACCAAGCAAATTTTCATGTGCTGACAACCATGGCAAAAGTCAAATATGTTTATTGAAGTTGGTAAAGTCCATATTCATGTTACCAAACAAAAGTTTTGCCAATCACTTCTATGCAAGTAGTAACAAAACAAATGAAGGAGAAGAATTATCTTGTTGTCTAAGGAAAGTTGCAATGTCTTGAGATTCACAATGTGTTGTTGTTGAATCTTTATTAACCCCTGAGCGCCTAGCAGACAATATACTATCTCTCCAAAAGCTAGGTCAACCTAGGTTTGACCGATGTAATTTCATTGCTCCTTTGATTAAACCACCCCCAATTAAGCCCATCATGATGGAGATGCTTTCTACTAACAATTTGTATGGTCCAATCTTGTAGATTCTATTTTTCAGTCCATAAGGGACACTTTGATTGCAAGTAGGTTAGGTTTTTCTGGTTTCAAGTCTGGGCGCTTAGGGGTTAAGGTCCCACTAGTGGAGATGCATGATGCACTGTTGAAAAACTCTTAGCAATACATTTTCAATGATACAATATCAGATGCCTTACTTGGAACAAATTTGCAAATCTTTTAGCACCTTGTTGTAGTGGCAATTGTCTCTAGCATGTCAATTTCAATTGTCAAATTTGGCTAATTCAAATGCAAGCTAGACTCTTTTAAAAACAAAATTTCTCCTTGGATTATGTTGGGCAAGTTTGCCGAATTTTTCTTGCAAATAAGTCACTCTTTAGTGGACTTTATCAACATTGGCTTCCCGTTAAAGTCCACCCTTACAGAATCTCTATTTTCATGCAAAATAACCCTAGCATTTCCAAGTTTTACATGAAAAAACTTGCTGCTTTGATGCATGGACCTACCATTGTATTTGCTCTAAATAAATTATTTGTAGTGGAGTTAGTAACACTAAAAATACCACTTCTTTTACAATTAACAATATTTTTTTGTTGAATAATCACTTAGATTTTTTTTTTGCTTTTGTATGTTGGGTGACTTTTAATTGATTGAAAGTTAATCTAGAAAGTTGCAGTAGTGGAGCAAACAAATTGAGTGCAATGTTGTTAGTGTTGGTTAAATTCCTTGTAGTGGTAGGGATGACCTTAGTTAATTAACCTTTGGACATACCATCAAGCTAAATTTGTTAACAATATTGTTCAACCATATATACACCATGGGATGTTTAGTTATTGGTATTTACCCTATCATTACAATTTGTCATTCATCCCTTTCTAAAATCTCTATAAGTATAAGATTAAAGTAAAAATGAGATTTAAGGTAATCTAAGCTTTAATTTTTTTTCAAAGTCTTCAAAAGTAAGTAACAAGATTGCTTTGTAAAGGTTCAATTAAGTTGCCTTAGTGGTTTAAGTAAAAATTTGAGAAGTGAACACATGGTGAGAACTAAATTTGGGTGTTATTAGTTGTTGCCAAGAGCAAAAAAACCATTGTTTTGAAATTTTGGAATTGCAAAGAATTAATAATGACTTTTGACTTTGTACTGTAAAGGATAGATTTGTAGTATTCTTACATAACTCACACCATGCAAGTCCCACCTCAACACAAGATCCCAATTTTGCTTAGTTATAAAAAATAACAAAGAATACCAAAGAAAGTCTTGAATATTTTCTGCAAAAAGTTGGTTGGAGTTAAGCTCAAAATTGGATTTAGCAAATGCTTGACCCAAATCCAAGTACAAATCTTGAGCCAAGTCCCACCTTGGTACCAAAACCTACAAGAAGTGCCACCATATAGGTTTTTTTTTTTTTTTTTTTTTTAATTGAGAAGTGGGACTTGGGTCATAGTGCAAATTGGCAAGTCCCAACTTCAAACTCTTGACCAATCAGACTCTTACATTTCATTGGGGCTTCGGACATAGAGTAAGTCGCATTAGTTGAGCAAGTGATAGTTCGAAACGTTTTGTAAACTGATTTGGAAAATTAATTGGAATTTGACAGGTGGATTTGACTTGGAAGGTAGTTTTGACTTTCAAGTGACAGTAAGCCATCCCGTAACTAAAAGCTGACACTTTAATACTCAAGATACACACTATTAACCCCTCAAGGACCAAGCAAAGTTTTCACCAAAAACTTTTCAAAACTGCCATTTTCAGAGCATCAATCAAATTTGAAAACATAAATGTTTTTTTATGCATACGTGAGTGCAGGATCTTGTAGAAGAATGGTTTTAGAAGATGTGGAAAAAATTTCAGAGTTTTCCACCATGTGGATTGAAAGTTAGAATGGTTTGAATATTCAAAAACGTCTCGTGAAAAACTAGGCAGCTACCCTTCAGAAGGTGAAATTTGTAAGGAAAAAAGGCCATGTGGGTAGTGCTTCTCTAAATTCCTTATTCCATGTAAGTAAAGTACATGTCAAAAAAATTTCAAATCATTTGGAGTTGTATAACATATGGAAAAAAATTAATAAGTAAAAAGTAGAGAATAATTCAAAACACAAAATTGTTAAGAATTTAATTATGGAAATGAAAAAACGCCAATCCCAATGGTCATAATGTTGTCATAAACAATATTCATCTTTTGGCTTTGTTCTTTTTCCAAAATGTTGAAAATTGAGTAAAATAAAGGACTTCAAAGTTTATTTTGGAGTAGAGAATCCATAATTGCCTGCAAACAAAAAATCCTCATAACTTTCATCTCATTAATCCAAACGGAATGATTCAAAGCTTCCTACATTCACATAAATCTCCTAAACCAATTTCAAATTTTTGTTTTTGAAAATTTTGATTTTTAGAAATATGCCCAAGCTGCCCGACAGATGTAATAAAACAACATATTAGGCAATAATAACTTTTTACTCAGAATCCCAAATGTCATGAAATTTAGTGCATATGAAAGATAAACCTCGTCCCCACATTCTATTAAAATTTCAGCCTAAAATATGAAAAGCTCCAATCATAGGTACATACATGCCCAAAATTGCTATGTTTCTAAAAATGGGGGTCTGGTCCTTTAGGGGTTAAACCAAACACCCACTTTTAAAACTTCCACTTTCAAAAAAAACCAACTTTTAAAACCCCTGCTTTTTAAAACTTCCACTTTTCAAGGACCCACGTGAAAGAGAAACTTGCTTGAGTTTTTAATATGGAAACCTATAAAGGTAGACAAGAACTACACCCACTACAATTACGATTGTTGTAAACAATGCCGTTGAACTGTTCACTTTTTGTTTGGAGTTCAAACATAAAACTTCAAAAAAAAACAGCAAATTTAGCGAATTTCTGATGTAATATACATGAAGGGTGAAAAGTTTAAAGAGCCATTTGGACTTATGAAATCACTCATCTACCTTAAAAAAATAGAGAAAAATAAGCAAAGGTGATTTATTGCGCCAAAGTTCCAATACAAATCTCCTAAGAATGTGAAAAGAAGCACAAGAGACGCAATACGTGAAGTCTTTGAAGAAGAGGCAGCGGTGGCTTCATCGAGAGCTCTCTTCGAGCGTCAATGGCAACTCCCGAGTCTGATCGTTCCGCTGCACTTTGAGCAGAATCTCATCTCCGACTTGGAAGCTGTCCAACGCTTTCGCAAGCTCTTGTGCATTCTTGACCTGCGACAAAAAATAATAATAATAATAATTGAAGAAACGCAAACAAGACATTCTAAGATGTAGAAACTCTTAAACCCTAAACCCTAACCCTAACACTAAATCCTCTCCAGTCGAAGTAAATGCCAGTTTTTTGGAATGACAAGGCTGTTTGGAAAATTGAGTCACGGTATACTCACAGTGGTTTCGCCAACGGCAACAATTATATCACCGATCAAGATGTTCCCTGCTAACCCTCTCCTCGTTGCTATGAGCCCTGCCTTCGCTGCCGCACTTCTGTCTGGTACCTGTAAATATTTACACAAGAATTATGCCTTGGAGGTGTGCTTGCTATAACAATTGTAATACTCTGGAGAACCTTTGTCGAGCACTCTTAAAATCGGCAAGACAAGGAATCCCTGATACTTAGTTTTTGCAACATTGAGAGCTTGAAGAGCTTCTCAAGGTAAGAAGGCTCATGTCCTTGCATGTAGAAGTATATCAAAGCTTCGGTTAGATATAAGTATGTGGAGTCTGTTGCAAAAATGTTTCACGGACCCAATGGAGTTGTCAAACAGCTTCAATAGAGAGCTTAGAATAAACCCTGGATTGTACCAAATCCCAGGAGGCTTGGTGTTTCATTTGGCCAAGGAAGTATGCTGACTAAGAAATCTTGCACTACTAATGATACCAATTAATACTCAGAATACCTTAACTTGAATTGAGATTCACATCTTTGATTTTGTCTTGATTTTTTCTCACTAAGCACAACTTTGTTCTAAATCATTCTTACTTGGCATTTGTTCTCATAAGCTGCCATGCCACTACTACTAAAGAATATAATGGAAAATAGTGAACATTGTAGTACCATGCTGTCTTTGGCCAATGTACGTACATGCGTTTTGCAGACATTAGACTTACCACGCTTTTCAACGTCCACTTCAAGGAAAGACTTTGTATAACTTGAATCCACCGAATTATGAAAGTTTGAAGAGAAATATGCGTTGTTGTGGAATTTTAGGGTGGAAGTTCGGGATCTCACCGACAATACTAATGCACCACTGCGAACGTTGAGTTGCTGGGCTACAGCTTCAGGAGCAAGCTGCACATTCAGTCCTGGTCGCGTAACCTGCAAAATCGTGTTTTAGTCCGTGATATTTCTCAAAACACGGGATTAAGCAAAAGCTCTAAGAAATTGAATTTACCAACCTTGCCATAAGCAATAAGCTGAGGAACGAGTTTGGCAACTGTGTCGATAGGAATTGCAAATCCAACTCCAGCTGACGTGCCTTCACCATTGCAACAAAATCCCAGCCAAAAAAAGGAGAGTCCCGAGTTAGCATTTGATTTCCTCTATAGGGCCAAAAAAATGTTGTAAAAAAAGACAAGGAGAGTTTACAAATGGGAGAAACAATGCTTGCTTGCACAAGTGAACATGGGTTTTTTGGAAGTACCAAAAGGTTGTGCAATGAGAGGTTGGTGGGTAGCAGCGAGTTGGCCGAGGGTGAACGAAGGGCAATGGTGGTACTATAGGTGTGACTCTGCTAATAATTACGTTCAAACTATGCCCTTACTAATAATTGTTTTGTGATTTTGTACTCTTGATTGTAGATTCCCCAAAAAAACAAACACAAACTTGGTCTTCAAGGAAGAGACCCCGCACCTGTGCGAGTGAAGATGGCAGTGTTGATTCCAATGAGATTACCTCGCGAGTCCAAGAGTACACCTCCACTGCACACCCCCCACAAAAGAATGAAGACTTAGTAAAGTGCCAAGTCCATCAAGAATTTCAGTAAAAATCTGCGTGAGAGCGCAAATTTGTTACCAGAGTTGGGATATATTACCTGTTGCCAGGGTTAATGGCAGCGTCGGTCTGAATGCCGCCCCCTATGACCACGCCAGTCTGGCTGTAAATGTCTCGGTTCAACCCACTGACAACGCCCACGGTGAGAGTGTGGTCGAAGCCAAAGGGGTTGCCTATTGCTAAACATCTCTGCCCAACTCTCAGCTTGGAAGACTGCCCCACCTTCACCGGACGCAGCAACTCCACAGGAGCATCCACCTGCACAAGAACACCCAGTTTCTGAACTTTTACAAGTGGGTCTAGGGTTTGAGGGTTTAGGGTTTAACGTTTTGACTTCTTTTGAGGGAGATATTGATATGAGCTACTCCATTTTTTATGATTTTGGCCTCGACTGTGCTTTCACTTTGACCCTGTGTTTGACTTTTCGGAATTTTAGTCTGTCGCATAAACTGCTTTTTAAAGAGTTGGTATTTAGAGGGCAAACCCGTGGTTTTGACTATTCTCTTGCCATATGGTACTTGGCATTGCTTTGAAGGTGGTATTCATTGTAACTAGGAACGTGTGGAGTGGGATAAACGAGCGTTTCTAACGGGAAAGCAGTAATTTCATATTAATCTTGCTAAAATCTTTAACTGTTTAGTTTCAAACTGTGATGGTCCCTGCAAAAGTGGGGACGGTAACGTACGTCCAGAACTGCAAGGTCTTTGGTCCTGTCAGCACCGACTAGCTTTGCCTCAAAATTCTTCTGATATCTACCCTGCCCAAAAACCACCACCAAAAGAAACCAGTAAGCCTCAAGGTCATCAACGATGGCAACTTTCGCAGTGAAAAGAGCAGAAAAACTATGCCAAGTACCACAAGATTTTTTTTTATATCAATGCAGCACTTGATCAGAGTCGCACTTCCCAAATCTCTGGGAAAATTAAGTTTTGCATCCACACTAATTGGTCAAAAGAGCAAAAATCAAGTTCTTACCCGTCGGCACCAAGCAGTGTAACACGCGCTACAACTTGTCCCAGAGCTGGGTTACGAGCCAATGAGCTCCCAATAACTGCACAGGCGTATTGCAAACCAATGCAAATTACTTCAAACATATCGATACTTGTAGAAAAATATTTAGGCCAGAGACATACACAAGACCTCTTTCCTTCAGGAACGGCACTCTCAAACCCCTATTAAATTATAAAGACTCCTACGCACATTATTCAATGAACTCATAGATATACAAGGAACTAACTAACCGTGGTAATTTGTGACAATGTGGCCTTCCTCGTCCCAAATAAACCCTGATCCATTCCCTTCAGGAACCTGCACATAAATGCCATACATTAACTCGGGTCCACAAAAACAAAGAAAAAATAACAAAAGTTGACTCACGTACTAAATGACAGAAATCACCAAGAAAGCTTCTACTATCCGAGTATATTGCAATTTTAGCTAACCTTCTAGAACTCTTTAAAATATGAGTAGAAATCTAAAGTTTATTGAATAGAGGAATGTGAGACGCTCTGGAATCAGAACCTCAACGGAGCCAGTCATGTTGACTTGGGGTCGCAGTGTGACGTCGAAGATGTTAACAACAGAGTACGTGTTGCGTTCAAAGAGCTCCACGGTGCGTTCCTGATCAACGCCAAAAGCGGATCAAATTGATAAAAGATCAGAAACTAAAAATCAAACAGTGCAAAGCTACATGATACTTATTAATATCTACTGAGAAGTATTGTGGTTGAGAATGAACTAACCTCAGCAGGAGGGAGGATACCAGCAGGCGTGACAGCCGGAGTTACTTCGGCAATGGTCACAGTAGGGTCACCCAGAGCCCTTGCTACACAGCCCCATCCAAACCAATGCCAAGTCAGATTGTGCAAGGAGCTTCAATATATACGAACCTTTTAAAAAACATTGCAAAGATCACAAAAAATCACAAAAATCGAGTTCAAGCAATCGAACTGTCAAAGCTAGATTCCTTTTTTTCAATTTTTATTGCAAAAACTGGTTTCAGAGGTGATGCATCTTCACTCGCTCATAGAAAACCTAGCCACTTTTGAAGCCATTTCTACTGTAAACCTGAGAGCCGTAACAAGGATTGGTTTCTAGAATACTTCGAGTTGAATGTTTTTATCTGTTGGTACATGTTCGATAGGGCTAAAAGTGCAACTTACCCTGGAGTCCCACAAGAGAGGGCAAGGCTAATGCACCACCTACGACACTGGCTCCAAACGTCCGCCGCCGCATTCCACCCCCCTCCACGATGCCCTCACCTTTGCTCGTTTCCGATGCACTCGACCTGCACGTTTCAAATCACGTCCACCTCTCAGAAAGCCCAAACCGGACACACACAATTGGCAGCAAGGAGCTGAACCCTAAAACAAGCAAAGCTTCAACTTAGAACAGACTCACTGAAAATCCCGCAAACAAAGACCTCATCCTGACTTCAAGCTCCTCGTAAATTACAACCACTACAGATCTATACTACTCCTGGTTCTATTCAAAAACTTTGTAGGACATGCATAGTTCGACGTGTTTTCGCAATGCAGGTTAAGCTTAACTACTCGGAAGCTTTGCATCGAATTGATAGTGCGTTACATCCTCTGGGTTCAGGTGCTTAGTATTCTAGGGTTAGTGAATTTGCCGCTCCATCAGCTTAACTCCTTTCAATTGCAATAGTGGACAATGGATGTAGTTTGAAATTTTGGATTTGAAGCGTTACCTGGAGCATTGAGGGTCTTCCCCAACACACTGGCACACCACCATTTTGCTCCTCGCATTCCTTCGGCACGTGGCGCTGCACGCCCCGCAAATCTTGAGAAAGCCGCGTCGGGATTTGACATGCACAAATTTGGAGGGCAGCGTCGCAGGGCTGAGCATCTCCGAGCCAGCAGCACTGGCTGCTACCACCTTGGGCACTGCCAGAAGCATTGACAGAGCGGACAACGTCTGGGAATTCAAGGCCAGGCCTTGCGACAACGGAGGCATTGTCAAATGAAAATCACCCCCAAACGCAAACGCAAGACGAAAAACAACAACTCTGGACTTCAATCTATGGAGCTATAATCACAAGGGTGAACAGCTCGGTGACTGTACAATTTCAGGAACAACATGCGCCACCAAATAAGTTACTCTGCCGTTATCAAGTCCCCCTCATCAATGCACCAAACTCTTTGTGTGTGTGGACTGTGGAGGTGGAAACTTGAAGCGACACAAGGGGCGAGCGTGAAGACGGTGGTGGTAAGCTTAGGGGTGGTGACGACGATGCGGTGTTACTTTGCTCAGAATTCCTGGCGAGGCCTGCTGTTGCAATTTTGGGAGTGTGACATTTGGAAAGGCCCTCGGATCAGATAGCCAGCCATGCGGACCGACGACGCGCGCTGGATCCGGTGGCGGTATACGAATATGTATGGCCCTGCCAACCACGGAGTATCGTATTTTTATCCCCTCTACGTATTCTCCGTGAGAAATACGTATTTAACTTCAATGTTAGATAAGGTTGATTACCATACTGAATGTTGCGTTCAGGTTGCCCCATACTAATTGTTTGACATTTTACACTATACATGTATTTACTGATTCCACAGTAGTTTCATCAAGGATTACTGTAATAAACGATTATTAACGTGCACGGCAACAACAATAAAGGTGCAAAAAAACAAATTAGTTGTGTCCAAGTTGTAAAGTAGGTGAGATTTTAATATTTAGAGAGTTGTATGCGCCTCTAAGTGGCCAAGTGATGAGTCATGAGGTAATTTTTTAAGATAAGGCAATGTAATTGTTAACCCCTAAAGGTCCAAACAATCTTTTTTTGGCAGTATAGTGATTTTGGGTAGCTCACTACAAATGGATTTGTTGTTTTTTTTCTTTGAAATTTTTGCCCATGATGTGCCCAAGGAGTAGCTTTAAGGTCAAACAATTTTCATAACTTTTTATTATATGGTTCAATAGTTATTGCATTATATGTAGTTTCCTTTGTTTCTTGGGCAACTTGGGTATCTCAAAAAACTTTAAAAAATTTACATTTATAAAATAAAAAAGGTGAAATTGGTTTTGTAGATCTATGTATACGTGGGAAACTTTGAATCATCCCATTTTTATCAATGAGATGAAAGTTATGAGTAGAATTTGTTTGTTGGAAGTTGTGGATTCTCTAATCTAAAATAATCTTTGAAGTCCTTCATCTTACTCAATTTTCAGTATTTTGGAAAAAATAAAACCCAAGGATGTAAATTATTTATTACAAAATTACAACCATTGGGATTGGCAACTTTCATTTCCATAATTATTTTCTTGACAATTTAGTGTTTTAAATCGTTCTCTACTTTTTTTTTGTAACTGTTTTTTTCCCATGTGTTCTACACTTCCAAATGATTTGAAAACTTTCAAGTGTATACCCAACTTGCCTTGAAGAATGAATCCAAAGAGCTTCAACCATTTTGGAAACTTTGTCATGCAAACATAACCTTGTGAAGTGCAACTGCCTAGGTTTTTGTAGGGATAAAAAATGATTTTTTGTCAATTCAAACTCAAGTATCTAACAATCTACATGGCAAGAATTTCTGAAATTTTTTCCATGTTTTTTGATACTAGTGTACTACAAGATCTTATGATTACATGTGTCCAAAATTGATTTTTTTCTAAAATTTGGTACTTATACTAGAAATGACAGTTTTGAAACATTTTGGTAAAAGAAATTCAAAAACCTTTAGGGGTTAAGGCAACCTAATTGCAATATTTAGTGCAACATATGTACTTACATTGCACTGATTTACAGTGTTAGGAGGTTCTGATTTTAAGAAATTTTATCACCAGAAACCGCCTAGCTCAAATTTTACCCTGATAAAATAAAATTGTGAATCAAACTTAATGCCATGAACAATGGGGCAATATTGTGTTGTTGTAATTATGCATGTTTGGGGTTTCTCACCCCTAAAGATCTTGACTCTTCCAAAACACTAGCAAGTTCACCTATCATACTCGAGGAAAAGTGGACAACAAAATTAGGTGTCATCAAACTATTTTAGCACCCAATAAGCAATAGGTTTTCCCTTTCAGAAGATTTCATATAGCACAATGTTTCAACTTTTGATTTGAATTTCCCCATTCATTACATAAAAATATAATAAGGACTATCTCTCTACTTAAAAGAATACATAAACTGGCGATCCTTTGACCGCGTGGGTAAAAATATTGTGTGAGTACTATGTGGGTAAAAATATTGTGTGAGTACTATGTGGGTAAAAAATTGCTTGAATAAAAAATGTAAAATGTAAAAAATTGTGTGGGTAAACAATTGCGGGGACCAAAAATTAAAAAACATAAACAATTATGTGTAATAAATGAAAATTATTGCATGGATAAAAACAAAAATGTAAAAAATTTCGTGGGTAAAAAATTGGGGATTGATATGTCTATCACTCCCTTTCAAGTATTGTACCACACCTCGGGGTAAATTTTAGATTTTGACCATCAAAAAGTTGAATTTGAGAGTTTGGAAGTCAGATTTGGACTTAGAGACTGTGATTTTGTTTAGAACCATAAAAAAATGCTGTAATTGAACAACACCCAATGAAAACGCTTAGCTTGGGAGAAAAGTATTACTTTTATTTTTGTTTATAAAAAAGATAATTTTTTGATTGGGTGTTGTTCAATTAGAATCTTTTTATGATTTTAGACAAAATCACGGTCTCTAAATCCAAATCTGAATTCCAAATTCTCAAATTCAATTATTTGATGGTAGAAATCTAAAACTTATCTTGAGGGTGTGGTACAATACTTGAAAGGGTGTGGTACAATACTTGAAAGGGCGTGGTACAATACTTGAAAGGGTGTGGTAGACATATCAATCCCCTAAAAAATTATGTGGGTGTTAATGAAAAATGTTTTTTCTAGGTGGGTAAAAAACAACCATTTTCTAAACCACGTGGATAAAAAACAAAAACTGTTTTACTACATGGGAAAAGTTTTGTGTAAGTGGGCTTGAAATTATTTCACTTCCAGTCGGACCAACAAGTGCCACAACTAGCTAAAAATAAAAACCTCCGTACAAGGAACCATACAAAAAACAACTACATGACACTATATCATCAAGGTTATAGGAACTTGCAGAATATAGTCAATCTAGAGTTGAGCTTCTCCATCTTTTTGTGAGCCTTTTCTTTCCTAGTATGTGGATCCAAAGTGGAGAAGTCCAAAACAATTTATGAACAATAATAAAAGTAAAAGTCTGCTTCTATTTTGTAATCAATTGACTTATTTCTTCTCATTCTCTTAAACAAATTAAGTGCATTTGTATCCAAAGATGAACTCAAGTACTTCAAAGTTGATCTTCAAATTATAAATTACTAAACTCTTGCCTTGTTTCCTAAAATGTAGTCTAAGCTCTTTCATCAAGGATCCACACTTGAGAAAGAAGAGAGTTTGCAAAAAAGATGGAGAAGTTCAACTCTTGATTGTCTTTCATGCTTGAATTATAAGAAAACATTTGTCATTTTTGAATGCAAAATCTCCTAGCACTTTGTTTGTATTTATAATTGATTTTGAAATCCAATCTAAAGTGTGTATGTGACTCCTTGTGAATTTAAAGTTGCTCAAGTATTGTGGAAAGGAATCTTTACAATCCCAACAATTTATACAGTCAATAACCATAAAATGTTATAAAATATGTAATATGAGATTGATTTTGTGCAATTAGGTTATGGGAAATGAAAGTTGTATAAGATAGTTTTTATGTTATTATATATTTATACAAGAACCTAAATGGAAAATTTGATATGGATGTAGTATGGTCAATTACAACATGGGAGCAAATCAAATTCACCTTGTATTGTCCATAGGTTTCCAATATCTCATATATTTAGTTCAAGTTGGAAAAAAATAAAGAGGTATAAGTTCAAACTCAAAAAGCCCTTCCATTGTTAAAGAGTTGAGAAATACAACTTGAGTCTAGGCTCACCTAGAAATGCCTACATGGCAAGACTACTTAGTGAAGTTTTGATACCAAGAAGGTGGGATTTATCTCAAAAGTTGTGTCAAGCAAAAACATACACCCAACTTTGAAACCAAGCCATATCAAATTTTTGCTAGAAAAGTATTGGCTTTCTCTAAAAACATTGCCCTTGCTATAGTACCGTAGTTTTTGCTATTGCCACCTCAACCAACAATTTTTGCTAATGCCACCACATGCTACACATTCATTGCTCTTTTCACTGCTTTTTGCACAATGTTGTTTTCTCATAGAAGTTGACACTCCTAACACCTTTGCAAGTTGTGACACTTTAATTGTATCTCTTAGAAGGGGGGCCTACCTTCATGTTAAGCAATTGTGATAAACATTCTAACATCTCTCATAATTTCTTTTAGGTGAGTTGTGACCATGGCAAAAATTACAATAAAGGCACTTGTGATTGAGAAAAACACATTTAATGGGTGGTAAGTTGTGGTAGCAATAGCAAATGGTGTGAATGACATGTGATGGGTGGTGCATGCAAAGTGTGGTGATAGTAGCAAAATTGATGATCAAGGTGACAATAGCAATACCCTTCTTTAATAATTTGTTGTGCACTTTATAACTCAACATAGCTAGGACCTTGCATCGAAGTGGGACTTAGTGTGAACCATCCCTAATTAATTGAGATACAATGGGAGAAATACCCAAATTTTGAGTGGAGAGTAAGCTGAATAAACCTCATCACCACTAGTGGTAGTCACAATTGGTCTGAGATTGAGATTTCCGCAAAGATTGAGAAATGGTTGAGTGAATGTAGGAGACAATCGAAGCATTTCTTCATGAAAGGAGCTATGACACTCCTTTTGTGGGTGATGGAGAATGAAGAATGAAGAATGGAGAATGTTTTACTTAGAGGAAGGCAACACGACCACTGATTGGAGGAGCAAAAAAAGCAAGGGTGAAAAGCAATTCACGAGCTAGTAAATAGGTGGACCTTGGTAAGAGTTCTCACGCAAAAAATATTCTCAAGCCATTTCTCCAAGCTTGGGGGACGAGAATTTTATTCTCAATCTTCACGGAACTGGCCGTGCCAGTCGCGGACAGCACGACATGTTAGATTTCTGTGAAGATTGAGAGCGGCAAAAACAAACTATGACTAAGGTAGGAGCACCCATAAACGTCAAACTAAGGGTCTTGAACATGTTGACTATTAATAAACAGCTAGCACATTATAGGATCCTACTAAGAACAGGAAAAAAAAATGAGTTTGCATTTTCAAATGTATTATTTGGATATTGTGAGAATAAGCTATGAATTTTTAAAGAGCAAACTGCCATTAAAGCCGTAACCACTTTTAAGAATTCATGTTCACATGTTATACATTCTTGTTATTACATCTATTCACTTCCACAGATTTTCCAAAATTTTAGAAGTGACGGTTATGGGATGGGGACACTGACGCTTATGGGTGCTCCTACCTTACCCCTACTGTTTCGGGTGTATCTACGTCACTATGCCCCCACACGCAGTGTGACGTCACTGGCAGATCAGCAGTACCATAGATTGCCCTAAATTGGTCATTAACCATCTAGGATTTGCAAAGATTCGCCCCGTCACAATCTACGAAACCATTCCCACGCCACGATCAGCACGACTGCACCGGACTTTGACGAAAACGAGGCAAACCGAAAGCGAGACCGCCGGCAACACTCTCAGCGAATGATTAACCAGACTCTTTCGGCACAAAAAGAGCCTGCATTATCACCCCATGAATTACAACTGTCCAGCGTCTTCACGATCATCCCTACTGCGCTTTGCAACGGATTACGACGTGTCACCTCCACTAACCCCAGCGGAAGTCACAGATTATACAAACTTGTCAGAAAGTTAGCGACTTCAGCTGCAAAAATGGAAGCAATTTAGGAAAGCGATTAGATATCTGCACCAGTAACTCATACTTTAACACACAAAACGTTCTCATGTTTGAAGACTGGATTCAGAAACAATCATTAGAATGTCACACTCTTGCAACACCTACTCTACTTTTACTTCCCATCAATAAGGGTTAGGATTTGGAATTCACGTCAACAGATAGGCAGACGCAAGGGAATGAGCAAACCCTAAACGCAACAGCGCGTATACGAGAATTGCGCATTCGGACGTCTTTCTGATCATAAAATGCAGATACATCGAGAGGTGGATTCGGAAGCTGCTGCAAGAAGCCAGCTTGGGAGGGAAGAAACATATGAATTACAAAAAATAGGGCACACCCTGGAGAAGGGGTGGGCAGGAAGGCAAGCATCCTCAACGACCGATTTATCCCACTCAGCTATGTACTCAATTGAATCCTGGTAGATACAAAATAAAAATGCAATGCCCCATTATGACCTAATATTTTAAATAATCTCTACTGTGAACTCTAGCAAAGTTGGCTTTCCAATGTAACACAGCTCATTCCAATGCGATGCCATTAATCGATTTTCGTCAACTTATGTACTGGTTCCGTGTGTGCGGGCCGTGGCTGGCCCGCTGTCGTCATGGGGGATTGCGAGCTGGTTCTCGAGGTGGTGGTGGTGGTGGTCGTGTTCTCTCGCGAGGTCGCTGGGCTGCGGAACACCGGGCTTCGTGTGTTAGGGCTCCGGGTGTTAGGGCTTCGTGTGTTAGGGCTTCGTGTGTTAGGGCTTCGAGTCGCAGGGCTTCGAGTCGCAGGGCTCAGGGTAACGCTAGACCCATTGGAAGTGGCGGTGCCATTCGTCGTAGCGGACTTGGGACCTTCAATGGCGAAATTCTTCGTCGGCGGGCCTTCAATGGCGAGCTTAAGCTGCGGAGCCAGCAGCGCGAGCTTGGGCGGGGATGCAGGAGTGAGGACGTAATTGACGCGAGGCTTGAATGGAGGGAGCGAAGGCAAAGGGATCTCTTGAATAAACCACTGACGGATGAAGCTCATGGGCGGGCGCGCTTCGGGATCCGGGTGACAACAAAAGAGCCCCATTTGGAGCAGCGTGGTCATCCTCTCAGGGTCATGCGCGCCGGCGAGCTTCGGATCCGCCATGGACAGAAGCACATGCTGCTCATGCGCTCGCCACACCTGGTCCACCAAGCTGACGCTTTGATTCTCCGGCTGGGACTTGTCGAGCGCTTTGCGACCCGTCGCGACCTCCAGCGCCAGCACCCCGAACGAAAACACATCGGATTTAGTTGAGGCTTTGCCCACCTGTGAAAGCTCGGGTGCGAGATAGCCGCGCGTGCCCGCGATGATGGTGGTCTGGACGTTGTCAGTGGTGTGGTGAATCAAGCGCGCGAGGCCGAAATCCGCCAGATGCGGATTGAAATTCTCGTCGAGGAGGACGTTGCTGGGCTTCACGTCGCGGTGGAGCACACATTGCTGGCATTCCTCGTGGAGGTACGACAATGCGCATGCCACGCCTCGCAAAACAGCGTGCCGCATGTCCCACCCGGGATTCTTTTCGGTGCTATTGCTGCCCTCGAGCAGCTTGTCCAGGCTCCCGTTGGGCATGTAGTCGTAGACCAGGAGCAGGTTTCCCCGCTCATGGCACCACCCTTGCAGCTGCACCAGGTTCCGGTGCCGGATGCGGCTGATGATGCTCACCTCGGCCAGGAACTCGCGCTCGCCTTGATTCGAATCGTGCGCGATCTGCTTCACGGCCACAACCGATCCGTCCGTCAGCGTCCCCTTGAAGACGCTCCCGAACGCGCCCCGGCCCAGCAGCTCATCCGCCGAGAATTGCTTCGTCGCCGCCGTGAGCTCCCTGTAGGTGAAGATCCTGGGGCCATAGAACGTTGCGTCCTGCACGGGCTTCTGCGCTGCTGCCCGTTTCTTCGACTTGGAGACCGGGGCGGCCTTCTTCTTCGTCGACGACGCCTCTCCCTCCTTTCCGGGCTTCCCGAGGCATTTCACCCCACAACACAAATACTTCAAAGCCGAAGTCATTCAATCCAACGCCCCACCCCCCAGAACCCAACGCTCACAACCACAGCACACGACGACGGCAGTCGAGCTCAGCTCATCCCACCTGCTACCCGCCTGTCTACATGGATTCCACCCCTACGTCAATCCCGAACCTCGCCTCGTAGCCCTCACGCGCCTGATCTGTCCACATTCGAATCCCCACACCCGCGCCTCAGGGTTTAAGCAACCCAGCGTCTCCGCACCTCCAGATCTGCAATCAAAAAGCGCCTCCACGAACACAAATCTAGAATACAAATCCAGGTCACGGCGACAGAGGCAAGGATTGACTCGAGCTGTTTCAATTCGACCGGAACAGCGAGTCCACTGCGCAAGTGAGATTTGGTCGACGCAAGGACGACGATCTAAGTAACCAGGTCGTCCCCAGAGAGAGAGACAGAGAGAGTGCGTGGGGGACGAATGAAATGATGTGAGCTTCCACCCGGCTAACTGAACCGCGTTGCCAAGCTCATTCCACCCCGGCACAGCTAGCGGTACAGGAGGTCCAGCTGCAATGTGTCGATCAGCGTGCTGCTATGTCCCCCACGGCTAGATCTGTCCGGGTGGCGCTGCCAGAAAGGCCAATTGCTAATCGCGGCGTGCCTCCCCCCGATCTTTTAGGCGCCTCCGGTTGGGCTTGGGGCCCTTCCCATCCGATGTACGGAGACAACCGGCATCCAGTGTACAGTCAGCCGGTTAAAATTTGAAAGCACCGGATAATTAACTGGCCACCTTTCTCCAAAAAACAACCTAAAAGCATCTGCACCCTTGTACAGAAAACATGCCCTAAATAGCTCTTGGCATGGTCGCTTTGCTTGGCACGCCTCAATGTAAACTCGCAACTTGCCACACTCTAGCCAAGGTTCGTTCAATTGTAATTTGAACACTAAAATGTTCAGGGTTTGATGAATCATTAGTGCAAATTTAGGACAATGAAAACTTATTGATTGATTGACACAAGAGGCTCATAAGCTTGCTCAATTGTAGTTTGAACATTGAAATGTTTAAGGTTTGATGAATCATTAGTGCGCCCAAATCTAGGACAATGAAAACTTGTTGATTGATAGATACTAGAGGCTCATAAGTGAAACTTGACACTTGTCCTCTGCAATATGCATTTAGTGCTTGCTTGTACTTGGTCAGGTGCAAGAGTGGGGCATCAAAGATTTGAGCCAGACTATGATTGTGAATGCACCATGTACACCTCCTTTCAAGAGCCCCAGGTTGCCAGGTTGCGTGCACGGGTGCGGGTGCGGATGCTAGAATTACCTCGTCCAAGGAAAATCCAGTCCATGCCCGTGAAAAACCGGTTGAAAATGGCAAAGGCCGGATTTTAGCCGGTGAAGCTAAAACTTCTCCCTCCAACGCTGCAGTTCTCATCCCTCCCTCCTCCGCCAGAACGTGACGACGACGGCCACTTCCCCCGCCTTCGAAGCCGTCCGTCGGTCCGTCCGTCGGTCCGTCCGTCCGTTAGTCGTCACGAGCTGCAACGACCGCCACTCCAGAATAGCAGTCTCGTGTGCACTCGCTCGATCTGCTGTCTGCGTGGTCCTTCCGTTCGCTTTTTCTGATATCATAATATCAGGTTGCTTTTCAGACGTCCTTCTAGCTCATTCATTACTGTTGCTGATGACTTGTTGTCATGTGCCGAATCCTGCTGGCAGTGTTCTTGGGATATGGGCTTGGAAGACTGCTGTAAATGATATGCTGTAGGAGCACTGCAAAAAACACACCTCACCACCTGGCACCTGGTGGATGTGGACCTGTGTAGAGGAATTGCGTACCTTAGCAGGAGACGAGCATGCGCGCATCGCCATACGGAACCCCGTTCCGAACGACGTTTCGCACCTCCGTGTAGAAATTGTGTGGATCGCCGTACTCTGGTAAGACACCATGAGCGTCTACTCCGTAGCAAGCCAATGCTTCAGTTTAGACAATTTAACCCATAAACGCAGAGGCGGACAATTTTTGTCTTATGGATGACAAAAAGTATCCTGTGGGATGGAAAAAAAAAAAAATCATTTGAATTTTGATTTTTTAGTAGTGATCATAGAAGACATGGTTTATCATGGAAGGCAAAATGAAAAACTACACCAAATATTGCATTTAGGTTGCCTTACCAATTAGGTTGCCTTACCATGGAAAGTTACCTCGTGACTCATGACTTGGCAACTTGATGGCACATGAAATTGTCTAGATACTAGGATTTCACATTGCTTACCATGTGGACATTGCTAATTTGTTCTTATGTAGCTATGTTGTTATTGCCAAGGCCTTTAATAGTTGCTTGTTGTAGTAATTATTGCTAAAATTTATTGTAGTAGCAGTAAGTATAATTTAAATAGTGTAAAATGTCAAGGAATTAGTGTGGGACAACCTAAATGCACAATTTGGTGTAACTAAAGTGCCCTTATATTTTCAAGTGACCCAAATTGTGATAAGATTCACAAACACAATATTATGTCCCATGTTGCCCTTCTTGTAATTTTCATGATAGTAGCATGCAACCATGTATTGTTAACCCCTAAAGGACTTGATCCATTTTGAAATGGTCAAACTTCGTGTCTAAGCTCAATTTTTCCTTTTGAAGTGTGTTCAAACAACAATTTTATATTTTTATTGCTTGAAACTATGAATGATATATCACTGCAAGAAATTTTAGTTTGATTCATAAAAAATTGTAATTGTTATCATTTTTTTTTCAAAAGATGAACATAAATAAGTTAAAGTAGCAAACAAAATCCAAATTCCTTGAATTCTTTTCAAGAGGTACAAGCAACATTACAGATTAGTGTGAAAAAATTTCAATTGGTTGTTTCATTTTTACACCCAAAACAACCACAACAAAGAATTTAAAGTCAAATTTGACTATCAAACCAAGTTTATTTTTATGTTTAATTAATTTATAAAACTTTGATATTTTTTGTTGGAAGACACTTTCATTTTCTTTTTTTTTTATTATTATTTTCATTTGATGGAAATTTTGAATTATTGTGATTTTTGAAAACTAAATATGGAAATAAAATCATATCAATTAGAATATGTATTAAAAAAATCTATAATTTCTATTATAAATGAATGGTAGAATGAGAAACATAGTTGCATAATTTAAAATTAAAATGCATTTAAAGTGTAGAAAATATGAATGAAAAACACACCATATTGTGTTATTTGAATTCTAACACTTGAGCTTTCAATGGCAATAACTCTTTTGATTTTTGACATTTTTCAAAAAATTAAATGAAATAAAAAGGAAACTTGTCAAGCTTCATTTTCTTAATTTGAACCACATACCAAAAAATTGATATTTTGAAAGCTATAATTGAGGTTGACCAAGGAGCATCCACTTTTTGGATGCACGGACCTTTAAGGGTTAACTTGTGCAATTTTTAAACACAATACTATAATGTGTGTACACTAGCCACACCACTATAGTGCTATTGTAGAGGGGTAGTCACCATGACCAGCCCTGCATTTGGGGATCGATATCTAACACATTTTCTTTGAATGCAAACATCAACAAATGTTCAAGCCTTCTACAATACCGTATATGAAATATAAAATTTGTATAGAAAAAAAAAAAAAAAAAAAAAAAAAAATATATATATATATATATATATATATATATATATATATATATATATATATATATATATATATATATATACTCGGCACGTTTAGGGGTGAAGATATGATCAGTGAATTTTTTTTAGTATAACATAATTAAGGAATGAACTTACGGTCTTTTTGGATTCATACAAAACTAGTTATTCATTGACCAGCATCGAAAAACAATTAGCAATAACGACTTTTTGCAAATGGTGTTTGTTTAGTGAAATTTCCGCATCTACCGAATTCAAAAAGATTCTCCCCATGGAAGCCATTGTTAAAGGAAAACTCTTGCCTTACAGACTGATGTATTACAAATTATGAACTAAATTGTTCTCAAATACTAGCAAAGACTCAATATTAGATTCCATGCAAAATTAAAAGAAATTTCAACTTTGATAAAAAGGCTCATTGTATTTTGTAGATATAAAATACTCAAAACGTGACAAGTTTGCACAATACCATTTTAGTAAATTGACATTAGATTGTAAAGGAGTTACAAATACGCCAAGCTCTAATCTTATCTTGTATAAATGTATAAAGACCTCTTCAAGTTAGGAGTTGAGGCCAAAGTTTTGAACACTTTTTGATGCTAAAGAGATAAGATACTTTACAATCCCAAGACCCAAAATTTGTTACAATAAAAACAAAAGATCAAATTATGACTTTGGAGCGCTTGTCAAATTTCATCAAAATACTATCACTTTAGTATAAAATTAGATAAATTTTGCATAGTCGACATTGCAATGTGGAATCTAATTCTCAGGTTTTCTTCTTCCTTCCTTCTCTTCCAATTTTTTTTGATGGCTTGATGCTTTTACCTCAAGGCGTTTAGATACAAAAAAGAAAAAAAGAAAAAGAGAAAAAGGCTCAAACATATTCTTGTTTCAATGAGCAGCTTGAGGCTGTCATTAAGATCTAAGGTAGGAACATCCATAAGCGTCAGAGTCCCCATAACGGTCACCTCTGAAATCTTGGAAAATCTGTGGAAGTCAATAGATGTAATGACAAGGATGTACAACATGTGAACATGAAATCTTAAAAGTGGTTATGGGTGCAATGATAGTTTGCTCTTTAAAAATTCACAACTTATTCTCGATCATAATATCCAAATAATACATTCAAAAATGCCTGTTCCTAATAGAATCCTATAATTTGCTAATTGTTTTTCTAACCGTTATCATGTTCAAAACCCTTAGTTTGACGTTTATGGGTGCTCCTACCTTAAAGGGCTCAAATTTTGATTACCTTGACTCCTATTCTAAAGTGGCCTCAAGCATTTCAACCGGCAGTCCGGCACTAATAAAACAAGATTTTCAAATAGTGCTAGTCTTTGGTATATTAATGCCAAACGCACCAAGAGCCTCTGTAGGCAATCTCAAAAAATTTATCATTTGGGAAGTGTATTGTTTATTTACACAAGCCGTGAAGGCATTCAAAGGAAGTGTATTGTTTGTTGCTTCTAATGTTGACCGCTTGTTTCCCCATCTGTCCAACTAGGTAAAATAACGCTTCAAACAATAGCAAATCGAGGTTCTCCATTATTAATTATTCAGCCTAGTAATTACTCAAAAAATGTAAATTTTCACCCCTAAAGGCTTGAATAACATTTTTTGACAACATAGCAACATTGGGCAAGCACCTACAATTAAATTTCATATTTTAGGCTAAAATTTTAATGGAAACTGAGAACAAGGAGTATCTTTCATATGCATTAAATTTCATAACATTTGGAATTATGAGTAAAAAGTTATGGCGTGATATGTTGCTTTTTTCCTATGGTGGACAATCTGGGCAAATCAGAAAAAATCAAAATTTTCAAAACCAAAAATTTGAAACCGGTTTAGGAGATTCATGTATATGTGGAAAGCTTTGAATCATTCCATTTTGACCAATGAGATGCAATTTATGAAGAGTTTTTGTTTGCATGCAGTTATGGATTCTCTACTCATCTAAAATAAACTTTGAAGTCCTTGTTTCCCAATTTTCAATGTTTTTGAAAAAAATATCAAGGGATGTGAATTATTTATTACAACATCACAGCAACCATTGGGATTGGCATTTTTCATTTTCATATTTAAAATCTTAATAATTTAATAATTGGAATTGTTATTTACTTCATTTTACTTACTATTATTTTCCCATGTGTTATACAATTCCATAAGTTTTAGAACTCTTGAAGAGTGTACCCAATTTGTTTTGAGGAATGAATCCAAAAAGCTACAAACATTTTTTAAATTTTTTCATACAAATATGATCTTGTGAATTGCAGTTGCTCGAGTTTTTACAAAACAAAAAATGACATTTTGTCAATTCAAACTCAAATATCTTACAATCTATATGGTAAAAAAAATTAGATTTTTTTTCACATCTTTTGATACTATTGTGTTACAAGATCTTATGGTTATAAATGTTCAAAAATGTTTTTTTCTAAAATATGGTGCTTTTACTAGAAATGACAACTTTGAAGCGGTTTTGGCGAAAGCTTAGTTTGGGCCTTTAGGGGTTAAAAGAACTTCTGTATGCAAGATGGAATTACAAATTTTGCCGTATCAAGAAGAATATTTTGACAAATCCATGCTATAATGACTCCCTTTTCCTCCAAAAATCTCCCTAACCTGTTGTTTTACAATATGGGTGGATATGCTTCAAGACGGCAAGACCTCCGCAAGGTGGATGGAATTCCAGTTTCATACAAAGGAGTAGGTAGTGCAAAATAGAAAGGGACACAGCTGGTGCTGAGCAAGGAGCCAAAGAGGTATTCTGCACAGTACCCATCAACAGTAACGCAATAAGTGCTTTAGGAAAAAATATTTCAAAGTAAAGGAGGAGATTCAAAAAGCATCTTCGAATCTACAGTACTTTGTGACACTATGATTGTGTGCCTATCTGCCGCATCGAATTTGTCTGGCCTCTCCCTCCTGGCTTGTGGTGAATTTTAAACTCTTGTTTTGTTGGCATAGGTTTTTCTCCAATGGGTGAGCGACACGCACCCTAGAATGCAGGCAGACAAGGAGAAACAACGGGGGATACAGTCATCCACGTGCGTACTTTCATCTTTTCAATCAGCTCCTATTAGTATCTTTCATCCAACTACTGCCGAACCTCAGGCTTCAGTCTTTAGAGGTTTTAACAATTCCATCCATTGTTTCATCCTTTTATGTTAGCTGGTGTCAATGAGGTAAGAGTCTGGTAATGATTAGCCCAAATGAAGGTTCAGCACAAGTCATGTGAAAGTTACCAATTTTAAATCTGTTTATTCACTTTTTAGATGCTCAGAAGTTCTAAAGCAGCCTTTCACACTACTACCCTAGTCCCACAAAGTTCTCAAATATTAATTCATGGAGAGATTGAATACGAGGACATGATGTATTACAAAATTCACCTAAATATACTTACGTGGCATCACAATTTTTTTTTTTATAGAAATTTTTGTGTCAACAATGTGAAACTTCCATTCAAGAGATTGTGTATAAGGTAGACATACCCAATTCCAACCATGTTTGTAATCCTGCGCAATTGTACACAAGCAGTAGATTTTAAACTTGAAATCAACTTGCACATTTGTACGGGATTACAAATATGGTCGGAATTGGGTATGTCTACCTTAGAGCATTTCCACCGGTGGCTCTGGCTCGCTCAAAGTGAATGAAAAGTAGCCAGGCCCCTCTGAGGCCCCTCTCAAACTCTCTTATTTGGCAAGTCTAGCAAGTCACTCTCCAAGTCACTATTCATGCACTATTCACCATAAGTTTAGTGAGCTTTTTCTCTACTTCCCTAAATAAGTGGTCAACTATTTATTTATAGGGTGTGTTGGAGTGTAAGGCCACCTTTTCAAAAAACATGGGTGGAGATTGAGAGCCTTTAGGCCTCGCCATACCAGATGAAAAACTTTGAGCGAGTCTGGACCGGTGGAGATGCTCTTAGTTAAAGTGGGAAACCCCACTCAAGAGTAAAATCCCACAAAATGTTTTTTGCATGGACAGCTACTATTTGTAGATTTTGACTTGTTCCATGATTGGAACGTGGCACACAGTGTGAACCACCCAGCATGTGTCCTACGGTTTTCTCCCTTTACAGCCGATCCAATGCTGGCAAACAACCTGGGTCCCCAAAATGCTACCAACAACAAATGAATCCAAGTGTACAACAAATAAAGTCTAGGATTTGTTGAAAATCTGGGGTTACGAGAAAGCATATCTAGGGGGCCTTCTTTTTTTGCTTTTGGAGGATGACCCACACTGAATAGCGCAATTAGATTGCCCCAGACTAATTTCTCAACATTTGACACTTTGTAAATACGTACTGATACTACAATAACTTTCATCAATTAATTACTGCAGTAGACACTTTTTAAGGGCTCGACAATAACAAAAATGAAGTGGAAAAACAAACTAATGGCATTTAGGCCATATATCATGTGAACTGTGAAATCCTAATATATAGAGAGAGTTGCGTGTCCCTTCAAGTTGCCAAGCAATGAGTCATGAGATAACTTTTCAAAGTAAGGCAATTTAATTGTTAAGGAAACTTAATTGCACTATTTAGTGTAGCAATGATTTCTAGTGAAATGTGGAAAGTGTATGATGATTTTTTGGATGTTATTCCATTTATATTAGGGGCGGTGTGCATGTCACATGTGTAGGGTGATTCACAATATGTCCCAAGTCTCCTAAAACTCTTGAATTCCTTGAAATTTGGGTTTATAGCGTCACACCAAGTTCTAATTAGATTCACTAGAAAAGCTTACAAAATAGCATCCTTTGGAATTAATGAATCCAAGAAAGTGAAACTTTGCTTTAAAATTTGGGCTAAGCACAAATAAAAACCTAGCTTAGAAGCCGCATGTTTTGCAATTTTTGTTGATAAAAAAACTAGTGTACATATATCTATATATACATATGTATTTTATTTTTACCAACAAAGTTGATAATTGAAATTGAGTTTGGGGTAGAGTTAGGACTTGTATAGTTGGGATGTGGGGGTAGAGCATAAATCGCCCCTGTGAGTACTAGCTTTGAAAATTGAATATTGAGTTTTACATGATTTCCCTCATGAAAAATAATAGAAAATGAATTACCTTCTAATAAGGTTTAGCTACTTTGAGATTGATTTTGATTTAAATTTTAGCCATCAAATGATATTTTTGTTTAGGAGGTCAACTTGTGGAGTGAAATGCATCGTGTTAGATCTAGAGTAGTGTCAAACCAATTAATACCATAATCACATGGTAGAGTTGGGGGTAAGCAATCCTAAAATAGATTCTAGATTTTGATATTTATCCTTCTTCAAAATAAATTTATGGAGAAAATAATAACCTAAAAGGCTATTTTCTTTTAGTTTTTTTGGGTTGTTCATTATTGTTGGAACAAAATAAGAGGAATTAAAAACAAACAAAAGAGGATAATAAATAATACCCTAGCAACAATGCGTTGTAATATAATTCTTTACTTTTAAATGTGAGAATGATAAATCAAATGGAAAACAATAAATTGATAAGTGCTCAAATTGATTGGCACTTGTTAATGTATCGTGGTTTGTATTTATCAATAATCTAGTAAAGGCATTTCTCAAAGGAGACTCATCATTCATTAGTTCCCTTATTGATCAAAATATATGTAAATTATAAATATCATAGTACACATTGATTTTGAAAGGATAACTTTTACAAATCTACAATCAGTGTGCGGCATGCTAATTGATGATTTTTTCACACCATAATTTTTCCAATTTGAATATTTCCTTGAATCAAATAGTTTATTGCAATTTGAAGGTTAAGTAACACAACCTTGTAGAAGCTTCGATCAGAGGATGGCACAAGAATTTGCTTGAATTACACTGACATTTACTATAGCATACACATTTGGAAAACATTATACTAAAATAAAATTGTTTCGTTGTTATGAATTTTATATTAAAATTTTCCATAACTGTCGCAACGTTGACGTTGTAAGCTTATTAACATAAAAGATGCCTATAGTGTTTTCAATAAAGCGAAACACATAAATAAAGAAAATAAATAATGATTATAGTACTAACAGTACTAATTTATAAAGAAGGATAAAATTAACAAAATTTTAGAAAATATGACATATAGATCACATTCACACGGCCAAATTTGCCATTGCACCAATCAATGTCGTCAATAAATATTGAAACATATAACTTAGAATTCCTTCTAAATTCAAACCTGAATTGAAAATCATTGATTTTAACAAGATGTATTTTTCTTTTATGTTTACAATATTAAGTTATATTTTACACCAATTTTTTGAGGTTTCTGTTATACTCACTATTTGAAGTTGTTTTGAAGGGTCACCTTTTGAAATGGAATTTTTTTTATGAGTTGGAACATGTTGGCACACTTAAAATTTAAAATTTTAACGAAGAAAGAATTTTGAGAATTTATATTGTATGAATGTTAGAGAAATTACACAAGAATCTTATATCATGTGGATTGATGAATATATTAAGATGTTGTATGCATGGCATTTTGCACACATTCATTCATTATGCAAAATTTGAAAGCCTCATCATAAGGGGATCAATGTTGACTATGTTGTTCCCCATCAAGCCCTTCCAAAGTATTCTAAATGTAGGAAATTTCATTAGTGAGCATGTATCCAAAACTCCAAAAGCAAGTCCTAGTAGACTTAAATGCAAAATTAATGCTTTCTCTAGAACATTCCATACAACAACATTTAGAATTAGGGTATCAATGTTCAATACTTACCAATTGACTTTGATCTCTTTTGATTTTTGCATGTACCACTAATTGCTATTTTTGGTCTTCACCCAAGTTAAAAAGAAATTTGTGTATGTGAATAAGATACCAAACTTCAATGACTTACAATCATAGGTATTAGAGAGAATTTCTTTGGTTACAGGAGATCCAATATTACCACCATCATAACATTATTTATGGGAACTACAAGTTTCTTATTGTAACATTCTTTCACAGATTAGGAATTGAAGTTCATGTCAAACAACAAACCAACATTCAAAAGTAATTACAATTAAGAAGAATCAACCAATGATTGGTCAAGAAAAGGCTCTTGAATCATACTAACATAAAACAAGTTGCAAGCCCATACTAAATGCTTAAAAGTTTGTTTTTTTGCATGGAATCACACAACATCTTAACTCTAGTAGTGTGTAATATTATGACTTGTGTGATTTCAAATTGCAGCGTTTTCATAAAATTCAATTAGACTTCTCATACCACTGCATAGTAGGTGTACGTACTATAAACAAAAAGTAAGACAACTTGTGTTTTGGACAAACCAACCCAAACTATAGATCAATAAGGCTACCATGAGACAATGTAAGTCAAGTTTATTTGGAAAAAAGGAGCAGTTAACAACCCTAAATAGATTAAAATCCTTGTAAAGATAAGGAAAGGATTCATCTACTAAGGAGGCGAGCTAGTTTTATTAGTTTAGGAAGAAAAAAATTGAGGCTCCCTTGATTGATTTTGAATTTTTGGTTATATTCATATCACTTATGTAAACTTTACGTATGGAAAATTGAGCATTCATACAACATTTGGAAAGGAGGGTGACTTTTGATTAAGCACCTTAACAACCAATATTACAATGATGTTAAGGTAGGAGCACCCATAAGCGTTAGTTTAAGGGTTTTGAACATGATGAGTATTAATAAATAGCTAGCAAATAATAGGATCCTGTTAGCAACAGAAAAATAATGGGTTTGCACATTTGAATGTATTATTTGGATATTGTGAGAATAAGTTGTGAATTTTTAAAGAGCAAATTGCCATTGTACCCATAACCAACACTAAGGTTTCATGTTCACATGTTGTACATCTTTGTAATTACATCTATTCATTTCCACAATTTCCAAGATTTCAAAGGTGACGGTTATGGGGACACTAACGCTTATGGGTGTTCCTACCTTAGTCATCATTGCGTACTATATTGCTTTGTAATAGAATCATTTTGAATATCTTCATCTTATTACATATGAATAATTTACTTACAGCTTATATATGGAATCCACGCATTAATATAGAGTCATGCGTGTTAGAGTATAAGATTGAAGAATACACCAAGCGACCTTAGCCTGTTCTACCTACAGACATTGCTGATTAGTAAGCGCATAACAAATCTAATCGTAAGAAAATTTAATTCCCATACCATTTAACACACACGAAGCAGATCTGCAAGTTACCTTACCGTAAGTGAATCTTGCAGGATCCTGGTGACCATAGAGTTACCTCATTGAAATTTTCCAATCAGTACTAACACAAGAAAGCTCAAAATAAAAAATCCGCTAATAAGCTCAGCCACGACACTAGTTGCGTTAAACTGCACCCTAATAGGTAAAACAACCACCCAAATAATGTGAAAAAAGTACACGCCATGCCCTGATTGAAACTGAGGTTAAACTAATATGATAACTACAGGTTCTAATTTCAGTATCTCATCAAAATTATACGAGGTTGCTTTCGGTTTAAATTAGTACTTACGCTGTCCATCAGCAAGGTCACAGAATCCTATACCTACGTCCATCCTGCCTTTGCTTAGGAAGATCGCCATTTCATCCACAAAGGTCAAGTTCTCTATATGACTGAACAGCTACATAATTATAAGCAACAGTAGAGATGCGGGCAGCATGGACGTGGTGCAACTCACTATAACATGCAGAACCGACATACGGTAATTGCATTACCACTTGAACAAGAATTAAGAACTACCGAATGCTGATACCGTTCAAGGCTGTTTGGAAGGCCGCTTTCTGCGAAGGAAAGGCATTGCTCGTAATCCCATACCCGCACTGGCATCCTCTTGTGCACCCTTGACATCATCCCCTTCAGCAGCCAGCAGATCAGCAATCTTTAAACCCGCTGTTGATTGGGTCTCTGCTGTTTGAGAATCTTTTTCCAGGTTTTCCGTTTGTAAACTGGGTGGACTAGTAACTGGTTCAACAGTGTTGCACTGGTAAGCACCAACACCGTTAGGATTGCCCTCATTCAGACCACCATGTGAGTCAGACTGAACACTGTCAGAGACGTGAAGACCTGAGATTTCGTCTTCTTCGTCAGGAACGCAAAACCCTCCGCCAGAGAAAAGATATGGTTTCGGCAGTTCTGTAGACTTCCCTGAATCAACTGCCACATGGACTCCTTCCTCCGTCGTTCGATGGTCAACGTCCTCATCATTGAGCTGAGATCCTCCAGCCATGTGATCATCAAGATTTATCTCAAGTTGGTCTCTTTCTCTGCTTGTCATCTGTGGTGGATTGGATGACTCGTTCCTTACAGCGACATCATGGTCACTGTCAGATTTATCTCCTCCGTCGTCAGAGCCTGCAAGATCTTGGTAATTGGCTTCATTCTTGCGAGCTCTGCTAGACTGCACCAAAACAAAACAGGACATTAGAGATATCCTCAAATTCAACACTCGTTCGTGATTGATCCCAGAAACAGTGCTTGCTAACATCTATTCACGACAGTATTTATTAGATTCACCCTAACATTTCACAGAAGCCTTCCTCTCCCCACGGAATTTGACTGACTTTTGAGGACTACGTTATTTTAATCAGGAAAATAGAGATGGCCCCCTACTTTAATGCACCAACACAGAGTTTCTTTCACGATGAAGTGGAATTTACCCTCCTAGGCGGCAAAAGCTGATCATCCGATTTCCTTTTCAATACACCAGGTTCATTCTCTGTTTCCATTGCTACGTTCTCATCGTCACTCTCACTGGAATGAGCACTACTGCCGTCGTCTTCTTTAATAACACCAAGACTTCTACCTCCTCGCGCTCTACCTCTTCCTCTTCCTCTTCCCCGTCCTTGTCCCCTCCCTTGAAGCGTCCCTTTCGTATTTTTCCTTTTTCCTCTTCCGTTTCCTAGATTAGGAACAAGATCTTCAGAACCTGTAACATCCACGATATTCAAGTCTGCTTCTTCCTCCGGAACCTGTGTTTCTATCTTTTCAGCCAATTTCTTGCCGATGGGCTTTTTCTGCTTCTGTTTCTTCGCCGGCGGATCCCCCTCTTGCGAGAGGATGTCCACCATCTCGTTCGCTAATCGACCTGTGGTTCCCCGAAGGGCTTTCTGAATACGAGCACTCCTGACCTTTGCAAATCTTTGATTGAAGGAGTAAAACGCATCCATACGAAGTTGTGTCTGGAAAATTTGAGGGCAGTGGTACATTGGAAATTAATACCAGACGCAAATATATATACACAATGACAAGTAGCCTCGAATTTGGTAAATAACTGCAAGGATGAACGTTTACTTCACTTCATATCCTTGAGGAATTCAGCTAACAAGCACCAGATGCAAAAGGTTTCACAAAACATACCTCATGACGATCATATTCCTTCAAAACAGATAGTAACAACTCATCTGCTTTTTCTTTGGGCCATGAAAACCGCTCGTAACAAAATCTGCAACAACAGGCTCAAGTTGTTTATGCCACAAAATGGATTCTTTTCAAGGTGACCAAAACATAAATACTTCAAAAAAATACATGATTACTAAAATATTTTGATGATTCTAAATACGAAAAGATTCCAACAAAGATTTCGAAAAAAATAGGAAGCTGGAAGTTACATTCGGAGAGCCTCCAGGTCTGGTCGACCCCATGAGAAGGATTGTTTTGACTTGTCTACTCGTGGACCATTATATTCAGCCACAACTAACTCGCTTGGAAACGAGTCTGGGATTTTCCAGTTCTTGCTCACAGCCCTCTACAAAATCAACAATATATCAATCACATACCGTCCATGATGCACTTGTAGGTTAAATGATCAACACCAGATCACTTAAAATTATCTCATTAATGGCCAGAACAAACGTAGAAAAACGAAGCAGGTACCGAAGACTACTCAAAAACACCACGATTATTAGCTAAATCAAAAGAGCCGCTGAAGTATCTCAACTTACATGATTCTCCATGAAGGCAATCTGGCGAAGAGAACTTTCAGAATCACCCGGAAAATCTCCATTGCCAGCTAATTCTGTAGCTTCATTAGTGTCTGCATCCTTTTCAACTATATCACCAGTTCCTCCCTTATTGCCCTTTGCTTTGCCTTGTGAACCCTTTCTTTTGGATCCCCTCCCTTCAAGTCCAAGAAGTGACAAATCCACAGCCTCCACCATGTCTTTGAATCTTTTAAGCCCTCCTTCTTTGTCAAATGCATTAACCACCTCTATGGCGTTCACTATGCCAATGCCACTGCCAACAATACAGAAAGATGTTGGAAATCAACACACGCACATTAAGGTCGTGCTTGGGAGTTTGTTAGAGGAAAACATTCAAAACACCAAACTTGTTTGAAGATCGCAAAGCCAGTTCGTAGTTCTATTAATCCCATATTTATGGCGTAATTCAAGTCTCTTATTATTCAGGATCCCAACTCTGGTGCCTAAGAACTTAGAAGTACATCCAAATACTAATTGTGCACAAAAATCTGGTAATTCTATATAAATTTGAACACGAAACCAAACCTACTGGTACTACATGCTGTTGCACGCGAGTGCAGAAGATAAACATACAAGTCCCATGAACCATGTAAACAAAGCCCTCTTTGAATATCAATCAGCAATACGATTTACTAAGAACTCCACCTGATGCCTTCAGTATAGTCACTGCCCAGTAATAGAGCCATGTGAATAAGCTTCTCTCGAGTCAGTCCCAAGTCGGTCTCAACATCCTGCCACCGTATTATGCATAGTTTGAAAATGATTCGACCTCAACGGACCACACAATTTCGGGAAAATCCAGCAAGGGAATAGCAATCCTCAACAATGGAAGCAATGAAATCCGTAAAATTTCTCTGAAAGACTTCATTTATACCTTCATGTAGTACGTTTCCACATATTTCCTGTCGTCAAAGATGTTCTTGTAAACATTGCGGCCTCCAAATAGGAAGACATCAACATCATCTGTTACAACACCATCCACTAACTTCTCTGCATCCAGGAATGCACACTGCGCTTCTGCTTCCATAGGAGCAATGACGTAAGGAATCCCAAACATTTGCAAGAGCTCCTGCAAAAGCACACAGATCACATCATATTTTTTACAGCTGAAAAATAGAGAGCCAATGCCTAAGAAATCTCATCCCACACAACAGGATTGTCCCAAAATTAATCAAAGCACTAATCCCAGACTAATGGATTTGGTAACTCATCTCAAAGAGGGACCCAACAGGAAATTTTAATGGTTGCTATTCACCTGGCATTCTGCAAACATCTCAGAAGTGACAGAATCTGCATTTCGTTCATTTTTCTTCTGCATTTCACGAAGCTCAGCTTCTTCTTGGAAGAGGACTTCACGTTCTTTCTCAATTCCTGCGAGTAGCTCTTCTTGTTCCTTCTCGAGTGCAGCTTGCAATTCGGCTTCATCTTTTGCAAGTGCCTCACGCTCGGCCAGTATCGCAGCCTCGTGATCCAGCATGTCTGCACGCTCCTTCACCAAATCCATCTCTTCAGCCTCTTTTAGCATATCTTCCATTGCCAAGCTACCATCTGAAGTTGGTTTGACAAAGCTTGGATTCACAACTACATTCGACCCAGCACTGCCTTCTAGTGTTACAGGTTTTTCTACTCCCGGGGATTGAGAAACTTCAGTTTCAGATTTCAAATTCGAGTTTGCATTCTCCTCTATCCCGTTTGTTGATGACTTTAGATTCTGTATAACAGGATCTGAGTCAGTTTCCCTATCTTCAAGGCCATTAGAAGCTAGCACGGAATCGCCATCATTCACCTTCGGAATAACATTAGAGTGAGGAGCGTTCTTCTTCTCTCTATCCTCTATCAGTAGATCCTGACCTGAAAACTCCTTAGCAGCACCAACAGAAGTGACCAGTTTTGCAACGAAATTAGGAAGTGCTTGAGGATGCACTTGTACCTCCTCCCTTCCAACTTTCTCGTTGCTTTCTACTAAGTTCAACCCATTCACTTTCGGTTGAGTAAAGCCTGGTTCAAATTCTGCTAGAGACACGGTCGTTTTAATCCCACCAGCAGGAGGCAAGTCGGCTGTCTCGCCAGCTACACCCTTCCCTTTCCTTGCCCGCTCCCGTGCAATACGAGCTTCTTCTGAATCCATTTGAAGATGGGCAAGTGACTCCTGCTCCCCGACTCTGGGCACAGCCCCAGGGAAAACTTTTCCACCACCCTCAACTGGTTCCCGGATGATTAACTGGGGAAGAGCATTGACTGGCGCTCTCCATGAAGCAGCATCAAGCAAACTAAGGCGCGTTGCTTCTTGAAACTCGAACTCCTCTTGAGTCAGTGCCAAACCTGAAAATTTCAGCAACGTGTTTCAGAAGCAGTCAGAAGCATTCTGTACCTCTTCGAAAACTATATGTAGCAGTAAAAACATAGCCATTGACACGACGCAAGAAAACCAGAAAACGGCAAAGATAACGATATCACTGGAACGATGCTGCCTTGGTTCATAAATGATATTTTTTTACATCTGAACTCAATGATTGATAACTCAAAAATATAACACATGCAACCGGTCACGCGATAAAGAACGCAGATAAACAACATTAGAAAGGATCCTAGAAGTACTGAAAGAAGCCTACGGATGTGCAAAGCTTTCACCAACACAAGCACTGGAATTGAAATAAAGTAAAGCCTTTGTAGCAGCAAGTGAACAGGGACCTGTGACAGTATATCCACCCGCTGGTACTGCCACTGCACCGCTGCCGTCCTCCCACTCTACCTCACTTTCACCACTATCCCCTGTGTCACTATCATCACTCGGTCCTGTATATTCAGAATCGGGATATGTCCCAGGTTGAGAAGCTTGGACTCTATCATGCTCCGCTAAGCTCTCCTGGATTGCTAGAGCCATCTCTGCATCACTATCTTCTCCAAAAGACAAATCATTTCCAGTCGGAACGCGACTCTCTGACTCTTTATAAGGGCCATTCCGATGATCGAGCTCTTCAACTGCATTGGTCGTCTTCAAATCAAGGTCAGCTTCTTTTACGTCTTGACAATTACCGTCCTCCCATTCACAGTCATCATCTTCTGCTACTGCAGTAACTCCAGAGGGAGGCTTCAGTTCTTGGGGCTCTTCAAGCGAATGCCCAGGTTCATCACCTACTAAGTTTTTGAACAGATCTAAGTCTTCGTCTTCAGCACCGTCATTACTGCTGAAGGTGACTTGAATGCTTGATACCTGCGTTCTTACATCTGGATTAACGATAATTTTCTGTTCTGCATCAATAGCTAAGTCGTTGTCTGATTCCTCATTTAATAGGTTAATTTCAGTTGGTTTATCCAATTGCTCATCGTCGCTATTGACATGCTTAGCAGACGCTCCAGCAAGAGACTCGGACCCAAAAGCTTTATCTCCGGCCATGAGCCTCTGAAACTCTGAATCTCCGTTGTTGACTAAACTCTCCGTCAAAGATGGCACGTCATCATCCTTCGATTCTCCAAGAGTTTGTCGATTCTCCACATCCTTCATGAGATAGAGATTCCACTGCAAGTCTCGAGTCATGCGGACACCCATGCCTCGAACTCTACTCACACGAGTCCTCCCCTTTTCGTCTACATATGTTTGAACAGTGCCACCTAGTTTCCCAGCTTCATCAAATTCTGTACTCAACATTCCCTCATTCTGCGGCAGCGACCTGTAATTAAACAATTTCATAAATCCAGATGACTCCAAATTTCGTTGAACTTCGTTAACCGCAATCCGAAAGAGGGTCCGTGCCAAATTATACTAAAACAAGAACAAATCTCAATTCAGAGTCTTGCTTAAAATGGAATTTGGGAAAAACGAACCTGATATTGGTTGCTAGGTTTGTTGAGGTTCTATCGGCTGGAGGTTGCATTTTTGGTTCGGTAGGCTTCAATCCAGGTGGTATTGAATTACCCTCTCCTTCTCCGGTCAACGCCCTGTCGACTTCAATATGAGTTGAAACTTGAGACTAAAAAATCTTGAGAAAGTCTTAAATAGTAAAAGAACACAGGATTTACATTGGTGCAACGATTTGTTAACCGAAAACGACAGCTGACCCACATTGGAGAACCAACCAATAAGATGGTGATTCATAAGATGTTTCCATTCTCTTGTAAGATCAACAAAAGGATTTCAGCCTTTTCTGTATGTCCAAAAGAAGTGTGCTCTATCACTAGCTCCTCAGTAGAGGTAAAGCCAAGCATGGGAAGAAGAGAACTCATTCACTCATTAGCGCAAAAGCCCCTGGCGCGTACAACACGGGTCCAAAATCTTACGATTTGTCTCCTTGATAAGAACTGGAGAAGACAAACTCCCGGTTAGTTTCAGATGCAATGCGAGTGCTCGGTACCCCTCCTATACCCTTAACAGCAGCCGCTTTCTGTGCTTCGGAGATCCCTCTGCGAAATGCTACCGTCTTCAAATAGGCTTCTATTTGTAGTTGAGAGAAGGAAGACGGAGCCTGCACACATTTCCACAAAATGGATAATTAGGTTGCACGTGTAATGTCACAAGACTGCCCATGCTAGCAGATATAGAGACTATCCAGAACCAAGTGCAATCCCTTGTGTACAGAAGAAGATCTCGGAAAAATAAAAAGACTATTTCGTGCTACAAGCTTTTGCACCAATCATTGAAAGTTCCTCACAACAATGAAGTTCAAAGGTGTCAGATGTCATGTGAATTGGTAAATAATATGCAAAGAAAAGGAACAGATATACAACCTTAGCAACCTTCTGAAACTTATGTCGATTTTCAGCCACAAGTTGCTCTCTCATCTGCACAATAGGTACAGATTACTATTTGTACGTAAGGTCTTGGCACGTCATCAGAGATCAAGGATTAAAAGGAAAATCTAAGAAAATCCACCAGAAGTGTTTCATACAGCTGTAGCGATGGTCCTAAAACTCAGGATGATTACAACCAACAATCTGCAGCATCGGATGGATACCATCACAAAGGGAATGAGCGGTGTGTAGGTAAATAAGCTAGTGAGGGAAATCTAAAAAGGTCGATGTCCAATAGACTCACCTGGACCAGAAGACCCAGCTGCATTGAAGCAGGGAGAGATGCCAAAACCGCAGGGTCCATTTTGCCTTCCGTTGATGGCTACAAACAATGTCCGATTGCGTCAATAGACAGGGTATTAACACAACACGCATTTTCATTGAAAAATTTGAAAGCAATTGTAGAATGCAATGTCAGACAAACGATCTCCCATACTGTTAGAGATGATGTAAATACAACGAATACTTATCGAAAAAATCCTCGCCAAAATCAGTAACTTAAAAAGGCGCGAAGTGTAAGGATTCAATATGACCAACTAAAAGTCTTACTACATCAACACAAACTGACAAATACAATCTAAATCACAGACAGAGACAGAAGGACCAAAAAAATTCTTCGAAAATTGAAACATGAAGCACCCCAATTTAAAACTACCGTAAAATGTTGGTTTTCACACTCAAATATCGAGTGTAAATGACGAGACGTATACTCACAAGATAAACAAGTTCCTCTTCCTCATCTTCTTCATCAAAGGGCTGACTTTCCGTCTCGTTCCAATTGTTCAATTCTTGCACTTCATGCTCTTGTGTATCAAAGGTTTCGTTGTCTTCCTTCTCATGCCCTTTCACTGCTGTTGCAAACCTAAAACATTGATCGGATCACACAGTCGTAATTAAGATCATAGGCATAACCTATTTGCCTAAATTAGCCAAACAAACAAAGGAATACAACCAGAACTACAAGATGAAACTACAACTTACAAGGCCTCTCCAGACCCCTCCGTAAACAGATCACCATGCGATATTGCACCACCCACGGGATGGACATCGTCCGTGCCATTTATCCCATTATTAAGAGTGGAGACATCCTGGCCACTGTTGTTATCCTTCGCCAATAATTTTGCCTGCAGACTGGCCTTACCAGCAATTTCTTCCAATTTCCGAGTCCGTAGCTGTAAAAGACAAGCGCATGATATCAACAGCAGTTGAACGTTGAGAACAAGACAATACCACCAAGACCTCCCGTAAACAAGCAACCATATTTCCACATGGACTTCTCAGTAACCTGAAATAAAACAGAATTCCAATTTACATGGTTTTAAAGTGACCAATTTAAGTGATCACACTGTCAAAAAAATAATTCAGAAAGGATCAGGATTTATTTCACCACGATCAGCGAAGAACCTTGCATGCATTGGTCAAAAACTAAATAAAATTTGAACAAAAGAAAGCCCCCATACCACTCAAAAGTGCACAAAGAAGAAAAAAACGTCCCATTTGGGACTCCACATCCTTTAAAGGAACGATGCTGTAAACCATCAAATCACAAACCCTAAACCCATGGCTTCAACGACAGCAATATCTTCCCAGCTCTTGACTGGCAGAGTTTTTTAGAAACCATGCCATCCAAGGAAGCAATTTCAAAAAGAAATAACAGAAGGTGAAACAAAAACTAAGACTATGCCTTCCTAGTAAGTAACATACGACTTCACAGCTCCTCAAACAGATAAGCCGTAGACTTTGATGGTATCCAAGGCCAGCTCGACGTCTACACAATCAAAATACACCTTCCATAGTTTCCTGAGAACATGACAGAGCAAAGAATTCACGGAGGAAGAGGACCAAGCTCACATGATTCAAGAGCAGCTTCTCAGCAGTCTTACGAATCCGAGACTGCGCTTGCTCACGCTGCCTCCGGCGAGCTATAACAGTGCGCCTCTTCAAAGCCGGTGTGCCTCCATCGAACACAAACACGGGCTTTACACGCAGAAACAGAAGCTTGCAAATCCGGCGGAAGAATCCCAACAAGTGCGCATTGCGGATCATGTCTCCTCGATCATCACGCATTGCTTTCATAAATTGGACGATCCATATGCTCGCATCTGTTCACACATCCACTCAAAACCACATCACCAACATATCCGAAGCAACCACGCCTGATTGCGAACCTGCCTAAATGCGACAGTCCAAACTTTTGCACAAATTGAACTTGAGGGTATACACTACCTCAATATCATATACTACAGAGAAAACGAAAGCATACGAAATTTTGCACATGGTTTCCAAAAAATCCATTCTTTGGTGCATTGAAATCCTGAATGTTCAAAAAATGGCCAATCTACTATAACAATGCTTGATGTGTCGCAATTAGGTAGTACCTTACCACATCCAAGCATCGAAAACAACTCTCAAATTTCACACTTGAAGAATGCATACCTATAGCAAGCTTTCGACTTCCCAGCGACTCCACCGACACCCGTCGCCCGACAGGAGCGAGGAGCTCCCACAGACCATGAACTCCCATCCTGCCTCTAAAATTTGTACAGGTTATAACCTAATTCTACTACTCTCTAAATTGCAAAATCGTTACAAAGACCTAAGCTTCAAAAACACTTGAGCGTATACGATAATATACTGAACAGTGCAAAATTGCAAAACGAGCCAATCCCTGAACTAAGTTAAGTTACTACATCCGCAAGGTCACCACTCAAACTTCAGCGAGCCATGGACTCAGACTGAGGTCACGTGAGCGCATGGACTTGGCGGGAGCCATGTCACGGCTTGATTGTCAACCCGAGCAGCTGCAGAATCAATCTCTTGACCAGAATAGAAAGCTAGTTAGAGTGGCCCATGGCCACCTACACCATGAGTGTGTTCTCTTCTCTTCTCTGACGGAGATGCTGCAGATGAGTGGAGATGAGTGGATCAATGGCAACGAGCACACGAAAACCCTGCCGAGCATTGCTTAGCGTAAGGCAAGCTGCAAATCCCCTTGCAGGTACAGTCCCGTTCTAGCTGGCCTGATAACCGGAGGTTTATCATAGCGGATGAAACCCGGATACATGCCCGATGTGGTGAAACCCGGATACATGCCCGATGTGGTGAAACCCGGAAACATACCCGATGTGGTGAAACGCGGATACATACCCGATGTGGTGAAACCCGGATATATACCCGAGATGGTGAAACCTGGTGGGTATCTGGGAAAGTTGAGGTTCTAAACCGGTGCATTTGGGGCTCATAATCCTTTTTAGTTCTGTCTAGTTGAGGATAGGTTTTCAAAAGGTTTTGACATTTGTGTTCAAGATGTACGGTATGTAAATATAAATGTGCATCCTAATGAATACATTGGATACTTATGAACATCACACAGTTCTGAATTAGTTAAATATGATGAGTTCATTTGTTAAATTTTCATGGTTTTGTTTAAAAAAATGGCTTCCTTATTGTTTACCAGGCCGCCTCAGAAGCAGGCATGTCTTGTATGGTTTCCTATCTTCCACAAGTGCTGAAGTACATTTATGTCTTCCCTTGCCTTTTCTTTTTTAGGCTCTTTTTTTTTTTAGCTTTAGTGGTATTTGTCACTTGAGTGAGATTAAACAGAGAAACAAAAAGAAACTAGTAAGTCACGGGTGAGCCAATTATTTGGAGATTGTAATACCATTAGAGATCTCCTCTCATATTTTCTTGGCTATCAGTAGAGTGGGTATGAAAAAGCCCCTATGGGGAAAAAACCGGTTCGTCCGGAGACGTCGAGTTCATATAATTAAAGTAGAGTGGGTATAAACGACATAAATTTTTCATGAATTACAGGTACGCATTAGTACCAAAATAGAAGTGCTTGTTATGGGATTTTGTACTCATTGTGGCAAAAAAGAAAATCTTTGTACAACTTCTATTCATCCTTCATGTACATTCATTGTATGATTTTTTTATCCTCATGAAATTTTATGAAATATTATTTTTATTACATGGAGTTGTACTTGAGGTTTTGCAGGCATGAAAGCAAGATATTAAGATTTTGACAAAATGCGGTTTAAGACTGGATCCTTGTTAACCCTTGAACAATCAAGGAGCCCTTTGCGACCAGTACAATATGGAATATTTTTCTTATATTTGGAGTGCATCCACACCTTTGTTATGTTTGAAATCAACAAAGAAGTTAGAATATAGATCAATGATGTTGTAGTGAGGTAATCAAGATCTCAAATTAAAACTTTTTGTTGGTAGCAAATGCAAATTATACAACAGTGTACACAATATGTATTATAGTAGCTCGGTCCTTTAAGGGTTAAGGTAAGTCCATTACTAACATCACCGTGCGACAAATCCAAATTGTAAATGCCACCTTTCCAAGCTTTTATGTAGAGGAATAATAGTAGAGCGGTACGTCTGATTTTAGGACAACCATTTTCTTCATTTAGGAACTGCAATATCCTATCACCTTGTTCTGCAAGGCGGTCTCATTTGATATAGTCAAGGAAGTTTATGTTTGTATTTTGATTTCAGCCATCTTTGACCCCCATGTGCTCAATACATAAGCGTGATGCCCACTTTGGAGATTACTACGTAATTGCAATGAGTTTTGAAACTTAGTCATGGTGATAACAATCCTACGGAACAATTGCAACTTTCTATTGATACGATTTGTTATGATCATGAAGCCCCTTAAATGATTATTTCCCAATCCTATAGGTACAAAAATGGCCATTTGGGCACTTTGAGGTTCTTCTAAAGAAATTAACCTCAATTTTTGATCATAGGAAACGTAGTAAATCTCAGTTATTTGATAGCTTGGAAATTGGCATGCATATGTTTGTCCACACATTCTTTGGTATTGCACCAATCACATGCTATATAGTCACAAGCTTAAGAACAACTCTTGTCTTATGAGCATTTCATAGTGGAAGTTCTTATATTTACATGAAGGGTGAAAGAAAGAAACCTAGTTACTTAGCACGGCCATTGTAACAAATTTATGTTATACAAAGTGGTGGAATCAATTTTTTGGTCACTTTCAATCTAAGATGGACATGAAAAGTCTTAAAGGACTGTGATCTTTATTTTGTCAAAAGACACTCAAAACTGTCATTTCTATGGCAAAGAGTAAAAAAGTTTGAAAATTGGTCTTTTTTCATATTTAAATGTAGGATCTTGTACTAACTTAAACTAGTATGAGAATGTGTAGAATTTCTTTTAAAACTTTGACCGCATATATTGCAATATATTTGCATTTAAAAAATAAAGAACAAACTTTTTTGCAACTTGCATGACTATATTATTTGATTTTGAACTTTTTTAACTTATATTTTTTGCACCATAGAGTTTGGAGGTTTAAATCTTTATGGTGGAAAATTGAGTTGAGAATCTTTGGAAAACGATTAAAACAAAAAAACTTATTTTTTATTTTAAAAAAAAATTAGGGAAAAGAAGGTATGAGATTGAACAAAAACTTAATTTGTTAATAACCCTGCAATGGAATCAAAACACAAGAATCCAATGGCAAGATTGTTCTAGCAAGCAAACTTCACCCTTTCCAACAATTTTTTTTGAAAAAATGTTAAGCTTGCATTCAAAAATGAACTTTATAGGTTAATTTTTCAAGAAGATGCTTAAATTGTCCAAAAAACAAGATTGTCCATAACTTTCTCATAGCTAGTCCATAAGGAATGAATCCATTTCATATGTAGACAAAATTACAATTTGTGAGAAAAAAATCAAAGAAAAAAAATCCAAATTTTTGTAAAAAAAAATTGATGTCTTTTGCTCTCAGGTGTAGATTGGAATAAAAATTATATCCCCCAAAAGCTACTGTGTTTTCTATCTTCAAAAAATTTCAAAAAATCTAAACAAAAATTGAGGCCATAGGTAACTGCCCAAAATCCCATTTGTCTTCCAAAGTGACAATGGCCCTTTAGGATTAAAAAGTGGTATTTCCCATAACTTTGAATTGTAGTTCATTATAGATCTAGCAATAATTAATAGGGAATTGATATGTGTACCACACCCTTTCAATTACTGTACCACACTCCAAAGTAAATTTTAGATTTATACCATCAAAAAGCTGAATTTGAGAATTTGAAATTCAGATTTGGACTTGGAGACTGTCATTTAGTCTAGAACTACAAAAAATTTGCAATTCAACAACACCCAATGAAAAAGCTTATCTGTAAAACAAACAAAAGTAAAAGTAATACTTTTCTCCCTAGCTAAACTTTTTCATTGGGTGTTGTTGAATTGCAATTCTTTTTATGGTTCTGAACTAAATCATGATGTCTAAGTCCAAATCTGAATTCCAAATTCTCAAATTCATCTTTTTGATGATAAAAATCTAAAATTTACTCTAGGATGTGGTACAATAATTGAAAGGGTGTGGTACACATATCAATTCCCTAATTAATATCCAGAAAGTATTTGAGTTTAATTGGTTGATTTCCTTTAATTTCCAAATTGAACCAATTTATTAAGGAACTTTTTATTATTATTTTGTAAATAAAAAATTTAGACTTTTAACTAGTTTTTAAATGATGTTCATAAATTACAAACAAATTTTCTTGAATTCAACTAGCTAGCTTTGAACTAACAATCGGTTCTTTCCAAACACTACGGGGGAGAGTCTAACAGAATTGATAAAATCCTGACCACAGTCCGTCAACTTCTCTGTCATTTTGACCCACTTGATTTCAACAAGTAATTGACAGAATTTTGTCCCAGCGCTGTCATTCGAGACATATGGTCACGTTGAAATCCCTTTTAATTTCCTTTGTCAATACAATGGAAAACTAGTACACGTTATCTTCATCCACTATTTCTATAAGCTAATTATGAACTATAGCATGGCCCATCATATTCTCAAAATGTAACAGCCAGTGAACAGTTTGTAACATGTCACTCTAAAATTTGCTATTAATTTAGAGAACGCATCCCATAGCCACTATATTCATAACACAATTAAATATTTGACTTGCTATATTTACAAGTTCACAAATTAAAAGTCGTGTTGTAAAGGTCTCCACAGGTGCTTGGAGATATAAGACCAAATCGTGGAACCATTGCTTTATGATATCCTCTTTTAGAATCTACAGATTCTTTCTATTATTGTGGGTCCCAAACAGTGCAAATCAATGGAAGTCATACAAGACACGTGTACTGTCCAGATGCTCACAAAATTTTTTTAAATACAAAATGTTCCATTCAATGTAATGAATACCAATGTATCATATAAATGGCTATATATGCCAAATACCAACATATTCTACCTTCACTCTCTCTCACAATTGTCCTACATCTACTTACTAATTTCCTAGTACAAATATTGCTCTCTTCTAACTTGGTCCATAATGAACTAATACATGCCCTGCCTAAGATAACAATACATACTTCATGTGGGAATGAAAAAAGCATAAAACATTGTCGCATGGTGAAACTAGAATCCACACTTCAGAGCTGTAGCCTTCTCTTGGCTTCTTTAATAGCACTGGCTTGAAAGCCCAGAGTCCTTCAAGTAAGCTTAGTTTTCTTCCTAGGCCGCCCAACCCTTCAAACAGGTTTAACCACTTCAACTTTGTCAATACCTTCTGCACTCTAAAAAAAATTCAAAATGTTAGAAATCGCTCTTACATCAGAATCGGTACATCCATTCCTAAAATAAATTCAACCTCAAATTTCACATAGAAGGGTTCTTGCATGCCATTGAAGTACATGAAAAGATAATTGATTGACTCTGGATGATACAACTGCATAATTTGCGACTCTACACCAGATACAACTACTCCATCAGTTACCTCTGCACAAGTTTTCATGAAATGTGAGGACAACATTGGCGTACATGTTTAGGAATTGTCAAAACCAAGTGTGGTCAATGGAGCATCATTCAAACTGGGCACAGATGAATGTTACACTACTATTGAAAACAATCATAATTCTATATTATTGTGGCTCAATTTAACAACTTCCACTTCCATTTTGGCATAGCATTTCAATTAAATTGATTTCAGTAATCATGCACAACACATACACCTTGTCTTCGACTTTTACATCATTGACAAGTCTAACCAATACCAGGCACACCAATGACTTAATACAAAAAAATTGACAATGATAATATTAAAAACAAACGAGAAGTTGAATGGTGCACCTGTGGTTTTGGACCTCCAATACTTTCATCTAAGTGAAGGACCAGGAGTTGCTGTCGTATCTTTGTCCTAGCACAGACGTTTCCTAGGTGACTCCAAATAAGCTATTTTCTCCAGAAGTTGACGAATGTACGGATCAGCAGCCCTGTTCTCCACTTCGTTTGAATTCAATCTAGCAACTACAACAATTCCTAATGCAGTACTAGCAATGTTGACGTCAATAACAATTGGTTCAACAGAAGGACTTGCTGTTACTTGTAGTGCATTGGTATCTTCACCGGACAATAACTCCTTGCTTTTAGTCTCTTTACTACCTTGTACTACCTTTGCGACAACTCCGGGTAGCTAGTTCCCCCATGCTTGTTTTTCCCCGTTGTATTTCTCTATCCCCTTCCATCGTATCTTTTATCACATAGCATCTCTGCTTGGATTTCAAATGGCTCCGGAGATCTTCCAAATTTTGATCTCAACCAATGACGAATGCCAATCTCATACAAAGGACCTGTTTATCCAAAGTTGATTCGGCTAGCATTGACTTTACTACAATTCAATGATTTCTGGATAGTTGTTGGATGTAGCAAATCCTCCGTTAGGCTCTACCATGTTTCAAACAATACGTCTATTGGTTTATCCTCATTGCGTTTTATTTTGTTTCGTAGATCTGAGCGCCAAAGAGTTAAACCTCTTGCAATAACCTCTTTCACTATCTCATATTTAGTGGGATTGGAATATTTCCATGTCTGTTGAATCCAGCCAGCCACCTTTTGCACTTCACTCTTTGGTTGCTGTTTAATGTTGCCTATTGTTGGGTCTAGACCCGTAGACAAAAGCATGAGATCCTTTTTCCATTCTAAAACCCCTACATCATACAGGTCATAGGGTATTTCGGTATACTCATCAACATCCAATTTGTACCTAGGTAAGCCTGCTAGCCGTTGTCGATCCCCTTCTCTTTCTCTTAAGGCCCTTACACGCCTCTTCACCTTGCAACGGTCAGCCTCTATTTCTTGGAAGACATTTTTGGCAGATGAGGTTCTTCATTTCTCGGATACATGTAGATCCCTGCGTCTTTCTGGTACGTATCTCCATTGTTCTCAAAGCTTGCGGACCGTTCTCCTTTGATACCAACGTCATTAAGATATTTAGCATTGGCTGTGCTCGAGTATAATCTTGTATGAGATTCCCAATCTATTGGTTTGTATACATCTTCTTGCGTTTCACAAATCACAATGTCAATGCACTGACATCGAGTTACATGCAATCTAATGGCCGTTTCATATTACACTCACTTGCATACATTCAACATAGAGAGTGTATATAGTAACCCTCCATGCGACATTCACAAACACAATTGCATAAGATCCAAGACAGTTCTCTAATAACTAAGTAATACAATAGACTGGCATGTGGAAATGGAATACAAACTTGTTCGTCTTCGGACATGTTTGTCGATGAAAGAGGCCTATTGCTTTCATCCACTCTATGATGGGTCTGAGCATGTGTGAAATTTTGAGGGGTTGATGATTGTTGGTACATTTGTCTTGGGTATAACACAGTGTTCTTTGAACCTTGCCCAATTCTGCTTTGCAAAGAGAATTGACGTTTAAAAGGATTTCCATTCTTCTTTGTAGCAGATTCCCCATAAATCTTGCCCATTGCACTATCAGTAATCCTCACCGGTGCTCCAAGCAAGACATTTGTTGTACCGTACTGTATATGTCTTGCATTCCGCTGCTCACTTCTTGATCCATAATCCCATGTTGGCAATGTTTTTGTCACCGAAATTGTGCAACATTGACGTTAGTGCCTAGTCTCTCATATAATACAGAACTTTCCAAACTCTGACTATCCATTTTTTTAAAAATTCTAACTTATATTGAAAGAGAAATCCAAAAAACTGTCAGCAACGCACCTTTCAATGGTGCCCAAAATTATACTATATGCTCTTGCATCCATTAAGTATCATGTTCTATTCAGCATGTAAAATGCACAGAACTTAGTGAAACATCCTCTTCTTCTTTAAACATAAAGTTACACTACCTTTATGGGAATGTTCATATGAGGCACCTTCATTACTGGAAAGATTACATAGATTCAATCCTTATTCATTTCAAATTACTTGTTAATGTATTTGAACTTACACATGCAGATTTTTTACAAGGATGACGTCTTTTTCAACAATATGGGCGGAATTAATTGTTGGAATTAGTATTTGAAAGGAAAAAATGAATTCCATTATAAAACAAAAATGCCCATATGTTATTGAGCATTACTTCATATAACACAAACAGTGTGTTCCAAATTCCAACATGTACAGCGTGGTTAAGGATTTCAACTGCCTGGTGCTGCTATAAACAAATGTTTTAACATCCTCGGGTAGCCTCCTGCATTATCTTGAGAATCGACAGCAGAATCAATGTGCAGCTATTTTGCACGACCTCCCATTGGTGCTTGCGAGTTCTAAAACATTTGTGAAATCAAGTCTCATTAGTAATGCTTGAATTTAGCAATTTTGGAAGCCGCAACAAAGAATACCTATACACTCTCATGCCACTTGCACCTCCCTTACAAATGTTGCAGTTAACACGGGTTTCATATTTCAGCAGTGCAGAATATTGGCTAGCAACATAATTATAGAAATCTTTGAACTTACCTCCTCTGTTCTTTGTCTTCCTGAGAGTGACGGCTCCTTTACAGTATTCCCTCTATGGCCAGGAGATCAGAGTGATTCATTCCATTGCACAAACCTCTGCACGCCTCTTCCAGCAGCCATAGGAGTTGCCATTTCTTGCATACAATACTCTAGTGAATGCTCAAATAATTTCACAGTGTATATGAGTAGTGCTGCAACTGAAATCAATGTCTACAAAAAGAATGGCCACACTAGTATCTATGGTAAGTACAGAGTATACTTTTCAAGTCTTTCATGCACTCATCATATGCAAAAATTATTTAAAAAAACAAGAAAAACCAATTTGATTTGCTTGTAGAATGTGCAATACTAATACGGTTTACGATAAGAGACCATCAATCGTCAAATGATTCTACACTATGCAAAATCCCAATACAAGCATAATAATCACTTTTGAATTAGTTAATTCTAAATGCATAATTCACGTAGGAATTACCTTTTTCTCGCTATAATTGACTCGTGCTATGTCAATATTTCATTCTCCATTGCCAATTCATGCACATAGAAATGTCATAAGCGGATGGTACTAAAACTGAGGAAACCAAAACTATCTGCTACTACCTCAAAATAATTAGAATTTTTGTACATTATTTTTCATTTGGCAGTGTTGTTGTAATAATTTAATTAGTTCCATGCATTTGTATTACAATTTACAGTAAGCTTAGGCTTCCTCTACATTTACTTGAAAAGTATTTACATATTCATATTTAATAATGTTATAAAGTATAGACAGTACGTTTTGACCATGGAAAATACAGAGCATTAATTACATTCAAGCATGCTCGAACAATATAAAATTCCAAAGCTGTCACAAAATGGAGGCTGTGCACTGTATAATCCATTATCTCTTTAATATCCCATCCAAACAATGAGTTGGATTTATGTTTCTACATATCATTGTGCACATGACTGTAAATACTATAATGCTGTACATGGTGCTCGTTATCTTTAGTGATTCTTACCATATCTTTTTGTTTTTCAAATTAAGCTTTGTGCCTCTCTGTTATTTTGCTAATATGACAATTTCACCACAGACAAGACTATTCCCAACTTCCTACAACAGTCGATCAGATATTTAGAAGTGTTTCCCTACCAATACAAGCTTTACGGTAATACTAACATAGCAATCAGGCTAACATGGGCATTGCATTCGTACCCACAGTGGTACAGCATTCTCGTTACTTTGTTTCACAAGGAATATGCTTGTACCTTGATTTAGATGGCAAGAGTTATAAAATACAATAGGGCACAGGCTTCTCAAATTTGTCAATGTTAATGTCGGAGGTCTTTTGCTGTTTCACGTGAGTAGAGACGTTCAAGATGGAGCTATCTAATTTGCAAGATAACTGTTTTGTCCGGGTTTATCCAGTCAGAACCTTATTTTTCAGAGATCTTGCCATTCCTATCCTCCTCTGACTCTGAATTCTCTTCAGTTCTTGCTTTAAAAACTCACTCTACATACTTCTTTGAAGTTCTAAAACCTTTACTAGACCATGTTTAAGCCCAATGGCATGAAGTGTACTCCTAACCCTCGTTGATTGAAATCTTTCTCCACTTCTTTGAAAAACTTTGCATTTCAACCATTCAAATGTTAGATTTTGCTTGGAGAAGTTATTCAACGCTCTTACATGTGTACATGCATTCTCATTCAAATATAATACAAACCCACAAACAAAAATGACTAAGTTTGAAATAAGCTTGGCCACGAAATACATTACGATGTCAAACGCATGAAGAATGCGCAACCTTAAGAGTACAAGAAGGCAACCTCTTCTGAAATATGAAGAAAACCAATCTGGAATTGTTGAAGTGCCACCGTCGCACAGTACACAAAGAACAAGCCATAAGTGCACAAAACAAAAGACTTGACAACCATGCAATTTTGACTACATGCACAAAGAGTCTAACAGAATGTCAACATTCATTGGTATGTGTGCCTTAATAGTAACGGATGTGCGTCAACATTCATTCAGATGAATCCCTAATTAAATGTGTAAGCCTACAATGTTCTCATTAGCTTAAATGAGGGTTTTGTTTGCTTTTAATGTTGTCTCCTCTTTTAGAAAAGATGAATCTGTGACAAAACTGAGTGCCACAAAATTAATTGAAAAGGTAAGCCAAGTAAGGCCGCAATTTCCTTCCCACTCACACCCTTCACACTTTACGGCTGCATTCACGCTTTAGGGCTATCTTCTTCAGCATTTCAAAAAACACTGCTTTGGACAAAGTTAACATTAGAATCATTCCTAGAAACGTACTAGTTGCCATGTAGCAGTAAAGACTTTGTGAAATTCAGAGACTACAAAATTTAGGTATGTAACTCTGTCACAATGTTCCCAGTCTTGTTCACTCTTGCAAAACAATGTCATTCTCCACTCTTGTTCTCAATTTCTGCTAGTTGTACAGAAGGGCCTTCATCTCTGAGTGTTGTCAATTTCTGCACTTAAAAGTATGTAATGATGCTACTAATTGTGGATTTGGGTTACAAAAGGCGGTTCACAACAAAGTTTGCAAGGAAATCCTCCCGTAATGTGAAGATGGAATTGACGGTCTTAATCAGGTAAAATTTTGCTGCACTCAATGTGGAATTTCTAAGGCTGAGCAATGTTGTGGAGACAAAGTTAGTTTCAATTTGACCTAATTCATAGCACAACTACTTCCTATGCATGAAGTCATCATAGTATCTTGTGTGATCATAGAACCTCACCTTCTTGATTTCATGTGAAATTGAACCACTCATATTGTTAAGGAGGAATAATTGTAGCCATGTAGGTTGAGGAGTTGCTAAGAAGTTTTAATTATTGATGTTATAGGAGATGTCAATGACAATTCTTTGTGTTGTTTAAGAAAATACACGTTGTTTTTTGTGTGATATGTTGATAATTATACTAAGAAAATTTGAACTACTGAAAGTCCCAATCCTCTTTTCTCTTCCCGATGTAACTAATAAATTGTGAATAAAATTCTCCCATTTTTGGATTCACCCAACCACTAAATAAATGCAAAGGTTGAACAGAGTATTATTTAATGTTAAGTTTATGAATCTAGAATGGGAAATTACGTGAGTGCCACTACATTCTAGTGCATTATGTCTTTGTACCTTGTATAATAGTGCTCCTCATGTGAACAGCAAGCAATAGATAAAAATTGGTAATAACTTTTACTGCTTCGAAGTACTTACTTCATCGCCTTCCGCAATGCTCTCACTATTTCAAAGGGATTATGACTCAAGAAATGGGGTATTGAAGGAACCTTATGCGGATAATATTCTTGAAAATGCAGTTCAAAACTGTGCCATATAGCCTTCTATTGTTCTACAAAAAATCCTTCCGCAAGGGAGAGCCCATTTGTTCAACTACGTATTGAAAGCATGTGAGTTCTTTTGTCATTTAAAGTAATATACAAAATTGTTTGCTTTATTACTATTTGAGCAGTAATCTAGCAATAGTTAATAGCAGAAGATACGAATGCTAAATGTGAATGCTACATAAGGTTCAATGTAATGTGCAAAAGACATGTACTGTTTGCTTTACAGTGTCCCAAAAACTCTCCATTCTTGTGAATGTTTTTCTCTAAATTTATTTGACTATATGGTATCTCTCCAATTCCCTTGTCCATGCCAGTGATCTTCTTAATTTTGTAGGTGGTCTTATTTAATAACTTTTAAGCTAGACACTAAAAAAATGATTACTTCAAACATTTGAAAATTCATGGTGAACTGTGAGTACATAGTACTGGTCCTGTTGTACCATATTGATGAAATTGCCATATTATATTCACGCTTTGGCTTTGTTGTTTCACACATATTTTTTAAACAATGATGTCTCCAGGTGTTTGTTATCCCTTGCAAGCAATATTCAATTCATTCTACATGGTCAATGCAATGTCATTTTCAATTTTCTCACTTTTTGTTTCACTGCGGAACATGAGGGTGACACACTGTATAGGAATGGCATGCACTATCAATTATAATTGAGTGGATTGCTTTTTATTTGCAGCATGGACTCGTATTGGGAAGGAGAGGCATATCACATTGAGAGAAGCGTTGCTGCTTATCAAGCCATAATGGGCTACCCGTGCGGGTGCAAAAAGTGCCATGGATTTAGAGTACAATCCAGTGATGTTGTTGACCAACATTACAGAAAGTATGGCCAAGACCAGCATCTGTTGGAGCCCTTGCTAGTGAGTTACCTAACTGCTTTATAAATAAAGTAATGCAAAGAATAATAACCTATGTTAACCAACTGGTTTTATCTGCATGCAGCTGCGATTGGATAACTGACGGTACTCTAGTGGCTCAGAACTTTATGTATTTCTAAAAATTGGGAGCTAGGATAAATGAACCTTAATCCTAATAACTTGCCCCATTGATAGACATGGAAACCTTTACAACACTAGACAAAAATTGTCAATATTATTCAATTGAAGGATATAGAAGAGAACCAATTTGAGAATGTATGGATCGTGTAAATGGCGTTGTCAGTAACTACAACGTCAGAAATCTTAAAAGTTAATTAGAAGTGGAACTTATATACAATGGTTCATGAGAACTGAAATATATTATGTGGGTTTTAATCACCAAAGACAGGACGTGCATCGATAATGTTATGTTCACTGAAATCTCTTAAATATGTGAGGAGTTCAATCATGGTGGAGTATTGTGAAGGTGTACGTTGGGAATTCATTCTTTTGTTCTATACGTCGCTTGCTATTTGGAACGACACTTGTAACCTATAAATTCCTTATGATACATATGTTCACAACAAGGTCCGGGAAGAACCAACCGCTAGTTCAATGCTTGCCTACTGAAATGCAAAAAAACCGTTTGCAATTTATAAAATTTGGCTCAAAACCAATTAGAATTCTATAAAAATATTAATTGTAGTATAAAATACAAAGAATAACCAAAACTGCTTCTTCTTAAACTGGTTTATTATAGGAATTGAAGGAAATCTAACAAAAACACTCAAACTTTTCCTATACCATGATTCACAAGGATGTTTTATTACTAATCTGATACTGTAGAGCACATTCAACTTTATCTCAGATATTGTGTTGTAAGCGTTCAGTAATTCAGCAATAGTCCTATGCAAAGTATGAATGTTTCATGTATGGAAAATGTGCTGTAGTAAGTGGAGTCAGGGTCTACATGCATTTAACCAATCTCTCATGCGTATACATTAAATAAGGTCCTTAGTACTACTCATGATTGCAGATGAGCTCCGACAGAGCCTAGTACACTACACAGAGCATCCCATTAGAAGACGCTGAACCAACGGATGAAGACATTCCTTGCAGTGAACAACACTATGACCCAATGGAGCTTGACGAACCAAACACAACTATCAACTTTGACAAAATGGCAAAGAACTACTTCTCTAGGGCTGATGAAATCCACTACAACATTGGCAATGATGAAGATGAACTGCTGGATTTTGAGGATATTTTTGATGCTGAAGACGAGGTGGACAACACACCTTTAGTTGAGGCGCTACAGCAAAAGGCAGTAGAACCTTTATTTCCAGGTTCAAAGACCAATTGTTTACAGTTTGGGATTGTGCTAATGTCATTATGTACATTGTTCTTTGTGAGTCGTCACTGCCTAGACGAGTTATTGACCTTCCTGAAATAAGATGTTCTACCAGAGAACAATAACTGCCCAAAGAACTCATATGAACTAAAATCCTTGATGACCAAACTAAGTTATCACATGAGAGTATACACTGTTTTAGTTGTGGTAAAACTCTATTTAGGAAAGAGAATTTGCAATTACAACAGTGTCCTAAATGCTCAAAATCCAAATACATAGAAGGTTCAAAGATAGTACCTGTTTAAATCTTGAGATATTTTTCTGTTATTCAAAGATTACGTAGACTTTATAGATGTCCGGAGATTGCAAAGTTATTGCAATGGCATGCTAGAAACCACTCAATAGATGGGAAGTTGAGATTAGTAGTAGATAGTGAGCAATGGCAATTTGTTCAAGAGAAATATCCTAATTTCAGTCAAGATCCAAGAAACATTAGGATGGGGCTATCTTTGGATGGGGTCAATCCTTATAGTTTACAATCGTCAAAACACTCTATTTGGCCTGTACTTACAGTTTTGTACAACTTATCACCTTACCTGCTCATGAAGAAGTTTTTCATTGCTCTTACAATGATCATCCTTGGTATTAGTTTGCCATCAAAGGAGACTATTGACATTTTCATGCAGCCGTTGTTGCACGACCTAAAGAAATTATGGGGAGGTGTGCCTGTAGTGGATATGTGAGTATTTGGACCTAACAAACACTTCAAATTGCAAACTATGTTGTTTTGGACTATAAACGACTTTTCGGCTTACACTTTGATCTCTGGGCAAGTCGGCAAGGGTTTTGCTGGCTGCCCAGTTTGTGGCAAGGGAACATTTGCCGAGCACTCAAGTGAAGCTAACAAGATGGTGTATCTTGGGAATTGCTGATGGTTAAGCAAAAACCATTGTTGGAGGAGTGCATGCGTTGCCTTTAACGGAGAACCTAACCACAACATGGCGCCCCCCCATCAGTCAGGATGAAAAATAGCAGAGCACAGTGTCTGCTGTGAGTCATACCTGAGGTGTGGTGGGCGGCCAAATGCAAAGCATGACCTTGTAAAGACCACTGGCGTGAAGCGTGTAAGCACTCTTTACAACCTGCCGTACTGGGCGGTGAGTACCCAATTCCATTGCATTCATGTTCCTTCACTTTTATAGTATTAATATTGTCAAATTTGTAGTAGTTTTTTTTTCTTGCTCATTCATGGTCACTTTATGAGAAAAGTGAAGTCTAATGTGTAGCATTAATTTCTGAGGCACTTGTTGTCACTTGTGGGATTTCCACATCAAGACAACAAGTAGGGCTTTTTAGTTGTGATGGAAGACGATGAAATCGTGTGTTTGAAGTGAACAAAGAACTACCTTGGTAATGACAAGCAGCGTACAGAATAAATGAGATAGTCTAATCAATCAATAAGAAATGAAGATGATAATTAATACTGCAATTTAATTAATGTTCCTGATGTTTGTTTGGCTATGAAAGGTGAGATTAATAAAGTGTAGGCATGTACATGAGTCTAGAAATTAGAATCCCTATTGAGGATGGTTGTAATATTAATAAGTTGCAAAAATAAATGTCACGTGTAGGGAAAAATTGCCATGATCATGTGGAAACTGATTTTTGAGAAAGTGTACATTTTGCATAGTTTAATTGATGTGGACGATAGTGTATAAGTTCATGTCCCTTAATTATGGATGTTTTTGATGTCATAGTAATTTGAATTGTTTTGTTATTATTCAAGAACTTCCGATGAGGCATACCCTAGATGGTATGCATTGTGAAAAGAACATCTGTGACAACTTGTTGAAATCTTTGTTTAGAGAGAATGATGGAATAAACTCCAGGGAAGACATGCGCATGAGAAATATTCGTCATCATTTGCACCTCCAACCAAATCTTGATGGACAATCCTACTTCATGCCGAATGCACCATATGTGCTCACAAAAGACCAACAGGACCATTTCATGAAAACTCTGAAAGAGTTAAAGTTCCCTTCAAACTATGTGTCGCCTTTTAGTCAAAAGATTAAGGACGGGAAACTATCAGGGCTGAAAACCCACAACTGTCATGTTCTACTTGAGCAGGTAATGCCACTATGCCTTAGGAGTATAGGGGAAGTGGCAGTTGTTGGGGCAGTCATGCGTGTCAGTAGATTGTTCAGGAAACTTTGTGCAAAGGTAGTAGACCCTTCCCAGAAAGACAAAATGCCTAAGGAAGTGGCAAAGACAGTTTGTAGTTTAGAGAAAGAGCTGCTGCTGTCAATTTTTGTGATTATGATGCACTTGCCAATTCATCTGGTAGAAGAACTTTTCATTTGCGGTCCCATCCACATGCGATGGATGTTTCCAATGGAAAGGTATATGAAAGTTTTAAAAAGTTATGTGAAAAACAAAATGAAACCCAAAGGGAGTATGGCCTTGGGCTATAGTAGAGAAGAAAGTATAGGTTTTGTGAACGAGTACGTTATTAACTACACTCCGACAACGAAACGAGCCTGGGACGAGAAAGAGGAGGCCATCATGTATGACGAGGTTCCTAAACGGTCCAAGTGTGTTTGCCATAGGGATTTGGTGTTTCAAAAACTTATTCATACCTTTGTCCTAGACAACACTATTCATATGGAGCCATATTGAAGGTGCTCTTCTATCTCTCCGATTTCTCTGAATTACATCTAGTTCATAGGAATTTCCATGCTTATATGTTTTGATAGCATGTAGGTAGTAATGCAATAAAAGGAATGCATTCAGTGGGTGTGCATGTGTTCATCATTATGGGAGTAGAAATTCCATGGCCGGTTTGATAGTAAAGGATACGAATACAGAAGGAATTTTTTTTTCTATGTTTGGATAAATTGGAGAGGGTGGAGCTTCAAATAGTTTTATACAACAATTTTCAGTAATATGAAATGAAGGGAAATACATGTTCCTAAGTGAGCATCAACTAAATGATTAGAAATTGTCTTCATTAGAAGAAGAGGGAGTACAAAAAGTAGAAGAAGTATTTTGTGCTTTGGCCTGTTATATGGTAAGCAAGTATAAATTTCAAGGATTGATTAATTGAAGTTGTTTGCTTTTAAATTTGTTGCATTGTCAATCAGTTCTGTGTTCATTCATTATACACTCCATAGGTTTATTGTTGTTGTTTTTATTTATATTATAGTTCAGAGGGGTTTCTGATAAGAGTTTGTGAAGGCAGAGCGTGTTGATGTGTTTGACCGTCTGGACTTAGTGTTTCCAAAAATCAATTACAGTCTATATTATGCGTGTAATGAATTGTGATGTCAAGGTTTTTTTTTTTCCGAAATCAATATGTGTAGGACAAAATGAAGTTCACAGGCCGTGCATGAGAAGGGTATTGAAAAGTGCAGAATAATGTGTAAGAAGGAATAATGTATTGCAATTTTTTGAAAAAAAAAATGAGCCACATGTAATAACAATGTTGATGGTACATCGTATTGGAATAACAAGGTCAACCATGCTTTCTACTCATGTAGTTTTAGTGAATTTATAGTAGTTGGTGGAGCTCAATTATTCTATGCAGGATTGATGAATTATTTCATTTTTTGTATTACTCTGTATATATACTGTTGTAGTGGTTTTGTAGTACCGGAGGTGCGCTTACTGAAGTGAAATGTAAGGTACTTCAAAACTTGTGCATTAACAGCTTCCTTAAATTTGGATTGCCTTTCCGTTTATAACTGAAACTAGCATGGGATGTATAGGAGGTATGACGAGGTTATAGAAAGACAAGAGAATGAAAGAGACAACTTTTGAAGGCAGAATAGGGGACGAGGAAGGAGACCCCGCTTGGCATTCTCGAGGAATTTGCACCTGTTACTAGACTTCATTGACTAGGTACCTGAAGCAGTAAGGCACGACAAAGAAACAGACGTCAATGTGGAAGCAGATGTGGTCAATACAAGTAAAGGTCTTTTGCCATGCGTGACATCATATAAGTCACTATTGGCGTTTGGCAACCATTACCAAATCCTTAGCACTGAGCAATCTATGAAGACCACAAACAACGGGGTCACGACTACTTTTAAACAGATGTGCCAAAATGGCAGACGTGACAGTAATCAAGTAGAAGCCCAAGTCAAATATGTTGGTCATATTGAAGAAATCTTGGAGTTGAATTACCGGCGTCATTGCATTTTTGTGTTTGTTTGTGATTTTGTGAAAGCAAGTTATGTTGGGGAAAATGCCACCATTAAACGCGACAAATGGGGCTTCACGCTGGCCAATTATGATAGGAGGCCGGGATATGTAGGTAGAGATAGTTTCTGCTTTCCGGAACAATGTGAGCAGGTTTACTATTTGGATGCAAGAGAAGGGTTGGGATGGAGAGTTGTCATGCGGAAGGACATTTGGAAAAAGCGTGTATTGCCGACCAACAAAGATGATTGTGATGAACGCTTGTTTAACGCGGGGTCAGGCGTCAATTTCAAAGGATTCCAACCACAATTAGACGTTCATGAGGGAGCAATAGTTCCAGCTCTAACAGGGCAAACTGTCTTTACAAATCATATTCTAGTGAGAGGACATAGTTAATTGGGGAGAGTGCAAACAGGATGTGAGTTTCAAAGGAATGCAGGCTCAAGAAGTGCAAATGGGGATGCGTTGGGCCATTGGAGTGTGAACCGCTCTGGCGGTAATGACAGAGTTCATTGCCCACGTAGAGGATGTGCTGCACCAAACAGCGGAAGAAACACAAACAGTAACATTGACAACAAGGAGTACAAAGTGAGGGAGGACTCTATAAACATTAGAGATGCTAGACGTAATGATCCACCAGGAAGCGAAAATGCTAGGACTTTTTTGAGAAACATGAGTATCGGAGATCCTGCTGAGCCTGCTGTGTGTGTTTTTGTGGACAACGCAATTTCAGAGAGTTCAAAGAATACCGCAGACAATGCCTCTGTATCTTCAAATGATAGTTTGAATGCATGTTAGGCAGATGAAGACTTAAATATATCAAGCAAGCATTTTTGTATTTATCAATGCGTTTAGAACTGCGGAGTATCTTTCTGAAGGTTTTATTTAGAAATAAATAAAATTTTGGTTTTACATTTACTTCTACTAATATAATTTTGGTTTTACTTTACTTTGGTTTTACTTTTATTAATACTTGTATTGAGATTGAAGTTCTCATCACGTAATTTGCAATATGGCATGATTGATTTGCAGTCAACAGAGAGGACGTAACATGTATGAACAAAGTCAAAACACAACCACGTTGACATGGATGAATGTATTAGGTGACTTTACTGTAAAGTGTTTCCATATGTGTCCCCAACTCTCCATTACTCAAAAAAGCAATTTTTTATTGCTAAAAGAAGAATGTGGGCAGTTATACAGTTGTATCTAATACTATAGCAATTACTGTAGCCTTGCATAAAAGGTAATTGACAGCCAAAGTAGTCATTTCTAACACTTTTGTCAACTCCCACTAAAAAATGACACATTTCTGTCATGTAAACCCACATTTTTCCATAGTGAAACCTTGATAGGAGCTAAATAAATAGTAAAACTATAAGCTTTAATTTGAAAAGAAGCTTCTTTTCTTTAGAGGAAGATGAACCGCACTTCTGTCTAATTTCATTGGATATTAGATTAAAGATTATTGTAATCTTCAAGACTTTCACATGCAAAGTCAAAGAGGCAGATTTTGGGATCATGAAGGTAGAAGGCGTAACTGATGAGGTGGAAAATTGTATACAAAATGCTCTTAAAAATTGCATGTAATTTATATAAAATTTCCAAGCAAATAATCCAAAATATCTATAAATGGGGATTCTAGAGTCTGAGAAATATTTCAGAAATTTAGGCTAAAAGCGGGTGACTCAATAGCATGCGTGTCTAAACATTAAATGAGATCGATTTTTGCCATTTTACACTTAGAGAAGACAGCCAATTTCTTTTGGTAGTAAATTTCAAGTGACTAATTTTGCTTTTTGATTTTTTTTATGAGGAATATGAATCAGCTGAGTGTTCTTTTATAATTAATTTAAATTAATAAAAACCTTCAAAAAAAATTAGAAATAACAAAAGCATATGTACTTAAAAAAACATGAAACAATGAAAGGTCTATGGCAGGAGTTGGACCTGTAAACTCTTTACCAATTGAGGACCAAAGACTTATCCTTACTAAAATAAAGAGCTCAAGATTTTGAAAAGGTATAGCATATGAAAAGTTATATTTTTGAAGGGCTCATATCTAATACATGTACTAAAGTTAAAAGTCATTAACACTAACATTACTTTTATGTGCTTATCTTTCACCTACACCAACAAGATATGATTTTAGTCTTAAATATCTAAATTTTCAAAAAAATTCCACAAAACAATGGTTTTGTAAAAAAATAGATTAACACTATCAGCACTAGGACCTTCTAAAGCAATAAGCATGACGCTTTCAAATATTTGGATTTTAAACTATTCATTATTTTAGACTTAATAGCATTTTTGACATAACAATTTTTTTTGCATGTAACAATACTAACACATTAAATTACAGTAATTCTAGCAAGAAAAAATAAGTTAGGATTATTTATATAAAGTGAAAGACTCCAAATTATATGACTTTAATAGTCAACAAAATCTTTGTCTAACTATTTAGTAGTTCCATGAAGTCTGAAAGCATAAAACTCTTTCTTTGTTACTAAAGAGCTAGCCAAAGCTTCAAATCTCTTTGCTTGAAGTTCTAAATTTTGTTTATAATAAAAAGATAATATATCCAATTTCAAACACCTCTAATTAAATAAACCCACTTGTTTTGAATGTGTGTTAAATGGAGTCAAAAATTTAGACTCCTTGGAGACAGGAACAAAATAAAAAAAAAGCAATGAAATAAAGCAAAAACAAAAAAATCTATTAAAACTGAAGGCCAGAGATGTATTTTAGACTGTAACAGTGTCGGATAGAGAATAGCGCATCTTAAAAACATGCTAAGTGTTTACTTGCAATTTTACGTTGTTAATTTGGGATTATTCTCAGTCTTCAAGTCTTTTGTCTTTAATTTCAATTGATATTTTGTTGCTCTATTCTAAAGCTGGCTCTAAAGGTATAAATGTCCAAGTAGAGATAAGAACCTATGGGATACAAGACAAGTAGAATGTGACGATAGATACAAAATGCCGTTTGAATGATAGGACCTTAAAATCAAATTCTTGGTCTATTGGCTTGAATTCCAAATCGTGAGTATGGAATAAGTTTTGATTGTGAGAGAAATCAATCTTCCTTTGTCACTACGACAATGAATTGCATTGAGTCTGATTTAACCTAGCCTGTCCACAACAATGTTTACAAAACAAAAGGAAATAAAATGACAATAAGCTTTCAAATTTGGCTAAGAATAACAAAGCCATATCCTGCACATACAAAAAAATTTACCCAAAATATATTTTTTGAAATCTTCATATCTTTAGATTTTCATATTTTAAGAAAAAATTTAGAAAAAACTCTAAACAACAAATCCAACTGAAGCTGCAACCTTCTATCTAGTGTCATAGATGGGTTATAACTCCAAATGCTAAGTATAATAGCATTTTGGAAAGCCTTTCTAACTGTTTAACATTTGTTCAAATTTCAACTCATCTTAAACTATTGTTTAAAACAATGCAGATTTAAAATAGCTGTTCTTCTCCTCTTTTGAAAACTCATTACTACCTCTTTAAATCTCTATAACCTTTGTTTCAAAATTCTCACATAAAAGTATGATAACAAATTGGAAAGCTAATACAATTGAATACAATCTTTAAAATTTTCATTATAGATTTAATTCAATCTGTAAATTTTAATCAAACAAAGTTTGAGTCTGAGTATTTCAAAGAGCACTCAACTTCTCAATTTCTAAACATTATAACTCTTCAAATAAAAATTCTAATAGAAAAAGTAATAACAATTTCAAAAATTGGTACAACAATCTATAATTCTTTAAATCTTAAGAAATAATCTTTGAACTATCTAAAGAATATGGCGTTTCAAAGTTTTGGCATTTTTCTAACAAATAGGCAGCCAACCTGCAATCCTTTACATCTTCATAACTTTTTCTTTGAAGTTCCAAATATCTAAATTAAAAACTTTTTAGAAAGTTAAGAGCAAGATAAACAAATTGTGTAAATTTTGTTGCAAAATTATAGACGGATTGTAAGTTATAACTTGTCAAAGTCTTTGTTTTTCTTCATAATTTGACTTTTAAACTCCAAAATTCAAGTACTCATAACATTAGCATCTCAATTCCAAATCAAACATGCAAATTGTGAGCCTCAAGATTAACACCTTAAATAAAAAGCTTACTTTTTATTTTGCATTTAGCATTTTTTGTAATATAAAGCATAAAAAAGACCTAAAAAATAGTTAAAGCTAAATTTTAAAAAATTAGATGTACATAGATATTTTATATATTTTTTACTATCTATTTTTTATTTTTTTATAAATTAAAAATAGTTAAAAAATAAAACTATAAATAGCATGATAGGAGTAGAGCCAATTTTTAATCGGCCAGGATTTAAGAAAATTGGACTAAAAATAAAAGTTTGTGTAAATGTTGTAGAATCCCATGGGAGGTTCTACAAAAATTTTCGGAAATTTTTTGATTGTTAGATCACCCTCATTGGACGGTCAACTACTGAAATTAATGATCAAATTTTTTTAAAATATTTTCAATTAGCTGTAAAATCCTACAAAAAATTGGAATGGATTATTCTGTGTTAATAAGACACTTCAACAAATTTGGAGGCATTTTGAGCGCGGGAATTATCTCAACGGGCGACGACGGACGACCTCAGGAGCTCTACGTGTGAAAACTGCGTTGACTGTGATTCCGGGAGACTCCAAAGTCCAAATTTGACAAGTGAAGAGTGATTTTGTGTTTTCACAAACTTTTTGAAGAAATTGGTGAAGTTAAAATTTTGAAAAAAATTATTTTCAAAATTTGCAGTTTTACCTTCTATATTTTGACAAATTTCAAATTTTTAAAGTTTTAACTATCGGAATTAAGAGTTTTTGATATCTAAACCAATTAATTTTGGCATTATGAAGTCAATGGCACCATTTATATGTAATTTGGAGCTTTTCTTCAAAATTTATCTTGTAACTCTGAATTATTATTATTAAAAAGTTCGAGAATTGGAAGATAAAAGAGTTATAAAGCCAAGGACCACTCTATGGATGAATGAAAGATCATTGGATGGATTAGTATATAGTGCATCCTTTCTCCTTCATTCTCACCCTCTTGTTTCATTTTTAGTTTTGCAATTTCAAGTTTTGGGTTTTCTTTGTATTTTGGTGTCCATGTGGTGTTTTTTGAGATTTTTTTGGTGAGTCTTGTTCCTAGAAGAACGTGGAGATCCCTTTTAGGTTACTAACCTTAAGTTTTGAAGTCAATTGTTTTTTACTTCTTGTGGTTGTGCTTTGTGGGGCAATTAAACTCCATATGTGTTAATTTAAGGGTTTTTAGTGTCATATATTAACGACTAGGAAGCTCTTGGCCGAGACCTGGTAATGCCGTTGTTCAAGAGCTTCTAGAGTCTCTGTCATAAGCTTTTATTATCTAATGATTAATGTTGAGGTTATTATACTAACTTTGTGTGCAATTTAGTACTAACCCTTTTATTTTGACTGTGTGTGATTTTGAATTGTTACTAACATAAGAGAACCTCTAGCAAATTTTTGCTAAAATTAGATTTATTTGTGTATAACTTAGTATTAATCCTTCCATTTTGAGTATATCTTGGTTTTAGATTGTTACTAACAGAGGAAAATCTCTAGCAACTTCTCGCTAAAATTACATTTATAGTTTGGGAAATATAAAATTAAAGGAAACCTCTCGTAAAAATTTGCTAGAATTAGAAAATTTAAGTGTAAACATTTGCTTTAGTGGAGGGGATTATATCTCTCTTCTAAAATCCTTTTCCAAGTGTTGGTACTTGTATACAAGTATTTTGGCTTTCAATAGTGATTTGGATTCAATAGTATTTATACCTAAGTTACTTTCTCAATAGTATTTATATCTAAGTTATTCTCTCAATAGTAATGGTATCCAAATCTCTTTTCCAATAGTATAATTAAAAGCATTTGAGAGGCTCAAATATCGACAGCATTAAAAGTCTTTCGAAAGCATTCAAAGTCTATTTGAAAGAACAAAAATTCATAAAAATTTGGATGCTGGAGGGGCTCAAACCTTGAACCTCTGAGTTCCAAGCTGGAAGTTTTATCCGATGGCTAGACTGTTGGCACTAACAGCCCTAGCTGTGCTAAAAAATGATGGTTTTAATGTTTACGTACATTTGCAATTATCAACTTTCCTCACAAACGACAAGCCAACCAATAACCCTAACGGACGAAGAGCCAACGGACGCAACAAACGAATGACAAAAGGCGGACAAATGGCGGCCTCAATGAATAAAAAAAGAAAAAGCGAGTGGTGGGATTCGAACCCAAAACCCCTGAACTGTGAAGCAAGTGCCTCGACTGAGGACAATGGGCTGGCAACCCTTGCCAGCCGCTCTAGTGACTAGAAAAGAACCAATAGTCAATTTATACAATTGCACATCTATTTCCTTCCTTTACGTCGCGCGACGGGCAGCGTAGCAAGGCCCAACAACTGCCGACGGCCATTAATTACAAAGGCCAGACCGATTTCTTTTGTTCCAAAGCTTTGAACTTCAAGATCTTCAAACAAAAGCTCTTGAATCTGCCAATTTGCTAGGCTTAATCATAATTAGCAAACTTTTAATCAAGAATTAATAAAATAAAATAAAATAAAAATATAAAGAAAAAAGAGAAAAGAGTGAATTTTCCTTTTAGCAATGGTTTGATTTTGCTTTTCCATGAAGCTCAGAGATGTGGTGTGAGTTGTAGACGAGGTAGAAATAGAGGTATGATCCTTCACCTTTACGTTAAGTTTTTATCTTTTTGTATTTTAAATTTAAGGTTTTTTTAAAATTTAAATTGTCAGATGTTTAAAATCTTTTAAACTTTTAAAGAGAAATCTTTTTAAAATTGAAGTTTGTTCATTGCTTAGAAGGTAGTAGCTAGAACTAACATATTTTATTCATTTATATTTTATTTATTATTTATTTTGCTTTACAACCCAGTTGTGTTTATATATTCTTTATGGATAGAGGAAAAAACACTCACACAAACTCATTTCAAAAAAGTAATTGCACAAAATAATAACTCTTTAAATTTCAATTCAAAATATTTCATACGCAATATATTGTTTCTCCATAAAGTTGCAAGTTACTCTTTTTATCCGAACTTTGACTTACGCACTCACCCTTCAATACACTAAAGAATCTCTCATTCTACTTTTTAACTCTACTCAAGATAAAAGTGGACCACATCAACCCATACTCATCTAATTTGTAACTGCACCAAAGATTCATATCTATTTTTCATTTTACACTTTCTAAATTTATTTCAGTTCATTAATAATCTTATTTTAAAAAAATCAAAATACGTGGGCTTTTAAAATATTTAAATAAATACATGAAATTAAAAATTGTAAAATAAATATTACCATATAACAACTACATGCTCTTGCAAGCATACAAAAGTGTTGGACGCTTATTTTCAATTGCAAAGTCATGGACTGGGCTAACTGGAGAAATGATCGTTTTTGGCCGCCTGCCGGTCTAGATTTGAAATCAATTGAACTAGTCGAGCGGTGATGGCGGCTCACAACTTGACAAACTAGTGAGGCAAAAAAATATTCATCTAATTTGCTACCTACTTCATTGAACTGTACATGCAATAAGACAGTGCATCGCCTTTGTATCCACGGCTGCTGCGTTATCATCAAATCGTAGTTCTCGCTACGACCAACTATTTTTTCTCGACTCTTTATTTATTGAAATCCAAACAAATCTAAGTTATAAACATATATTTACATGATGAAGACATCTCAATCATGACAACGGTACAAAACAAAGCAAAAAGATAAAGCTAAAGCTCAAAAACCAAAGATTAAGACGGAGAGATGAGTTGTTTAAGTTAAGAAACTTCTCAATCTCAATTCTTATATATAGTCAAGGATTAAAAATTTACCGTCAAACTTTGAAAATTGTTTAAGAAATTTTCACAAGTTTCACAATTGCTTAAGAAGTTTTTTGTATAACTTAAAAGATGCTTAAGTTGCTTCTATTAGGTAGAAAATTTCTTGAGATGCTTCCAATCTTTTAGAACTTTCTATGAACTTTTAACCTTTGGAATATTTTAGAACTTTCTAAATGTAGCTAACACATTCTACAATTTTCTAATATCTTTTAATAGATTTGATGCTTTAGTAGTGGTTAAATTGTTTATGTCCATAACACCAAAACACTATAAATATTTTTAATATAACACTTGAAAATATATGATAAATTCTAAATATGCTCCAAGCATATCTCTATTTGTTTCAACACTATAATACCTACGTTCACAAACTTCAAATTGCATTTTTTCCAAATAACCTTTATGTGGATGAAAATTTAAAAAAATGTAGTAGCAGTATTTTCACTAAAAGTGACTATATTTAGATCTGTTGAATCAGCTACAATTAACATTTAAATTTGTACAATTATAAGTTTAACTAGTAACTCAATGCAAGAAATATCAATAAATTTATGTAGAAAAATCGTCTAAAAAATTGAACAATATAAGATATTCACCAAAAAATAAAGCATATAAATGTTTTTAAAAAACCTTAATTTGTTGAATATAATAATAGTAATATTGTCATCTTTTAATATTGGTCTATCACAAAAATAAACTAAAAAACTCTCTAAACTATACTAAAAGACCAAAATTGTAGTCAGCTTAATAAATAAAAAGTGTTTTGAAATTTTTGTAGATTTTATTAGACTTAAATAATTCTTTTTATAAATTTTGCAAATAAAAACTTTCTTCTCACAAATTTCTTGAAATGTATAGCTATTGAACTTATTAGTATCTATTTCAGTAGATTAGAAGGAACAATCATTCTTTGTAGCTGTATATAAAGAGGCCAAATTTAAAAAATACCTTTAATTTCAGTTGTGATAAAACTCTACATCTAAATCTCACCATTACGGCTACTCCATTTGAACCAAAACCCAAGAATTTCTTGAAATCCTATCTCCAATATTTTAAAATAAATATTAGAGTAGTATGTATAAGAGTGACATTTGTTTTACGGCACACACATTCAACCAATTTTAAATACACATATACAAGTATCATTTTATTAATGCAAGTAGCAAAAACTACCATATGACATGTAATAGAGATATTTGTAGATTTAACTATTATTATGTCAAAATACTTAGAGTTTTAAACTGCGTTAATTTTTTTAAAATTACATTTGATATTTAAAAAGTTAAATATGAACGTAATTTTTCATCATGATATAGGTTTTTAATGATATATGCATTTAAAAACACAAGTAGCTTACACAAACATGAAAAAGTATAAAATTATATTGCTTCTTTACTAATAAAATAAATAGTTTTTAATAGAGCAAGTATAGTATTATCACATGTCTTACTAGTTTCTAATACAACCTTCTCCATGACTTATTTACCAGTTTGCATGCTCCAAGTTATCTTTTCTGTATTCATCAAAACTAGTATGATTTTGCAAAGCTGAAATTTTTATATTTACTGATTTTTTTTTGCATAAACATTTTTATCACATTTTAATCTATATGTCTTATGAAATATCTTACTTTTTATAGTGTTAATTTGCAACCAATCAAATTAAATTAACCAAATAATTTTTGATAATTTTGATGTTTATTTAACATAATTTATAGTTTTTATTATTCTTAGATGAAGTAATGGATTCATGAATGTAGGTTGTATCATTTTCTCTTTTCGTTGAATCCAAACATAATTTTGGTGTTTTTTCTAAGCCTAGCCATGGTTATTGAGTATTTGAAATTCATTTAAAAAAATAGAGTATAGAAAACATCTTACAGAAAATAATAACAAAATAAAAAATTAAAGGTTTCAAAATTAGAATTTCAAAAAGTACAGAGGTATTTAAAAAAATAAAAAAATAAAAAGAAGATTTCACCCAATTAATTGGCAAATTGGCAATAGCTATACCCTAACATTGAAGAGTTCCGACCACGCATCAAATGCTCTATTCTTTTTTTGCAATATCTAATTTGAAACAACAAACCAATACAAGAACTTAATAACATTAATCTGAGTATAATGAAAAATGTATCAGTATTATGTATTGGTCCAAAATATCTCAAACTATATTACACAAATGTGAATATATTCTTAATCATTTCTAATGTCAAAATTTAGTTGAGAACTTGTATCAAATGTCAAAATCTTAATGAAAAATTTCAAATACTCTAATTCAAGAAACTTGTAACCCTAAAATATTCTTTTTGTTAAGCTTTTATCTTTTAAGATTTGTATGTTTTTTCCAATGATATTTTGTAAATTAGACATTTGTACGGCTTATTTTTTATTTATGTTTAGGAGGATTTTATATATGTCTACATTCAATTTGATAAGGTTTTTTGTTCTACTATTTTTAAACTAATGAAAAAAATCATTAATATCACTAAGTTAAAAATTTTATATTCCGTTATTTTTAGGAAATTGATATGTGCACACCGGGGGTTGATATTAGCACACCCCCTTTGAGGTAAATTGTAAATTTCTACCATCAAAAATCTAAATTTGAGAATTTTGAATTCAAATTTGGACTCAGAGACCGTGGTTTACTCTAAAACCTTGAAAAACGTTGCAATAGAACAACACCCAATGAAAAAGTTTTTTTTTTTACAAACAAAAGTTAAAGTAACACTTTCTTCCCTAGATAAGTTTTTTCATTGGGTGTTGTTCAATTGCAACCATTTATATGATTATGGAGAAATCCATGGTCTCTTAGTCCAAATTTGAATTCAAAATTCTCAAATTTAGATTTTTGATGGTAGAAATTTATAACTTACCTCACAAGGAGGTGTGCAAATATCAATCCTTTGATGTGCACATATCAATTCCCTATTTTATTATATTCCATTTTATTTTATTATGTTTTCAAAATATTCGTAGTTTTCTATTTTTATTTATTTAGTTTGTCATATATACTTTTCAAATAATTTAATTCATTACATAAGTAACAATCAATCAATTCAATAATTCAATTCATATATACAAAGAACAACCAAAAAAATATCTTTCAATTTTGTTCAAAGTTTTTGCAATTTATTCACAGACAATTTGAAAATTTCTAAGCCTAGGACATACACTACTAATAGTGTAGTCCATTTAACTTTGTTTCTTTTTTAGTTATATACCTTCTTATAAGAGCACATCTTTTTATATCCAATTTAATTACATCAATTTAAATATGATTTAAACTAAAATTTACTTTTTGATATCTTTTCAAACTTGATTATAAAAATTAAATGCGTTCATATTAAAAGAAACTATAGGACAAAAAAAACATCAATTTTTTGCAGTACATAGCAAAATTAGCAATTTTGTTGTGTCGTTTAGAACAATTAATTTTGATTTTTTTACAATTTTTTATTTAAGAGCATTGATAATTTTTAGTTGCATATAAATATGGATAATTAAAATTGTGTTAAAAGAAAGGGAAAATTGTATGGATACCCCTGAAGTTTGTGATATTTGCACAAATAACCTAGCTTTTTCAATATTTGCACAAATACCCCTTGACCGGTTGACTTCTTTCATTGTGGTTTCTTTCTGCGCCTTCTTTCTTGTTGATGCTAAAAATAGGCTTTCTTGTTAATGTGAAGAGTTGCAAGAGAACACAAATGGCCTTGTGCTGGTGTGAAAGATTGAAGCTTTGCACATCTCCACGCCCCCACCGCTCCGAGGCATCACGGACGAGGCTCAAGTGCTCTTGGGAAACCCTCTCTACGGCTACATACCAACACTTTTGTTCTCCAAAAAATTCAAAACTAACATGTGAATAAAAATTTGCAAATATTGCTATTTTCTTCTCCTATTGCTGGCATTGGGGGGTTTATTTTTCATGTTCCGACAACCAAAATCAACAAGGGATTGGATCAGGAAGAAAGAGCAAACTCAAAACCAACCTATCAATAAAAACTTGCAAATATCAATATATTCTCTACTGCTGCTGGCATTAATATTGTAAAACATTTCCACATTGGTTCAAAGAATTTAGGCCATCTAGTTTTTAAAAAAACTTGAACTTTGTAGTACAACAATAGAAATTTACACACAGAGCTACAAGGAGCAATACTTTCTAGAAGGCCCTACTTTAGTGCTGTCCAGGCAGATTTTCAGCGTTATTACCCTACAGCCTGTGCCACAACTCACATGAGGCACATACACCCAGGAAAGTTTCATAGCTTCAAGAAAGCTTCAGCTTTGTAACTTGTTATTTGTGTCACTTCAGAAAGAAAACACTTGGGAGGGTGGAGAGACCTTGCAGCATGGACAGTTAACAAGTCTTAAGGAAACAAAACTTGTTGGTCGTAGGGGGTGCAGAAGAGCATGATGTCGTTGGGCTACGCTCCTCCATTGAGACACCAAAGGTGGAGGAAGGCCTTCATATTGCAACACTACAACCCGTAGTTCCAGTTTCAACAAGAGCTATGAGAGAGTATTAGAGCATTTCCATTGACATGGCCCTCCAAAACTACTTTAGAAGTTAAAAATGCTGCAACTAGATAAAATGACTTGCAACTCCAGACATTAGGAATTCAGAAGTTAAATATAGGGAAAATTTCATGGATAACTCCCAAGTTTGGAATAATTTCATAGATACCTTTGCTCTTTTTGAAATTTCACAAATACTGTTGGACCAACCTTTTCAAATGTTTTTTTTTCTGCATGCTACTTTCCTTCTCTCTTTGTGCACGCATTACTTTTTGCTTGTTATGCTTGCGCACAATGAAGAAAGAAAGTGGCATGCACAACAATAAAAACGCTTCAAAAGGTTGGTCCCAGGGTATCTAAAAAATTCCTCAAAAAGCAGGAGTATCTATGATATTATTCCAAACTTGAGAGGTATCCATGAAATTTTCCCTTAAATACACATGTAGTCCGTCTCTCAGAATAATGACCTTGCATCTTGCTTAAGGTAGGAGCACCCATAAACATCAAACTAAAGGTTTTGAACATGATGACTACTAATAAACAACTAGGAAATTATAGAATCCTATTAGGAACAACAAAAAAAGTTTGTACTTTCAAATGTATTATTTGGATACTATGAAAATAAGTTGTGAATTTTTAAAGAGCAAATTGCCATTGCACCCATAACCACTTCTAAGATTTCATATTCACATGTTGTACATCCTTGTCATTACATCTATTCACTTTCACAAATTGTCAAAGATTTCAGAGGTGATGATTATGAGGACACTGATGCTTATGGGTGTTTGTACCTTACATCTTCAAGAAAGTACCAGATGACTCCACTTGACACCAACAATAAGTAACCAACATATAGATTGGCTATGTGTACTTCAACAAGAAATATCACTAGTGTAAACCCCCCTCAAAAACAAACAAATATGCTGAAAAAGAAAATATAGCAAAGGTTGGAATTCCATCCTCCAAGTTGTTTGAAATTGTATCTCAACATTGTGTTTGTTTGTACTCTTTCAAAGGGGGTTTTTTACACACGTGACATGATTATTAGTTTTCAGTAAATTTAGATCACCTCTAGGATCTCGAATATCATAAAGGCAATTTTGCCGAGGATTCATGAAGAGATCTTCCTCTCATTAGAGTGATCACATCAATCATAGAGACAATTCTTGATATGATGTTACCCAAAACCTCTTGAAACAGTCTAATTCTACTCAAAAAGTCAATCACGCAAAAAGTTGTCTTAATTTTACAAACTTTGATGATGAGTCCTTTTAAAAAAAATACTATTCACAAAGGAGTTTGGAGAGCATTATTTAGAGAAGAATGGCTTATTGAAGCTGGGTAAATCACTTCCCCACAGAGTTGCAGTTTTAGGGTTTTGAGTCTTAGACCATCCAACAAAAAAGCCACAGCTGAAAGAGTTGTTGCATCTACTGGGGTCGGTGATAGCCTTCATATCCTTTTCTCCCAGAGTGGTCTTCAGCAATGCAGTCCCGTGTATGTCACCCTTCTCTTCCCTCTTTGCAAAGAATAGTGTATAGAATGCTGGGATGTCCCAAGTCTCTTTTGTATCCAATTTGATCAACCAATCACTAAGTTTCATCAAAAACAAAAATCTACTGATGGGGCTTGAGCTTTCTCAGTCACCCAAAACAATTGAATCAAAACAATACAGATCAAAAGAGAGTATATGTTTCCATCACATGCATGCTCTTACCACTGCACAATACTGCCCAGATGTCCCTGCTATAATACAACAATTTCAAAAATACTAGTTACAAGTCCACTCAAGAGTCTTTTGCAATAAAGTATGCAATCATAGGGGTTGCAACAAGTGAAATCAACAAGCGGTAAGTGGACTTGGGAGGAACAATTAGTCACCTAAACAAGAAACAAATTAATAAGAAAAATAGATTCCTAGGAAGCTCTCATGTTGATTAACTGGCAATGCCTACAGATCTTGCATTCTAGAGCAAGCTTGCATAAATGTGGATTGCTTCATGTTCTTCAACACAAAACTCAGAGCGCTCTTATTGTTGAAGAGGTCTTTGTCGGATATCAGAAGCCCATTTCCAATTACAATGTTCTTGTAATAATGACTTTTGAACTTGTGCAAGTACTTTTGATCCACATAGTTGTCGGAGTGGCGAACTTGGAGTACACCTTTTGCAACTTCCTGGGTAGGGCCTTGGGCATGATGGAGTAGATGGAGTAAAGATCCGGTTTGGCAATTGCAAGCATTCAGTCACTTCTAGCATATGCAAAAGTATTAGATTTTTTGAAAAGAAGAGAAAGCATCAGACATTCATTACAAAACAAAATAAATATCTCAAAATAAGCTTCAAGCAAAACTAGAAATTGACTTGATTGATGAAGTTATTGCAAAATATAGGTTGGAATTCTCCAAGCACATTGTCTAAAGTGGTTTTTGTTTTTACCTGGCATATTTAGGCATTCTAGCAATAGGAATTGACCTTGTGCTCCACATTGCAATTGAAAGATCGCTTGCCTTCCTTCTGAAATTTAAAAGTTTTCAAATAGGTGCACGGCATGTACGACACAAATGACCTCTTTCTCCACATCAGCTACAGGTAAATGATTGCTTCTTGCGTCAGATGTCTTTTGTTTGTATACGCTTCTTTTTTGGACATCTAGGAGGCCTACGCGCTAGTGGTGGTTTGCAATGGGATACATCGAAGCCTTTGTCCTCTCCATCAAATCCATAAACATCGTTAATAGTCCTCAACTCTTGCAATGCAATAGGTTCAATTGTATGCGCATAAGTTTCTTAGTAACTTGTACCTGTAAAAAAAGATCCAACATACTTATGCACTCGCTCTTTGCGATGTAAGATTGCACCAGCAGCATGGGCACATGGAATGTCACTTTGCTGTCACACTTGGCATGTGCAAGAGCGGTCATCAATTTTCACTACATTGTTACCATGACACAATTTCATACGTGTTTGCATTTGTTTGAAAAATTTGATATAGCCGAGCATTTTGTACAGCTTTTTATACCTCACGCTCAGCAAATGTGCAAAGCCCACCTATTGGCAAAAGCAAAGCTTGTTCACTATGCTTGGTAAACCAAAGCATTAACTCACAACAAATTGTATTAATCATAAGTAGAATATTTTGATCACGTGCTGACAATAGCCATGCGTTGAGAGATTATGCGATATTTGATGTCAAATGCCCAAAATGTTTACCAAGAAAAAATGCAGTTGCCCAAAATTGCTTTGGAGCGTTTTGTTCCAACCATGGACGTGTCTGTCAATTAAATCAAGAGCAACAATGCAATAAATTTGTAAGATGAGGCATATAGCAATGTGCAAGTTGAAAGAATAAAAAAACATAATTACTCAATGAATTTATAAAATGAAAGATGTAATATGAAGCATTGTTTACTTCTTTGTTTATCTTGTTAATGTTGACTATATATTCTTCAAAAAGAACAGAAGATTGTGCATATGCAGCTTTCCACAAATGTGCAACAAGTTGCACATTTTTGAAAGTACGTCGAACGTTTTTAGCCAAGTGACGCATGCAAAATGCATGGTGAGAGTTTCCAAAGGTCACACTCACACCTTCAACAAGATTTTTTAGTTGATTTGACAAAAAAGTCAGTTGAGGCAAGGTGGTACAATTAGCCAATAGTGCAACTTGCAAGTTAGCAAGGAACCACATCCAATTGGTATCATTCTCTGCTGCAACCACTCCAAAACAAAGAGGAAAAATGGAACCTTTTGCATCAAGTGCAATTGCACATAAAAGCACACCAATGTACTTTCTTTGGAGGTGAGTTCTGTTAATGGCTATCACAGGCCTGCAATATTGAAAACCTACTAAAAAAGGGCCAAATGCAACAAACAAACATGAAAAATGATTGTTGTCCAATTCAAGATTTGCACTCGTTGCAAGCATTATAGCTTCTAAAGTTTTACAATATTGACCAAGCTTATAATAAGCATCTTCATGTGATCCAATGGCTTTGCTCACTGCTATTTCACAAGCCCTCCATGCCTGATCATATGAGACAGATACACCAAGGTCTTGCTGTATGTCGTTAACAATCTATTTTGGAGAGTAGTTCATAGTTTCACGTACCTTGTCACTGATTACTGTTGCAACAAATGAAACTGACACATGTTTGTTGTCAAGGTGATTGATGCCAGTGCATGTATGTTGTGGCTTCAAAGATTTGATTATTGTACGTGGTCCGCATGCAATGTCCTCTAGTGAGGCATGTAATTGCCAACCGTAGTCTTTGAGGCAACAAGTAACCGTGTACCTACTAGAATCAGCTGCTATGGTGCGCATTTCAAAGCATTGAGAAATTGTTGCCCTCATAACATACTCACAAAGCTCTTGTATAGATGCAAATCCTTGGCCAACTTTCAAAGTTTCCATATTAACAATCGCAACAATTTGTGTCACGAACATGAATTTTGTATCATAAATAATGTAAAAATAAAACAAAATGGAAAAGACTCTAATATATGCAATGTGAAAGCAACAAAATGAAAACAAGAGTGTAAGAAGTAATTAGTCATTAACAAATGAAAAAGGAGAATTCATTGCCAATAAGTGTGTAAAATATTAGAAATTGCTTTTTAAATAGCTTGAGATGAGAGACACAGACACTATGTGATTGAAATCGAATGCATTAAAGATTCATTGGCTTAATGTAATCCTAAAAATGCAATAAAATGAATTCTCTAATGATGGAGTCAATAGGAATTCAACTGGAGTCTAGTTATTTAGTCCACAAGAAAAGATAAAATTCTGCAATTCCTCCTAAAATACGTCACATTATCTTTCATCATTTTGCTCAAGACTAAAGAAAGGGCTTTTCTTTGTCTACAAATGTGCCATGTTCTATCTCAATTTAGGGTTTAACTCAATTGACGTTACACATTATGCTCATATTGCTTGTACACAATAAAAAGGTTCTTACTACGATATATTGTCCATTATTTGTGTGAGACATTGACATATGCTTCGATCAAGACCTACTTATTGCCAAGATTACAACATGCGAGAAATACCACTATAATTATGAGCATTTAGAATTTTGTCTTACAAAATACTGCTTGATGGATAGTCCAAATCAACGATTTGGAAACTAGCTAAATTTTGCAAGATTGCTACCAAGAAAATTTAAGCAACTAAAAAACTTTTCAACTTTACAATGTTGAATTTGAAAATTTTAGCTTTCTTGCAGTGTTTTAAGCCACTTGAGCTAGAACTTAAAATAATATTTTGGGATCAGTACTTCAAATGCCAGACTAGTGTGGATTACAAAGTTCATAGAAGAATCAGATTAGCGTCCTGAAAATTGTTTTCTAGGCAATTCACAATAAAAAACCTAAACCATGCAATTGGAGTAGGAAATGATGTTAATCATCAACAAATGAAAATTCAATGGTGCAATGAAATGATACCTCAACGATCCCTCAAATGTTCAGAGGGTTGAGGATTAAACTTGAGCCGATTAACTTGCCCAATGACACTACAATCAGCTTGGGCAGAAAAGCATTTCCTGGAAATACTGCAAGCACAAACAAAAGGAGGCTGTGAAGTATGAGGAAGCCACACAAGTGTTTCAAGATTCACAAAAAACAACAAAATTGAAGGATTACAAAGTCAAAAACTGTAAAGAATAGGCGTACGAGAATTTTCAGAAATTTGTGAGATTCCAGCATCTGTTCTTGGAGAGCAAAAGTGTTGGTGATGCATCTGTAGAGAGGGTTTCCCAAGAGCGTTTGAGCCTTGTCCGTGATGCCTCGGAGCAGTGGGGGCATGGAGATGTGCAAAGCTTCAATCTTTCACACCAGCAGAAGGCCATTTGTGTTCTCTTGCAACTCTTCACATTAACGTGAAAGCCCCTTTTTAGCATCAATGAGAAAGAAGGCGCAGAAAGAAACCGCAATGAAAGAAGTCAATTGGTCAAGGGGTATTTGAGCAAATACTGAAAAAGCAAGGATATTTGTGCAAATATCACAAACTTCAGGGATATCCATAAAATTTTCCCTAAAAGAAATTACTTGTAACTCTAATTATGAAGCTGAATGAGGCATATGTCTATTAAAGGCAAGCACTTGAGGAAAAGCTATCAAATTTTAGTGACAATTACAATGGACTGCAAGAAACATAAATATTTATGTTATCTGCCAAAACGCAAAATGTAGAATAATTCAAATTGATTGTTGAAAATAATGTTGGTACATTGGCCAAAAGTGAAAATACGTTAAGAAATAAAAATGAGCGTATTGCTCAAATGTAAAAGTTGTGGGTCACAAAGCAGTGCAGCAAGAATTGCATCGATTTTGTGAGCATTAATAAACAACCATGTGAGCATGCAAAGTTGGCTAGATGAGTTTTTTGCTTCACCTTTAATAAAACTTCATGTTTGAAAAGATACACGTATGAATGCTATCACCCTCTCAAAGCTTGCACATGATTTCCTTCCATACTTTGAATGCATCCAAAGACCAAATCTTATATTTCCACAAAACAAAATCTCATATTTCCACAAGACCAAATCTTATACTTCCACAAGACCAAATCTTACACTTCCACAATATCAAATCTGTTAATTGCAAAAGGTAAATCTTAAAACAAATCAAACAAAACTCTAGATTTTTTTTGAAAAACCTCAATTCTTTTGGATTTTTTTGCTCAAACCTCCTCAAAGGCTTGGATAGAACAAAACCCTAAAAAGACACTATTGAAGTGTTCAAAAACAAAAATTGATGAATTTCTAAAAGCCATCAAAGTCGACAAGCAATGAGTCGTACAAAGCTTTGGAAATAAGAAAGGCCATTCAAAAATTCAGTAAAGTATTTCATGATATGCTTTGAAATGTATTTGTGGTTAGGTTTTATTAATATAGTTAAAATATATGCAGATGGTTATTTTGCTCATAAATTATAGATGATTGTTGTCATTGTTTTCTAGCCCTGAACGTGTACCTAATAAATTCTTTGATTATCAATAATTGTGGGGTCTCTTAAAGTTGAAAGATAGTGTGTTGTAAATGGCTAAAGGAAAACATTAGTATTCTACTAGGAGATCCTATACTTCAATATTTACTTTTCAATTCTTATTGCAATGTGAATTTGAAATTTGTAGAGGTATTTTGTTCCATTAGAGCCTAATAACCACATGTAATGTTTTTGAATTTTTGTTTATATCCTTATCATAACATCAATACGACATTTGGCTTTTTGGTTTCAGATTTGTGTCGCAACAGTCATGAGGGGATGAAAGAAACTAGGGCCACTCATTAAACAACATAATGGCTAATATGTTTTAACACATCATTTTGTGCTTTGTTTATGATTTTTGTTTATTGTTTAATTGTTTTTTAGAAAGGTTATTCCTTGAAGGCCTTTAATTTATTTATTCATTTCTTGGTTTTGTTGATGTCTTGATTTTTCTTTTGGCCTCTTTTTTTCCACCTTGGTTTTTTGTTGTTCTTCATGTAATTGGTGTTTCTCTATTTATTGTTTATAAATTTAAAAAAAAAAAACGTCTAGAATTGCAACACTTAAGTGTGTATCAAGTGAGTGTGTATTCTGAAGACACTCACTATAGTTGTATTTTGATTTAAGTTTTCATTGCTTGTCATAGTTAACTAGCCTTTTAATTTTGATTTTTTAATAACTAGTACAAAACTTAGCATTCATAAAACTCCAAAAATTTATGTTAATCGTCATATTTATTAAAAATTTAGGTTTCTTTTTTGTAAAGTATTGAGTTAACTGTTCATTTTGTATAATGTGAGGGGAAATGTGTAAAATCCACACACCTTCAAATCTTCCAACCAAAAAATTATAAATGATTTATTCTTGTGAGTGTTTGCACTTTTAAAGTTGTTAATATGCTTGAATCTTGCTTGAAATATACTTCTATTCTTTAGTAATTTAGATTCCTTGGTAAATTTTGGTCATAACCTTAGTAACATAAATACAACTTTCAAACCATTGATTTGTTTTAACAAGATTTTGTATATCTGGAATTCCACTTTTTATTTCAAAAATAATTTGAATGATTATTTTTCAGCTCAATGTATTACAATCAATTAATAATCTTGACAATTTTTTTTGATGATAATGATTTTTGTACTTTATGATATTGCAGCTTCCTTATTTTGTTTAGATGTTTGCATCAATCAAGCACGCAACAATGTTTGAGCCTTAAATATCAAGTGAGCCAAAAAACGGTTTATGAATTGTGAAACATAGCTTTTTCTTAAAATGCATAAGATGTTTTGTTCATGTGTTTATTTATTAACTAACTTCTTGAATGCATAAATTGTTTTTTGATGTGAACGGGCCCACAATTAAGGACTACAATTTTTTTTGTGAAAGATGATATTTTTGTCCTAAATCACAAACAATGTACTTTTAATGGGTTTGATAACTTCTACCTCTTTCTTTCTAATATAAGTATTTTTCATGAGGATGCCTTATTTTTAACTTAAGCTCAAGTATTTAAATAAAGCTTATAAAATAAAATTTGTATTTCAAATTGAAAACTAGGTCAATTTTAAGAATTAAGTGTGTTGTTGCTATATGAATAAGGGCTAATAAGCATGGTCTTTTGAATGTAGAAACTTGGTTTGCATTGTGATATTATGTTATTATGTATGCTTACAATGAATTTTAAGTGTATTAAAAATTATATATATATATGAGGTGAATTTCTTGCATTACTTTTTTTAAATGTCATTACCCTTTTGAATATTTACAAGAAATTGTGATAGTTAATCCTTTAGGATCCATAATATTATAGATACTATACCTAAATGCATTAGATTCTAGTGGTTTTTTCCACCAAAGTTAATGCCACCATAAATGTAATGGTTTAATATAAACAACAAATCATACAATTTTATTCTTAATTCAAGTGAAGACATTTTGTCAAAAATAAAGAATCTTCAAACTATGGAACTGAAAGATTTTTTGTACATTAGAATTATAAAACACACACTCAAAAATAAAAATTTGGAGGTTGTGATTTTTTTGTATTTAACCCCTAAACTCCTAAAGGGGCAAGGGCAAAACATAGGTGTGTTATAAAATGACATTTTTGTAACTTTAAAGAAAGGTTGCTACAAAAAAGAAAGCAAGAATCAGGATCTTCAATAATTATCCATATGGTCAAACATTCAAAATTTGTTTTGGATTCATATTTAATGAATTTAGAAGCATTTATCATTTAATATTCATCATAGTTACAAATTTTATTCATTGAATTTAAAATTTGGTAAGATTGGTTAAAACTAGACATTATATTCAAAACTTCAAACTTGCAATCATTTTGAAGGAAAGAACATCATTAGTTTTCCAAAGTAGTAAATTTTGTAGCACTAGCAAATGTTGAAGTGTTTGTCTTTGAAAATTTCTCCTTCATGGAGTTTAATTTGGATTGACGTGATTCATATTTGGCTGGAAAGTAGACTTGCTTTCCTATATTAACCCCTAAACGGCCCAAAAGCCCTTTGCAGCCGCATGTATAATTGTATGTACAATTGTATGTATAGACATATTTGAGCTGCTTTGAGGGCTTTCCAAAAAAAATTATGCACCCACCATCATACAACCCTTCAATATGTATGGTTGTAACACTTAATTTCTGGTTGATTCAAACTTCAAAATATTGGTTACAATTGTATTTGGTATAGTATCTCTAGAGCCCAAAGGCCCTTCAAGGGTTAATTAGTTTTGTTTTTTTAAAAAAAAATTCATTTTGGGCACCTCAAAAAAAGAGTAGCAACCAAAAAATGGTCAATTGGGCGTTTAGGAGTTAACATATTTTTGGTAAATTTTTAAAACTATCAATCAAAGATGTTTATCATTGCCTCATACAATCACTTGTTTATTGCAATTTTTCATATCATAAACAAACTTACACATCATTATTGTGAATTTTATAAGTGAAAACAATTTCACTATACACAAGTTAAGACAAAATTTTATAAATTAAAACTTGAAAGGAAATTGATATACTGATCAAGATCAAAAAAAAATTACTAGTGGAACACAAACAAAAGGACACAATTCAAATGAAGATAACATGGCAAATACCATATTTGTTAATTTGGGGAAAATGGTACATTTTGGGACTTTCAAATTTTGATATAAAGGTTTTAGGTGGCCTCCTAAAATTGCGCTCAATGTTTTTTTTTGTACACGTGTCCTCACCTGAAAGGAGGAGTTTGCAAGGGAAAAAATCCTAATGGCTCAGACTCAATTTGATACCTTTGAATCTGGTTTAAGGTAACTTTTTAGGTTTAAGGTAACTTTTTAGGTTTAAGGTAACTTTTTGGATTTAAGGTGGAGTACAATGTGGGACACCTATTTTTCCCAAATTAACAAATATGGTGTTGGTAATAAAACTTTCAATCACAAGAAATAAGACATCCAAGAAGACATACTATAGTATATATGGTGTTTATAAATGTTTATTATATTTTTAACTACTTGTTGTATTTTTGTGTTTTAATCACACATATTTTGACAATTGCACAACTCCAAATTGAGAAGACATTTTTGTACAAGATGTATACTATGAATGTGCAAATTTGAATTTCATAAAATCAGTTTCAATTCCTTACAAAACAATATGTTAATTACAACTGACATTGCAAGGACCATAAATTATATGGTACCAAAAAAACACATTGGATCATGTCTTTGGTAATTGCAAACAAAATATAAAGGATGGAAGTGCAAATTTGTTGCTTTTATAAGGTACTATTGTTTGTGGATTTTTGAAACTTGTGGCCATAAAGGGGTCAATAAACCAACCCAAGTTCAATAGAAACTATACTCATAATGCTCTTTTCACTCATTTCTTTTTACTTCAGTATTTATAGAAATTAATATAATGTCAAAATCCTATCATGGCCATAGTTTTGGCAATCTTTTTTATTGTGACCTTTTATAAAAGGTACAAGATCTTATCAAAACCTCCAAGTTATCTCGCAAGTTATGTTAGTATTGTTACTACAAACTCTATTTTCTATCACATTGACATCCTTTAAAGCAAATCCCTTTTGCACAAGACTAACCCCTTTGCATAGAATGCATGGCCAAAATGTACTTTTTGTTGCGGTTGTCTTTTTTGTTGTTTTGGTGAATCATCACTAAGGTGTTTCATATTTTATAAACTTCATTTCATTGTGATTACATTGAGTACTACAAATTTTAATAAAGCATCTTTCTACTACAATAAAATCTACATGTTTGAAGATGTATTTGTAAGTTTAAAATTTTGCAATTTGAAGAGTAATTATAGCTTACTAATATATAACATTCAAAAATTTCAAATTTTGATGCGCTCTCATTTTTGCCATAAAAGATGGTAGCATAGGTTACATGAAATTTCAGTTTTTTGGGATCCACCACTATTCAAACATTATGTTGATTGAGGTTGGATGAGTGTGAAGGCCGGGCCACACAGGAATTCAAAACTGCCAATTTTCGATCAGCTTGACTTTTTAGCTGAGATTCTTCACTTTCGAGGCCACTTTCTGGCTTTGAACCTCCGGCTCAAAACGCCAGTTTCAGCAGCTCCTAAACCGGCAATTCTCACTAAGATTTGGCAATTCTCACTAAGGTTCCTTTTTAAACTATTGTATTTAGGTTGCCCCACATTAATTTCTCAACATTTCACACTATTTAGATACTTACTGCTGCTACAATAGTTTTCAGCAATATTTACTGCATTAAGCAACTTTCAAAGGCTTTGGCAACAACAACAACATAGTTGTAGGATGACAAATTAGCTAAGTCCACGCCGTAAACCAGGTTGAATCATAGTATCTAAACAACTTTATGCACCTTCAAGAGGCCAAGTCATGAGTGATGAGGTAACTTTCCATGGCAAGGTAACCTAAATGCACTATTTGGTGTAGTCATTTTGTGAAAGTTCCAAATGGCACTTCCTCTTACACGAGCCACCATTGCAAGAGTGGATTTAGACTCTTGTTTTTTGTTATTTCAAGAACTCATACAAGAGGGGGTGTATAAGTCACTTAAGTATATAACACACTCCTTCACCTCTAAATGTCCAAGGCACTTTTTGAGCTTCTAGGAATTTGTTCTAATTTGAACAAAAAGCAAATTTTTTGATAAATTGTATTAGTCTTTTCAAAATTGTAACCCTACAAAATTAAACTACGTATGTTAGAGATCACATAGGAAAAGAAAACACAACAATATCATTCATGGATTGAAAGATTATAATGTTTGATCAAGAGGGTGTTAAAATTGTGAAATTGACTTGATTTCTTTCAATCCTCTTTTCACATGTCAAATTTAAAAAAAATGTTCACATGAATAAAAAGGGGTTAAAGGACATAACATACATAACACCAATTAGCTTAAAACTTTTCAACATCTCCTCTACAAAAAATTTAAATGAATTTCTTGTGTAAATTTTTCTCTAAGGTCTAGAGTATTTGAGGCTCATTTCCAAGAGCTCTCAACACTAAAATAGTCAAGATTGCAATGGACACCCTTGCACAAAATCTTGAACAAGAAAATCATATTCAATCACTAAAAGAAAAACAGGGATAAACGACTACCACAAATTACCACAACTAGGTCACAATTACAATGTAATTGTGCAAATGTTGTGCAGTTGTTGTGCAGTTGTAAGGCAGTTATTGTGACCTAGTTGTGGTAATTTATGGCAGTCGTTTATCTTTGTTTTTCTTCTAGTAATGATTTACAAAATTAGTTTTTTTGATATTGAAATTAGACTTCAAAATCAATAGCTAAAAGATAAAATCTACTATAAATAGCAATTTTGTTAGGCTTTATAGAAGTTCAAAGTACAGTCAACACCATAATGTGGTGCTTTGGGCATTTAGGGGTTAATCAAATTTAGAAGGTAAATACAATCCCCACTTTTCATGGGCATTGGCCCTCTTCATACAATCATTATGGGAAGATACCCATTGCTTCTTCATTGGTTGCTTATTTCTCAAACACCTTGATTTACCAAGAAAAAAATCTGTTGTTTTTTGTTAGTGTAGCTTCAATAACTAGGATATTGGCTACAAAAATGGGAATTTGTGTTAGTTGTCTAAATATTAACTCATAAATTTAATTTATGTTTTTTTGTTGCAATAGAAGTGAACCAATTTCTAACACTAAATTTTAACTTGTAAAAAATTAATATTCCCAGAAATCACTATAGTTGACAAATAGTGTATACATTGACATCCAGAGTTGATAACATTGAGAGGATTGTTGACATTTAGTATTGGGGATGGAAAAATTAGTGTTGCCAACACCAAATACCATTATTAGTATAGTGTGAACTAGAAGCTGACATGAATTTGATTAAAGAGGTGCTGAAAAAGGAAAAATTCTGTGTGGCCCAAAATTTAAAAACGGGCTGCTGAAATAGGCGGTTTTGAAAATTGCATGTTCAAACAGCCGGTTTTAAATCCTATGTGGCCTAGGCATGAGGCAACATAGGTCCAAATTTCTATAATGAAAAATGGAAAGGAAAAAACAAAAATTTCCAAATACACGTGTTTCAAGTGAAAATTTGCTAAACATTTTCTTAAAGGTCATTACTTATAATATTGTATTTAGGATTATACTTAAAACTCACTGCCAAGCTCCTTTTAGTCAAAAGCCATTGGTCTCAACATGTGAATTTTAACATGAAAGCAAAATAACCTGGAAATGAATAATGAAGCTATGATTAATCATATACATATTATATAAAAATACGTCAAGATGGAACTATGTGAAGATAAATAGTTATGCTATTTTATCTACTTCTACATTTTTAAATTTGAATATGCACTTATTCAAGCTATTTGCTTTTCAAGTCATGTAGCTTCATGTGCATACCTTTTCAAACTCTACGTTAGTGCTCTAGCTCAGCATATTTTGCAATATGATTTCTTTACCCTAATTTTTTTTGGATAAAGGTCAGAACATAAAAGAGAAAGAGAAGACAAAAAGATTTTTTGTTTATAACATTGTTCTTATAAGCCTTATACTCTAGATCTAAGAATAAAGCTTATTAAAACATATAATCTTTTGAAACGATCTTTAAACAAACTACTTTTTGATAATGAATTGTGCGATAAGTGCTTTTAGTTCTTTAACCCCTAAACGCCCAAGGGGTAAGGGCAAAACATAGATGTATTATAAAATAATACATATGTAACTTTGATGAAGTTTACTTCAAAAGAAAATAACAAGAATCATGATATTTAGTAATTATCCATATAGTCAAACATTCAAAAAATGTTTTGGATTTTTATTTAATGAATTTAGAAACATTTACCATTTAATATTCACCAAAATTACAAATTTTATGCATAGTTTTTAAAAATTGGTATGATTAGTTAAAAACATACATTCTATCGTAAACTTCAAAAATACAATCTTTTCAAAGGAGAGAACATCATTAGTTTCCTGAAATAGTAAATTTTACAACACTAGCAAATATTGAAGTGTTTGTCTTTGAAAAATTCTCCTTGATGGATTTTAACTTGAATTGACATGATTCAAGTTGAGTTGGAAAGTTGACTTGATTTTCTATTGCAAAAAAAAGTTTAAAAAAAAAGAGTTTTTTTTCATCTCGGGCAGCCCGCAAAAATGGGCAGAGACCAAAAAATGGTCGATTGAACGCTTAGGGGTTAAAACAAATTTCCCCATTTTAAAACAACCAACAAAACTTGTGAATCTCAATCCAATGAGCATGTTTGGGGTCATACTTAAGTACTGTTTGAAAGCCTATTCAACTCTTGCTATGGGGATTTTTCAGTTATTGAAACATTTAGAGGAGAATGAGCTTCTATACCATCAATACATATGCCTACACACTGAACAATACAATAGCATGCCAAATCAAATTGTACTAGGTTTTGGTCTTTTATAACAGGGGAACAAAATGTAGAGTACTTTTGTTCATACCACCTCAAAATCAAATCAATGTACATAATCAACCTTGGAATCATGTATTTTGACATTATAATAGATGTTTTTCTTCAATTTACTCAAGGTTATTTGTTACTTCCTAATCTACAAATTTTCCATTCAAAATTTTCTATTATAATCATTTATAGTTAGCACTTAGACAATGCTATTTGGTGAGCATAAAATGGTGAGCCATGACCTGGGATTCAAGATTTTGTGAGTAGGAACAAATTCTCAACTTAATATCAATGGAATAACTAAAAAACCAAAAAGTTTTTCAAGAGATGATAGTTTAAAATGCACAATTGTAGGGTCCTATGTACGCGGTTATAAGTAGAACTTGACAAAAAAAATTGGCTCACACATCCTTTGTTCCTTACTAATGAAATAGCATTCCATGTCGACACTTTTTGGAGACAATTTGTCAAATTGAATCGTTTTTTTACAGACATTGTATACTCAAAATTTAATGATTGAAGTTCACAAATAAATTTTGGGTACACAATGTGACAAGTTTCAAGCATACACAAATTAATCTTTGAATGTCCCATGGGCATAGTAGATACATTGTCATATAATTGGCATTTGTTACCAACAAGAAGTTTTAATTTGGGATCCTAGAACAACATTGATCTACATTCCAACATCTTTGTTGATCTCAAATGTAGTAAAAGAGTGGATCCATTCCAAACACAAGAAAATACCTTGTATTGTATTGGCCAGCTGCAAAGGGTCTTTCAAGCCATTAACCCCTAAATGCCCAAGGCACCACATTATAGTGTTGACAATACTTTGAACTTCTATAAAACCTAACTAACTTTTTATTTTTAGTAGATTTTGTTTTTAAACTGTTCTTCTAAAGTCTAGTTTTAGCATCAAAAAACCAATTTTGTAAATGATTGATTATGGTTTTTCTATTCAAGATTTTGTGCAAGGGTGTCCATTGCAATCTTGACTTTTTTAGTGTTGAGAGCTTTAGGAAATGAGCCTCAAAATACACTAGACCTTGGAGAAAAATTTACACTAGAAATTCAATTGAAAAAATTGTAGTGAAGATTTTGAAAAGCACTAAATTGATTGGAATTATGTATTTTATGTCCTTTAACCCCATATTTTTCATGTGAACAATTTTTAGATTCAACATTTGAAAAGAGGATTGAAAGACTTCAAGTCATTTTCATAGTTTCAACACCCTCTTGATCAAAACATTATAATCTTTCAATCCATAATGATATTTTTATGTTTTCTTTTCCTATGTGATCTCTAACATATGTAGTTTGATTTTGTATGGTCACAATTTAAAAAAGACTAATATAGTTTATCAAAATTTTGGCTTCTTGTTCAACATAGAACAAATTCCTAGAAGCTCAAAAAGTGTCTTGGGCATTTAAGATACCAGCATCCATAAGCGCTGTGTCCCCATGGCCGTCACTTGACAGTGGCAGGGGCTAATTAATAAATAAACAAATGGTTGTGTGTGACTAAGTGTTGGTTATGGGTGATGAAGTGATGATTGTGGGTGACTAGCATGAGGTTTTAAGTACCCATCTCATTATTTAAGAATCAGCAAGTCTTGTCTTTAACATCTCTTACACATGGTTCTTACAATTTTAGTGATTTTGGACTTTAAATTTTTTTTGTAAACAAATGCTTGCAGTTGGAACCTTGAAATTGATGCTAATATTTTTGATTTCCACTTCTAAATTATAGTAATTTTTTCAAAATTAGTCAATTGTTTTACCTACTCCAAAACCCTTATTTCCACGCTTATGGGTGCGCCTACCTTAGGGGTGAAGGGTTTAATGCAATATATAATTTTTTGTCATTAGAGCCTGTTACGAATCAATGGAACGAGGCCCTGAACCGGCACACAGCACAGCAGGTCCGTTAGTCGTCCTCGACGAGGGCCAGGGCCCGCAACGCGGCCGTCACGTCGTGGCTCTTGTGAGTCTAGAGTCTAGTGTGAGCGCGTTCCCGCACGCAACGCGAATGTCGGGCTCTGTCGCCGCAAAACCACACTTTTAGGGGTTCAGGGCCTGAAAACGGAGGCAGGCGAGCCCTCATGACGACCACCAGCACGACGACGACGACGACGGTGAAAATCCTTGCAAGCCCACCGTCATGCGTGATGGTGTTGGAGTCACCGCCTGCATCATCCGCGCCCGTGGAAGGATCGCCTCGGCGCCGGAAGGGCAAGAATTTCACCGCGCAGGAAGAGTGCTTCTTGTGTCGCTCCTTCTTGGCCGTCGCTCAAGGCCCCCTCGTGGAAAATGGACACAAGACAGCCAGCATGTGGGAGCGCGTGGCGGCGTCCTTCAACGAGAAGAACCAAGCGCAGGGACTGGCGCCGCGGTCCGCACGGTCGCTGGAGTCGAAGTGGGGGACGATCAAACACGACGTGAGCATCTTTGTGGGGTGCCATGCGGGCGTGGAGAGTTCCAACGACCCCGCCACCTCGGAGGACGTGATCGAGAAGGCGCTGGAGGTGTATAAATCGAAGCACCCCAAGGCAGGCGCTTTCGTCCATCTCCATTGCTGGAGAATTCTTCATGAAGTGCCTCAGTGGTGCGACAACAACGGTGACGACGGAGCCAAAGTCGTCACACTAGCCAAGGTCGCAGTTGCACCAGCCAAGGTGCTCCCTCCCCTGCCTGAAATCTCTGCCGATGAGGACGAGGAGGAGGAGCCGATCGCGAGGAGCCAGGGCGACGACAGGAATGAGCAGCCGCTAGCCAAGAAGCCGCGTCGTGTGAAGGTCGATAAGGAGGCGAAGGCGAGGGAGAGCGCATTGCGAGCTCAAGCGCGTGCCATGGCGGACATGGCGGCCGCCAGTCGGATGAAGGCGGAGATTCTTGCTGACCAAAGCGCCCTGCAGCTCTTCACGTTGCCCATGAAGGACGTCACGGAAGCCGATGCTCGCGAGTATCTCATGCTTCGACGCCAGGAGGAGATTCTCAAAATGAGGCGCCGATTGCTCGCGCAAACTGCCGCCCCGGTCGATCTTCCTGCTCCCTCCCCTGCCAGTCCTGCATTGCCGCAGCAGCAGTCCTTGAAGCAGCCCACAACAGGTTGGCAACCCCTAATTGAACCTTTGTGTATCTTTTTGCAGTTTTGAGGTCATTGAGAACTTCCCTTAATCCAATTTTCCTTTCTTCGTTTGACTTACACGTCCAATGGTATTTTCACAGTTAGTCTATCTGAATTCTACTATTTCACAATCATTTGAATCGGTCATTTTAAACCCATGAATCCTTGGTCGATAATGGTTTAAGACATTCCCTTGGCACGTGCATTGATCGTTCACTTGTTTGTGTGTTCGTGAGCTGTCGCAGTCACTGCTTGCAATAACGGTGAGGAGGTTTCTCATATCAGTTGATATGGAAACTTGGAGCTCCTTCTAATCAGCACTGTCATGTCAATACTCTTGTAGCATAGCATTCGTTACGGAGGTTTTGTGACACCTTTGACTGTGCTATAATGCTTTGAATCTTCGATATCCATGATGCCTATTATTCTGTTCTTTACTACAGTGAGAGGAAAGTTGAGAGATGTAATGAGAATAACATAATGTACACATAGATGCACATGGTTGGATGGGAGTGACTGTAGAATCATGCGGGCAAATTCATCTGTAAGTATCGCAGCAAATCTGTTAATAGAAATGGTTTCGTTCTTCAATGGACGAATGTGAGCATGCACTTGGCAACTGAATTTTTGATTATTGGATCGTGTGCAGATAATATTGCTTTACCAGTTTGTTCTCGGTGTGAAAGGCAGTACCGAACAAGCTGATGTCTCGCAGTGTACTTGGGGGACTGGACAGCGAGGGTGATCTAGCAAGCCTAAGCTAGGTTTTTCTGATCTGTGGTTTTGGCGCAGCATGTGCATAGAGGCTCATGGAGCAACAATGAACTTAGCTGAAAGTGCTCCGCTCGTTGTATTCATTGTGCATATTTGTAAACATGTCCTGTAAATAACTTTTGTAGAGGAGTTTCTTCAATACATAGTATAGACACTACCGGGTCCATAATTTTTGCAGCTTAGAATATGAGAGTTTTTGTTAGATCAGAAATATGGAGGCTTGTTCCGTGAGGTTCGGTTTATCAGCATATGGAGCCAATTTTTCTCTTTAACTCGCGGTTCATAAAGTTCTGGTTAGGCTGAAATGTGTTTTTACGATGTCTGAATTTAGCTGACATAGGCTTTGCAAATTTGTTTCGATGTAGCGACCTGCTTACCTTCTGCGTGGCCCATCTGAGAGTGCACTTCTCACATAAGTCTGGATTCCAGGAGTTCATTCTTGGGCGAATAGAACAGCTCCAAATGCATATTGCCTCCTCGGAGCTACCTTTGGGAGAAGGAAGCAGACAGAAAGGAAGCGTAGTGCGAACAAAATTTTGCCAGTTTTACAGGCAGCGCATGGACGCACCTTGAAGCATGTAACTTTCTTCAGATGTTTTTTTAACTGCAGACGTCTCTCTGTACGAAAAAACCAGGTATGCTCCGGGTTCAATCAATACGGATGAGATGGTTTGCAACAAACAGTACGCTACTGCTGCTTGCTCACAAAACAATTTGTGTCCATGTCTTTCTGGTAGCTATTGAATTGATTAATGTTAGGGGCTCCCTTTTCAAAATCCTTAACTTCAAGGTACACAAGGTTCTGAATAAAAAGAAACCAGATCATATTGTAAATCTCGATTCTTCTGTGAATTAGAAACGTGTTTCTTTCAGGAATATCACTGCAGTAGCTTTGAGATAATAGCTTACCGTGTAGTTTGACAAGATGAAGTTCTGTTAAAGATGGTTGAATAAAAAAAACATATGTGTATATCCCAAATTCCACAACCTGCGTGTAGAAACCCTGCCTGTAAACCTTCGCAACGTTGCGCCCAAGGAGAGAGAGGGGAGGTGTGGGTTGTGTTCATGGCTGAGGTCGAATCGACACGTAATCTCAATGATACAATTTCCGAAGAAAATATTAAAAACTCGGTCTTTTCCCCACTCGATATTTCTCTAAGTTAGATTACTTGATTTTGTAATTTTGAAACAGATGGATAACTACATAATCAGAGGTGCTTTAGCAATGGCCTACTGTTGCGATTCTGACGAGTTTAAGGATACCTTTCAGTTCCATCACCATGCAGTTCACTTCTAGATAAAATCACCAGAACGATGTCATACAGCTCTTATACACGTCTCTGGCTGCAACTGGACCTCTCTTTGTGACTTGAATACTGCAAGTCGTCTGTGCCGTTACTAGCCTGGTCCTCCCTGATTTCGAAACGTACACTTTTCAGTTGGCAATGAACCCGCTTATACCGTAACGTGTGTAATCCTCTCTAGGAAATGTGAACTCTCAACATCAGCAACCCTCGGAAATGAGCGTAGATCACCAGCACGGATACCGTTGAGCTCAGACTGGAAAATTTCCAAGGAGTTTTCAGGATATAATCACTGGCATCAAGGTCAATCCATTGCTGTTGATTGAAATCGTACAACATTTCACAACAGTGGAAGGGTGTCCGTGGTCGTTAACCAGAGACGCTACCCACAGTCATGGATATCCACTTTGCTCTTGTTTTTACAAATGTTTTCAATTTGTTCACTGGTGTCTAGATACTGTCAGAGTATGTCAAATGGAACTTCTGCGAAGAGTGGCCAAGTGGAATTACTCGCTTGTGAGTGCGAACAAAAATAGATAGTCAACTTAGTCTATGAACACAAAGAAACACCTGTTAAATACAGAGAAAAATCGATATCAATATATTCACTATAATGTCAAAACTTCAGGAAAACTGACACTTTTTGGATGCTCGTCTACAACCCCAGATGGATACCGGTCCTGGGTTGAAGCTCCTAGTCACCTAGTCACGTTCACTTGAATGTCACAATTCTTCGCTTTTTAAGCGTACCATTTTAAGGAGCATTACCTGATTAGTACTAGACATTAATTGTTTATAAAAACACCTGTGGTGTGTAACAACAGATATTGGTGGAGTTCACAAAAACTGCTAGTGCAGGTGCTGACTACACAATTTGACTTACATGCTCGTGCAACAGCCAGCTCTTCTGCATGTAAATAGAGTCGTATAATTGTGTGAGAATCAATTTCAAATGACTCGGTTAGTAGTATTAACCCTTAACCCCTAAAGGATGTTGCTGTTTTGTATACAAACTCCCGTATTGTATACATATGGGGCATTTGGGTAGCACATGAATCCATTGGGATTGTAGATTTCAAGCCAAGTCATAAACATACTGTTGATTAATTCGGATTTTTTGCGGAATTTTTGGCACTTGTCATAAAGTCATTTCTTCAAGTACTAAATGGTCTTCATAGAAATACATACAACACTTTTGGTAGGCAACATCTGCTAGGAAGGCCCTTTTCAACCAGTACAATATGGGATATTTTTTTTGTAATTGGAATGGATTCACACCTCTACTACATTTGAGGCCAACAAAGAAATTGGAGAATAGATCAAAGATCAAAGCAATGCTAGTGAGCTACTTGAGATCCCAAATAAAAATTTCTTATTGGTAGCAAAAGACAATTATACGTCAGCGTATATACTACGCCCTATGGTCGTTTAATAGACAATTAGGTTCCGCAAACCACTAAGGTATGACCTGCAATGGCGATATCACCATTTAACACTTGTTAGAGAAAGGGAGTCTCTTCGGTCACAATTAAACCTGGTCGTACCATCAGTGCTGCATCCGATGCCAGCGACGCTGCCACGACCTGACGTACTAGAAGAAAGTTGGCCAAGCATCCAGTACATACTTATCAAAGGGCTAAACAGTCAACAAATCTCACTGACCACGAAGTCTATGAAGAGCTGCAGGATTACGTTCCATAAGCTTAGCATCGAGGCGACCCCTCATTTTTTGCCCTTCAGGGCTTCTGCAATGGGCCTTCGACCTTTGAAAATGAGCTGTTTTGATGTGGCACGGAAGGCTGTCCGCTGACAAATTCCATTTCCTAGTCAGGCTTTTCCATTTGATGAATTCTGTTATCCTTACAACAATGGTAGCAATTGAAGAGAAATCTTTTCGCACTCGCGGCATCCATGTGTTTCAGCCGTACCCTCACCGGTTCACCGAAATGACGACGAGATTGCCATTCAATTGACTCCGAGAAATACAATGATTTAGTGGAGCATCATTAATGTGCACAGCTCCACCAAAGTTTTTAATTCAGTTCTTTGCCGCGTGTGCTACAGCGGAAACATTCTATTGATCCAAATGTAAACATTTCCAATCACTCACTTCTTGTTGTGAGTTCTGAGCTTTTTATGTAGGCCATTGTCTGTGAAATAGATCTCTCTGTTACTCACACTCAGGCAAGCACGCAAGCTATACAGCAGTGGATGCCGTTTCTTTGACCAATTGTACGCGTTTATGTGTTAAAACCAAACGCTGGAGTTTATGCTTAAGTGATTGAACATGTTTGCAATACACGTCAGGTGGAACTAGTCAACCAAATTCTTAACTTCGCGGAGAATTTCACCATTGTGGTCACTCATTGATTGAGAAGATCAAGCAAATTCAGATCAGTTAAGAGTCGCCACGAGGCAAACAATGCAACTTGCTATAATGCAGATACAACTTATTGAGCAATATACTGTAGATGGGAGGAATGGTAGGTACAAACTTCAAAATCCGCGGCACATCAGTGAGAAGCTCATCTATCCCTTTCGTGAAGCTCTGAGATGAAACCAACTCAGAAACAATCTGCAATGTGCACAATACAGCTATAGATACAGCTGGATATCATTACTGGGATTAAGTTAATTATGTACATATGCAGGCAATACCGTCGATTATCAAGCATACATTGCTGGTTCGACTCGGCTTCTGTAGAACAAGCTACTCGACAGAGCTAGAGCACAACTTTGTCAGCATTAGCACACAAACTTAATCTCTCAACTCCGAACACAATCTTCGAGCTGTCTGGTGTGAGCCTTGGTTTCAGTTGCTACGAGCATTTGACCAAATCGTATCAAAGCGAATCACTTCTTCGACCACCTCAGTGCCCTTAATCGGTAACACGTAGTACTGACAATGGCGATGGATAGCTCGTTGAAACTAGCTCTACATGGCCAATCTCAAAACAAGCTCCAGCTAGCTATGTACCATATCGCTCTCCACGCAACAAGCAAATGCGCTTGAATCCGGTGAGCTTGGGATGGGGGTACACGAGAGCCTCGACGCCCAACTTCCCCTTTCCACAGGACTGACCCGTGAGCACGACCTTGGCGATGAAGCTAATCTTCTTGAGGTCGACCGCACTCACCACGTAAGTGACAGTTTTGATCTCCACCGTCAGAAACGACAGAGGAAACGCCGCCTTCTCCACGACCAGCATCACCTTCGTCTTGCTCTTGATCACCACCCCCGGCACGAAGATGCAAATGTCAGGGCAGATGCACGGAGGCTGGATACACGGCGCTCGGATGCATTCAATGGGATGGCACTTGCATGGCTGGCAGATGGGCGGGACGTAGACTTCGATGCTGCAGCTCCCTTTGTTCGCGACCTCCAGTGCTTGGACTGTGCCGCACAACAGCAGCGTCACCGCAAAGAGAAGCACCACGAGCGTGGGATTGACGGGCGCCATAGCTAGCTCTCAGACGGTCGACTTCCAGAGTCTTGAGCAAGCAAGATCAGAGTGTGGGCATTCTGGATTGGACTCGTTTCATTACATACTAACTTAGAGCTTTCCTGAAAGTCTGGTATCGCAAGATCGGCTGTGACTGGAAAATTGGATCCACTCTAGCTTGTTGACTTTTGGTTTTTCGGGCAATAGACCGACCAGGAGATACGGAGCTGGTTACAGACGGGGCAGACGATCAGGCCCTCCATTTTTCGGAAACCTGGTTTCAGAATCATCACCTGAAGCCAAAAGTGCCAGCAAGCAGTACTGTACTTCATAAAAAGCAATTTGTTTTAGGAAAAAGTAAGTGCACAGATACAATAAAACCATATCGACAAAATTTTGATTAGGAACAGAGTATTGCGACTGTTGGATGGTTAAGTGCAAATATCTCCCCAGTCTGTTGCGCAATGCTGTCAGGGAGAAGTTTTAACGCCATATTCGTTAAATTGGGAAAAAAGCTTACAAAGTGGGACCTTTGAAGAATTAAGATGGTCTCCAGCGTTTTTTTGGTACACGTGACCTCACTTGACAGGAGGAATTTGCGAGGGAAAAAATCTTAGTGGCCCAAACTCAATCTGATACCTTTAAATCTGGTTTAAGGTGGTTAGTTTGGATTAAGGTGAAATACAAAATGGTACACACGTTTTTCCCCTTTTAATGAATATCGTGTTTTTTGCAAATGTAGACATCATGTCGAAGATGAATTTTTATTTGGTATAGTACTTTTGAGGAAGTGCGTTTTTTCGGTGACAGTTCTATGGATCTTACTTAGTCTTGAATTTGCAGGGGATACTGTACAAAACTTGCATACATATAATCACCTTTTCTGGAGGACAAGGATAAACTATGATGGCGGTATCGCTTGTTATGGAGGAATGAGGAATCCATGTCTAATAATAAGTGGCTCTTCGGATTGTTTCCTGGTATAGCTGCATTGGAGGTGGTGCTTATTTCATGAAATAATTGCAATAGAGTTGTAGCTTTTCAATTTACAATAAATGTAACTTTTTGTTGTTGCAATACCTCCTCTCCTTGCATAACAAATGTAGATGGTGCTTAACTCAAAGTAAGCTTACGAAAATATCTAAACCCACATTAAAGTATCGATAGTAATGTGATAAAAAGAATCCTATCTATAGTAGGGTAATAAAAAGCATCCTACCATCTTTAATTTTGGGTGAAGAAGTGGAGAATCAATTGTTTGCACGTGCTCCTCCGAAAATGAGATTTCTTAACAAAGTTGTTATAATCAACAATGGCCTACTTTGCGCACTAAGGGAACTTTTTATGAATGGAAAGTTCTGGAGTGAGTTGCATGGGTAGGGTAACCAAGAGACCGGCTCATCAAATCCAACATACCAACATTTCTGGCGTTGACGAAATTTTCTTGCACTGCTGGATATATTCTTTTGTTGCTATGCAGGTACCACATCCATAGATTTTGCAGGTGTAGCTCGCCAGTCCAGTCTCCATGGTCGTCTACTGTACTGAAAGACAGAGAAGGGGGTAGGGAGTGGAACTGTGGATAGGACCACAGTAGTGGCTGGTGTAACTGTGATCCATGCAGCTCCGAGCTTGTCCTTGATATTGGCTATTAATACAGATCTCCTAAAACTGGTGCGCACTGCGGAGACCTGCGGCAGTGCGACGGACTGAAAATAGAAAAGCAACGTCGGTGGGCGACGTTGCCAGTCAGACCGTCAGAGCGTTTTACACGGGAAGCAGTGACATGATGGTCGGCATGGCACTTGACTGCCTTGAGTTTACTGCTACTGTAGTGAAAAGCTCCAAGTCTCCAACTGTTGTACTTTTGGAAGGTTACGACGTTCAGGACGTCAATTTTATTGGGTGCACGGTAGCACAAGTCGCTCGCTTCTGTCAATGACGAGGCTGCTTTGGAGGCCCATGACGGGGCGCATGAGATTTGTGCTTTTGCATATATTTGTCATACCGAACTGCATCTGCGGCAGTCGTCGACAGATGGGGCGCCTTCAGCGGTTCAGCCTTCAGGAGTTCAGGTGGCAAGGGGTTGACCTGGCGCTTGATGAGATCTGCGAATTCGTGGATGCTTTCACTCTGGGTATTGTGATCATTCCTGATGGCCAGGGGATTTTAAGGTAGAAATAAGTTACCATAAACAGTTACTCCCCGATAATGGCAGTCTCACGATATTCATTAAATTGGTTGGGAAAAAAAATTCCAAATTGTATTTCACCTAAAACCTCTCAGGTCAACTGAAATGTTTAAGGCAGTCAATTTACACGTAGTTGATGAATTTTGTGTTCAAAATTTCAGAAATATTGTTATTTCGTGCAACAAATATGTCTTGTTCTTGACTTTTTGGTAATAAAGAGCATATTTTTGGAAGATTTTTAAATTTTTGGGTAATTAAAGAGGGTATTTCTAGAAGATTCTTGGCTTCTTGGGTAATAAAGAGCAAATTTTTGGAAGATACATATCTCATTTCATTGGAAAATAGTCAAGTGCACACCTAATAATAAGAAAGGGCCATAATTCTCAAAATGTCCAATTTTTCCCAATTTAATAAATTTTATGTTCATAGTAGATTGTTCTAAAACCAACAAGAGCTAATTTTGAAAGAGATTTTGAAAAGATGCTATTTCCTTGCATTTGATTGGTTCAAACTTTTTTTGGAACAAGGTTCTAGAGGTAGCTGTTTAAGGTGCACTTACAAAAACAAGAATCAATTGAAATCAAGAATTCACATTTATATTGCATAAAATATTCATTCTTGAGGTTTTTTTTTTGCACTCTTTGTTATCCTTGTTTCTCCACAGATTGAGCTTAATTTCTCAAGAAATCCCCCATATCTTACAGGGCTAAAGTGGCCTATTTTAACCATTTATGGTATTTCTTAATAGAACTCACCCTGGACATTTTTGGGGTTTCTTAGCTTGAAGCAAGGTCTCTTGATCCACATGCTAATACAATTTTTTTCAAATTCAATCTCTTATAGTGATAAATTTCTAAACTTACACATTTTCTGGCACATGAAAAAGCCAAGCTTTCAGACCTTGGCTCAACAATCAGAGTCATCAAGTCCAACAAGAGTTTTTAGCATGTTCCATGATCAATTTGTTTGTTGTCCAATGTGCCTTAAAGCTTACTTGCAACTGTTATAGAAGAAGAACGAAGGCAGAATCTCACGTGCAAGAGAAAGTTGGAAAAGGTCTAACATTTCTTTCAGAGTTGGAAATGGTTTAGTACCTAGTGTGACAATGGGATGAATTTTGTGTGACTAGTGTGGTTCTCCACTTCAATTGCAACAACTTGTACATGATACAATTAATTGAAGCAAAGAAAATGACCGCTTGTTATGGAATAGTGAGAATTAATTTGAAACAAAAAAGGTGACCTTAATAGAAACAACTTGTATAATAAAGTACTAAATTGATTTTTTGAATAAAATAATCAAAACTTCATTTGAAGTAAAAATAATAAATGAAATACATCTGTTAAGGCATACATGAAGGATGAGTCTATCTAATTTTTAATCACAAACAATGTGGAAATGACCAATACATATAGTCCTATGATTTTGGCATATACTATGTGTGTCATGTTTGAGCAAAAAATAATTTGAACTTCATTATTTGGAGTTCAACCTCAAGGTTCTAAGCTCAACAACTTATAATTTTAATGACAAAGATCAATGATCAAATACATTTCTTTGAGGTAGAGTTTATCCAACAACTTCACATCCATTCAAATTAACGTTTAAACATTCAAAAAGTAACATTTTAAAGATTAGTTTGATAAATTAAAATTAAATAATACATTTGAACAATTCATAACATAAATACGCATAACTTTGACAAAAGATATGGACACAAAACAATAAATACATCAAAAGATTGAATATCTCATTGAACTTATAAATGTCACTTAACAATTAAATGATAGTGAAAGATTAAACATTTTGAGATCTCAACTTGACTTCAAAGTTTAAAACCAAACATGAACATTTGGTGACTTGTTTCAAACTTGAAAGAAGAAAAAAGTTGATTGTCAAAAACCTATGCGTGAACCTATGAGAAGAAAAAACCTAGAATAAGTGGTGTTGCATTACAAGGGATTTGGACCCCCAAAGAGGCCCCTTCCCCCAAATCCATGGGAGTTTTGGGAACACCTTCCACATGGATAGTGTGCTACAGGCCAGGCTAGCATTACATTGACCATGTCAGCCTGTATTATTTTATTATTTTTTGAAAAAAAAAAATTCAAAAAATTTATTGTTTTTTTCTAAAACTTTATTTTTATTTTTAGTTTTTTAATTGATTATTTGAACGACCAGCAAGGGCTAGTTCCCAACATCAAGAACAGAAAAACTCACAACCCCTTTGGGGGTCCAAATCCCTTGTAATGAAAGTGGGTGTTCCAATAAAGATTGAATTCCAATTTTTAAAGAGGTTACTAATCTCGAAACTTTTTCTAACATTTTTTTATATGGTTTGTATAGAATCTACATATAATCCTCAATGATTCATGTTTCTTGAATTGTTTGAAAAGGCTTTTGAATTTTTGAATTTAGAATGGCACTAAGCTCTAGAAACATTATGTTCACCACACCGGCATCATTAGAAAACTCATCTAACAAGGAATGTGATAAACCTAAGAGTACAAAGTGACAAAACACAATGAAACACAATATTTGTTAATTTGGGAAAATTACTTTCCCAAAACAGATTTTGGGTATTAAATTTTGCATTTGTGAGAATATTTTGGTGATTTAAAAAGAGTTTTTTATAATTTTTTCAAGATATTTCATCATTGATGGAAAGTCTTGAAAAATTTATCATAAAATTCACTCTAAATCACTTGAAATCTCTTAAAAATGAAAATTTGAAAACTCCCAAAATCAGGGTTTTTCCTCAAATTAACAAATATCACATTATGAACTTCAATTGGGATCTTCGGAGACAACAAATCTTACAACCAACAACAACTACAAAAATCCTAAGATCCTAAGGAGCAATCCATACCGCGTCCCACATCCCATCTTTGCAAGTCCCACCTCAACACAATATCCCGATTGAGTTGTTTTCTTAAAGGCAAAAAGGAATACTAAGTAAGTTGTGAATACTTTATGCAAAAATATTGGTGGGACTTGGGCTGAAAGTTGAATCTAGTTAACCCTTAAGTGCCGAGGTGGGTCACCATGGATACATGCGACCCCGTGTATACCCGGGGATGATTTTTGTCCTCATCAACGCTTAAGGGTTAACTCCTATAGGACCAAAGAGCCCAATATGGCCAAATGGGGTTCTATGAGGTGTAAAAGTAGACAAAAAGGCATTGCATGCTCAAGTTTTGGTATGCCACTCAAGTCCAAATGTAGCTAAAAGTCCAACAAAACTTTTGAATTGGCTTGTTGTTCTTTGAAGGCTCTAGATTTTGCACGCAAACATTTGAATTTACTATTTTTAATATTAAAACCATTAGTGGGAGTGTATATAGGCATTGTACATTGCATTGTGGACGGAGAAATTTTGGATGGGATGGGTTGGAATCCCACACTCCCATGTATAGGGGAGAAGGTTGGTGATGTGTCACTTTTTTTTCTCTCAATTGGGCAATGTTTTGTAGCTCTGAAGTAGTGGGCTAGCTAGATCCACTTACTCTGAATGACCATAAGTTTTGAAAAAAATTCCCATTTGAGGAGTTTTTTTTTCCGTCAAGTATAGCTAGACATTGTCTCATGCATGGGATCAATCATTAGGTAATTATTTTTTTTGGGAAAAAATCACATCAAAGTCCAAAATCCATATTGCTTGAGCTGCTACCCAAATTAACAAATATGAGATTCTCAATGGTGGGGATTTTGCAGATTTACTTGGATTTGAAATCAAACTAGCCTTAAACTTTTGGTTTATAGTTGGGTATAGAATGACCAATTAGGATCATGTGAATACTTGTTCAACTTTCTAAAAATGGAGGGAATGTGCTGAAGGTTCCATATTGGAGGTATGCTAAATTTACTTAGCAAGATGCTTAACCCCTAAAAGACCATGGCCTTTATTTTGTCAAAAGACACTCAAAACTGCCACCTCTATGGCAAAGAGTAAAATTTTTTGAAAATCAAGCATTTTGCATATTTGATTGTAGGATCTTGTGCTAGACTACTATAAGAATGTGTTTTACAAAACTCAAGAACTTTGACCGCACAGATTGGAAGATATTTGCATTTAAAAAGCAAAAAACAACTTTTTTTGCACCTTGCTTGGCTAGATTTTTTAACTTTGAACATTTTTAACTTAAATTTTTTGCTCCACTGAGTTTGGAATTCTATTTTTGCATGGTGGGAAGTTGAGTTGGGAATCTTGGGAAAAAATTTCAAAAAAGAATACTTAGTTTTCATTCTTTAAAAAAGTATTAGATAGAAGAAGGTATGAGATTGAACAAAAACTTAAATTGCTAATAACCTTGCAAGGAATTGAAACGCAATAATCCCAATGGTGAGATTGTTCTAGAAAGCAAACTTCACCCTCTCCAACAATGTTTTTTGAAAAAATGTTAAATCTGCATTCAAAAATGAAGTTTATAAGTTATTTTTTCAAGAAGATGCTTGAGTTGCCCGAAAAACAAGATTGTCCATAACTTTCTCATAACTAGTCCAAATGGAATGAATCAAAGCTTTTGAAGTAGATAAAGATATAATGTATGAGAAAAAAAATTAAATTTTTTTTCAAGTTTTTATAAGAATTTTTTTTGCTGCCCCTAGTCCCCAAATTTGTGCTTATTTGGGCATAACTTTTGCTCCATGGCATCAATTGGAATAATAATTAGACTCCCCAAAAGCTAATGTGTTTTTCTATCTTCAAAAAAAGTTTCAAAAAATTAGAACAAAAATTGAGACCATAGGTACCTGCCCAAAATCCCATTTGTCCCTCGTAGGGACAATGGTTCTTTAGGGGTTAAAGATTAAATAGTTAACTCAAACTTGAAGTAAAGTCCCTTCTTTTCTGGTGTCAAAACTTCCAAAAACTGTTGCCATGTAAACAACCAAGACATGCATTAGGACGTAATGTGAAGCACGAAGTCCCAACTTTTGACTACACCAATCAAATTCTCAGATTTTAGTAGGACGTGAGTCATAGGGTGTACCGCCCGTAAGACCAACGACGACTACGAAAATCCGAAGACCCTATGACCAACGACCATGAAGAAAATCCGAAGCCCTAATTCTCGCGTCCTTTCTTCTTCGTCTTCGTCGTCTCCGATTTCTACAGCGTGCTGCACTGCTCTATCGGAGCTCGTCACCATGTTGCATTGTGTCTTCCTTCTATCGGACACCGGGTACGTTTGTCCCGTCGATCGCATTCCCGCTGCCATCGCGCTTCAATTGAATTTCCACTCTCTTTGAATTCATAATTCCCAGAAGAGTTTTGAGTTTGCGATGAAGTATATGCGCTTTGTTGAGTATCAGCGTCGTCGAAATCTTCGACATTTGAGAAATGCTGCTTTCTAGCTCGCAGATTTTAGTTACTTATTAGAATTGTCGAGTTTTGAAGACTATTTTTTGAGCGGAGAATTTTCCAACCTTGAGCAGTACCGCTATATATTGAGTCGGCATTCTTACAACTACGTCAATCTGTTGATATTCTGGTGTGGATTATATCTTAGTGATACCATGCTATATTTTCTCTGTGTCTTTAGATCCGTGATGAAAGTATTTGTCATAATTAGGGTTTTGGAAATGCAGGGAGGTAATGCTGGAGAAGCATTGGATGGGGCAGCAGGTGGACCGCTCCATCTGTGCCTGGTTTTGGAAACAAGCACACCCTCCTGTATGTATTTCTAATCTGGAATCGAGTCAATTTGTTTTGAGTGATCCTGGTTATGCTTAGGTTTTTCATCGTTCGTAGCGTTCAAAATGCACTAGAGGTTTGATTTTGGGGAGACACCCCAGTTGCTATGGGGACACCCCTATAGCCCAACCTATTAAATTTGAGATTCTTATTACGAAATAAAATCAAAATAATATCTTAACACACATTTGTGTCTACAAGCGCTGCAAACATACAACAAATATGTCCCATTTGTGACATGGTCAAGAGTTAAACTTATAATAAATGAAGGGAGCGACTAGTTTAACTCTTGACCATGTCACAAATGGCACATATTTTTTACATGTTTGCAAAATAACACATGTTTTTTATAAGTTTGCAACGCTTGTAGATGCAGATGTGCGCTAAGATATTGTTTTTATTTTATTTCATATTTCAATGTAAGAATAATCTCAAATTTATTAGGTTGGGCTATAGGGGTGTCCCCGTAGCAACTGGGGGTGTCTCCCTAGTCATACCCTTGATTTTTCTGTAGCTGCATTTGCTATGTCTGAGTTTTGTTGCTGTTGATATTTACAGGAGTCGCAAAGAACCATAGAGGTGCCAACAGTTATGGCGGCGCCTACATTCTATGTGTTACATATTGTTCGTGACACTGTGACCCTTTTGGCTTGTGCAAAGTCTGAGATGCCTCCTTTGCTTGGAATCGAGGTAAGCAACCTTGGAACATGCTTTCAACTGATTGGTTACAGAAGGATGCAATGCTGGTCTGAGAGTCATCTTTGCTTGAATTCTCAAGTTTTTCTTTTGATTGCTGAGAGAAATGCTGTTTTCAGTGAGCTCTTTGCTTTTGAGATTCGGGTAGTCTATGTGTTCAGAGCTTAGTAATTTGACTCGGAGATGTCTGATTGGGCCACCGCTGATGCGGAAGTTTTTGGGGAGGGTTGCAGATGTTCTTACAGAGTATTTGGGTGGTCTTAGTGAAGACCTGATCAAGGATAACTTCGTCACCATCTATCAGGTAAGGCTAGTGATACTAATTGTTAAAAGTTGAGTCTCATTCTGCTTTTTTTACTGTATGTTAGTACATGTTGCAATTGAATGGATTTTGCACATTGAACTCAAGGAGCACTTCAATGCTATGTAATAGTTTCTCTCTCTAGAAAAATTTATGGCTGTAGTGGCAAATTTATTCATGGTCTGCCAAGAGCGTATTTGAAGTTTCTGAAAGCTGTGAGAAAACGTCGATGCTTTGTTTCAGCTTTTGGATGAGATGATGGACAACGGATTTCCATTGACGACCGAACCAAGTATTCTGAAGGAGATGATACTTCCCGCCAATCTGGTCAGTAGAGTACTTAGCGTGGTAACAGGCTCCTCGGCGAGTTTGAGTAGCACTCTCCCCTCTGCTACTTCGTCCGGTGTTTCTTGGCGAGCAAGTGGTATCAAGCACTCTAAGAACGAGATCTACTTCGACTTGGTGGAAGAAATGGATGCCACCGTTAACAAGTAAGCATTTGATATCTTGCATCTTATTGTACGACTCTCAGACAGGGTTTATTAGTCCGTTTCAGGCCATTGCAAGTATTTATATTTACAAATATCCTTTTGAGGAGACTATCGATTATTTCCTCAGTATGGTGGATTAATACTTCACAAATGATAACTTCGAAGATGTGTGAGCACTGAAGCTCTTAGGGTCTCAGGGATGGATTTCTTGCCAGATGTGAAGTCTACGGTGAGGTGATGGCCTCATCACGGCTGTCGGGCATGCCGGACGTATCTTTGTCATTTACCAATCCCCAGATTTTGAACGATGTCAGCTTTCATCCGTGCATTCGTTTTAAATCTTGGGAGAGCAACCAAAAGCTCTCCTTCGTGCCGCCAGATGGCTCCTTCAAGCTCATGAGTTACAGGTATTCCTCCTACAGCCCCTAATTCAGGTCTTTCTCCAAATCGACCTGGATTTTATGGTTTGGAAATGACCAATTTGATGTATTGTATTGTGAAAAATATAACAGGGCCAAATTATACATAGCCATAATCATTGAAGAATATTGCACGTGTTGTCAAAACACAATTGAACGAAAGAAAGTTCCATTTGATCCACTCAGTAGTGGATATGTTTAAGTTTCTCGTCCTTATACGTAATATCCGTTTTGTGTATTTATAGGGTCAAGAACCTCAAGAATACACCCATATATGTAAGGCCACAGTTTAGTTCGGGCGGGGGAGTGGTGACAGTTACTGTCATGGTGGGGATACGGGCCAACGTAGGCAAGCCTGTTGACAATATTACGCTTCAGTTGGTGTTACCACCGTCAGTAGCTTCTTCAGACTTAACAGCTAATCACGGCTCTGTATTACCGAACCATAATTCAAGGGTACGATCTACTTTCTCCAAGTCTGAGTGCTGCAGCTTTTTTACTTTTGCTTCAGAATGAGCACTGTAGTGAAGTGACAACGAGTCCCACCCTCGTATTGTGATTTGTAGAGTAATTCGATCCGTTTTCAGTGGCTGACCCAGACTCAGTTCCAATTACATTTTGGCTCTGACAGGAGCAGCTCATCAGAGGTTATGATTTCTAGTTGATATAGCATTTAAGCAAATTTTTGTGTAGTTATTTGGCGCTACTGTTAATATTATTATGTATTTTGTGCTGCTTGACATGCAAGTATGTGTGTGTAGGATTTTTTTAATCTTCTTGTTAGCGTGAGACCTGTTATGGATGAGTTTTTGGCAGGTTACCACGTGGACTATAGGTCGCATTCCCAAAGACAAGGCACCATGTTTGAATGGGAAACTGCAGCTGGAAGCCGGATTGGAGCGACTACGGGAGTATCCAACTTTCCTGGTGGGATTCAAGGTCATGGGGGTTGCTCTTTCTGGTTTGAGATCGGACAAAGTTGATGTTAACCGTGTTGATTATTCGGCCTACAAAGGGTTTCGAGCTGTAACCCGGGCTGGAAACTATGAAATTAGAAGTTGAGAATACGGGCAGCTTCTAGTTAGATTTAGTTTGACGGAGAGTAGGTTATAAGCCACATAAGCCCTTGTATATTTAAATTGCACCTTTTTGTGATAACCTCTTATTGTGCTAGCATGTATTGGATGTAATCACGTATTCTTCTTGCAGAACAGGCTTTATCATTCTTGAGTAAACCCGTGCAGGTCATGTTCTGAGAGACATCTGGTATTGGGATTGCTCTCTTCGACTGAATTCTTCTCTGGTACCTGCTTGTTTTGATCACTTTTGCTTTAATTTTGGAATTCTAACGGTTTGATGTCCTTCAAATATGAATGGCGTAAAATTTTGTAGAGGAGGGAAGTAGAGGCTCCGGGCTCGGAATACTGTTTGTTTGAGGTGGGCCTAGCGTGTATAGATCCAGAAAAATTCCTTCTCAGAGGATTAACACTAAAGTTAATTTCAATTTGATAGACTACACATTAAAATCCTAGAGGCTTGAGGTGAACGAGATAGAGATGTGGTTGGCATCATAGATGCTTAATTTTATCTCTCTTCACCCCCTTAGATGAGTTTTGAGTTCTTGGATCCTATTATGAATTAAAATTTTCCAAGTTTTTAATTTTTGTGAGCAATCTTGAGTTATTATAGTTTTGTGGAACTAAAATAAAAATTAGGATACTTCTTAGTTAATTTGAGATGTCTCACAACAAGAAAGAGCTCTCTTACAACTGAATTGCCAACAACAAGAGAGTGCCTAAGGACTAGCTTTGGCATGAAGATTGGGTGCTATAAGAAAAGAGTTGGTTCCATTGTCAATTATTCTACTATGTAATTATAACTATGGAATGGTTGTGCTCTCTTCTTTCTGAGCAACAAATATTTAGTGTTGTGAATGTTGTAGTGGATTCCCTCTCAAACCCTCAAAAACTCAAATCAAACCAACACTTAGCAAAGCATCATAAATCTCATACATATAAACCAAAGAATATATGCTTAACAAAGCATCATAAAAATGAATTAGATAATTCCATAAAGGATCAAAGTTACTTTGGTTTTCTACAAGCATCCATCAAATCCTCCTATTTTTGCTTGTCATTTATGAGTGCTTCTTCCCTTTGGATAGGACTTTTGTGAATAACCAAATTTTGGAGATAAAAAAAAACTTTTAATGAAATTAGAAAATTGTAATGAACACTGTTGAATTTAATTGTCAACTTCAATTCATAGTATTGATACAAGAAAACACAAAATAAAATGAAAGATAAAAAGAGAACAAAAACCAAAAATCCCAATAGACACATGACATAATTATAAAGAACAAGAAAAATTGGAAAATTGTGCTTCTTAAACCCCATTAGATGCAACTCCCCTCCAACCTCCCCCTCTACCAAAAAGACAGTGTTCTTCTATGGGACTCTTATGTAGACACACTTATTATAAATATACTCCAAATTTCGAGAAAGTTTAGAGGATCATGAATTTTCTCACATTGAATAAAAAATTAATTCTAGACTTGTCACTCCAAGCAAAAAAATACTGCTAAAACTTTTCTCCAAAAATAATAATTTAAACTCATAAAAAAACTTACACTTAAAAATGCTCTACTCCATGCAGCAGCCACAAAAAGTGCAAAACCCACTTTTTTTTCTCAATAAAAATTGGAGGGGCTCGACCCCATAGCATTGGCTCTATTTTTACTGAGGTACCATTGGCTCTGTTTTTTACTAGGGTACTCCGCTATTCACAACATATTTATTTATTGGGATGGCAAAAAAATGGATTTATAAATTAGGATACACCCATGATGCTTCTATTTGTCCAAAATGGAATCATCGAGAAAGAGTATTGCAACTATCCATGTAGTGTCACACTGGAACCTCGGAATGCTGAAGGCAAATCTGCAGAAATAAATTCAGTGCCATCCGGTAGAGCCTCTTTGGAGAGTGCCTGTTCACATCAACAATCTTCGTCAGCACATTCTCAGCTCAAGAAGAACATTTTTAAAAATTGAGCACCTTTTCCATATTCACAACAAAATTCCAAATTTGACTGATCATACAACACACTTGACCACATGGGGACAAAAAGAATTGCTATAGTGCAAGACACCATAAACCAACAAAAAATTTGCCAAAAATGTCATATAGTTGCCAAGTTAGAATGACAATATGGCGAACAATAGTTTGAATATGTTTTTGTAACTCTTATCCTAAAGACCCTCTTGCTTATAGTTACAAAAGTTTCAACTTTGTTGCTTTATTTTTTCTTTGCACCGTACCACTCAAAAAGACCACAAGCCTCACAAACCATTTGTTCTTGTAAATGTTAGCCAACAAGGTCTAGTGTCATATTCTATGAGATTTTATTGCAGATTGTTTAAGGGAATTGGAGAGAACAGGGGATGCAAAAGTACTAGCAACTTGTGAAGGGAGACAGGCGCTTTGAGAATTTTTTGCGGCAATTCTTCTAGTTCACTTATTTTGTATATAACAATATCTAGAGTTGAGGCATGAATTACCTGAACATATTCATCAGAGTTGATGAGAGTTTCCAACGCACCTTCTGCAACCAATGCGAAAGTACCTTAAGAATGTGCTCCTCTTCCAAACAAGCATAATTTTTGGTATTTGTAAAATTATAGAAATTTTCAACCGGTTTGAAAAATGCTTGCAAAGAGTCTAAGAACGCCGCTTTCACAACAGAGAAAATTGCCCAACTCAAAAACACAAAAAGAGTTACGTTTCATTTGCAAAGAGACAGATAGTAATGAGAGTTTGAAGTATCAATCAACCTGATGGAATACGTGCAATAAATCCGTGTGTATATCCTTTGCCCAAAGGAGAGATATTTGTCCCTGCAAAAAGTAACGCAATGGAATGTTACCACATAGTTTGTACTGGTAAAAAAAATTGAACCAGTGTCACGATTTGAAAAGACCTTAATTTTTAACACAATAAAAAACATATCCACACAATAAGAATTAGGAGTTCAGCCCTACCAAGCCAATTCTTAACCTGGAATAGAGAACACTCGTCTTACACAGAAAAATTATATTGCTTTCAAAGAAACATCAAAAAAATTCTTTCGTGGTTTCCTAAGGCTCTTAGCCTGCCTATGAGAACACAAAAATAAGCCTTTTATTTCAAGAGACCCAGAAAACCAATGGAAAAGAAGATAGCAACCTGTTGTTACTTGCACTAAAATTTGTCGAATAACGGCGAATCAGAAGTGTTTCCTCCAAACAGAAATGTGTAATTTCCATGTTTCCATTGATCTTCAGTAAAATCTTATACGTAACCTTTACTAAAAGAATAATGTAAAAAAACCCTTATTTAAAAAATCTAAAATGCTTCAGTCAAATAAGTAAATGTCACAATTCTATTAGACATAAGAACTTCATTCTTTAGAAGAATGCACTCAATATGCTGCTATCATTATTAGCACAAGTCTTATTTTCATGGCATTATTAACAAATGTCTTATTTTCGTGGGATGCCATACGTTAGTTCATTCGTGGACCATTGCTTAGTTGGAACAAATGGAACAAAAGTTTGAGGGCTCCCAAGGATGGTTACCTGCAGTGAGCTGAAAGAGGATTGAAGGGTCCACTGCAGCAACCAAGTCTCTAAAGGATTGCAGCATGGCCTCAATAGACTCTTGACGAGTGCCCTCCTTCACTTTGAAAAGCACAAAGTGGTCAATACCCCCGGTTTGCGCCTGCAATTCCAAAATCCATGTTAACGCCTTTTCATAGCCCCCTCTCTAACGTCAAAACTCCAACCAATATACACCATTTATACAACAATATTTAATAAGCAATTTTCTGAAGTCACTGTCTTACAAATTCACGCCCAAAAATTGCTTCTAAATCGTCCGTCACTTGGTCTTCCACGTCCAACATCACCAAGCCCTAAAACACCAGCTATCAATTAGATATACAGAAATCCTACAAATCAAAGTCCAATCAAATACAAAGGAAGAGAACTATTTCTCATGGGAACCAAATCAAGTACCCTACTTCAAGATCATATTCAAACAAAGAGTGCAACAAGGAAAACTTGCCATTTGTTGTCGATAATTAGAATCTAGTAAATATGACAATGTACAAAAGCTGAAGAGAAAAGTCCTAGTTTGCTCACCCAATGAACTAGCTCTAAAAAACACAACTCTCTCATAATAGGAACCAAACAATGTGTATTTTAGTGCATTAAAATTCTCTTGAAAATGGGGACAAGAATCACAATATAGAAATTGAATTCAACCGTTCAAAGCAGTAAAACCCACAGAAATGGGTCCCCTACCTAAATGCAAAGAACATTATAGCAGGTTTCAATAGCAGGAAACTAAAACCAGACGGAAGACGACGATCCAGAAGAAGAAACCTTAAACCCTAAACCCTAAAACCTTAAACCTAAATTAGCTGGAGACACGAGTACCTACGTTGCCATAAGGAATCACGAGCTCGCGAGCGATGGTTTTCCGTCCAGGGTTCTCCATGTAAAGGTCCACATCTCCTTTGTTGCCAAACCTGGCGAAGAGTGCATGAGTGACACCATCGCCAGTTTTTTTTAGCACTGGACCTGCAATTCCATTACAACCACAGCAGCAGCAGCAATATTAGGGTTTAAGGTGCAGAAAACCTACCCTTCAAAACTGTTCTAGAAAACCTAATTATGTTATGATTGCATCGATAATAGAGTGGAATTCCTGTCAAAGGGAGATGCATACCGACTGACAAGTAGAGAACGCCTTTGGCTTGATACTGGAGAGTGAAAAGAGCGTCCAGCATGGCCTTCTCTTGCTCCTCGGTCATGTCGTCCTTCATCTTGAACAACACCGCGTGATCCACCACCTTCCTGCATTTCAAAACACGACCGTTTCATGGACACTGCATGCACCAATGCCAAGTACTGTACATCTGCTTAAAAAACTGATTAAGACAGCAAAACGAATGCCAACCTCGTTTTGGGCTTCATGTGTTGGGCTTCAGCCATCTTGTCCAAAATGCGGTGCTCTCACTGCAGTTCCTCAACAACCCTAGCTACAAAACCCCACAACGATCAGATAATGCAAAATTGCAAAAAACCACCATATTTTTTATAGCGTAGGAAATGTCAGCTCTAGCTTTACATATGAAAAAGCAAAGCTCAAAACTAGCAATGCAACTGCCATTGCTGCAATACCAAGCAGAACTCGACGTATGGTGCAAATTGAATCGAGTGTGAACCCCAGCATTACTCACCAGACGTGAAATCTGACTAGGCTTTTGCTTTTCAGAGAAAGTCTTGAGGTTGTTTCAGAGAGGATTTCTGAAAGTAGAAGTGCATTGAGTTTTCTTTTGAAAAGTGGGTGGAAGGGTCAAAGTGGAAAAGACAGAAAAGTAGGAAAGTATGGAGAAGTCTAGTGAGGTTTGAGGTGAAAGTGTTGAGCAGAAGACTGAAGCATACCTGAAAGGACAAGACTTGAATGGATAAGTGAGTGGCCACGAGCTCTGCGAGTGTGCGTGCGTGCGAAGAATGAAAGTCAACCAAATGCTGCAAGAAAGTTTTTATCTTTGGAGTCTACGGCATTGACTGCAACAAACACACTTCTAGTTCAGTAAAGGAGCTATCGAGATTTCGATGTTGGAGGCTTCGGCGCTGAAGAACCACAGGTTTCTACAGAACGCTTCACACTGCGTCTCACGTCCCCATTCTGCAAGTTCTGGTTTTGAGGTCAAATCCCAAATTCCCAACTAGCCAGGGTTGGTAGAAGGTGAATAAAAAAGGGACTGACTAGGGAGAAACCACCCAGTTGCTACGGAGGCACCCCCTATAGCCCAACCTATTTAATTTGAGAAAATTGTTACGTTGAAATAAAAAATAAAATCAAAACAATATATTAGCGTATATATGCATTTGCAAGTGTTGTAAACATACAACAAATATGTTACATTTGTGACATGGTCAAGAGTTAAAACTAATTGTTCCTCTTGTTTGTAAGTTTAACTCTTGATCATGTCACAAATAAGACATATTTTTTGAGTTTTTGCAACGCTTGCAAATGCAAATGTGCCCTAAAATATTGTTTTGATTTTATTTCAACAAAACAATAATCTCAAATTTAATAGGTTGAGCTGTAGGGGGTGTCTCCTTAGCAACTAGGGGGTGTCTCCCTAGTTTGTCCCATAAAAAATAAGATATTTTGGAACTTGGAGGTCCATATTGTGAAGGTCAAGGTTCTAACTCTATGAGCTCCTTCACACTATGGCTGACCAAGTTGAGAGGTTGTGGGATTGGGGGGTGATTCAAACTGCGTCCCATGACCCAAATCCCATGGAATTATGAGAATTTGATTGGTGTGAAGCCAAAATTTAGGACTTGGTGTTTCACACTATGTCCCAAGTCCCACGTCCCACTTGCTTACATGGCAGCACTTTTTGGAAGTTTTGGCATCAAAGAAAGTGGGACTTCACTCAAGGTTTGGGTGGACCAACTTTCAACCCAAGTCCCATCAACGTTTTTGCATATAATATTCATAACTTTCTTTAGAATTGCTTTTGCTTTTAATAATCCAACTAAGTTGGGATTTGGCGTTGTGATGAGACTTACAAAGATGTGATGTGGGACATAGCCTGAACTATCTATGAGTGGCCAAACTTTGTTGAGAGTCCAAAGAAATGGGTTGAAAATAGGCAATAAATTAAATTATGTTTTTGACACTTTTGGCTGCCTTTAGTGTGAAGCCTCCAAAGGCCAAGTCCAAAAGCCAAATTATTGGCAATGAACTTCTGTAGCCTCTCGACTTGAATGGCCCTAGTGTGAAGCCTCCAAAGGCCAAATGCAAGGTCCAAAATCAAAACATTTATTAAACCTTTCAAATCCAATGGCAAAGAACTAGTTTACTTTTTATTCTTTTATGAAAAAGAGTCGACGACCTCTCAACCATAGTTGGGACCTCCATGTTTGCTTGACCCAAACTTTTTTTAAAAGGCTGTTGTTTTGAATGATAAAATGTTGCCATGTAGGCATTTGAAAGATGACTATCTTTATTGTTGAAGGCTATAGTTTTTGTTCACCAATATCAATTTGGCAAGTTTCTAAGATTGGCGGATTTTTGAAATTCATATGCACAGACTATGTTTTGGAGTTGAATGAGGGTTAGTACATCCACATTTAACAACTTGTGTAATTCTAGGGCGTGTCTTAGGGAAGAAGAATACAAAGCCTAATAAGATTATTTCAGTCAAGACAAAAATTGCTATAATTCTTTCTCAATTGGGTTTTAGAAATTCATTAATGATGATTGTTGATTTGTACGAAATAACATTGAGTACAATTTTAGATATTATCAAAGAATGTTGTGGAGCTATTAAAGTGCACTTGAGACCAATAGTTTTTGTGAACCAAAATTAGCTCAAAGTAAGTATGTAGTTGAAAATTTTGAAGCTTTACATGGTAACATGCATGTAGCAAGAGTGCTAGTCCTATTCCTATTATGGCACCATTCTAAATCCAACATCATTTTCTTGTTGTAAAGGAATCTACTTAGCTTTTCTCCAAGAACTTATAAATGCCAAATGCATGATTTTGAATGGCTAGGATGTATTCATTATTGGGCACTGTTTTAAAATCTAAATTAGGCAAAAAGATAATGAAAGAAGCTTTTTTGCTATATAGATTTGTTGAAGATGCAACTTCTTCTGTGAATCCTTGATTTTATTCACCATTCAAACATCAAATAGAAGAACTCTCTTGGAAGAAAACTTGGTGGAATTTCATACAACCTAGTAGTTGTTGGCATACGGCAATGCAAAAAAAACAACTACAAAGAAAAATGTCTTGTTCTGTGATCATTTGACCAAAAGAAGGTGGAAAATGTGACCCTTGTAGGAAGTCTCCTCATTGTGCATTAGGAGATCAAGATTTAACTACCATTGACGTTGCATTATATATGAGGTTTAAGAAAAAAGGGAGTAGGAGTTGGGACTTAGGAGGCCTTCTAACCCTTGAACATCACGAAAGCCCTTTGCAACCATATGTATGGCCGTATGTACAGGCCTATTTGAGGTGCTTTGAGGGTTTTTCAATTTTTTTTATGCATCCATCATCATACAATTCCTCAATATATATGATTTTAACACTTAATTTCCAACTAATTCAAACTTCTAAATATTGGTTGCAACTGTATTTGGTGCCGTAGCTCCAAAGCCCAAGGGTTCTTTAGGAGTTAAGGCTTCAAACTCAAACCCTACAATTTTGCTAAATATATGATTAAAAATTTTACAATCATCTTTTAACCCCTAAAGGCCCAGGCCATTTTTTTTGTGAAAAACAATGAAAACTGCCACTTTTGGGGGATGAAAGGAATTGTTTTTTTTTTGTTTTTTTTTTGAAATCCAACCGTAAGATCTTGCTCTAGACAGTATGAGGTACTTGGGAAAAAAATTGAGCTTTATTTCAAATGAAAAGGAGTGAGATATCTACATGCAAAGTGAAGGAAAAAGTTTTTTTCATACTACCTGAAAATTTCAAAAACCGTTGACCACTCCTACATCAAAAAATTTGCTCTAAGCAAAGTTGAGGTTTTTTTTTCCCATGTAGAAGACCAAGTTAGGTATGTGTGGGAGAATTTTCAAATCAATTGGAACTATACAGCACATGGGAAATATCAGTAAGTAATAAGAAGTAGAGAATGGGTCAAAACACTAGATTGTTAAGAATCTAATTATTGAAATGAAAAATGCAAATCGGTGATAATGTTGTGATAAACAGTCTACTTCCTTTGGTTTAATTATTTTTCCAAAATATTGAAAATTGAGTAAAATAAAGGACTTCAAAGTTTATTTTAGAGTAAAGAATCTATAACTGCCTGCAATCAAACTCCTTATAACTTTCATGTCATTGATTGAAATTGAATGATTCAAAGCTTCTCATGTATGGAAAAATCTAAAGAACCAGTTTCAAATTTTGATTTTAAAAATATATAATTTTTAAAGAAGTTTTTGGGCTGCCCATCTGGACAGCCCTCCCCAAAATTTTAGAAAAACATGCATAACTTCATCAATAAATGTCAGAATGAAGAATTTTTTTGATGCCCATGTAGATTTTTGAATTCTCCATCTCCCATAAAGTTTTAGAAAATTACATAAAGTAGTTTACTCATAGATACATGACCAAACCCAAACAGTCCCCGAGGGGACAACAGACCTTTAGAGGTTAAAGATTCACTTAATTTTTGTTGTTTTTCATGAACTCTAGTTCAACCTTTCCTCAAAGAGCAATCAACTGTTCTCTATTGCAATCTCACCAGTTAGCCTTTAATCAATATTCTTTCTTCTCTTTCCAATTTCACCTCCAGTTTGTTTTTTTCCTTGGATTGGCATTTTCTTTGGAGACGCTTCTTTATTAATGACAAAATTTAGACTTCTTTTTGCATAAAAATCATTTCTCCTTGTAGACAAGCTTCACCATCAAAAAGTAACAATTAGATCATTTGAATGCACCATACAAATTGGTATAAGAAAATCTCCATCATGATATAAAACTTTTCTTTGAAAGTCATTGTCCAATTATTCTTCTAAATTGCAGTTCATAATACATAATCACATTCTTTTAAATCTAGAATGTGAACTCCTTCATTGTAAAATGGTCAAAACAAGGACATTAAGATTAGGACATGGATTTCAAAAACCCAACAATCGACTCTGACCGCATATAATTCAATGGGCGGATTCAAATGCCATTTCTTATATTTCAATTAAGATAGAAGGATATTCTCCATGTGTAACTCAATCAAGAAGATATGAAAACAGCAATTTTCACAGATACAATAACATAGAGGCTTTGTCCCTAAAGCATACGCTCAGTAGCGTCCTAAACAAATTTTAAATGTAGCCACACATCACCTCTTTACCTCTGGTCCAAAGCCAACAAATATCAAACTGGAAGAAGATGCTTTAAGTATAACTACACAGAATGATGGTAATCTACATCTCCAAGTTGATGATCCCAGACGGGATGTAAATATGTTAGTTTGGGATTTCCATAGCTGGAATATATTACAAATGAATACATACATGAAAATGCATGTCAGCAAACTTGCACAAATCCACAAGATTACCTTCAGAAGTTGTTCAAAACTTGCTTCACGTAAATTCCAATTGATTTAAGAAAACAGGCAATCGATGTAGCTAATCCGTCAAATGTAATCTGTAGGTCAATATGAACCGTTCTAACAATTTAATATTGCAAAGCCTGTCTGAAGGTTTCACAAGCAAGAAAGTAGAATAAAGAGCGCCCAATGAGGTACATACTTGAATAATTGAGCTCCAAAGTACCAAGCGCTACGAGATCCTGTCTGAAGCTTTCATGGATGTCGTCAGACAATTTGAATCATCTGGAATGGGAATTTCAAAGCGTTAATGAAGGGGAGACGTCCATAGTTGATAGAGGTGGAGAGTTCCAACGAAGTCAGTAAACAGGCCGTCAACGCTGACATTGTGAATCCAGTATCTGTACTCCTGGTACGGATCCTGATGGAAGTCGAAATGCAGATACTGATTCTCGTTTCGAAATGTGTAAGGGTGCACCTGCAAAATCATGACAGTGCTTACCATGAGACATGCAGGCAATGAAGGGAAGAAGTTGAGAACAAAGAGATCCATGAAAATAAGTCAATAATCGCACCATTAGGGAATGCTAATGCTCAGGAGGAAGAACCTGCAGGCCAAGAGCATGGGCTCTCGTTACGAGATCGGTTGGTGGAGCCAAGTAATTGTTCGCGTCGGGTGGCACCACGGTGTCTTTCCAAGGTCCTAACCCCACAACGTAATCGCTAATGAACTTCAAGTAATCGTCCGATGTAATCTCAGCATAAGTCTGAACGATACAGGAAATATCAAAATTAGCACTAAGACATCGGCATCAAAAAACTTGATAAGGTAGAGAATATAAAAACTGATCCTGTCTCCTACACAAACCCCGCTTAAAAACAACAACTCATCTATTCACACTCTCGGTTGGACCAGGTGGTCAAGCATGACTTTGCTAACGTTAACGGCACTGACTTTTGAAAGGGAAATGGGGTTGTCCATTAATACTTATAATGGTCAACAATCTCCCGTTTGAAAGTGTACAAGTAATGACTCTGATCGAGAATGGATTTGGCTCCTATACTCAAAGTGATCTCCAGAGCTCTAATTAGGTTCCTATATATGCTAGAATGCTTGAAGTGACGCAAAATGGTATCCTCTACATTGTTATACTACAAAGAAAGGGTAGTGGAATCGGACCTGTTTGGTGTCTTGAGTGATTGAGGTAGCATTGTCAAGAAGTAGGATCAGGGGTGAGTCGGTAAGCTTGGCTGTGCGGATGAGAGAAGTAGGTGCAAACGATTGTATGAACAAGGGCTTCTCCTTCCACTCGTCCGAAAGATATTTCCCTCTATAGCCAAACTTCAAAAGTGTCTCCACGAAGATGTCCTCATGTGTCTTATTGTTTGGCCACTTCACCTGCAGGAAGCGAGTCGTCACAAATGAACGGATGATAAACAACGTGAAGATGTCATCTCCCAAACTAAGACTGGCACAAAGATACCCAAAGGCCATGCTCACTCACGTGTTTGTTCACAAATACAGGGCTCTTGATTTCTGGGTAAATTCCGACGACCCGCTCGGCATTCAAAGCAACAGAAATAAACTCCTCGAATGTCGCAACCTGAAATTTATCTGCACAACAAAACCATGTATTGAAAATGCAGAAGTTCCTACTTGAGAATTTGACAAAAAAACGAAGAGCAAATCCTGCGCATAGTGAGAAAGAGGCGATGTCTGTGACCTACCGTTGAAGGATTGATCGCGAAAAGGGAACCGCTGGCGAGCTCGTAATGTTTTGATCTCCGCCAGAGTGAAGTCCACTACATAAAAAAAATTAGCATGTTCAGCAATCCCATAAGATTCTTGAGTTTGCACTCTCATTCATCTGAGGTATCAAAGATCAACAAATCAGTAAAATACTGAGACACTCCGAAGCTAGCTAACACCTGACAACACCATAAAACGCTGACAATCTAATCTCATGCCCTAAGGCTGATGACCAGGGTTTTTTTTTTCTGGCGAAAGTTTGCCTAAATCTTACCTCAATTTTTCATTGGCTACCGTAACACTGAAAAAGATTGGTGGAAAATGGATGAAATCGCCAAATCCCTCTCCAAGCAAATACCAAATTCGCCAGATTTTGGATGAAATTTCCTAATATTAGTATAGTTTATGAATGGACGTGCACATGTCGTTGATTCTGTCCAATTGCATCCATTTTTTCCTTACCTGCTTGCATCGTTGGGTGTGGATTGCTCTACCAACAAAAGAAACAAAAAGAACCCTGCTGATGACTCATCAGTTCCTGAGTTAGGTTTCAAACGTTGAAATCAACATATTAGTGGAAGTGTGTTAAAGAAAGTTAAAGTCAAAAGATCACTAAATTTTAGATACAATAATTGATTGTTTTGATTACTAGCCGGATCCAGGTTGAGAGAAGCTCATTCAAAAATGTTAAGGTTTTCACAAGATTCGCTACATTCACTGATATATCAGAATCTTAGGCACGATTAATGCAAATCACCTGAAAAATACCCGGTGATGATTTCGCCTTCAACTTCGTAAGTTCGAATGCGATCTGCAAACGCAGGATGGCTGGCAACATCGGTCACATGGTCCAATATCAGGTCATGGAAACAGATCAGTTTTCCGTCCTTAGTGGCCGTAATATCTGACTCGATGAAATCTGCTCCTTCCACAATAGCCCTCTGCAGGTGCATCACGGGACGCAATATTCAAAACCACCAAACCCTAAACATCCAAACACGTCGTCATTATTGCAGCAATTACCAACACAGATGCTTCAAGTAGAGATTTCCATGTATCACCATGTAAGCCTCGCAAGTCTCCTCAGGAATCTCGCCGTTGGAACCTCGATGCGCGATGTTGAAGGCACGTTGCGTTTGCAAGGGCTGGCGACCAGGCGGATTCTCATCACCATCACCACCTACTGCTGGAAAGTACGGATACCGCCGCACCGCATGTGCATTTGTCCACAGGAGAACCACCAGAAAACCTTGCATTGCCCAACCCCCTCAACCCTCAGAACCTCAAATGACCAAACCCTAGTTCAACACAACCTCGGACCACATGGAAAAACTTACTCACCGAATAATTGGAAGCGAGCGCTCAAAAACGCCATGGCTATCAATCCCTCCGAGTTTCAAAAAACACGATTGATTCTTTCTCCACAGCTTTGTGAGCAAATTCTCATCTTGACAATGCAAGAATTCCAAGTTCTGATCGCGGAATTCGTCTACCGCAGGTCTCCAATCCGAGATTATCTACTTCGGATTCGAACATTTTGAACCTAGAAGTTGATTCTGCTTTCGATTGACGAACACATTCTAGCTACTTCGGTCTCCAGGTCTGCCTCCCGTTGTGATCGAATGTTTTGCAGCAAGATTCGCAAGCACAATAGTTTGAATGTCTTTCTCTTGAACTCAGGGCCATGTAAGTTATACGCTACTTAGAATGTATGGAAGGTTTCAAAACGGAGTTGCTTTGAAAGGCAAGCAGTTGCGGAGGACTTGGAGGATCGATCGATCCTAGCCGACAAGCGCAGCTCTCTATAAACTGCAACAATCTGCAAGTAGAATGGCAGTGATCCTCGTAGGCTGGCATATTCGTAAGATTACCTGCGAACATTCCACAGCAACCGGTGTGGCTGGTCAACGCATGCCGGTTAACTTGCATCTGTCTGTTGTCCTGCCGTATCCTGAGCCGTATTCACACTTCATACTATGTCCCATGCTGTAACTCTGGAAGTTCCACCTTGACACAAGACCGACCCCTCAATAATGACATCTTTTTGGAGTACTGTAGGTGGGGAGCAGATTCGGCTGCTCACTGCCGAATTGATTATTTTTCAGGAAAAATCAATTTGGTATCAGCTCTCATAATATTAGATATTGTGAGAAAAATTTGTTATTATTTGGTATGCAACTAAAAAAATTAGTAGAATTAAGCCTTTTTCTAAGCATTTTTTACTTTTTAAAATTAGTCCTTGGTAAAAATTTTGTAGTAGATTGAGCCCTCTTGGAATCAACCTTGACTTTCTATTGTTAGTTAAGCTTAATGACTTTTATAATATTTGACATTTCGATTTTTTGATTTCTTTGACATTGGGCATTTTTGGAGAATAATTTATAGAATAATTAGGCAAAATTTTGGGGAATTATTTTATGCCAAATCTGCGAACAATGTACAGTACTGTAGTTTACTTTTGATTAAATATATTAATATGGGGAAATTGTAAATAGGGGCACAAAAACAGAAAATACTGCAAATAGGGCACAGTTTCAAAAATAATTTGTAAGTTTTTGTAATTTTTTTAGGTTTGGACATTGGTTGATTTAGATGTATCACATTAGATGTTAGTTAACTTTCAAAAAACTTAAAGGCCTCTCCAAATTAATCCTAAATAAAAAGAAGTTGTAGTAAAGGGGTGGCAATTTTTGGAAAAGCCTCTAAGTTTTTTGGAAGTTAGCTAACATTTAATGTGATGTATCTAAATAAAAAAATGTCCAAATTTTAAAAATTGCAAATATTTACAAATTATTTTGAATTTTACCCCTATTTGAAATTGTTTTGAAATTGTGCCCCCTATCTATAATATTTTTTTTGTTTTCATGCCCCTATTTATAATTTCCCCTATCAATTTTGAAGAATAGAAGATAGTATATTGTGTGATTGTATTGTCAATCTATCAAACTTGTATTGTTCATGCACCTCAATTAATTTCTTTGAGTAATGGTTGTCATTGAAAGTGCCATCAAATTTATATTCACTACTTAATAGTTTCAAAAACTCACCATGTAATCATCTAAGTTCCAAACACCATCTGGAATAAAAAGCTATCATATTTGAAGTCTAGAATGTAAAATTGAGTTTTACTCCCATGTTTATGTATGGCAAAAAATTCAAATCAAATAGTTTTATGAAATGGAAGACAACATTTTGAATGGATGTGTGTAAAGTTCAAAAATTTATACTATCATATGCAACATCACCTTAGAACTTAGGGAAAGGTTCTAAATTTTATAAACTCATAATTTAATCAATGATGAATATATGACCTTTTGTGCATACCAAACTCTAAGGTGATTTGATCTTACAAATCTAACATTGAGATGTGAAATTTGTCTCCTCACAAATTTGATCACTATTTCAAAACTCCACTTTGATTGTTTGGGAGATTTCCCTTAATGACCAGGGGTTCCAATTTTGAAATATGAACAAATGCAAACAAATCAGGTGCATATTGAAACTCCAATTTTTTAAGTCAATTCACATGTCATTGGGTTATTGTTTAACTTTTAAATTAGAAAATGTAGGTTTTTAAAGAATTTTATGCAACAATGGCCCTCTAAAATATGATTTTGATTTAGAACTTCATTATCATTCTAAACTACACTTCGCAATTTATCACTACGTTTATTGAAACATAGACCAATCACTTGGTTTGAAAGGATAAATACATGTTGATTACAAAATGGCTATTATTAATTTACTCTTCATCTCTCTTGTTTGAAAGAAATTTAGTCTAACTCAAATGTTTAAGTTTAATACAATTTTTTTCATTATTTCTAAATGGGCCAAATAATCACAATAACTTTTTTTTTTTGTTGGTTCTAGGTTTGATTTAAACTATCAATTTCATACCATTTAATCACTTAATTTCCTTGGCCATTAGAAGCCAAAAGCAATTCCAAGACAACCTTTTTTATTGTCATTCAACACCTTGCCTTTCTTAAAATATTTGGATTTCACCAAAAAAAATTCCTTACTTAAGATAAGACATATGTTTGAACTATTAGATAGGAAATTTTTATTATTTTTAAAATCAAAATGCTTAATTTTACTATGTATATATTCAACTCTTTGTAAACAATAAATGTTTCTAACTTTTCAAACTGCTTGATAAAGTAGTTGTATGTCTTATAGCATCTCCTACACCCTTGCAATTATTTGAGGTCCTTTTAATTCCTCTCTATCTATTTAAGAGGGGATGGTCACTTGTGTCCCTAGTAGTGCAACCCACTAAATATAATGCCAATCAATCACAAGTCTCAATCAAGGAACTTCCGTAAGCAAAAAGTAAGCTATCACAATTCACTACTTGCTAATCCCAGAAAAAATATAACTTGTAGAGGAAGTAGAGACACTTTCAAATATAGCTTATATGAAATGGGAAGTTAAATGTAGAGGCTGACACACACTAGAATTGATTGCATATCATTCAAAAATCAAATAGGCCTTGGAGGGTTGCAAGAGATGTTCTTAGAGCTTCAGCACTGCACCCCCTCAACCACAGCCGGAATACAGATCCTACTTTATTGATAGCCATCAAATCATCAAGTAGCCATCAGATCATGATGATCTGATGGCTATCAATAAAGCTGGGTTGGTATTCCGGCTCTGGTTGAGGGTTGTAGTGGAGAAGCTCGTAGAGCATCATCAATGTGTACACTTGGAAAGAGACAAGCCTGCATTTTGCTTGGTGGGAGCCACTTTAGTGAGAGGTTTTGGGATTTTAGGGCTCCAATGTTGTCACTAGAACAGAAAAGCTGAACTTGACCTTGTTAAAACCACCTCCTAGAGCGGCATATTATCTCATTTTCCTATGTCCCTGCTTGTTTTCCCAATGCGCAGTGCATTTGCTGACAAAGTGCCACGTTGCTTGTGATAGCTTAGAATAGCTTGCAATAGCACTTGCAAGTACTTACATTCTTCTATTACCATGGTTGGATCTGCCACGAGAGTTGCATCATCACTAGAAGGATCTGATTGGTGGAAGAAATTGCATACTTAAGGGGCGGGGAGCAACGCATGACCAACTACTTCCGAGTTCCATTTGCAGTGTACACACATTGAATGATGCTCTTACAAAGTCAAATCTCACGCTGAATAAGTAAATCGAGAATAAATGAGAAATTTTCAATGATAGACATTCAATGTTCATCATTGAAAAATATACCAAATAAATAGAAGTACAAGGTGATAAGACACAGTATATTTCTAAAGTTAAAAATGAAAATTTTAATGGTGAGATGGTTGTACTCTCCGTTCACACCTGCCAGCTATGCCAATTGTACTGCACGAGGCGATCGTAGTACACTCGCATTTTCCTACCGTGATGCTCTCTACAACCTCACATACCGCGGAATCTTTCTGAATTCCGACACCGTCTTCCTCGTCAATTCCATTTCCGTCACCACTACATTGCTCACCACATGATACACTTTGTAGAGAATGTTGTGCCTCTGATTTTGGTGCATTTTTGACGTTTTTATCGCTTTTTAGGCGACGCCGTAACAGAGCTTCTGCGATCCTTTCGTCCACTGATCCGCTTCTGAGTTGCCAAAGTCGAAAAGCTCTGCAAATCTGCGGCGAGTCAATCTTAAACTTCGAATTCCGTGCTTTTGTGTGCTGATTTTTGTTGACAAGCTTTGGGGTTTGAGAGTAGGTCAGTCAAGATGATGCACATGACGTTTTACTGGGGGAAGGACGTGACCATCCTGTTCGATTTCTGGCGAGTCGGGACGTGGACGTGGTACGTCATATCTCTGGCGGTGGTGTTCCTCTTCTCCGTGCTGCACGAGTGGATTGCCAGCCAGAGATCCGCACTGACCGGGAAATCCGACAAGGGAGAAGCGGCTGGGGTGACTGGTGCGGAGGAAGATGGCGATCACCGGACGCCGTTCATCACACACGCATACGCAGGTCAGAAAAGCGTTTCCAAGAAGGCGATTGAGGCATTTCTGTTTGGAATCAACGTAGGGTTAGGCTACATGCTCATGCTTGCGGCCATGTCGTTCAATGGCGGCGTTTTCGTGGCCATTGTGGCGGGCCTTGCGTGTGGCCATTTCCTCTACCGCAGCAACAGCCCTGGCGGTGACAGCGCTTGTGGAGCGATGTGAGAGCCCCCTCTCCTGTAGACTGCCAGTGTGAAGCTTTCGCAGGTACTTTGGAATACACGTTCTCATGTATAGATATTCGAATTTGTATGTATTTATTAGGGCATTCGGAACCAGTCTGATGAGGTTCCAGCTCTACTTGCTCATAATAGAATTGCATGATCAGGGGTCATGTGTATGCATGATCAAGGGTCATGTGTATGCATGATCAAGGGTCATGTGTATGCATGGCTTTCTGTAGATCACACTTGGTTACAAATAAGCAATGTATTTGCTACTTTCTGCTCAAACTGTGTCGCAATCCAATTGTATAGTTTGTATGATTCCCTTGCTTTATTGTCTTGTTTCAACCTCCTCTGCAAACTAGGTAAACTTCAGGCTTTTGTAGCAAGTGTGAGATTTTGCAGTTTGTATTTATTTACCAGTTTGATGGTTCTGGCTGTAATTGTTCATCAAAGAAGTTCTGTCACATGATCAAGGGGCATGTGTATGCATGGCTTTCTGTAGATCACACTTGCTTGTAAAAATAAGTAATGAATTTTGCTACTTTCTGCTCAAACTGTGTCGCAATGCAGTTGTATAGTTTGTATGATTCCCTTGCCTTATTGTCTTGTTTCAACCTCCTCCTCTGCAAACTAGGTAAACTTCAAGCAATTGCAGCGAGTGTGTAGATTTTGCAGTTTGTAATTTATTTACCAGTTTGATGGTTCTGGCTCTAATTGTTCATGAAAGAAGTTCTTTCATAAGATCAAGGGGCATGTGTGTGAGTAGCGTCTGGTGGATTGCACTTGGTTGTATAAACAATTAATGCATTTGTTAATTTTTGCTCAAAATTCTGTTGCAATCCAATTACTTGGCTTGTGTGGTTTCATTGCTTTGTTGTCTTGTTTCAACCTCTTTTTGTGTACATTGGGGGAACTGCAACCAATTAATCCTTAGTATGGTAGGGGCACCCAATGTTGCCACTTTTATTTTTATAAGGCGGATCAAGCTGTATATGTACTTGAAAGTGGATTCCGGTTTACCAAAGAATGTGCTATTGGGTGCACTTTACGAAGCTCAAATTTTGTATTGGTAAATGGCCTATTATTACCGACACTTGTTTAGGATGGTTTACATCTACTTAATCTATGTGTACCTGTAATCTGAGGTTTTAGGGGTGGTGGCGGTTTTGGGTGTTGCTGCTTAACACTTTGAACACGGGTACACTGTTAGGAACCTCGGAGTGTGGGAGCCCTGGTTCTGAACTCCACACTACGATCACCTCTGTCCGTTTCTTGTTTGGACATGCGGAATTGGGCATTGAAGCTTTCTGGAAAGCATTGGTTTTGAATTACTGGAAGCCTGAAACCTGGGAGATTTGTTCTGTAGTCATGTTTGTCAAACATCGGGTTTCAGTGTACCAAAACGATGACTTTCAAGAGCCCAGAGTTCTCAATACTACACAAATTATGGTAATTGGTGCAAGACATTGAATAGTGCAAGACCCTGTCATACTAATTTGGGTGTACTTTTTTAAATTGGTATGAAAATGTGACATGCATTCCTTTGATTGCCAAGTAGGGTTTTGGACATAACTTTTTGCTACCTCTCAAGTAGCAACTTGGTGGTGGAGCTTTTGTAATGCAGCATTCTTCACACAAGCCCCTTTTGCACCTAGCATGACACTAGTATTGGTGGGTTAAAAAATCCAATCTGTATTCACACAACTTTGATTTTGAAACTAAATATTTTGAGAGATTTTTTGTTTCAGGTTCACACTAGAGTTTTACATAAAGCAATAGCAATGTTAATGGCTAACTTAACCATATGACTCCTCCCCACCTCCATAACACTCCCTTAACAATTCTAAAATCTATGTTTTCGTAAGTTGTTACAATACCATAACACTGCTAGTAACACCCAATAATTGTGAGTGTTAAAAGATGCCACTGTGGACTCCACGTCATTTGTAGTGCTCCATATACTCCAAGTGTGAATGCTAAGGCTCATAGCACTCCTTTTTGACTCTCTAGTTTGCTATAACACTAGGTGTGAAAGGGCCATAAGTATGCTATTTGTCAACAAAAGCTCCTTAGAATATTGACCACTCAAGTCACATTGTTTGAGATGGTATTTAAAGATTATGAATTAGAGTATATTGAGTAAACCTAAACTATTGTGAATTATTTTATTAGTGCCCATTGTAAATTCACCTATTTCTTGAATTTGTGCAAGGAAGCACTATTAGTGCAAAGCACAATTTTAGTTTGCTAATTGAAGGTTGTTGCAAGTTTTATCAAAATTTGACAATCTCATTACACAATCTCTTTCAATTAACCGGACTTGCTTTAACAAAGCTAACTCATACTAATTCAAGAAATAAGTGAATTATGAAGGCAAAATTTAGTAAATTTTAGTGAATTTAAGTGAAATTAATGTATTGTGGAGTGCAGCATTTTAACACTCAAATGTTATGATTCAAGGACCAAAATCCTAAACAGGTTTTGTGAGTACCTAAAAGAGTGCAGGGAGGATGTTGCATTTTGGAGACTTTGCAAGCACTTGGTTACTTCATGGGTGAAGCTTTGTGACCAAGTTTCTATTTGTAAGACAAAAGCAAGAGGCATGTCATGCCTTCACAGTAATTACTCTCAATTGATTTGAAAATTACACCCAGGTAATTTAAAATTCAAATCAAGTAATGTGAAGGAATATTATATTATTCAAACTCTTGCACTAATCAAAATATTTTGTATAGTGAAAAGTTTTTTTCTTTGTAATTCATTAGTCTATTATCTTGAAAACACTAGATCTTTTCAATTTTGGAAGTGCAGCCATAGATTCTTATTTCAACTTTGTTGACAAAGCAACTCTACATCTTCAATAAAGTAATTAAGTTAATTATTTTAATGAATGAATGTTGACAACACATGAAGACATTGGATGAAATATCAACTTGTTCATTTAGAAGCATGTATATTCATCCAAAACCTACCAATATAGTTTCAAGTGTAAGAGTATTTTTGCAATGTCATCCTCTTGATATGGAAAATTTCTTACCTAATAATCCCTTTAAAACAATTATACTTTTTTGCAAGAGACTTTGATTGCATCTTAAATTATTTCTCTTGTGATGGCATTTTAAATAGTTTTTTGCAAAATTTGTATTTGTTGATGAATTAAAGTCCCAAATAAACCTGAACATCCATTGTTCAAAATTGAATTTTGAGCACATTTAACAATACTTTTAGTCATTCACTCATTTGAGCTTTTTGTGTATTAGATTGTTTCACCGGCTAGAAGAAAATGTGCAATAAACAACTTAGTCTTAAACAATTGCAAATGTCATAAACATGCAATAAACAACTAGTCCTAAATAATTGCAAATGTCCTAAACAATTATAAATGAGTCATTGTATAGTTGTTTAGAACATTTGCAGTCATTAGAAACTAGTCTTTTAGGACACTCTTTTCTTCTAGTGTTTTGAGCAATTTTCAAGCATCAATCATACAGAAATGTACAATGGAGGTCTAATACTTAACTATGTCATTGTATCATAAGAAGACTTCCTTGGTTATTTTATAGAAAATAAGTCTTTCTCACACGTCATACCAACAAAGTGATGACATCATTCCATGCCACATTATCCACATTCCACATCACTTCTATGCCACATCACTCCATGCCACATCACCCCCATGCCACATCACTTCCATGCCACATCACCCCCATGCCACATCACTTCCATGCCACATTATCCCCGTGCCACATCACCCATATGCCACATTATCACCCCCATGCCATGCGCCTTATGCCTAACCAATTGATTTAAAAAAATTTAGTTACATCAATCATGTTTTTTTGATGGAAGTTCAAGCTCCATCATGTAGATATTTGTATTTCAACTAAATATGTTTGGATTTCAGTAGATGATATATTGTGTCTTTTAATTAAATAAAGCTACTTTGAGAAATGAAGTGGATTTGGAAAACGTGAGAGGATAAGATGATAAGTGTCTTGAGTAGGGTTAGGTAGGATAATAGGATAAGCCAATGTGTTCTGTGTACCCATCACTCTAGATAAGGTTGAGAAATAAAAGAAAAGTGTATATTTAGCATGTATGAGTTGAAAAAAGTATATTTTTAGCATGTGTGAGCTGAGAAAAGTATATCTTTAACATGTGTGAGTTAACTGCCACTTAAGAAATCCAAGCCTTTAAGGGAGCATAGCTTTTGCTGTATCTTTTGTCAATGAAATTTGAAGAAGTTATTTTTGGTGAAGAGACGTTTCTGAAACATGTTTGCAAGTTTGATTAGTAGCTAAAATGCAAAAGTTATGAGTACTTGATGACAAGCCATAGTTGACATTTAGTCCATTGTTTTGCAAAGAAACTTGGAGCAAGTACTTTTTTTTTTCTTAGCTTTCTAGAAAGCTATTAAACTTGACATTTGGAAATTTGAGAAGAAAGATATGGAGGTGCAAAGGCTTGAAGGTTGGCTATCTTTTGTGAGAAGGAGGCCACAACTTTGACAAGCCACAACTTTTGGTCAATTTGGAGCTCAATTTGGAGTCTTTTTTTGAAAATTTTATAGATAATTGTTAATTGGATCAACACTTCATATTGCTATAATTCAAGCTATTTGAAAATTTATTGAAAGAATTATAATGTATGAAAGTTGAGAGGTTATGTGCTATCAAGAATTTTGTTTAGAACCAGCATTATGATAAACCGACTGTGTAACAGTCATAGCCAAACACTCCGCATGTTCCCAAAATGAGTTCCTTTCAATTTGACAACACCACCACCCATCCACATGCCTCTTATATACACATGTGCTTTTCATTCATAATGACAACTACCATAGACAAAATCTCATCACATTCAATTATACTATACAAGTCTTCTTTATCTGTTGTACCAACAAGGTGGCGTAATGCAAAAGACATTTTCACGCATGAAAAAAATTTAAAAATACACTTTAACAAAGAATGAGTTAAGCCAACATACAATGTTATTTTCAAATGCCATCTCTTCATGCTACATATGGTTAAACTTACACTTTACTTTGATTAAACTTGTACTTTACTTTGGTTAAACTTGTATAAGTTAAACTTGTACTTTATTGCGGTTAAACTTGTACTTTACATTGGTTAAACTTGTACTTTAATTCAGTTAAACTTGTACTTTAATTTGGTTTAACTTGTACTCTTCTCTCTATTCAAGTGGTCGTTAACCTTGTGCTCTATTCTATTTTTACACAAAATTTGTCTCTGGCCAATTAAATGGACGACTACGATACAAACATAAATTAAATGAATTCAATTATATATGAATAAACTAATACATTGCCCGTCGCCCCAACGAGATTGCATAATCCATGGTCCCTATGACTCCATGTCTTCGTCTCATATTCCCTACATAATCTCATTATTTGAACATGGCCACATGCCCCCCATGACCCCATGTCCTCCAACTCCTCCTTGCCGTCCAACCTCTCCATATCCTCTAACCCCTCCATGCCTTCTATGCCCTCCATGCCTCCATGTTAGAGACATTGCTTCTAAAACCTTCTATATTCTTTTACTTTAGTCTTTCAAGTATCTTTTAATTTAGATTTCTTTTACTTTAGAATTTCTTTTACTTTAACTAAGAATATATACGGAAATAAAAACTGAAGAGTTCTTTAGACTTAGCAATATAATTTCTTAGAGCCATCGCTCACCTCTTTTGTTATTTATTTCTCATCTCTAAACTCAAATTCATATCTAATTTTTATCAACTATCCTTATATTTATGTGTCCTTGACACTCTAACCCCTCCATGCCCTCCAATCCCTCCATGCCCTTCATGTCCTTTAACCCCTCTATGCCCTCTAGGCCTTTCCATCCTTCCAATCCCTCTATGCCATCTAGACCATCTAGGCCCTCCAATCCCTCTAGGCCATCTAGGCCTTCTAGACCATCCAAGCCATCTAGACCACATAGACGATCGAGGCCCTCTAGGCCATCCAGACCATCTAGGTTCTCCATGCCCTCCATGCCCTTTTTGCCCTCCATGCCCTCCATGCCCTCCATGCCCTCCATGCCCTCCATGCCCTCCATGCCCTCCATGCCCTCCATGCCCTCCATGCCCTCCATGCCCTCCATGCCATCTATGCCATCCATACCTTCTATGCCCTCTATGCCCTCCATGCCATCTATGCCATCCATACCTTCTATGCCCTCCATGCCCTATAACCCCGCTAGACCATCCAGGCCCTCCATGCCATTCAAACCCTCCAAGCCATCCAAACCATGCAGACCCTCCAAGCCATCCAGACCATCCAGACCCTCCATGCCATCCAGACCTTCTAGACTATCCAAGCCCTCCAGACCCTCCAAACCATCTAGGCCATCCATGCATGTGAGCCTCAAGGTTAGCACTTTGTGTTAAGGCATCACAATTTGGCCTCCAAATATTTGGCATATTTTGGGTTTGCAATAGGAAGAGCCATTGGATCTGTAGGTCGGGGCCCATTGTAATGGCATGTTTAAAAGGCCAAAAAGCATTGGCCTCCATCGGCTTCCTTCTTTTGTGCTCAAAAAGAACAAATTGTGAGCGAATCACGTTAGAAGAGAAAGGTATGCCTCTTGTCTCATTAGATTTTGGAGGCCAAGAGGGTGGCTTGAAAACAAGGCAATTTTGAAGGCTATGGCAAGTTTAAGGGTCACCCTTTTCAGAAGGTCATCCATTTTTAAGGTTGGATGGAGCTCTTTGTTGGGAGTATGCCGGCCTTTTCCCAAAAGATCGTCTGTTTTGTAGGACAAGTGGTGATGCTCTTAAACTCACTTTTTATTTTATTTTGTAATTTTTAGTGGAAAAAAACGTTAAAAAACCCTAAAAGTAGTTAAAGCTAACTTTAAGAAATAGTTAGATATACACAGATATGCCATATACCTTTAATTACCTATTTACTAATTTTTGTAAATTAAAAGTAATTAAAAGGATAAAACTCTAAATAGTAGGATAAAAATAGAGCTAATTTTAAATTGACAACAATTTAAAAAAATTGCACTAAAAATAAAAATTTACATAACCGTTGTACAAATCCATGGAAGGTTCTATAAAAAATTGGAAAATTTTGGTTGTCAGATTTATTTTAGACGGTTAATTGCTAGAACTAATGACAAAATATTCTTTAAAAAATCCCAAATAGCGGCAAAATCCCATAATAAATTAGAATTTTTTTTTTTGTGTTAGTAAAATACTTGTACAAATTTGAAGGCATTTCTATTGCATGATCTATTTCAACGGACGACTTCAATAGCTCTAGCGACCGGCAGCGCTTTGACCAAAATTTTGGAAAACTCTAAGGTTCAAATTTATCAAAATGATAGCGTTTTTTCACTTCCACAATCCTTTAGAACACATTGGTGAAGTTAAAATTTTGGAAAAAGTAAATTCTTTCATTTAGAGTTTTACTTTTTTTATTTTGACTATTTCTATGCTTTTTAAGTTTTGAAGATTGGAAAAAAAAAATGTATGGTGTTGAAACCTACTAATTTTGATTTTATGAAGTCAATGATACCATTTGTTTGAGATTTAGAATTTTTCTCCAAAAGTTAGTATGTTACTACAAATTATTAGTATAGTAAGTCCAAAGATTTGAGTTGAATGGAGTTAGGGAATTCAAGGACCACTCAATGGATAGATAAGGAGTGATCTTTGAAGAAGTTTGGTACATAAAATCACTCTTTTCCACTCTTTGTACCTTTTTTTCATTATTAATTTGTACTTGTTGATTTCTTTTGTAAGTTTTGTGTCAATATAGTGTTTTGAAGTGTTGTTTATTTCTTGAAGGACTTAGTATTCTTCAAGGATACTAATATAGTGTTTTGAAAGTCAAATTTTGCTTTGTTCTTGTTATTAAGGCTTTGTGAGGTAATCAAGCCATATAATTACTAGTTTTTTGAAAACAATTTGTGTTTAAACTAACTCTAGGAAGCTCTTGGCCGAGAACCTGGCTATGCCACTAGCCAAGAATTCCTAAAGTCCTTGTAAATATTTTATTTTGTTTTTTGATTAATTTTAGAGATGTTGTGTTTCTTTCTTTGTCAAAATTAGGAACTAACCATTGTTTAAGTGTTTCAAAGTTTTGAGTTTTAGGAATAGGAAGAAACCTCTAGCAGAATTTCTAGTTTTCTCCACTTTGAGTGATTAGTGTGAAAAGATAGTCAATTTCTTCTTTTATAGTGTTTTAAAACTTGATTTAGTTTTTTTTTTTAAAATCCTATGGCAAAATTTCAAGTTTTATGGACTTTAATAAGAGAGTTTGTTGGAAAACATTTGATTTGTGAGAAAGCTTGAAAGTTATTGAAAAGCAAATGAGAAGTTATTGAAAAACAAGTGATAAGTTATTAAAAGCAATGGAAAGGTTATCGAAAGCAATGGAGTAGTGTTTTTAATACACTGTCCTTCTGACCAAAAACATTTTGGAACCCAAAAAAATTTGTTTATTTTTGGTGATTTCTAATAGTCCAAAGTCTAAGAGAGAAATAGATTTAAAAAGTAAAATAAGATAAAAAAAATAAAACAAAATCCGTGGTAGTCGCAGAATTCAAATCCACAAATTTGCAGGTAATAACCAGGAGCTCAACACTAGAGCTTCAGCCAGCAACACAAACCCGGCCATTGTTGATGAGAGACGTGACAAATAATGTGTATATACACTATTTTTTTCTTTTTTCCTCTTTCAACTGTCGTAGCGCAACTATGTAGAGCGGGAGCTAGACGGCACGGCAAAGGCAGCGACTGGTGACGAAACGACCACAAGGATAAAAATCATGATCACAAAAATGACAATCGAGACTAATACTGACGGGGGTTGAAAAACAAAGCCAGCTGGAAGGATTGGAGAGATTAGAAGATGGAAATTTAAAGTCAAAGTCCAAAAAGTCTTGCCAAGCCAAAAGAGTTGGGTTTTAAAAGAAAAAATCATAAAAGAAAGGAGAAGCCAAGAAATTCAAGACTCCAGTTCTTAACATTTAATATTTGATTGTTAATAAAGTTTTACTATCTAAAAAAAAATACAAAAAACACAAAAAAAATAATGTAGAAACAAAAGAACACAAAAAAAGTGAATTATTTTTATTTTATTTTTCTATGGAGCTTGGTGTCGAATTGAAAGGAGCGCGCATTAGGAATACGCATGATGTCTAGTTGCAATCGTGCGACACTAACTATGAATTGTCGTCAGTTTTCAATCTTCATTCTTGAATCTTTAATCTTATATCTTCCATTGGCCTATCATGTGGATGGCTTTAAGTGTATAAGGGTCAAGGTAGGGATAAGAGCTCACGGGATACAAGACGGATAAAATGGAATAGCACACACAAGCTGCTGTCCAAATGATGATACCTTAAAATCAAATTCACAATCTGCTGGCTAAAATTCCAGATTGTAAGAACAGAGCAAGTCTCAACCATGTGGGTGATCAATCTCACTTTTTGACCACAATAATAAATGAAATTAAGTTTGGTTTAATCCAAATTACCCGCAATAAGGTTTACAAAACAAAATAAAAATAAATAGATAAACAAGCCTTCAAAATCAACTAGAAATAACAAAGCCACATCCCACATATATATCACAAATAAACCTAAAATATTTCTTTTGAAGTTTTCATATCTTCAAAACCTCAAATTTTCATGTCTCCAAGTCTTCATGTTGTAAAAAAGGCAATGAAAAAAATCACGATCAACAGGTCCAAAAAAAATTGCGACCTTCTATCTAGTGTCGCAAATGGCCTAAAGTTCTAAATGCTAAGTGCAATAGCATTTCAAAAATCCCTTCTAACCTTCTAATATCCATCCAAATTTCAATTCAATCTAAGATACTGATCAAAAATTATGCGGGTTCAAAGTAGAGGCAATTTTTCCTCCTTGCAAACTAAACACTGTCTCTTTAAACCTCTATAATTTTTGTTTTACACATCATCCATACAAATATGATATCAATTTAGAAAGATGATACTGCTGGCTATAACTAATAAAAATTTCACTATAAATTAAAACTTTGTCCAAAAGTTCTAATCAATCAAAGTTTAAGTTTCAATTTTTTAAAGAGCACCAACTTTCCAACTTCTACATACTATAACTTCTTCAATAAAACTCCAAATAAAATGATTGATGATAATTTAAAAAGCTATGACAACAAATTACATTTTTCAAAAATTTGAGAAGAAAATATTATATCATCCAAAAGTTGTAGCTCTTCAAAATTTCAGCTTTTTTCCAACAAAAAAGCAGACACTTCTAATCTTTCACACCTCCATAGTTTTCTCTTTTAAGTTCAAAATTACAAGTTTAAGGACTTTCTAAAAAGATAAGACTAAAATAAACACTCTCTTCAAATCTTGTTAAAAAATGTTTTACAAATCGTAAGTTATGGCTTGTTAAAGTCTTAAACTTTCTTCATAGTTTAGTTCTTTTACTCCAGAATTCAAACAGTCATAACTTCTGCATCTCAACTTCAAATCAAGCTTGCAAACTCATTTTTAAAAAGTAATCACATAAAAAAACATTTCATTCAAGTTTTATTTCAAAATATTGTATACATAAAAAGTTCTCTCACATCAAAATTTTAGATTTCTCATCCTCTTCCAATCAATATTTATACAATAAAAACTCCAACATACTAAGGAATCTCTTCTCTTACATTTCGACTTTATCCAAGGTAGAGAGGTGGGGCGCATTAGCCTATGCCCTTTCCATCCTAACTCCACCATAGATGTCAAATCCTTTCTTTTTTCACATTTTTTCAATTTACTTCTAAATCCTTAGTATTTTTATTTGAATAAATGCGAAATATATGAGCCTTTCAAAACACTTAGATAAACATATAAAAAAGAATAAATACAAAATAAACACCACTGTAAAGTGACAAGGTGCCTTTGCAAGCACATAATAACGTCAAACGTTTGTTTTCAATCGCCAAGTTGTGGACTTGGTTGGTTGGAGAAGTGGTCGTTTTTGGCCATCTGCCGGTTTGAATTTGAATCTAATCAGACTTGTTGAGCGGTGATGGCGGTTCACGGCTTGGCATACTAGTGAGGCAGGAAATTGATCCAGCTAACCTGCTACCTATCATCTTGAGCTGTGTGTGTGACAAGACGGCACAACGCCTTAGAATCTATAGTCGCTGCGCTGTCATCAAATTATGGTTCTCACCACAACCACCATTTTTACCTTGACTGTTGATTTATTAAAATCAATATAAATATAAATAAATAACGTGTATCTACATGATAGAAGCATCTCCATCAGGACACCGTAGATGAGACATAGATTTTGAAGGAAGTGAAGATGGATATATGATCTTCCATCTTTTACCTTGGTTTTATTTCCTTATATTTGGGTTTTGTTTTTTATTTTTGAACTTTAAATTGCTAGTTGTTTAAAAATTTGAAACTTTTATAAAATATTTTAGACATAAAAAAATCAAAATTTTGTTCATTGATTGAAATGCACTAGTTGAATCAATCGTAAATTTACGCAATTATTAAGTTTGTTTACATTTCTATTTGAAAACCCGATTGTGTTTACTTTTACTTCAAGGTGGAGGAAAAATTGTTCACAAGGTCCTCCATGCCCTCTAGGCCATCCAGAACTTCCGTTCCTTCCGTCCCTTCTTTCCTCTCAGTCCCCTCATGCCATTCATGGTTAAATTTGTAATTTACTTCTGTAAAACTTGTATTCTATCACATCTCTATTTTTTAGTAGACATCCAAATTTTACTTTAGTCAGGTTTGTGCTTTATTCATTTTTACACAAAATTTGTCTTTGGCCAATTGGATGGAGGACTGAGCTTCAAAAATTGATCAATTAGAAAATAGAGGACCGATTTTCAAAAAATTGATTGAATTCATTTGTATAAGTAGATATATAGATGTGAAAAGCTTGCAAATTATATGTATAAATTAGTGACACAAAGATTTTACAAACCATATATAAGAAATGATCACAAGTAGTTTTTCCTACAAATCATGGAGGTCTCGTTATGAATTGTCTTAGTGATGATTAATCTACTCACAATGTAGTGTATAAATATTTTATTACATTATCAAATTTGTTGTACCAACTTTTATCTACAATGCAATGTATACATTTTTAATTACAATTTCTAGTGATGGTCATGAATAGATCTAGTCACCAAAATTATGACATGTAAGTGTTTGAAAATGTAAACACTAGGATTAACTCCCACAACTAGATCTCTATTGTATATTTCCTCTTCAATTATTGGAAAACTACTACTTTGGCATGCTTGCAACTAAATTAGTACTAACAAACACCCAAGTTCATGTCATTTTAGACAGCAAGAAACATCTTAACAAATTTATTGGCACTAAAGAAAGTATAGCTAATTGTAATATGTTTGCAAAACTAATCTATCTAAACTCTAGCTTGCAAGGTACTCCCTTTGTCCCTCTAAAAATGTCCAAAAAGCTTCATTGCAAAAAACTAACTATATTTTTAATCTTTCTGCAAGTGACACATGCATTCTAGAATCAATATACCATCTACCAAATGTACGCAAAATCTCAAGCTTTGATGTTGTCGTTTGGGCTCCCAAATTCCATGCAAAAAGTACCATATTTGTGCTTGTTGCCAACTCCTTATCATTGATGATTTAAAGATTGGTAGCAACAATGGTACCTCATATGGGCAAGGCTAAGCTTGCTAGGAGAGGAATGCTCCGTAATTGCTTAACTTGTCCCCATAAGATCATTGAACATGACAAACGTTAAAATCAGCAAAAGGGAGCTTTTTTATGGTACAATAAATGTGTCAAAGTGAGTATATTTTTTGAACATGAACATAAGAGCCTAGGGTCAATTTTTGAAAATTCAAAGTATACTCACATAATATTTAAAAAATACTTAGTTAAGGAATTTGAAATCCTCATTCAAATGGCAACAAGTCTTGACAAAAATTAATATACTTTTAGAATAGCGACCATGCTCTCTAAGTGCTTATGTTGAAGAATTTCTAGGAGTATTTATCTTATTGATCGATGTGCAAGTATTATATTTTAGAGATTTTAGAGTTTTAGTATGAACATTGCCTTGTAGGGTAAATAATCAGAGACAATTAACATCCATACCCCTTCTCACCCTAAAACCATACTTCAACCAAAAAGTACAATTTGGGCAATTTGAGTGGAGAGAATTTGCATTAGTTTTCAATAATGCACTTGTGCCTCTCACAATCTCCAGTATCATCTAATCTATATGAGTATGCTTAACTAAAGGGACTGCTCCATGGACATGGGGATCTACGCTTAGCACATTTACCAAATGATTGGAAAATAGAAGTTACAACAAAATGGCAAAAAATGCAAGAATTTTTTGAAGATATTAACCAATGGCAGCAGTTTTGCTTTGAAAAGAATTTGTTGTGAATCCCCGTTGATAACTGAAACCTATCCTACTACTCCAATATCTAAACAACTATGGCCGTGGTTTTAAGAGAAATGACAATTACTGCATGTCAAAGAAGACGGGACTATGTAGGACGACTTCAATTGTCCAGAAATCCACAAGCAAGCTTAGCTGAATCAAGGGTGTTAAACAGCAGCATGGCAATGGTCATTGGGCCAACTCCACCCGGCACTGGAGTGATTTGGGAAGCAACTTGACAAGCCTCTGGGTAATAAACATCTCCAACAACTCGATAACCATTCTCCGAGTCAGAGTCCTGCTAACACCCAAATCACACCCAAAAAGCAAACATCAAAATCTAATATTAAGCCTCGATCACTCATAACACCCTTGGAGAAAGGAAACCAAATTCTTTTTGTGCACAATCTTGAGCTAAATCTTAAGTGGGAAGTACCAAAAGCTACAAGAAGACAAGCACTGACCACTTGCTAAGGACACCATGCACTGCCAAATATTGGAGTTTTTTCTAACTGCCAACTACAATGGAGAAGGATAGAATCTCAAACTGCTACAAAAAATTATGATTGTTGAATGTAGGCTACTCAATGGTAATTTAATCAAGCTTGGGTTAATTTAATTAATCTTAAGTCTGTTGACTTGGTAACAGCTAGAGCCCCCATAGGAGATTGAAAGTTGAAAATCACAAGGCTACACCACTAGAACATAGCTCGGTGGATGAAGAAGCTACAATAGAGTTTTCAAGGCAACCAATATCCCACTTTTGTGGTTGGGTGGTGAATTACACTCTACACTCTTCTTTTTTGGATAAGCTTCTATAACCTATTTTAGTGGAAAACCTCTAAGGAGAACTTACCGAAACATAAAAGACTGACGTTGCTTACTAGCCATGTGTGCTCTCTATGCAGGATATCAGACATTTAAAGTATTTTTTCTGTCTTTTTTGAAAACTAACAACTATTATGGAAAAACGGACTCACCTACAAACAAGTGTTCAGAACTACTTTAAAAAAAAAATTGCATCGAACGCTAACCACATCACTCGTGGCAAAGCAGATCCAATTTATTCCTCACGGACAAATTCCACATTCCTCGCCATCACTACGGTTTAGCAGCAGCTGCAAAGCAGAAAGGGTCTGAACGCCCCAAGGGATGAAACTCAAACAAGAGAGAAGGGATGGAAGTCCTGACCTCGATGTGATTGATGCCGACGTCAATGACCACAGCCCCAGGCTTCAACCAACTCCCTCGCACCATGTACGGCACACCCGCCGCAGCAATGACGATATCTGCATTCCTGGTGACTTCCGGTAGATTTGGAGTGTGTGAATGCACCACGGTCACCGTTGCATTTTGTCGCTGCAGCATCCCAATATGATTTAGAGTCATTAGCAAGTGGTGTAAGCATGACTTGGCTACTTATCTATGCATCAATCGTCTTTGAATAACAGAAATGGGGATATTTGGATCCAAAACCTCCAGCTTAAACAATTGCAATCGAAATTCATACGCCGTGGTAAAAACTCAATATCAATACTAGCATCGCTTATACCAAAAAATCTCTTAGCCAGTCTATATTTATCTCCAAAATCATGCTCCTACGTGTGTAATAACTCCAGAAAAAGCAACAATACTACACAAGTTATTTCAGTTAGTACAAGAGTCTCGTGCGAGACCTCTTCATACTAATATGGGTGACGTTGAGGTTAATTAGGTTTCATTCGTGTAAAGGCCCCAGCGGCATCCTTCATGCACTCTCTTCATTTGAGGTGATGGCGATCACAGTATTTGAGATAGTGTTTAAATACTGTAGCCCGCCTACAGTATATTGAAGGGAAAATTTGATGGATACCCCTGAAGTTTGCAATATTTATATAGATACCCCTGCTTTTCCAGAAATTATACAAATATCCTTGGACCATAATTTTTAGGCATTTATTTGTTGTGCTTGTACTTCCTTCATGACCAATGTTGAAGAAGGGAATGTAATGAAACAAAAAAGAAGCAACGTGCGCACAAAGGAAGAAGGGAAGTGGCACGCTCTACAAAACAAACGCCTGGAAATTTTGGTCCAAGGGTATGTGTGTAATTTCTGAAAAAGTAGGGGTATCTATGTAAATATTGCAAACTTCAGGGGTATCCATGAAATTTTCCCTATATTGATTTTATCTAAACAGCTGTGAACTACTAATGCAGGACGCGGTAATTGGAATAACTTGTGTAGTATCCTCAAATAAGTTTATGTACCACAAGCTGCGCAAGAAAGGTGCGGGTGAGAAAGAGACGTACTTGAAGGAGCAAGGCAGCTGGCATGCCCACCACATTGCTGCGACCAATAACCACCGCGTGTTTGCCTTCCATCTCCACGCCTGAGCGGAGTAGCAACTCGATGCAGCCTTTGGGTGTGCATGCTACAAACAGCGGAGCCCGGCCTTGCATGGCCAACCTGCCCACGTTCATTGGGTGGAACCCGTCCACGTCCTTCTCGATGCTCACAGCACCCACGACCTTCTCCTCGGAAATGTGCTGTATGAGTATTCACAGATATTGGACCCCGAATTAGAAGCACACAACTAACTCTCAACCCTAATTACGAGTGATGCTCAAACTTGAGAATTAGTCTTTGATGATAGCCTTCCATTGTCTGGAGCTAATCTTCCGTTAGCAGCACTCGCACAACTTATAAGCACTCATAAACCCTAAACCTAAGCCTTGCGCAATGCCTTCACAGAAGTCCGTTATGCTCAGCCCTAATTATAAGAGATGCTCAAACTTGGAGGCGAGTGTGATTATTTGTGATTTCCAATAAACATGAGCTAATGACAAGACTAGGTTTAGCTGTCTCCATACAGGTTCATGCTTGGATTAGACGAAAAGTATGATAATGCTTATCATGGTTGATAGATGCGAGATACTGCTAAGGGTAAGCTAAAGGCACTTACACGAGGGAGTGGGAGCTGCACCAATACACCATGCACATTGGGATCGCAGTTGAACACTCGAACGGCCTCCAGAACCTCCTCCTCGGTGGCGGTTTCTGGAAGGGAGACACCGAAGGAGTTGAATCCCACTTGCTCACACGCTTTCTGCTTACTCCGAACGTATGTCTCCGAGTCCTTGCGCGACCCCACCAGAACCACAGCGAGGCCGGGAACCCTCCCAACGGAAGACTTCATCCTCTCCACCTCTTCTGCGATCTCGTGGTTGATCTCTTGCGCTATGGCCTTGCCATCGATTATTTGGGCCACAGGGTACGACACAGGCACTGCATAGCCAACCAGGGTGTCAAAAGAAAAGGCTTTAAAATCGAGTAGACTTCAACTATGTAGAATTTTGTTGAAAAGAGCTGCTGCACCTTCTTTTTGGAGGATAGACTTCGGTGGAAGCAGATCCTTGCGGCTCTTCCACTTGTCTATGGTGTTCCAACCAAGCACCGATGACGTCTTTACCATCTTCTGAAGCTCAGTGGCGCTTGTTGTTGAATACGAACGCCTGACCTCTGAAAAAAATACGTAATAAAAAGTTAAGATCAATCCATAATTGTCACAATTCACGATTTAAAAAAGACCAAGGATATTGTGAAATTAGAAGAATTCTGCTGGGACCGAATATTCGTTATATCATCAGAATCAGTGAAGGAATTTATATGGGTTAGTCAAAAATTAATGAATATTGAAAGATCGAAGGTCCTCATAAGACTACGCGGAAATGCAAAAAGTAGGTCCAATCTGGACTTCTTGGGGTCATAAACTCTGTATCTTTGTAAAGATTACCTGAGGTGCTGGCATGATCAGAGCTCACATTTTCAACGGAAGCGGGAGGCGCCAAGAGGGCATGAGCCAAGCAATCCCGGTGCAAGGAGTACAACCGCAATGCTGCTTTCGGTAGCTCCGCACTCCGCCGCTGACATGCCGTGAACATCGTCGCTTAAACCCTTGCAAGAAAAAACCAAACAAACTAATGCGAAAAAGAATGAAAAAGAATGCAGCGCTGCAGAAAGCACTGCAAATGCAAGTTCTTCTTCTCCGAAAAGCCCAACTCTTGCTTGCCCTTTTTTGAACTGGGAATCTACTGGCACAGAATCTCAGACCCTCAAAACCCCAATCGCTCAACTCAGACGCACCATCACTGGTTTGATTGAATCGATCAAAACAGAGGCGGCACCTGTGCGCTCCGTGCGCTTCTATCTGTCTACGATCCAAGCAGACATCTTTTACAAATGCAATAAAAAAAGATTACGTAAAGCGCAAACTCGTCAATGAGCTTCGACGCGATCGTTTCCTGACCTAGTGACACTCGTAATCTGGCAATTTTCGTTCTCGCGCTTGCAATTGCAAGGCGAGCAAGCTCCGTCTCCGGTGCACTTGAGCAGGGTGCCGATCGAATCAAGGTTTTTTGGTAGATTTGACGTGCAAGATGTCCGGATTCGTGATCATCGTGTAACGAAGACCACCGTACACTGAATAAAAGGTACTTGTAGATGATCGAGTCTGAAATCTATCAATTGGATCCTGGCCGCTTTAATGTCAATGCCTAGGTACTCCCAAATTGATTCCTGCGGCTGTACGGAAACTGATGTCCAGTTGTCAAAGTGAAAGTGGGGTTAGTTTCTTTTAGGGATAATTTCATGGATACCCCTGGAGCCGCGTTCTCTAAATTGGCTAAATTTAGCAGGATTGCTAACAAATTTTTCTCTTAGCTAAGAAAAATGTAAGCTTTCTAGTGTTAAATTTGAAAATTTGCTTTTAGCCACTTATGTTAAAAATGAAAATCATATTTGGGATCATTGCCCTGGAGTTTGCCATATTTGTATATCTGTCCTGTTTTTCAAAAATTGCACAAATACCCTTGAATCATTATGTTCAAGTATTTAGTTTAGGGAATTGCTAATGGGACACCCCTTGTGAGCATGAAATGTGATTTTTAATGATGATTCTTTTATTTGGATCAAAAGATTTGTTTCACCTTTATCATACTAAGGCTATACTATAAAAAAATAGGTGTGTTTAAATTTGAAACTAAAATTATAGGACTTTTGAGTTACTTAAAGCAAAAATACATCAAAAATTAATATTTGTGCTATAATATTTCAACAAAAATTTGTATTTGTCATGTTTTCTTTCAAGTAGGTGGTAATGTTGTGATTGGATGAATGATGGACCACTTTAACAAATCAAAAATAGCAGTAAATTATCACATTTCATGCTCACATGGGGTGTCCCGTTAGCAATTTAGGATGTCACATTAGTAATTCCCTTATTTTGTTGTGCACTCCACTTCCTTATCCCTTTATGCATATGCTACTACAAGAAAGAAGCAATGTGCGCATAAAGGAGAAGGAGTTAGCATGCATAACAAAACAAACACTTGAAAAATATGATCCAAGGGTATTTGTAAAATTTTTGAAAAACCAAGGGCATTTATACAAATATGACAAACTTTATGGGTGTCCATCAAATTTTTCCATTTTTTTATTACTTTGACCAAAGAAATGCACAAAAGAAATCACCTTCAAACACCATTAGACTATAACATAGATGATTCAACAATAAAATACTTTGATATCGTTCTTTTGTTTTGTTTTTGGAACCTTTCGTTACTTACTTTGAAACTTTCTTTGTGGGGTTTTCAATTACTGTTGATGTGAAACAAGCACACTAAACATTTGAAAACTTTGGAAGTATAATAATACTTGTCGCTTTACAAATCGAGGAAGTAGTTTATCACCATTCTCATTCTTGGTGAAGTCCTTATTGCCACGTTTGTATGTAATTCTTTAAAGCAGAGCAATGAAATAATAGAACTATCAAATGAGTTTTGAACTAATCTTAAAAAATTAAATAGGAAAAAGAATTCAACATCCACTCATTATTATAAATTTTACTTAATGAAGTATACACAAATACACATATCGTGTACTCTTTTATATGTGTATGTATGCATGCATGTGTACATGCACATAAATATGTTTACATTAACACATTTTCCACGTATATTACTTTGTTTTATTTTCAACATTATTATTACAAGCATGCATTATAGAGAAGTTATGTGTAGGAATAGAATGCATAATAATCTCCCTCATATGAGCTATTTAGCTATGGAGTCACCTTGACTTGTCATTTGGGCTTGATGTGGTACCTCAGATGAAGGTAAATGAAAAATTTCTCTAAATTGTACTTAAAGCATTTTTAACCCTAAGTGCCTATCTGTAAGATAATGGATAGATTAAGCATTGCCTATTGGTCCTCAAAAAATGTATTATAATCCATCAATATTATCCTCAGTTTTTGAGTTAATTCAACATCACTCAAGATCATGCATATTTTCAAAACTTTTTTTACTAACATAAGAAACAAGAGAAATTTGGAAATACATCAAGTCCAAAAGCATATCTTTTGTGTAGTTTCAAAAGTCCTCCAAAAACATGAGATTTTTTGGTTAATTTCCTTCTTTCTTTTTTTAAACTTATATTTAGGTTTTTCAACTGACGATCTAAAACTATCAAAGTTGAAGAAGCAAATTGATTAACGATTTTAAAGTTGTGAATGTAAATCAAGAATTACAATGTGATATAGAACCTCAAACTTTACTTGTACATGTTTTTGATAAGCAACAAAGAATTTAATCCAAAAAATGTAGTTTAAAATTCAAAATCCACAGCTTCTACTCAAAAAAGGATACCAACTAATTTTTCCAAATTTGTTGTTCACAATAATTCTTAACCCCTGAACTTCCCTAGGGTATAATGTATACACTGAATATAATTGACATTTACTACATCAAAAAGTTTTAATTTGGGATCTCAAATAGCTCACTAGGATATGTTGATTTATATTTCAAATTCTTAGTTGATTGCACATGCTGTAAAGGTGTGGATCCATTCAAAATACAAAAAAATATCTTGTGTTGTATTGGTCATAGCAACACACTCAAACATTAACCCCTCATCGCCAAAGGGGACTAAAAGTGTCCTTTCATAGTCTTACAATCGTATTTGAATTGCTGTAACTTTTGCATACATTGTCCAAATCCTAGAAAATTTGTTGGAACAATTGCATATTCTAGTCTAGTTTTTGTAGCTAAAATTTTAGATCAATCTGAGACATATTAAGTTTGTGAAAGCCAATCAAAGTTCACAGGGTCAATTGGAGTTCACCACAGTGCAATGTGATGGCTGCAACTTTGGAGGCTTGTATCTTTTTCATCAAATATTGTTTTCAATAAAATTTGTTGGATTTTGTTTCCCTTAAAGTCTAGTCAATGTGGTAGAATTTTCATGTCAATCCAATTTCCTTTGAATGCTTGGGAGAAATTCAAGGTTCAAAATCCACACATTTTTGCATTACAATGAACCTTGATGGCTTATAACTTCTTCATGTAAATTATTTTTTCAATATTTTTTGTTGGTAAAGTTGCGTGTACTAGTCTTGTTATTGTTGTTAAAATTTCATATCGATCCAAGAAGTTATGAATGAATGAGAAGCATTTTAGTAGAGGGAGGTATAGCCATAGATGTGATTTTTTGCTACTTTTTTCATTGTTTTTGGATATTTCAAAACAATTTTGCAGACATAAAGGGTCTACTAAATTTTTTTTTTCACCAATGTGTTTGATTATAGGTTTTGAATCACTTTACATTTTCAATAATTATCATTTGAGTAGGTTTAGATACCAAAATTCACCCCCAAATGTGTATTTAGAGAAAATTCAGCATCTTTTTTCAACACAAACATTATAATCTTCCAATCTATGTGGTCAAATGACCCCAAATTTGATCCACATCATCTAAGACATGCACACTACAAAGTTGTACAGTCAGGATTTTCATACTTTATTCACATCTAGACTTATAGCACTTTAGAAGCATGGATGCGTTTGGGGCTCTTTGGACCTTAGGCAATGAGGAGTTAAGGGATAATCTAAAGATATCATATCAAGAGATGGATCCAGATGCTATTTAGGGAGTTTGGGGCTCATAGGTTAAGATAAATCAAAAGAACAAAGGGTGTAATATTAAGGGAACTACACCCATACATGAGCAGTCTCCATTCCCACACACTACATTTAGGGTGTTCTTCACACAGTGAACCCATAGTGGAGCAGTGAATGTCACTTGCACAAGAAAATCTTGCCATATGTCAATTGCTAAATTGTTGTGAGATGGTCAGGATTGGGACCATCAAGCACCTGTATAGGAACATATCAAGGGTAGTTTATAGTTGCCTAATAGAGACCCTATGAGCTGCAACTTTGCCCTTTAATATAAAATAATCTACAATACTTTTTTCCACAAAAATTACGTTCCATGATAGCTTGTTGAAAGGCTAACCCTACAAAAAAATTCCTGAAATTTCCAAGACCTTGAAATATCCTGAACCCTTAAACGCTCGGGTATGGGTGCGGTTACCTTAGAGAAATATGAAGGTGAAGGTGTGATATTACAAAAACAAGATAACTAGAAATTCGAATGGGGGAGAACGATGGGGGTCACAACCAAGGTTTTTATTTTGAACTGTTCATAAACAGGAAGAAACCTTGGTGTTCGTCCAAGATTGGTGAAATTGTAGAGGGACAAAGAAGCATTGGAGGAAATCGAATAAATAAAATGTGAATCTGACGGCGTGCAGCCAGAAAAAAAAAAAAAAACCCTGGTCACGACTCATGATTTTTGAGAACCAACTGCCGGAAGTAACAAGACAGCTGGCTAGATCTACAAAAGTCGTGGATTTCAAAGCTCGGGTTGTCGATGCTGTCTGTACAGGGGCACAGGGCCACAAGCAATGCCGCAGAGGCATTCGGGGGAGTTCACATGGAAGTTCGCATGTGCGCCACACGGGCGTACCTTTTTATGAATTGTACTGGCGTGGTATCATTTCATTGCTGACATAGGTACTTGAATACTTTACCACCCCTGTCACTTTTTCTACTTTAATCTGAGAATGGATGAAAGTTCAAAGTCTCATGCAAATATCCAACAACTTAGGACAGCTTTACACTACGAGACAAGGTCATGACTCATACGTACTTGGTATCATTTCAACCAAAATTTCAATACACGTGATCTCAACTATAACCCATTAGGGCTTCAAACTTAAATTTTTTTGGGTGATTCATGTTGCGATTCACCTTTGTGAATTTACTAGTGGATCGTCAGGTGACTCACCTCTAGACTTCACTTCTAACGTGATTCATGTGAGGAGTGAATTTCAAAAACTCACTTTTGTGACTTAGCGGGGTTCATTCACCTGCTTTCTCAAATCCTGAAAATTCTTTTGCAGGAACTTCCGCAAACTCACAGATGTCTCAGACTTTGTGCGTGCAAGGGAACAAAAAAATTCACTAGTAAGCGGAGATCCTATGAGGTGAGAAGTTCGAAGGCCAGATTTTATGTTTGAAACCCCCTATTATAAAACAAATATAATGGGGCTTTTCCCTTATGTCTACAAGTCTACATGCCAAAAAGTTGAGGCCATTGGAGCCTCCTTAACCCTTTAATCCTTGAACGGCCCAAAAATCCTTTGCGGCCGTATGTACGGTTGTATGTACAGATGTATTTGAGCTGCTATAAGGGCTTTCCAAATTTGTTTGTGCGCCCACCATCATACTACCCTTCAATATGTATGGTTGTAACACTTAATTTCTAGCTGATTCAAACTTCTGAATATTGGTTGCAACCGTATTTGGTACCATAACTCTAGAGCCCAAAGGCCCTTCAGGAGTTAAGGACCACGCGACCATATTTTGGTCGCATGGAGTGGTTTTTGGCTTACAGATAGAAATCACTCAATAATTGGGAAATGGTCTTGAAGAATGCATTTGATCACAAGATTTTTGCATCCATCTGAAAAAATAACAATGGAATCAGGTATGTGAGCTGACAAATAATGGTGTTTATATGGCATGGCTTCAAAATATGTATCCATTTCTTGTCAAAGATGGAGCAAAGCAACAACGCAATACACCAAATATGCAAGAAGAATGTCAAATTTGAATTTCATAATAATCCTGAAAATTTTCAAATTGCTTAAGAAATAGGCTTGTGTTCACGCTTGTTGTTTTCCTATACGATAGCAGTATGATTGTAGTATTTGAAGATCTATTGAAATGGTGTTGTCATTTCATTTTTAAAATTTGTCATCCTACATTTAAAGCCAATTCTTGATTTTTTTCACTAATTGGATTTTCCATAACAAATATCAATTTTTTTGTAGAATTATTTTAGGGTAGCAAAGAAAACAGGATTTTTGACCCTTTTTGTCCACTTAGTTGGGTAGTTGCAAGAAACACTTCATAGTTTTGTCTCAAACACCCTTAAAACTGGTAGTACTATGTAGTACTATGAGTTTTTGAAATAAAATTTTAAAAAATAAAATAAAATATGGACAATTTGTAAAGCACTTAAAATAGCATACGTATAAAAATTCAGACCTAAAAAAAAATATTCTAAAAGTTATGCACAAAACAAATTCACCAACAAAAAGCCAATTTCTTTCTTGCTTTTTAGAAAATAGTAAAATAATTCAAAAAAATAAAATAAAAATTGGCCATTTGAGAACCCATTAAATACATTCACATGGTACAATTGCTTTGCTAAGGAATTTCTTCATATTTTGCCAATGAAGGGAGATAGGATGCCCACTCTGAGACAATGTAGATGCCATGGAATTTATAATTTTGCAAAACCCTTCTATAAATGCATGTAAGCATGCTCCATAAACAACATCCCTAATTTATAATCCTAGAAAAGCATTTTGGACCCAAAATAGTACTAAAAACCCCCAAAATGGCCAAGGTAGACACCTATTTGGGGGCTGTTCAAAAATAGTAAAATAATTTTAAGAAAACTGCAAAAATTAGGGAAGGTATGTAACTATGACATGTTTCTTCCTCTGAAATTTCAGCTCAAAAGAACTTCTTGCGCAAATGTTACATGCCAAAAAGCACTTGCGGGGGGGGGGGGTGTAGGGGACAAAAAATAGTACAAGTGTTTCTTGCAATCACCCAGCTACACCTTATGATTGCTATTTTTGTCTATTTTGTGTGAAACTAGTCTTGTTGGAAAGGCAAGAAACCCTACTTTCTAGAAATGTAAGGCTCTTCTCAATCAAAGCTTGCATGAAGCGTTAACATCCAAAACCACACAAGCATGAAATACTATAGATTTTCTGCATACGGCTCACTCAATCACTATAACATTTTACCTCCAACAGTAGATCTAGCTAAAATTTTGATGCATTACATCAAACAAAGTGCCATTTACATTCATACAATTGGACTACTCAAATTGAGTCCATATTTGATTCAATTGCACATTTAAGCTAACAGCACCCTTTTTTAGTGGATTTTGTGAAAATGGGTGTGGTCCTTAAACGGTAACCTTTAACCCCTTGAGCACCCCAGAGCCTCAAATCTAGCTTCCTATGATTTCAAAGCCTTATTTGAGGCACTCGATCTAACTTTTTGTTCTTGCTATAAACTACAATTGTGAGGACATTCAAGTTGTCCATGCCAATGGAGTAATGGCGAGGAAAATCAAATGTTGTACAAGAGCTGCAAGAGATTTCATTGGGTGAAACACCATACGGGGCGTGGTGGCAACCAGCAGTTTTATAGGCTGCAACCGGTCAATATCCCTTACAAGCTTCCTTGTGTAAGCTTTGTGGTAGCGGGAAAGTTGTTGGCCAAGGTTCAAGCATGTTCTAGACCCTTATTATGACAACCGCCATCGATTGTGCCGGTTATTGTTTTCTGTGCAATATCAATTTGAAGCCCTAAAACTTGACATAAAAAGAAGTGCAATCTTCAATAATTTACAAGTTTTTGCATTCACATCTAATTGTACTGCTCACAAAATTTGAGATGAATCCGGGGCTTATGGAATTTTGTAAAAATCATCAAATAGCAACTACCTACCAAAAATTGAGATTTTGTCATCACATATTGTTTGATCAAATGTTATAATCTCCCATCTCCTGCGGTGAATTGTTCCCAAAATTTGCAAGCCAATTGTCTAAGTAGGTGTTCCACTATTTTCAATGGTCACTTTTTATGGATAATCCAATTGAACGACATACAATGCATCAAAGTTGTTGGTCTCCAAAAACCCTTATTTTGGTGAAAGCGGCCTGGGCGCTCAGGGGTTAAGGTAACCGCATCCATACCTGAGCGTTAAGGATTTAGGGTACTTCAGAGTCTAGGAAAATTTAAGATTTTTTTTTGTAGGGTTAGCATTTCAACATGCTATCATGGAACGTGATTTTTGTGAAAAAATGTATTGTAGATTGTTTTATATTAAAGGGCAAAGTTGTAGCTCATAGGATCCCTATTAGCAACTCTAGACTACCCTTGAAACTGTTTTGATGTGTTCCTATACATGTGCTTGACGGTCCCAATCCCAACCATCTCACAACAACTTAGCAATTGACATGTGGCAAGATTTTCTTGTGCAAGTGACATTCATTGCTCCACTTTGGATTCACCTTGAATGATGAACACTTCAAAAGTAGGGCTCCGCTTTGGGGACTACTCATGTATGGGTGTTGTTACCTTAGGTCCCCTTTTTCGTCTTCCTCTGGCTCTTCTTGGTAGTCTCGGTCCCAAAGGCCAGTTCTTGGTTATACTAACTTGTAAAGATGTTGCCTACCAAAAGTATTGGCTATATTCATACAAGGATCATTTAGTACTTGAAGAAATGGCTTTATGACAAATGTCAAAATTTCTCAAAAAATCCTAGGTGACCAATAGTATGTTTATGACTTGGCTTAAAATTTACACACTAGAAGAAAAACGGCAACAAACAACTACGTCACAACAATTGCATAGCAATTGAACAACTATACAAAAACTATGAAATGACTATGAAATGACTCAATGATAGTTGTGCAATTGTTGTGACCTAGTTATTTATTGCATGTTTTTCTTCTCGTGACATATCTTATGGAATTTATGCGCCTACCAAATTCCCCATCCACATACAACACATGAGAACATATGCAATACCTCAACATCCTATAACCCATGCCGTTTTCACCAAAATAAGGGTTTTTGGAGACCAACAACTTTGATGCATTGTATGTCGTTCAATTGGATTATCCACAAAAAGTGACCATTGAAAATAGTGGAACACCTACTTAGACAATTGGCTTGCAAATTTTGGGAACAATTCACCGCAGGAGATGGGAGATTATAACATTTGATCAAACAATATGTGATGACAAAATCTCAATTTTTGGTAGGTAGTTGCTATTTGATGATTTTTACAAAATTCCATAAGCCCCGGATTCATCTCAAATTTTGTGAGCAGTACAATTAGATGTGAATGCAAAAACTTGTAAATTATTGAAGATTGCACTTCTTTTTATGTCAAGTTTTAGGGCTTCAAATTGATATTGCACAGAAAACAATAACCGGCACAATCGATGGCGGTTGTCATAATAAGGGTCTAGAACATGCTTGAACCTTGGCCAACAACTTTCCCGCTACCACAAAGCTTACACAAGGAAGCTTGTAAGGGATATTGACCGGTTGCAGCCTATAAAACTGCTACTTGCCACCATGCCTTGTACGGTGTCACCATGCCCCATATGGTGTTTTCACCCAATCAAATCTCTTGTAGCACTTGTACAACATTTGATTTTCCTTGCCATTACTCCATTGGCATGAATAACTTGAATGTCCTCACAATTGTAATTTATAGCAAGATCAAAAAGTTAAATCTAATCCTTCAAAACAAGACTTGAAAATAGTAGGAGGCGATATATGGGGCGCTAGGGCACTCATGGGTTAATGCAGCTTGTATCTGGCTCCTCACTTGGGAGGGTTTGCCAAAAATTGCTAGAGACTCCCCCGTTTTAATTTTCTTTCCAGTGCCCTGAATCCAAGACTCTACCCACAGTCAACGGCCCTCATGACAACGACCGCGCCTCTCCTGCATCCCTGTCAACGTAAAGTCGTAAACACATGCTGTAGCTTCGGAGATGGCCTGGCAATGCGTACAAGGCCAAAGTACAGAGTCCTCATTGGGATCAAACCCTCGAAGAGAGCATCATCAACCCACGATGGTGGATGAGGTTGTAACGTCATTTTTGTTGGTGTGGATCCATGATGTGGGAGTTGGAGGTATTTTTATGGCGTTGGTAGTACCACAACAATGCAAAACTAAGACAAGCCCACCTCTAAATGACCTTTTTGCACCTCAAATTTTCTTTTTTTACCAATGCTCTTAAACTTCCCCTATAGCGTATGCTCAAATACCATGTTGTCCGCAACAGCTCGCAGCTTCTCCGCACAACTCGTAGCAGACCTCTTGCAAAATTTAAAATTGCAACAGGAGTGAGCAAAATCAACTTGTTACTAGGACTTCAAAATTCCAAATAGGAAAAGGCATAGGAGTAGCTAGTTTGCAATCCCATTTACTATCTCTAGGTTGATGATGCCTTGATGGCTTGGGATCGTTAGGGGCTCTAAAAGAACTCTCTACCTTTTGTTTAGAGCATTTCCACCAGTGACTCCAACATGCTCAAAGTGGATGAAAAGTGTTATGGGCCCTCTCAAAACCCTCTCAAGACACATTGTCCTACATGTTTTTAGCAAGTTTTGAGCAAGGGTCCTTCAAGCCATTGTTCACCACTATTCATCCTAAGTTTAGTGAACTTTATCTTCTCTTTTCTTTGATGAGTGGTCAATTGATTATTTATGGGGTATGTTGGAGTGCAAGGCCCCCTTTTTGAAGAGCGTGGGTGGAGATCAAGGGGCTTGAGGGTTGCCTAAAACATATGAAAACTTTGAAAGTGCCCGAACCAATGGAGATGCTCTTAAAGAAGGCTACATGCAAAGTTTGCATAGAAGATGCTTTTAGAGCAATTTTTGAGAATTTTCATAGTAATGAGATGAGGAAAAGACCAAATAGAGTAGTTGACATTTTCATTAAATCTTGTATAATTAACTATCTCATATGAATATTTTTTCATTTAAATGTTCATATTTTAATAAAATTTGAAAAAAGGCCAAAGATTTAGGAATTGATCTTCTATTTTAAGAAGATCCAATTTTTTAAAATCGAGAATGTGTTGGATTTTCCTTTTATATATATTAAAATATACTCTAAAACTTGACCTAGACCCTTATAAGTAAAGGCCTTAGGGCTATTCTAAGATAAGCAACCAATGAAAGGTTGACATTGGAAGTGGTAAGGTCTCCAAATTAACCTTGACTCATAATGTAAAATTTCTCTTAGTTTAGGGTGGGGTTAACTAATTACAAAGATGAAACAAATGTAACGCAACCTCTACCTAAAATCAATTTTATAAGCATTTCAACATAGGTTTTAGTTATTGAATTAATTTTTGGTACTTTTTGTTTTGTTTTTTGGCAAGCAAAAGAGGGTTTGAAAATCCCTTGGAATTTTTTTGGATGCTTTAGGAATAAATTGATGATTTTTTAAGTATTGAATATTGGAATATCTAGAAATGACCCTTGTTTTTTGTGTTCAAAAGGTTTATTCTGTCTATCATTTTGTAAAGGTGGGATTTGCAATTCCATAAGGATGTTTCTAAGAGGAAAAGTATTGCTAACAACACAACACTTTTGATGGGTTTGTTTGATGTGGTTACTATTATGCACTTATTGACTTAATTGTCATTGCATGACTCTTAACCCATGAGCGCCCTAAGGGCAAAAATATGGCCTCTTGGTTTTGAAAAATTTCAAGGTTTGACCGTTATAATCTTTTCAATGGTACAGTGAAAGGACGCGTCCTTTTCCTTGGAGCTCCAGGCCTATGTTCATTACCAATCGGTACGGTCAATTTTTGTGAATTTCTTTTAGGTGATAGTTTGATTGGAATGAGTTTCAAAGGGTTTGGATTTGAGTATACTTGTGTTGGATGCTCAAGGGTTAACCCCTGAGCTCCCCATAGGCTAGAATGTGGCCTCTCCATATTTGATGGTTTGTTGTTTTTGACCATTATGATCTTTTGATCCATGCAACAAAAACTTATCAAATTTTTCATACATATGCAAATTCTAAGCCTTGTGCAATATCAACGAGTAACTCTTCCAAAAAATACTTGTGGTGCCAAATTATTTGCAATGAGGTTTAACACTACACAAATTTGGGCTCGGCGCTCTAGGGATAAACAACCTTTGAGTATCCTTCCCACAATGATGCTATTCATGGAGCAAGCCTCTCATAATAAAGTGAAAGATTGATTAAATGCAGTTTATTTTGTGCTCCCACATTGTTACAAAAGTGTTGGTACAACAATGGGATACACATTCTTCCAATAGGTAGGATCATGTATAGTACGTTGAAAAATGTCATTTAAAATGATATTATATTGTTTAAACATTTCAATTTTTTGGAATTGTGGTAAAAGAAAAGATTTTATTGTAGCTCTACCTAACACTTTTTCCTCATGGAATGCTTAATTTTTTATTATTACTATTATTTCAATTTATTTTTGCACAGAGAATCATACTCATGTTCCATTGCAATCACTTTTGATTTTTGTTTTTGCCACATCCAAACTCCAGTGGGTTCCATTATCTTATTTCTTTTGTCTCTAGTCCAATAATAGAGACTAAACGTTAATTCAAAAACACAGAAGGTTTATGTCCCCTATGATAACAACACACAAGATTATAATGATAGTAGCATGTTGTGAATTTGTGATCCCTCAAAACAATTTCTTTAATTAGAAAATTTCTAACTTGAGGTTATATAAATTGCGGCACTCCAAAACAGTCGGAAATGATCTCTAAAATATTTATTTTTAATAATGAAAACATAAGTGTTATAACTGAAGATCACACTTGGTGAAAGTGTGGTCACTAGCCACCAAAGGTAAGGGGGCCTGGTTTAGTGCCCAAATACAATCTTTGTATCAACTTCACATAGAAGAAACAAATTAAAATTAAGCACTTTGATTTTAATAAACACACACACTTGCAATTTGAAATTTGGTTCAAAGTTATGATTTTATATCGAACACATATTAGCTTAAATAAGACATTGCAATGCAAAAAGCTAATAGAAACGTGAATTTAAAAAGGTCAAATGGCTATCAAATGTGGCACAAAAAGCCTACTACCTCAATTCAATGTCTGTTAGGTCTTTTTTTTAGCAAATTCATGCTAAGTTCCACTAATTCAATATAGTTGTGCTTGGTAAGCATCAACACTTTGGGCTTGTAGAAAGTGTTGACCTTATCCAACCATTGATCATAAACAAACCCTTTATTTGTGTTATTTTTCCTAATTTTAGAGGTTGCAACTCTGGAGGTGCTTTCCCACTCATGTTTTGGGACACTAACCAAACGCCTTTCTAACTAAAGAGTCAAAATGGGAATTGATGAAAAGAAAACCTTGACCATATGCAAGCACTTGACCTTAACCAAGCTCATAATACATGTTTTTGAGCCAAAAGGGGAGTGGGGCTGTGATCTTATTCAACTCATTAGAAAAAAAATTGTCCTAAACGACTGGTTCACGACGACTCAAATGTCCTAAATGACTATATAATGACTCAATTATTGTTGTTTAGGATATTTGCAGTCGTCGTGAACCAGTCGTTTAGGACAAGATTTCTTCTAGTGACTGTTGCTCTTACAAAGGTTGACACTAACCAAGGACCCCTGTACAATATGAGAAGAGTCAAGAATTATATTGATAAACGAGTTTCCAATTTTTATGAAATACTAGATGAAAACGTCTATTTTTTTGAAAACATTATAAAATATAGATGAATTAATTGTTTCTATGCAAAATACATATAAATGTACAAATATGTACTTTCACCAAAACACTCATTTTTGCCATTCTAGCATTATTTGAAATACAAGGACAAGGGGGGGGGGGGGCTCAAGGAGTATTATCCAAAAAAAACAATTGTGAAACATAGTTTTCTTTCGTAGTGCACATGCAATGAGAAAATCCATTTACAATCCTTGTAACAAATAAGGGTGTTGATAGTCACCACCCCCCTCTTTCACTTGCATTGTGATCCTAAATTCTTTAAAAAACTTGGCAAGCTTTTTCTAAGCTTATACTTGTTTTATATAAAAAAAAGATTGGATACTCTGGTCTCTTTTTCATAAAGAATTTTGAATTTAAAGATTGTACTATTGCTGAGACAACTCATTTTGAAAATTTTGGTCAACTTTGACTATTGTAATTTTGAAATTGCGCTATTGACATTTGATGAAAAATCGTGCAGAGTAGTTTGCAACTAAGCCTTTCTCAGCATCCTACATTCATTTTGGTTCAATTGAATGACAACCAATGATACTTCGAGGGCGTTTTTGTAGAAAAATCACTTTTTAAAATTCCAAAAGCCAAACCACATAGAAACACTTTCAAGAGGAGATAAGGTAGAAATATCCAATATCAACAATGTATCTAATGGTATCATTTTTTACTTAAGATAGTCATTCTCAAATTTAAGTATAAATAAATTTTAGATATATTATCATTTTGGTTAATACCAAAAACACTTAAATTTAAGCTCTAGAATAACCACCTTGTGTAGAGAGTAGAGAGTGATATCATTAAATGCACTGTTGGTATTGGGTGTTTCTATCTTTTATTATATGGAAGTCACTATTTGTTAGCATCATTTTTGACACATTTTCAAAATGAATTCTCTATCTCTAGTTCCGGTACAATCTTCTCAGAAACTCAAACCCGACCCTACCAGAACCGAATCAGGAACTTATCCTTCTCTTACCAGAACTCTGCATCCGGAACCTCCGCCCTCCTCAGCCTCTCCTGTCCTGCGACGCCCTTTTCCTCTTTCGCGCCCTCAAATGGCATCTGCGAGCTTTTGCGAGCTTTTGCAAGCTTCTGCAGAATCGGAAACTAAGAGTCCTTCACAGAACAGTCACAAGCAGAAAAAGATCGACAAACATGATGTTGTTGACGTAACCCCGTACACGTCGTTGCAGAGCAAATTTCAGCTATGGCGACCGCTCATGCAGTTTGCCAGCTCCGAAGCTGGTCGTCCACAGCTGAGGTGAAGAACGGGTTCCTGTTTGCTTCAGTTCAAGGGAGAATCGCAGCTCGTCCTGGAGTTTCGAGTGTTCGACATTTAGGCGTTGCGAGGTCTGCCGTGAAAGTGGACTCACCGAGCTCCTTGCCGATCAAGAAGAGGCCGCCAGCGCGGGGGAGGAGCCAGTATGACATCACGACGTTCACGACGTGGTTGCTTCGGCAGGAACAAGAACAAGAGGGAACCATCGACGGGGAATTGGCCATCGTGTTGTCGAGCATCGCCGTGGCGTGCAAGCAGATCGCGTCGTTGGTAGCGCGAGCGGGAATTTCGAATCTGACGGGGTTGCAAGGGGTGGAGAATATCCAGGGCGAAGAGCAGAAGAAGCTGGACGTGATCTCGAATGAGGTGAGCCTGAGAGTCCTGTTGCCGGAAATTAGGGTTCGATCTCGAACGAGACGAGCGTGAGAGTGTCGCTAGAAATTAGGGTTTGATCTCGAACGAGGTGAGCCTGAGAGTGTTGCTGGAAATCAGGGTTTGCTAGAAATCGAAGCCTCGTTCAAATTCTCGAGGCCACTCTATTGAAAAACGGTATTTGAGAGAATCGCTGTTTTGGCGTTTTGGTGAGAGCGTGCAGGTGTTTTCGAATTGTCTGCGCTCGAACGGTCGGACAGGCATCATCGCCAGCGAAGAAGAGGACGTGCCTGTGGCGGTGGAGGAGAGCTTCTCGGGGAACTACATCGTGGTGTTCGACCCGTTGGATGGCTCCGCCAATATCGACGCTGCCGTGTCCACGGGGTCTATCTTCGGCATTTATGCCGGCAACGAGGAATGCTTGACCAATCTCGGAGACGACCCCACTGTAAGCCTTTCCGGTCTTTAGTCGCAATTCAATCTTTGGTCAGTTCCAGGGTTTCAAATTCGCACCAGTGGACCGTACTTCATCAGCAGTACCCTCTGTCTCTCTAGAAACTTCCAAAAAGCTTTCTTGCGAAGGATTAACTGTGTTTGTAGTGTTTGCGCTAGTGATACATGCATTCTAGAATCAATATAGCATCTACCAAATGTATGAAAAATCTCCAGCTTTGATGTTGTTGTTTGGGCACCTAAATTCCATGCAAAAAGTACCATATTTGTGCATGTTGCCAGCTCCTCATTATTGATGATTTAAAGATTAGTACCAACAATGGTACCTCATATGGGCAAAACCAAGCTAACTAGGAGAGGAATGCTCTCTAATTGCTCAACTTGCCCCCATGAGATCATTGAACATGGCAAACGCTTTCTCAGCGTTTGAAATTAGCAAAAGGGAGCTTTTTAGTGGTACAAGAAATGTGTCTGATTTGGAGCTTTTTAGAGGGACAGATGGAGTAATTTACAACGACAGTGAATCATTTCATTTCCTTTTAGGGTTGATTTTATCGTCTTCATGAGTTCATGCACGTGACATTATACGATCAGGAAAACAATTAGGGTTTAAAAGACCGTCTCCAGAAACTTGGGTTCAGTTTTATCTTTGACCTTATTTGTCTGAGAAACGCTTTCATTGCGACGGAATTGCACCTGGCTTTTCAAAATGTAACGTTGATTTTAGAAATAGGGTTTGGATGGTTCATCTTGCGGAACTCGGGAAAATCCGTTGCCGTTCGACCTAATTTTTTGCGAGATGAGCTTGTCATTTGTTTGAGATCGAAGGTCCATTTTAAAGTCCGCCTTACAGTAGTCTAATGGGTTATTTCGTTTGGTTCTTCTGCAGATAGACGAGCAAGCGCAGAACTGCGTTGTAAGCGTTTGCCAACCCGGCAGCAACCTCCTGGCGGCGGGATACTGCATGTACTCAAGCTCCGTGGTGCTGGTGCTCTCAGTTGGCGATGGCGTCTACGGCTTCACTCTGGACCCGCTCTACGGGGAGTTTGTGCTCACGCACGAGAAGATACAAATCCCCAAGAACACGAAGAAGCTGTATTCTTTCAACGAAGGCCGGTATGCAGCTAAATCTCAGTGCACAATCTCTTCTAGTATAGAAAACTCTCACCTTGTTGCGTCGAAGAATCTTTTGGGTAATCAGATGAAAGCATAGAATTTGCCTCAAAATGTGGGGAACTTACAAATAGGGGCACAAAAATGAAAAATATTACGGATAGGGTCATAGTTTTATAATAATTACAATTAAGGGCACAATTTCAAAAAAAACTGTAAAATTTAGTGAAACTTTGGTTTGGACATTAGTTGATTTGGATACATCACATTAAATGTTGGCTAACTTCCAAAAAACTTAAAGACCTCTTCAAGTCAAGCCTAAATAAATAAAATAGTAACGGGGTTCTGAGACTATGCCCCTATTTGTAGTTATTTTGAAACTATGCCCCTATGTGTAATATTTTTTGTTTTTGTGCCCCTATTTGTGATTTCCCCTTAAAATTTTGTCGAAATGTACCAAATATAGTAACATTGCTGCTAGAAAGTTATTGAGCAACCTAGAAATTTTTATCAAATTAGTTACGGCTGTAGAAAAGGTGCTAATGTAACGTCAGGTACGAGCTCTGGGACGACAAGGTTAAGAGCTATGTCAACAGCTTGAAGGTGCCGGACGCGGATGGCGAGACCTACTCGTGCCGGTACATTGGCAGCCTGGTGGTAGATTTCCACCGGACCATGCTGTATGGCGGGATTTACGGCTACCCCCGAGATGCCAACAGCCCCAACAGCAAGCTCCGCTTGCTTTACGAGTGCGCTCCCATGAGTTACTTGGTTGAGCAGGCCGGTGGGAAAAGCTCCGACGGCCAACGCAGGATTCTGGACATCCAGCCTGAGGAGGTGCTTACATTTCCCTCTCAGCTTTTCTCTGTCACTGTTGTGATTCTAAACTTGAAAGTTTCACTTTGAAGGTAATATTCGTGAATTTGGGAAAAACAACCAATTTTGGACTATTAAATTTTTCATTTTTAAGAGTTTTTGGTGATTTAGGGTGAATTCTAAGATGATTTCTTCAAGAATTTAAATCAATAATGAAATATCTTGAAGAAGTTATAAAAAAACTTGCTTTAAATCACCAAAACATTCTCACAAACGCAAAATTTCAGTATTCCCAAAATTGGTTTTGGGAAAAACTTTTTCCCAAATTAACAAATGTCGTATTCTTGGCCCCACATGGTTTGTTTGTTGTGAAAATTCTTTCTTTTTTGATGCGAACTATTGTCTTTGGTGTTTAAGTGCATGTTGCTCTAAGTTCTTGCCGCACGACAGTTTGTGAACCGGAGCAAGAAGTTAATTAACGCCTTAAAAAACCCTTGTACTACCAGAATCTATTGCATCCGGACATTTCCAACTTCGTTTGCAATAGATAGTTTTTGTTTAATCCCGAAGAGAGCCTGGGAGGATAGACTAGTGTATTTGGAACTTTTGAGGCAAAATAAAGTATGCCTTTGATTATATAGGCGTGAGATCTTCTTTTTTGCAAGTTTTTTTTGTTCTCTTCTTCCATCTGTACACGAACTAATTTAGAGCTTTGCACAAAATGATAACCATGAAGCACTCAATGATCAAGTAAGTCACATCATCGGAAAACTAACAAAAATTGCTTGCCTAGCATATTTGGAAATACTTCATTTGTTTCATACATATATAATTCCTATTATAAGTGTTTGAAATTATTTGTTCATTTAGTGAATGTTAACTCTCGTATGGGTTACAATCACTTTAAGACCTTGTTACCTTATAAAGGACTTGCCATGTAGACTTGGTTGCTCTATATAAAATATCTTGAAAACATTGAGTTTGCTGGTGTGGAAATTAAATTTTTATTAGATATTAAACAAGACGGTTTTCTAGTCCAACCCTTGTCTCGAACCCTTCAAACCCTACTTGCTTCATTTGTAAGTTTTGTGATTTATGAGGGTAATCAAGGCGCACCACAGTATCAAGATTGGAGGACATTTTTATGATTTTCAAAGCATCAAGTCTACTGAAGAAACTCTGCAATGCTTGGTTTGCTCCTGCTGGTCTTATTTAATCCAAACTAGGCAAAGTCTTTTTTAAAGTACACCACTGAAATTGAACAAGAATCTAATAATGTGCTGTGTGATTGGATTGTTGAGCAGGTTCACCAACGATGCCCGCTGTACTTTGGCAGTCCAGAAGAGGTGGACAAGGTAGTGAGTTTCTTAGCTTAATCCGTGCACATCCTCTTGCAAGCTGTACTTTAAAAAAAATTGGAATGAGAACACAACAATTCTAAAATTCTACTCTAATAAAAAAATAGACTTTCTCATTGTGTACTGGTTACTACTGGATACAAGTATTATATTTAGTCTGGGCAAATACGTACTATTTGTTCATGCAATGTTGTTAAGGCATGGACATTTATAATTGCTATTCGTTGTATTTGAGTGGAATTTGGATGAAGGAATAATGTGTGTCTATAAGCAAATAGTAGAGAAGGCCTTATTGAAGTGGGAGTAAAGAATTTTAACACAAACTTGAAATGAGATATTTGTTGTCAAAATTTGCAAGAGTAGAGCACCAATAACTGATAAGAGGGTCACCTATATGATAGTGGGTTTCAAATGTTGACTTTTGTTTATTTGAGTTCAAAGTTTTTCCCCCACTGTGATGGTTTATATTGTGCTTTCTTTCACCAATCATGCTCATATTTTTGTAGTGTAGGTGTTGATATTTAGATGAGGTTAAGAATGGTTGCTCACAACAATTGGGGAGAACTACACTGAAAATTGCATTTAGGTTGCCTTACCCTGGTAAGTTACCTCATGACTCATCACTTGATCACTTGAAGGCTTCTAAATACTTGGACTTCACATGGTTTACGATTTGGAGGTTGCTAGTTTGTTTTTCAGCAACTTCATTGTGTTTGCCTAGCCCTTTAAAATTTATTTGTTATGGTAAATTTTGATGAGAAAATTATTGTAGCAATATTTATATAGTGTAAAATGTCAAGAAATTAGAGTGGGTGCAACCTAAACGCAACATTTAGTGTACAATACACTACTTCAGTTAGTAGTCGTGCATACAACTCAAGAACAACACATCTCCATATGTTCAACTGTATTACATTTGATTATATTTTCCATCCAAGTCAACACCTACTTTCACATTTCGATCCCAGTATACATCCACTCTCACCTGTTCATGCGTTTTAACATTCACTCTTACTCTTTCTTGTACCCACGCGGACATTCAAACTGCAGTCTTGTCACGTGGCTTGTGGCCCAAGCCTCAGTGAAAGGCACTCAACTTACTCGCAGTTGGCCCAAAGTAAAAGGAATCTTCACTTGCAAGTAAAAGTAGATAAGTTATAGGAACGCAATGGCTTGGTTGTCTTCATTCTCACAAGCATTGCATTGCTGCTCTCTCTTGTGCTTAGTTTGCTCTCTTTGAGAGACTTAGGCCCGGTTCATACTAGTGTCTGGCCAAGATAGGAAAATCATCACCTTGTCTGGTGTTTCTACTGATAAATTTTTTTTCGTGTAATCGTGTGTCATCTAAGAGTGTGCCTCTACCGGACAAGTTTGGTACCAACCTTGCAGCAGGCCCCAAATCTTCACTATCTTGGCCGCTGACGTGGCTATATAGGGTGGTCCCCACGGTGGTGAAGATGGATGTAAAAGTGCCGGACAAACTCGCAATTTGAATCCAACAGCGGAGAAAAGCCAAATTTCAACCAATCACGTTTAAGAAATTTTTGGCCGGACACTAATCTGAACCGGGCCTTATTTACTTACACAGTTGAGAATTCATTGTGATGGCTATATCTGTCTTCAAATGCCTGGGCTCCAGGCAGGCTCCAGCTCCAAGGAGGGGCCCTTGCCCTTGCTCTTGCAAAAGGAAAGCCAATGTGGAGGACCGGCTGGGTTCAAATCCAAATTGTCCAATGGAGGAGCGCCACAATGGCTCTACCAAAGAAGAAGCGTGTCCGAATGTTTGGGCCCTCCTCGCCGATGCATTGCTTCGATTTTGTTGTACGCCACTGGGCTAGGAAAATTTTCTTTCCTCTAGAGCGACATTTGATAGACTGTGAAAAAATAGCATGTACCCAAACATTGAAAATTTCAATGCTATTGTCACTTGGGACGTCCACTTCCATTTTCACCCTTAGTTTTTTCTTTTCTATTTGTACAGTTTACATGGATGGGAGTACTTTTTGTCTCCAAAATACATGCACTCGTTAGAAGTTGTGCATGATGGTAAACTTGTAATGTATAACACCTTATAATGTATAATAATGTATCCACTTGTTTTTATTTCTATGTTAATGCAAGTATGAGAGATTTACACCTTGGTAGTGTTGGCAATCAAGTAAATCTTGAATACAAAGCATTACAATATACAACTTCTACCCATAACCTTGCGTATGATTTCTTATGAATTTGCCATTTTGTAAACTATGTTTCCATTTTATTGAATACATTGAATATGTTCATTTAACCCCTAAATGCCCAAGGCACCACATTATGGTATTGACAATATTTTGAACTTCTATAAAACCTAACTAAGTTGCTATTTTTAGTAGATTTTATTTTTTAACTATTGTTTCTGAAGTCTAGTTTTAGCATCAAAAAATCGATTTTGTAAATGATTAATTATGATTTTTATTTTCAAGATTTTGTGCAAGAGTGTCCATAGCAATCTTGACTTTTTTTGTGTTGCAAGCTCTTGGAAATGAGCCTCAAATACACTAGACCGAGCTTGGAGAAAAATTTACACTAGAAACTCATTTAAAAAAATTGTGGAGGAGATTTTGAAAATTTGTAAATTGATTGGAGTTATGTATGTTATGTCCTTTAACCTCATGTTTTTATTGGGATCATTTTTTTAGGTTTGACATGTGAAAAGAGGATTGAAAGACTTCAAGTCATTTTCATAGTTTTGACACCCTCTTGATTAAACATTTTAATCTTTCAATCCATAAATGATATAGTTGTATTTTCTTTTCCTATGTGATCTTTAACATATGTAGTTTGATTTTATATGGTTACAATTTTTTTTTAAATAATATAACTTATCAAAATTTTGGCTTTTTGTTCAACTTAGAACAGATTCCCAAAAGCTCAAAAAGTGCCTTGGGCATTTAGGGGTTAAGTTGAGTAAACAATTAGCTTGCCTTACCCTAGAAAGCTACCTCATAACTCATGACTTGGTCACTTGGAGGCGCATGCAACTTTTTAAATAGTAGAATTTCACATGGTTTACAACTTAGATGTCACTATTTTTTTGCAACTTTGTTATTGTTGCAAGGCCCTTTGAAAGTTGTTTATTGCAATATTTATTGATGAAAGTTGTAGTAACCGTAAGTATTTATATAGTGTGAGATGTCATGAATTTAGTATGAGATAGCCTAAACGCAATGTTCAGTGTAGGTATTTAATAAAAAGTCAACAGGATAAAATGACACAAAAACCAGTTGGGTTCTAAAACTAGCAAATAAACATTGTCATGATTTTTAGGTTTTTAATATATTATAGTATACATATAGACAATACTAGGTGCATGCTTATGAAACATTGGTTGAAAGTAGGAAATGTCAAAGCTTAACTAATGAAGTTCAAAAATTCAAACCGTGGCTGCTCATACCTTTAGGATGATACCTACTACCATCCATTTCACAATGTTATCCCCATATACTACTAATTTACACTTGAATACACCACAAGTACATAGGGGCAAAAAACACCAACGGATGTACCATTTTGTATTCTACCTTAACCCTTAAACGTCAGAACGGACGGTTTTTATCCACTCAATGAGAAAAAACACTTTCAAGGTTAGAAAAAAAGTTTTTTTCATTTGCTTTTTTTTCAAAAGTGGTCATGGAGATGTGCTCCATAATGAAATGTCAAAAATAGGTTGATAGATTACCCCCACATTTTATAAACTCTAGTTTGTGAGAAGATTGGCAACCGTGGTTGAAGGTTCCTTGCTGTCCTAATTACAATTTTTGTGAGGGCAGCTAACAATATTGACTTTTGGAACTTTCAAAAATAATACTATAATATGTAGGCAGTACTATGGAATCACTGTTCACGCAAAAACATTGTTCTAGTGCAGGCACAATGGCCACCCCGGTGTTTAGGGGTTAAACCCAAAAAATTACCTTAAATCAGATTCAAAGGAATCAGATTCAATTTGAGACACTAAAATTTTTCCCTCACAAATTCCTCCTCTTAGGTGAGGCCACATGTACCCAAAAAAAATGCTACGAGCTCAATTTTAAGTGATTACCTAAAACCTTCAAAAGGCCCAAAATGTACTCTTTTTCCCAATTTAACAAATATGGTGTTAAAACATAATATGGAGTGTATGTTGGAAGGACTGTTGTTGAATATAACATGCCGATCCCTTCAAGGAGTAGGAACTGCAAGTGGGACTAGCAAATTATATTCAGCAATGCTCCTCCCAACAAAAGTTCAATTGCGTAATCAACTTTTGCAAGGTATTTTCTTGACTCGTGGTTACCGTCCATTTAGAGTGTAAGTAAACTTTCAATGCAATCGGGAGAATTATTTTGAGCTGCACAAAGGAGTCCTAAAAAGCTCATAATACCAAGCAAGAACTGATTACGTAAAATTTGAGTACTCCCTGTGTGTCTGTTCAAGAGCATTCTCAACCCAATTCGCAACATACCCCCACCATAGTACATGTTCACTCCACGTTCATTTCTAAGGGACTCAATCACCCTCAATATGTCTACTAAGCAAACATGCAATGAACCAATCAAAACTCATTATTATCTTGAATGTCAAAGAAGATTCCATCAAGACTGCAATTAAACATGAAAACCCATGTAAACTTAGTCTTTACGGTGATTAGAAATATGGGCTATATTTACAAAATATGACACCTTGATGGGTCACTTCTCATTCATTTTGGGGTGTATCAAAGCATTTTATGTGTTGCATGGGAAATTCTCTTAGTAAAAGTGCTTTGTTAGACTCCTCATTGGCTTGGATTTAATGGCATGCCATTTTGTGAGGCCTTCGATGGAAAATCTCATATTTTTTTACAACCCAGAGTAAGAGTAATAATTAGCCTCCCTATGTTGGAGTTGGTCAATTACATCCTCCTCCAAAGTTCTACACAAAAATCAAGGTCTTTAAATCCAAGTGTGAATTCCAAATTCTCAAATTCAATCTCTTAAAGGTAAATATCTAAACTCTTATATTTTTTGTAACTAGTGAAAAAGCTAAGATTTTTCACATTTGCCTCACAAAATGGCATGCCATCTAACCTTAGCCTTTTGCATTCACTTTAATGTTTTAAGTAAAATCATTGTTCTTCTTCCTCTTAGGGGCGGTTCACACTTTATCCCAAGTTCCAAGTTACACTAAAATCTGAGAATTTATATAATGTAAAGCCAAAAGTTGGAACTTGTCACTTCACACTATTCCAATTTTTACATCCCAATTGCTTACATGGTAACACTTTTTAGAAATTTTGGTGCCAAAAAAAGTAGGATTTCACTCAAGGTTTGGGTTGACCATTTTGCTAAACCCAACTTTTAACCCAAGTCCCATCAATATTTTTGCATAAAATATTCATGGTTTTGTTTTGTACTCTTTTTTGCCCTTTATAACCCAAACAAGCTGCGACTTGCAAAGATGAGACAAGGGACGTTGTGTGAATTGCCCCTTATATAATAGGGGGTTTCAGATATCTCAAAAAAATAAGGAACAAATGATTGTGAACAAGTTTTCGTTCACCGGTGAATATGCTGTCACGACCTCAGGAGGTAGGTCATCATGGCTCGTTCACGAAGTGACTTGGCTGAATTATTCACCAATTTCATTCACGTGAACAAAATCGGTAGTGAACGGCATACTTGAAACCCCCTAATGATGCTTCAGCACATTTGATACTCATTGGAGGAATGTTTGCTGGTCAGAGTGAACAGTATCACATTTTTTGCATGTGTTTGAATAAATCTGGGTTAACAGCAATTTTAGACATTCCCCGGCAAACCTGTCAAATGAACCTGACCCGAGTTCTGGACTACATTCACTTTCAATCTTTTTACAGCAGCCTGGGTAGCGTGTGCAACAATGATCAGGAAGAAGAGCCAGTGCAATTGATCAAATAACGGAAATCAATCTTAAAAGTAAAAGATGTAAAAATGGTGAAGATTTTAGAAGGAATGGCAACTAACTGGTAAAAGAACAAAAAAAAAATTCAGTTTTCTAAGTTTCACATACGGCAAATTTCACTTTGCCTTCCTCTAATAAACCTAGATATTTGCAATTTGCACAAAATCGGCATGACAAATGTCCGGAGTTCACTTAAAGTTTGGAAAGGATATTGAATTATTAACTAAGGTTGTGGTATTAAACCCTACTCAAAAATAAATTTGATTCCTACGCTCTACTTCTCTGTATCTATCTTTTGCAAATCTTTTATAATCAATCTTGACTCAAGTTAGATGAGTTAGGGAGAATCTAAGAGCATCTCCACCAGTTGGCTTCGGCCGCTCAAACAGCATGGCTGCAAAGTCGTTCACGTCTTTCTGATCTCCACCAGTGACCCGCTCAATGTTCTTTTTTGCGCGGCCTCATCACATGAGGCTCCGAGGCCTCTGAGCTGTCAGGGTAGTTCTAGTTTTCAACGTTCTAGTTTCTTGGTTCACTTGAGAGTTTTGACAGTTTTGAAGTTGATGTGCCCCAGGACCCGCGTTTGCATGGAGAATATGCTCCAAGAATCGAGCACCCCTAGCTAATTTTAGCCAAGCTTTCCATTGTTGATTTTGTGGCGCGTCTAGCAAAATGCCAACGGGTGGACATCTGCATGATTCCACAAGCCATTTCACTCCAAGGGGCCGCTCAAATACCCTTTGGTGCGTCAAGACTAAAGCCAACCAGTGGAAATGCTCTAAAGCCTTTCATATGATGAAGAGCTATGCAAGGCTCAATTATTGTTGAGGGTGTGTTAATTTTTTATTTTCTATATTACTTATTAGGGAATTGATATGCGTACTACACCTTCTTGACTATCCCACCACACCTTGGGGTAAATTTTAGATTTCTACCATCAAAAATCTGAATTTGAGAAGTTGGAATTCAGGTTTGGACTTAGAGACCGTGATTTTGTTTAGAGTCACAAAAAAATTTCTAATTGAACAACACCCAACGAAAAAGCTCATATTTTTTTATAAACAAAAGTAAAAGTTATACTTTTCCCTGAGCTAAGCTTTTTCATTGAGTGTTGTTCAATTACAACATTTTTTTATGGTTCTAGACAAAATCCAGGTCTCTAAGTCCAAATCTGAATTCCAAATTCTCAAATTCAGATTTTTGATGATAGAAATCAAAAATTTACCCTAGGGTGCGGTGGGATAGTCAAGAAGGTGTGGTACGCATATCAATTCCCTACTTATTAATGACGTTAGAGTATTCTAGTCACACAATCTAAAGTGCAAAGATGATGAGGTGATAGAAAGTAATTTTGGATTTTGAAAAAATTTAAACATTGGAGTCAAGAGGGTGAAACCAATTGTAAAAGAAAATTGCATTTTTGTGAGAGTAAGAAAATATTTGGTAGTGTAAGAAGGCTTGGTATTTAACAAACACATATTTTGACATTTTTACACGAGTTTTTACATAAATTGAAAGCCCTCAACAAGACACATCTTTCTATACATTATAAACAACAATTTTGAATGTTGAAACCCATGTAAATAGAGACCCAATTGACTATCCAACCACCTTGGACATTTTCCGGCCCTCAATCCAAATGTGTCTTGTGAATCATTTGGGGCAGTTGGTTGTAGATGGGAACATTACTGTTAGTCCGGAAAAACATTCCCAAGGGGTTGGGCTGTGGCTTTAATGAAACAAAAAAAGGTACAAAATAGAGCTGAGAATCCATTCTCATGTTGCATGAGCTCTTGGGGGGAGGGGTGACAGAGTTCCTGAATAGTTCCAACTGGACGTTTGGAGTGTCGGCCTATTTCTGTATGCTAAATAGTACATTCAGGTTGCCCCACACTAATTTCTCGGCATTCTGCACCGTGTAAATACTTACTGGTATTTGAGAAATTTTCATCAACAATTAATGCAGTAAATAATTTTTAAAGAGCTTGGCAACAATAAAGTTGTAGAAAATCAAACTAGCTGCGTCCAGGTTGTAAATCATGTGAAATTCCAATATTTAAAAAGTTACATGCAATTCCAAGTGATCAAGCAATGAGTCATGAGAAAATTTTCTAAGGTAAGGCAACCTAAATGCAATGTTTAGTGTACACTCTTTTTGCCCTTTTACATTGCTAGCTTTGTAGTTGATTATTGACTAAAATTTGAAGGCCATACATTAAAAAAAACCCATATGAATGACAATTATTTTAAAGTTTGTCCTAAAACCCACTAGTTTGAAAATCTATCCAACACATGACTACTTGGAAACCGGCCTTGAAGAACGCTTGTGCTCACAAGAATTTTGCATCCAACCAAATAAAAAACAAAGAAATTAGGCATGTGAGTTGATAATAATGATATTTATACGGCATGGCCTCAAAATACATATCCATATTTGGTCAAAGATGGATCAAAGCAACAACACAATACATCAAACATCCAAGAAGAATGTCAAATTTCAATTGTGCAGTTCTAATTTTTTTCAAATTCCTCAAGAAACACGCTTGTATTGTTTTTCTATATGGTAGTAGTATAATTGTAATATTTGAAGATCTATTGAATGGTGCTATCATTTCATATTAAAAATTTGTTGTCTTGCATTTGAAGTCAATTCTTTATTGTTTTCACCAATTGGATTTTCCATAGCATTTATCAATTTTCTTATAGAACTATTTTTGGGTAGCAAATAAAGTGGGATTTTTGACCTTTTTTATCCACTTAGCTACACCTTATGATTGCTATTTTTATCCATTTTGTGTGAAACTAGTCTCATTGGAAAGTTGAGAAACCCTGCTTTCTAGAAATGTAAGGCTCTTCTCAAACAAAGCTTGCATGAAGTAGTAAGATCCAAAACCACACAAGCACAAAAACTAGAGATATTCCACCTACAACTCACTCAATCATTATAATATTTCACCTCCAATGATGGATCTAGTTGAAATTTTGATACTTTATAGTAAACAAGGTGCAATTCCCATTTGTACAATTGGATTATTGAAATCAGGTCCATATTTGATTCAACCACACATCCAAGTTTACTACCCCAGTTTCTAATGGATTTTGTGAAAATGTGTGTGGTCTTTAAAGGGTAAAAAAAAAATCACCTTTCCAACACACTATTGTAGTTGAAAAGAGTTACCTATCACCAATTCTCGGAGAATAATATGAAAAAATAATTACACGTTTACTCTTCCTTAACAAATTTCTATTGATTCCCATAATCCTCTCAAACTTGCAAACTTGGAGTGAGAGAGCAAGGAGGAGTTGGACAACAAGGGCAAAGCTGGATGGTATGTGCATAGCGGGTTCAAGTGCATAGCAAGTCCAAGTGCAAGTGTGCAACAAAGTGGCCGAAGCAATGTAGAGTAATTTAACCCCTAAATGCCCAAGGCCTATCTAAGCTTGTTGGAATTTTCATGAAATTGAACAATCAACAAAACTTTTTGTAAATTTTATCAAGTATTTTTCAATTGTAACCATATAAATTTAAATTAAACATGTTAGAGATTATATGAAAAAAGAAAACACAACAATATCACTTATAGTTTGAAAGATTATAATGTTTGAACATGAGGGTGTTAAAATTGCAAAAGTGACTTGAAGTCTTCTAATCCTCATTTCACATGTCAAAACTAAAAAATTGGTCACCAAAAAATTATGAGGTTCAAGGTCATTACATGTCTAATTGTAATCAAAATATGGTTATAAAAATCTACTCCTGTATATTTTAAATGGATTTCTAATGTGGATTTTCTCCAAGCTCTAGTGTATTTGAGGCTCATTTTTAGGATCTTCCAACACTAGAAAACTCAAGATTGCAATGGACACCCTTGTACAAAACCTTGAGTAGAAAAATCATTGACTTTCATTTTCAAAATCAGACTTTTGATGTTGAAAATAGACTTCAAGACAAACTTATATTGAAAAAAAATATTGAAAATAGTGATTTGATAATGTTTTATTTGTCTTCAAAATTTGTAAAGACCCAAATGTGGTCGCTTGGGCATTTAGGGATTAACCCCTTAGCGCCCCCACCTCCCCCGATTACCTCCTCTCAAAATCAAACTTTCCTCATTATCAGGTCCAAATCAAAAGCATATTGCTCAAAAACTGCACTTGGTTGAGGGTATGGTACTACTCTCATGCCACAAAGTGGGCAATGGGGTTTCACTAGTTGTACACCCGCGGATTGTGCAAGTCAGATATGATAGTAGTATGCCAAAATTTCATTTATTGTAGTTTAGGGTTTAGGCATGAGGACAAAAACCACCAGCTACGGCTGGTTCCATACTATTAGGGGTGTTTTGGCATGTATGCCTCAGGCTAGAGAAGGATTTTGCAGCTATACCATTGGGAGTTGTGCCCTTGTGGAGGTTAGAGCAGTACATGTCCTTGATCTATAGTCCACCATGTTGTATGAGCCTTGCAACTTTGGGCATCTAAAAAAGCACCTTATAGATCTCAAACCATCACCAAATTTGGTAGCAAGTGAGATATTTGTAAATTGCACCCCCTTCCTAATTTCATCATGATTTTTGCATTCACAGGCACATACCCCCTCCAAATTGGTTGGTTGTTGCATAGTTGATTATACTTTGACTATTGTAATCTCCAAAATGGTGCGGTCAAAAGTTCTGCAATTTCTAGTCGGCAGTGCATCAAGAACCCTTTTTGCTATTTCAACGATGAATTCTCCTTGATCTAATTAAGTTCTCAGCTCAAGGCGTACAATGTTTTCAAGCATGGTCCCCAGCCTCATTTCCTTGATCCGACTACAAGCACTCAAGGGCTAAGTAGGGTGTTTGTGAGAAACATGGGATTTTGCAAGCACAACTTTGGAGTGGGTTACAAATTGACTAGGATTGTACATGATTTGGAGAAAGGTGATTGTAACACCCTCATAGTATAGATGTATGTGAGAAGGGGTTCTCTTAGCAGAATCAAATAAAGAGTCATTTGCATTCTAAATTGTAGTTAGAGACTTTAGATGCATTAATGCATTTCTCTATTGCGAATACTCCTATATAAGGTAGCAGCACCCATTCTTGTGGGTGTCTCCATGAGCGTGTCCTATAATAGGACCCATCCTTGAGATTTCAAATCCCATGACTGACAGGTGCAAAAAAGCAGCGATTTTAGGTGTCAAGCGCATTACATTAAAATGCCAGTAGGTGTGGTTTAAAGTTCGCAAACGACAATTTACAGGTCTATAAGGTGGCTAGTAAAGAAATTGCTGTGGTAAAGAAGCGCTAGTTTAATGTGATGATTGCGGCCGCTTTGGGGTCTGTCCACGACATTTATGGGGTTGATAAGCTGTGATAATCTGCTCCCTGCAAGCATATATGGGGGCTACACTGCCAATTTTAAGTGTCTGGCAAAGCAATATTTGTAACTCACATTGGCAACTAAATAAGTAAGCTTATGGGTGAGACACTTTGTGAGGATACCAATCAATATTGTAGCGTAGTGCCAATGTTCATGGGCGATTTCAGATAAGTTACATGCTTGGTGATGCTCAAGGCAGAGTTGCAACGTAGTACGAGAGTGCATGAATGAAAATCTAGTACGTACTTAGAGGGTGGAAGGAGGGTTGCAAATAAGTGTCGGAGTGCAAGATTGCAAGTCTACTATGTGCATCTAGGGTGCAAATTTGCACAAGATCAACATTGCACAACTTTCTTCCGAAGGTGGCTGTTGTCAATCACAAGGGAGAAGCATTCATGTCGACAAGCAACGACGCTGGAAGTCATGGCCTTCACATCTTGGAGATTGAGCCAAACTCATGGGCTTTGGAGCTGCACTTGTGTGGAGTGGTGGCGGAGGCAAGCTGGTCTCCCTTCGATCAGTGCTACAGGAGCCAGCATTCAGATACCATGCACGATGGGATTCTCAAGCCCCTACCAACATTACTAACCAAACCACGCTTCTCCGACTGGCAGGAACCTGCACACATCAGGCATCAAAATCTTGACGAGCCTCAGTTTCCAAAGCTGCTCAAGACTGCAAGCAATGCTGCAAGCAGAACTGCACATACTGCACTTCGAGAGAGAAGTCTGGTACTAGACATGGCGCGCGCAACAAGAGCTGTAATGCTAGAGGTTGCGGCACCAGTAGTCACAACAACTCCATTGACAAGTGTGCACATCCGTTTGGCTAAGAGGTTGCGGGTAGGCACTTGGACAAATGCGCAACTTGTAGCTGCAATTGTTGTCGTGGACTTGGGTACTCCAGCTGCTGCTGTTGCTCGCAATGAGGGTATACCATAATCTTCCCTACAAGACCACATATGTGGAAGGGTGATTAATTGCAAGAGAGGGCAAGAAGGAGTGTTGAGCACTAAGGAGGAGTCACAGCTTGTGAAGTGGGTCTTGGATATGCATGCAGTTGCCCACTCGGTTTTTGTTTTTGAACTAAGGAAGAAAGTCGCCAAGATGATTCAAGATCTCTAGACCCCCTTCAAGGATGGTGTCCCTGGCAGGGGGTGGCTGCGTTGGTTCAGAAATAGGCACCCTGAGCTCACTCTGAGATCTATGCAAGAGCTCAAGGATGGGCGCTTCAAGGGTCTGAATCCCACAAGTGTCACTTCTTGTACAAGAAATTGCAAGAGGCGTACGAGGAGAACGATTACTCTCCTTCTCAAATTTGGAACACAGATGAGTCAGGAGCTTGGGTAGGCAAAAATGGAGGGGGATGCTGCAAGTCTTTGCACAATGGGGGTGCAAATCCGTACATAAACTTGTGCCCAAAAACAATGAGCACTTAAAAATTCTCTTGTGCGTGAATGCTGCAGGCCAATCTGTCCCAAACTTTTACTTCTTCAAAGGTAAACAACAGACCAAAAACTATATTGTACAATGTGAACCAGGGGCTTGCATGGCAATGCAGCCCAATGGGTGGATGATTGCATTTTTGTTTTTTGCATGGGTGTCGCATTTTATTTCTATTCTCAAAGACAAGTATGGACTTACGCATGAAAACAAACACCTATTGCTTCTTGACGGCCACGAGTTGCATGTAACACTAGAAGTAGTGATGAAGGCTAGATCATCAGGCCTAGATATCATTACCTTGCCAAGTCACACGAGTTACAAGCTCTAGCCGCTTGACGTCAGTGTCTTTGCACCGTTCAAAGGAGCATTCCGCGCTTACAGGGACAAATGGGCAATTGAGAACAAAGGTATAACAGCTAGAAAAGAAGATCTAGCCAAATGGGTCTCTCTTGGGTTGAAGGTAGCATTGACACCAAAGAATATAAGCAAAGGATTTGAAGCTACCAAAATCTGGCCACTTTGATTCACGGCCATGGACTCTTTGGTGGCGCCCAATGCTTGCTACGTGGATCCCTCTGCAAGAGACGGCAATGACAACAAGCCGAAGGAGGAGCCCATGTCGGAAGAGGGCGCCATGTCGGAGAATGAAGCCGTCCCTGTCAACTTGGATCTTCCTGAAAACTCCATTGCCAAATAGAGAACTACCACTCCAGTACTTTGTTGCATCGGAAGCAGCTTCGGATCTCAGCGCAGGGGACAATAGCAGCGACAGTGACAACGACAATGATGGAGCGCTGAAACACACATGACAAAACTTGTTTTCATTGCCCATCGTTAACTCTCGTCCCCAAAGAGCAGCGCAAGGTAGAAAGTTGCTAATCAACTACTCAAAATCAATTTTGATGACGTTCAATGAATACATCAAGACGATGACATTGAAAGCTGCACGGAAAGAAGCGGTTGCTCAAGAGCAAGAGGATCGCAAGAACCAAGCGGAGCAACAAAAGGCAGAACAAGAACAACAGAAAGCACAAAAAGAAGCTGATAAAGGTTTTATGAAGGATTTAAGCGAAACGCAAGAAGGCGGACGTGGAGCACAAGAAGGCGGATGCGGAGCGCAAGAAGGTGGAGCGGGAGAGAGAACGGGTGAGGAAGGCAATTGAGTGCAAGCACCTTCAGCCCAAACAATGCGCACGCGGCGTGGCTACAAGATCTCAGAACTGAACTGCCACGATGCTTTCAACGGTGCTACCAAAGGCTCAAAGTTCCATTGCGCCCCTATCTACACACCCCACCAACGATCTATTCGGAGGCTTGGTGTTTTGAGAGCTCACATGGTGCATGCATGCGAGGTTCCGGGGTTTTAGGTTGCCGAGCATTGCCAAAGAGGCCATTGTTGCTAGTTTTAAGTTTGCACAACACAAATGGAAGGCCCTGCTCCACCACTTTGAGAGCCAGTGAATGCACCGTCCACGTACTCCTCAGCTTGGGATTTTGCCACCCTGGATGATAGTTTTGAGTACCCTCTATAACTATTCACAAAATTTGTTTACACCACTAATTCAGGCGTCTAACCACAGTTAAAGCTTCAATCAACTTCATGTTTAGCATCTCCTACACGCGACTATGGAATTCATTGAATTTGCACTTTCAAAAAATCATGTGAACAAATGCTTGCAATTTAGGCCTTGAATGTTATGCCAACAATTTTCATTTCCTTTTCCCTACTTGAAGATATTTTTTCCCGGATTCCTCAATTGCTTATTGTACCCAAAAACCCTTAAAAACATGCTTATGGGTGCTGCTACCTTATAACAATGATTGGAATGTTGTCATGATTTTGAGAAGGAACATGAAGGATCAAAAGACCCATCCTCTTTATTGACATTTGATAAGACTATCCATATAAATTGAGTGATTTGGACTTATTTGTTTCAATTGTCCTCTCATTACTAAGTATCCAAAAACCTACTACATTTTAGAAGTATACATTTTAAAACGTTCTTATGTTTGAGGAACCAGTCACAAAAACTAGTTGAGGTGCTTGTCAAAAATCTCCATTAGCTGTCCTTATCAAGGCTTGGAAGTTTCAACATGTAAGGCCATGAAACCTAGATGATGCTATTTTGTGAGCATAAAATAGTGAGCTTATGAGCGGTGAGCCAAGATTTTGTGAGTGGGAACCAATTTTGAGCTTAGAATCAATGAAAAAACTAAAAGGCTAGCAAGTTTTTCTAGAGATGAAAGCTTAAAATGCACAGTTAATGGGCCCAAAATATATAATTATTGATGAAATATTATTTTGACAAAAGATTTAGGCTCACGAATACTTGCTCAAAGTTTAGCATTCCCCTTCTAGACACTAAAGGAAACGTGACTCTTTGTCCAAAATCCTACTAGACTTTTACTAATTGCATAAGAAATTGACGTTTGAGACTTGTGACTTTGCATCATGTTCAAAGGCAAATGTTCCAAATTATTAAGAAAAAATCAAATGATAGCACTTTTCAAAAGAATCACCATTAAAGAAGTGGGAACATGATTCAAAAATTGAGTCTTATAAGAATTTAAAAAAAAAAAAAAAACTCAAGAACAAAGTCCATTTAACTTTTAAACATCATGTGTTTTAGAATTTTTTTTATGTTTATTTTTGGCTCCTTTATAACACAACACAGTTCAGGATATGGAGTTGAGACGGGACTTGGAAAGTTGAGACATGGGACAGATAACGAACTGCCCTTGAAGACACACGATTGCAATGCAAAGGGTTGTTTCTTCCTTTTGAAATTGATGAGGAGAAGAAGTCTCCACTAGCATGAAAAAGTCACTAGCAGGATGACCTAGTGCTGCGCTAGGATATGCTAACAATGGAGTTTGGAGATTCTTAACAAGACTTGGTGCTTGCCAATGACCATAGAGAAAAAGGCATGTAGAAGAATGTGAGCTTGTGGGAATGGCCAAATAGTTGGTTGGTTAAAAAAAGCTACCTAGGATTAGTAATCAACTATTGAAAAAAATAGCATATGTTTGTATTTTCCAAAAATTCAGGAAAGGTGAATTTTAGTTGACCATATGATTATAGTTAGTTGGCTGGTTGAAAGGTTGAGCACATACCTAGGGAATGGTATAGAGTTGAGCAGGTGTGGATGAACATAAGTTACGTGGATTTATAGTATGCTTGGGGGCATTGGACAACATTAGCAACCATCATTCTTTAAATATTGTCATTGTCTTGTTGGTAACTTGCTTCTTTCATAGTTGCCTGCTAATTGCACCTCTTCATCTGCACGTTGTGCTCTTGCTTTTGTGCTTCCCATCTCCTACACCTTGCCCTCGCTCCCACGCTTCTTGTAAGCATTTGTCTTTTCTACAAAAATGTTGCATAAAGAAAAACACTAGTATTGCATGATAACAACAATTTTGAAGAATGCGATGCGGTGATTATAAGAAAATCAACCTAAGGTTTTGAATCCACCGTAATGAATGTCATTAATTTGTGGAAGGATGCTACCAAATCTTAATACTAGTTGATAGAGTCATTTTGGAGGAGCAACACCGAAATTGCTCAAAGAAGGTAAAAATTATAAACAATACTCTCTAAATTATTTTAATATGATTTAGTGAAAAAAGTTCATTAAAATCTTCAATCTAATCTTGGAGAGTTGAGAAAATTCTTGGCCTTCATGTAGTGAAAGGATATGCAAGGTTCAATTCTTGGCAAACATGCCACAAGAAATCAACTCACTAGGCTCCAACCTAGCAAGTTTGTGGCCACAGAGGATTGTAATAAGATTATAAGTATACACATTATTTGAAACATTGCGACCCACTAATAGCCCTTACTTGCAATTACAAATGAATCCACCAAATACATTGTTAACCCTTAAAGGACAAGCTGGTCACCGCGGGTTGGCCGTGCGGTGAGTATTTCCCGAGGACATTTTCTGTCCTCCTTGTCCTTCAAGGGTTAAAGTAGATCCCATCAATTTATGTTAGTTCACTATACTATGGTCTATAATATTTGAGTGCTGTCTCAAAGGGTGTGACTCAAGTTGTCAAAATTCTATAAAGATTTTGCAAGCATGTCCCACAACTAGAGAGGGTATGAAGGATGCCATATTACAAGAGTTGCTCCACCAAGTGGTAATTTGAGAAGCAACCCTTATTTAGAACAAGGACACCATGTTGCACCTTCACACTAATTAAACATCATTCACCCAAATTAATGCAAAGGGGTCTTGCACTATTTGAAACAACTTGTGTACACCAAATCAGGCATATTGGTTGCCTAAACAATTAGCAAAGTTACCTCATGACTCACCCTTGGTCACCTTGAGGGGCATGCAACTCTCATTATGCTACAATAATTCTTAGTTTTGTTTAAAGTTCCAGCTTCCTTGCTCCTTGACTTTGGCATTTGTTGTTACACCAACCTTTGCTTGCTTCCTCCATTGTTTATCATAGTAAATATTGAGAAAAGTTACTTTGGTCTTTATAAATATCCAAATAGTATGAAATGTTGAGAAATTAGTAAGGAGCAACCTAAATGCACTCTTTGGTGTACACCAAAGAGTGCATTTAGGTTGCTCCATACTAATTTTCTCAATATTCCACACTAATTAAATACTTACTGTTGCTACAGTACCTTTCAGCAATAATTATTGTAAAAAATCATTTTTAAAAGACTTGGCAAGTACTACAAAGCTGTAGAAAGACAAACTAGCAATATCCAAGTTGTAAATCAAGTGAAATCTAAATGTGTAAAGAGTTGCATGCACTTCCAAGTGGGCAAGTGGTGGGTCATGAGGTAACTTTCCAATGTAAAGCAACCTAATTGTTGAGGCAACCTAAATGCACTATTCGGTGTACACCAAGTAGTGCATGTATGTTGCCTTAACAATTAAGTTGCCTTACCTTGGCAAAGTTACCTCATGACTCACCCCTAGCCACCTAACTCTCTTTATGCTGTATTAATTCTTGGTTTTGTCTCAAGTTCTAACTTCCTTGCTCCTTAGTTTTGGTGTTTGTTGCTATGCCCAACCTTTGTTGCTTCCTCCATTATCTATCAAAATAATTATTGACAAAAGTTACTGTAGTCTTCGTAAATATTTAAATAGTGTCAAATGTCAAGAAATTAGTACGGGGCAACCTAAATGCACTCTTTGGTGTAGTGAAAATACCAATTCAAAGGTAATTAGGGCAGAGCAATAATGACAGAGGATGGAAAGACCCGAAAGTTTGGGAGGTAAGAGGTTGAAACTTGAAATCAGCGAGCAAGTGTTTTAAAAACACCGGTCCATCCTGGGAAAGGAGGAAAACTACCAAGAGGGCTTCAAACACTCCCCCAAACGTCGGTGCGTGCAAACGGCTGAAGGCACCAGTGCACCACCTGTGGGCCAGCAGGTGAGCTCATGTTCAGCAGGCCTCCGCCCTCCAGTAGTCCGAAACGCATGCCATGGTGAATGTCGCCATGGACGCCGCTGACGCCAAGTCGCCAACCAGAAGATCCTAATGTGAACTCAGCCTTATCCAGGAGCAGAGATGTGCAATGTCTAGTTGCTGCATCCCCCCAAATCCTGCAGCACTCAGTGCACTTTTATTGGACCCAGGCAATGCCATAATGCCAGTAGACTAATGTCTTGCTAAACTTAGCTTTGCCATCAAACTTTCACCACGCCAATATGATAACTTCACTCCTTTCAAGGCTACAAAAGTCTGCAACGAATAACGTCCTTCCACATGCCCCTGCGCGAATGGCACGGCTGCATGGCTGCACTATCTGCTCCCCCCCCCCCCCCCATGGCCCCATTTGTTGTAGCTCTGCAGCCTCTACTCATTCGACCATTTGGTCATGTGGTGAAGCATTTTCCAAGTTCCGACTCCCCCCTCCCTATGTACATCAGATAGTGCATTCAGGTTGCCCTGTACTCATTTTTCAACATTTCACGTTATTTAAACATTTACCAAGACTGCAGTAACTTTCGTCGATAATTATTGTGATGATCAATGGAGAATACAAGTAAAGGTTGGGCGCAACAAGTATCAGAGCCAAGAAAAGTTTGGAATTTTTTACAAAATGAAGAATAAAGAAAGTTGCATGCACCTCCAAATGGTCAAAGGTGAGTCATGAGATAACTTTGTCAAGGTAGGACAGCTTAAGGTAAAAATACCATAAACGGTTATTGCTGGATAAGGATTTTGTAGAGTGTCTTTAAACCAACAAGAGCTGGCTTTGAAAGAGATTTCAGAAAGATGCTCTTTCCTTGCATTTGATTGGTTCAGATTTATTTTAGAACAAGGTATTAGAGGTAGCCGTTTAAGGTACACCTATGAAACCGCAAACAATCCAAACCCTAAATCCACATTTATATTGCATAAAATATTTATTTTTGAGTTTTTATTTTTATTTTTTATTTTTTTTTGCACTCTTCCTTATCCTTGTTTCTCCACAAATTGAGCTTAATTTCTCAAGAAATTCCACATATCTTACATGCTAAAGTGCCTTATTTTAACTATTTATGATATTTCTACCTTAATTTGTGAGGCAACTTAAATGCACTATTTCGATTATATATATATATACATATATAGTTGTAGAAGGGACATTGGTGAACTAAGAGCAGCTCTAGCCTTGCTCGCCAGACAGCAAAGCTCCTGGCCCGGGCTTGCGAGGACTCAGAATCCCAATCCACCACAAGCTTGCCAAACGCGAAAAGAAGGTTGGGCTCCTCAAACTTCTCTTCCGAAACTGTAATTTTCCATGCGTTTAGGAATTTGACGTGTTCTTATTTTGAAAGCTCAGTTGCTGCTGCGACACTACCCGCTGCCAGCGCATATTGCTTTTGACGATTCCAAACAATGGTCCCACAATTTTCTATTTTCATCCTTGATTTGGCAAGTCAGGCTAGACCTGCACAAAGAAAGTCACACGGGAAAATACATTTCCAGTCCTCCGTTTGGAGAGAAAGGCTGGAGAAGCTCTAACAGTTTACTCTCATGCTCACTTGGCAAATAGTACTTCCAGGGCATATTCTTGGAAGGACAAAAGGTACCCTTGGCACAATGATTTCACTCTACGGAAGGAGTTTGCAAACAACTTCCAATCACGCCGCCCCTCCCGGCCTCCTCCCCTAAAAAAAATCCAAACTAAAGTTACCAAGAGAGGGAGACAGCATACTGTAGCAAGAGGGAGATGGAGCGGCTGACGTGTCAGTTGGAAAGAAACCAACCAGAAAGGTTGCTGGTAAGCTTAATCATAACTTAAGGCGGAAAATTGGTAAGCCATCCTGGCAAGTGAGCCCAAGCAGCTCCGTCTCTGCAGAGTCGGCGGCTCTCGCTCACGTTCTGCTGCTCCTCCAACTCCACCTCCCCCAACCCACCGAGCTTGCTCATCGATCCTCGCTAGGCACCATCGATCCATGGTCGTCGCTCTCATCTCCTCCGGAGTCAGTCAAGTCAATCGTCCCTCGTCACATCATAATCTCTCGCAACATATCCAGTCCACTCGACCTGTCGGCCACTTCCAGTGCGTGTCTCGGGAATACCGCCACCTGATTTGTGTGTCTTCTCCATCACGCTCTTGCGGTGGATGTGTGTTGCGACGTGATGATCCAAGCCTCCGTCAATCTCTGGATCCAGTTGCAGTAAGTTAGATATCGTGCTGCCGAGGAAAGTTGGACTGGAGTGGAGGTCGTGAGCTTTGGATGCTATTCTGAGAAGCGAGCAAAAGTAGGCGTTGTGGGAGATTTCGTCGGGTGCTTTTGGGATTTGGGGTTCGGGGACGACCGAGGACGGGGTTTGGCGTGACCATGCTGGTCTACTTCACCAGCGCGACGCGCCGCCCTTGCCGACTGCCTGGTGCCTGGAAGAGGCCTTGGAAGGATTCTCCGACACCGTTGCAACAGTAGGCCCGACGAACATTTTCTCAATATATCTAGAGAAAAAAAATCCGACAGCGCACGTGATTTCGGTCACCTGATAGTAGGTCAGTGGAGAGGCAGGAATTCCATCTGGTCTCGTGTTTGGTATATTCAGGAGTTGTGTGGATTGTAAAAGTAAAGGATTTGAGACGATTGTTCGCGAGCAATGGAAGAGTCAGACGTGTTCGTGAAGATGCCGACGAGCAGCATTAGACGCGGCGGCGGCGGCAGTGGCAGCATGTCTCCGAAGACGGAGAAGAAGGCACAAGTGTGTAGCCAGATTCTTCGACAGCTTGCCGACGACGGACACGTCGTTGCTGCGAATCCTGGATTCGCTGAGGAGCTTCAAGCACATTTCAACCGTTTGCCAACCAGGTACATGCACAACTTTCTACCCCTTTTTGCAACTAAGAATAGGCTTCCTTCCAGTGATTCTTCACAGGATCGTGAACGAGAGCAACCCTTCTTGCTCTTCGCTTTTGTCAAAGATTTACACCTTTCTGGGAGAATTTGGCACGTAGGCGTGTCCATTGATTGAAAGAAGTAAGCCGCGTCTTGATTTTAGGTCACGAAGTCTGCAAACTGTGAAATGGAAGGGTATGTTAGGTCTTGCAGCAGATGATCTAATCGAGATTTGGATCTGTAGATATGCGTTGGATGTGCATACTGACAGAGCCGAGGACGTGCTTACACACAAGCGGCTGCTTGAAGAGGCAAAAGTCCCAGAGAAGAGGCCTGTGTTTCATGTTCGTGCCGTTCAAGTAAGTATCCCTTGCTCTGGAGCTCAGTTTTTAACGAAAATGCTGCGCTTTTTGTTTGAGTTCGATCGATGTGAGGTTTTGACTGTTACATGAACAGGTGCTCCCAGTGGAACCTCAGGTTGATCAAATGAGCCCATCGGCAACTGGAGAGCACAGCCCCATGTCGAAATTCAGGTACACTTCGTCCTCCTTGATTTCTTTTTAGGGTTTTCCTCGTGGATCAGTGAAATCGTCGGTGAAGAAAATCGAGAGCTTACACATTGTGTCCTCTTGTGTGGGCATCTTTCAGATTGGCGCCTCCTGCGTTTGGATCATCAGCGAATCTGGAAGCTCTTGCTATGGACTTCAATAGCAAGTCTGTGGTTCATGGCAACCGCTCTGAGAGCGACGATAGTCACCATTCTGAGAGGTAGCGCTCTAGAGGGCTTCACGAATCTAGTCCTTTTTTCTTAACAAGGAGTTTTACTCAAGTTGCATCGTTTCAGTAACTTTTAGTTCCAGCTCACAAATACTTGGTTGAAGTGCTTTGAAACTTTGTTTTTACTCACCTTTTGTTTTACTCATCTTTTTTTGGTGCACAGTGCAAGCCATCTGCAACTACCGATGCACGAAGTGACCTTCTCCACGATTGACAAGCCCAAGCTGCTTAGCCAGGTGCACACCCGTCTCGGTGACTTGTTCATGAATCCGCAGCAAACGTTGGGAGTATGTTTTAGTTGTAGTAACATCGAAGAATGGGTTTCTGAAACTTGGTGTTTCTGTTGCACTGCAGATGTCTGCCTTGCTTGCGGACGTTGGCCTCAACATCCGTGAGGCTCATGTTTTTTCAACTTCTGACGGTTATTCACTAGATGTGTTTGTGGTCGATGGCTGGCCTTCGGAGGTATATAACACACCAACCGATTCTAATGCTACTCACTGTGTCGAAGTAAAACATCTGGAGTCTCTCTGCTTCCTTTGTTTTAGCAATTCTCCAGTAGGTTTCTAGTTGTGCATGATTTAGTAAGCTGAACTTTTTCTATCGTCATTGCAGGACACTCAGAATCTGAGACGAGCACTTTTCAGTGCCTTGTCAGCTATGGAGGTAAGAAATGTGCAGTTTTTCTCGAGTAGCTTCTCTTATTGTTGCTTGTTTATCGACGTTCTCTGAGTCTTTGAGATGTTGTCGTTGGCTTTATGGTCGTTGATTCTATGTGTTACCGATAACTGAAGCTAAGGACAAAACTTCCACTTTGGAAGCTAATAATAGTTGCTCAGAAGAACATATTTCTGTTGTTCAGTAAGGCTCTTTTTGCTGATACATTTAGTTACCTTCTTTGAAGGTTTCAAAAATGATTCGTATCTAATTCCTCTAGATATTAAAGTGACCACTTTTAGCCATAGGGCAAGAAGGGTTACTATGTCTGAGTAACTTGAAAGCAAACATATGTCCTAAAACGTGTTCTAATAAATCTAGGCTTGTTGCAGAATGTCTTTTAGTTGTTGGAGAATGTTCAACACTAGAACATTCAAATTAGGACATGGATTTAGATAATCTGCCTGTGGACTTTTTTACAACTTTTGCATATTCATTGTATTTGGACTTCACGTAAGTTACTCCTTGTTTTTTCAAGCTTTGCTCCGATGTTGGCGTGCAGGCAAACGCTTGGGCGAAAGCCCTTCCCTTGATAGGGACTCTATCAACGGGAGCCGAATCTCCATTGCAAAACTCGAGCAATTCACAGAACGGTTCCGCGACCCTATCGAGGACCAGCGTCGATGACTGGGAGATTGACATCAATCAGCTCAAATGCAACCACAAAGTGGCGAGTGGCGCTTTTGGAGATTTGTAAGCCTCAAAAAAGGACCACGCCTGACAAGATCAGCTTCTCTTCGTGTGATTTTGTGGATCTGTTCAAGGGTTTCTTCATGTTGCTGTGCTTCGATGCAGTTTGAAGAAGTATGTAGATTATGCCTATCAGACATCTTGTTTCATGCTCAGAGTTTTGCGAGTTTGTTGCCAATTTGAGCAGAAGACAAGTCTTACTTCAAGCATGGTTAAAGTTGTAAAACAATGGCGTGTTTCAGAGTGCCAGACTTGTTTAGTTTTGGGAATACATACGCTGTAAAAATTAGGACCGGTATATAGGTCGAAGGTTTAGGGTTCGTCGGTTTTCCTGAGATATCACCGTCTGATTGAGTCTGATAATTAGGGTTTTAGGGTTTAGGGTTTTAGAAAATCGGCTTCTTTTTTCTGTAGGCCAGCTCTGACACGCTCTACGCTGGATGCTCAATTGGTTTGCAGGTTCCGAGGAACGTACTGTGGACAAGACGTAGCCATCAAGATTCTGAAACCGGAGCGCTTGAACGAGAATCTGCAACGGGAGTTCCAACAGGAGGTGTTCATCATGCGCAAAGTGAGGCATAAGAACGTGGTGCAGTTCATCGGCGCGTGCACCATCCCGCCCAACTTGTGCATCATCACGGAGTTCATGTCCGGCGGGAGCGTCTACGATTACCTGCGCAAGCAAAAGGCGCTCCTGAAAATGCCCGTGCTGCTGCGAGTGGGCATCGATGTGTCCAAAGGCATGGATTATCTCCACCAGAACAAGATCATCCACCGTGATCTCAAGGCTGCCAACCTCCTCCTGGACGAGAACGAGGTACACTCACTCTAGTCACATCTTTGCATCTTTTGCTCCAGTGGAAATTTACGGGCGATTCTCATGTCATGAAAAAGGTTTCGCCAAATATCCTTTTTAGTGGTTCAGCCTCAAACATGAACTCGTGTTCAAGTTTAAGGACAACTTTTAGTGTAAGGAAACCCTAAACGCGATCGAACTTGATCAAGCACACGAGCTGATGTAATTCATCCCATTTTCAGTTCTTCATTTGCATTGAATCAGTACTTACTATATCTATAGTGAAGTGAGAAATTGCGAGTAGGCTCTCATATACAATTTTTACTTGAAAACTGAAGCCTAACTCTTAATATACGAAAAATGCTACATGTGTATTGGTGCTACAAGTTTCAGAGCTTCTTGTGGCTTTTTCATTGCACTATTAAAGGGTGGAACTTCTTGTAGTGTAGTTGCTTGTTGGCTTCGGACTGAAAGGAGAAAGCTTGAGTAAGAATCGAGTCCCTAGTCGTTAAGCATGAAATGAGCAACATCATCTTCAGTTTACCTGCACTATGAATTGAACAAAGTCTCTTATACTGTAGCTACACTGCATCTTTTATTTTTTTGCTTAAAATTTTTATTGCTGATTGTTTGTGAAATGTGGACTCTTTGTGTGCTCTAGGTAGTCAAGGTGGCCGATTTTGGTGTTGCTAGAGTGCAATCGCAGTCTGGAGTCATGACTGCGGAGACGGGCACATACCGCTGGATGGCTCCCGAGATTATTGAGCACAAGCCGTATGATAAGAAGGCTGACATGTTCAGCTTCGGGGTAGTGTTGTGGGAGCTCCTGACTGGAAAAGTGCCGTACGCAGACATGACTCCGCTTCAAGCTGCAGTGGGCGTTGTACAGAAGGTACTGCTCTCTTTTTCTGCACTTTTTTTTCTAATATCTTTATTGGCTCTGGACTGAAATGGAGGAAGATTGCATAACAATTTAAGCTTAATCTACAGCAAAGTGCAACAAGTTTGAGTAGGTTCTTATGTACAATGTTTGTTGCCACTCAAGGACTGAGCACTTGTCTTGTCTTCACTATGAAACAATTTCCATCCGCAATGTGGAATACGCCTCATCTAGCTGTGGAAGCGGAGCCTCTCATGGCTTGGATATATATATTTTTCTTCTTGTACTGGTCTACTTTCAGTTGAAGAGGTGGTTTGAGAACAGCAGTGGTGTTTATGCAATTTGCTTGTCTATGGCTGCAGGGTTTGCGACCAACTATCCCAAAGAACATTCATCCCAAACTGGTTGACCTTCTCCAACGTTGCTGGAAATCCGATCCATCAGAGCGGCCTGAATTTTCTGAAACTACCGTAATGTTACAAGAAATTCTTAAAGAGGTATCAATCTGTCATAAAGCTTGTAGAAGCGTGAGAAATGGTCAGGGAACTCTAAACATGCTGTGCAGGTTTTTGTGGATTAGATAATGCATGAGAACTGAGAGGCTCGAGAATATTATTAGCAATGGTAGGTTCCAAGGATGTTGGTATGCGCTATAACCGGTCCTTGCCTAGTTTGCCAACATGGCTCCCTCTCATTGGATCCTGAGACGTTGGTTTAGGACTGGTAATTAACCCCTGAAGGGCCCTTGGGCCTCCAAGATACAGGTACATATCCGTAGCGGACCGGGATACGCATGGTTTAGGAGACTTTAACAAGCGTTGGGTCACCCAAAGATGAGCCATGCAATTCCGCAATACGGCCATGTGTCTGGTACAGCTTGCATTGCTGTGGAGGCAGGGTGGCCTCGTCGACATAGAAATCAAGTACTGTACCTATACCGTATGCAAGTGCAGATACAAACCTCAACCTGCGGAATTTGACAAGGTCTCTTCTCAAAAAAATGCACAAAAAAATGCACAATCAGATCCGACTTGGAATTTCCTACAAGTCATCAATGTACACAAAAATCTGAAAATGCCACGACATTGCCCGAATATCAACAAAACAGCACATTACGGCCGCAAAGGGCGTTCGGGACCTTCAGGGGTTAAGCTTTGCAGAAGTAAATATGCAACAGGATGTTGATTGTGATAACACGAACTAGCCAGTGAGACAGTGACACGGTTTCCTCGAGCATTGGACTTGGCATTGTGAGAGCACAAACAGTTTTGACGCAAATTCTTTGTTTTTGCAGGTGAATGAAGAATTAGGCAATGAGAGCAAGCAGCAGCCTAAGGAGAAGAAACTGAGCGGGTTGTTTTCCTCATTCAAGCGCTCAACAGTGCGATAGCAATTTTGATAGGGACCTAGATTTTTATTTTTATTTTATTTTTGGTTTTGGAGAGGGTATGTTTGTCAATGAGGCAGATGGAGTGGAGGAAATCTTGTGTTCCACCAAACTTGGATTTTACAGTGGGAACCAATTGGAAGCTGACTTTTTTTATTTTGTTTTGTACGTTGCCCTGCACAATCATCACTCTAGTGTACCCTTGATACAGACATACCCTCGGAGTGTGTAAAATGTAAATGCGTCACTCTGAAACTGGCTGTGGACTGTGTGCCAAGGGCATCATGATGTTCACTCACTCTCTGTCTGCAACATCATCCTCTTTCGCATCATTTTGCTCAAACATGAAAAGTAAAACATGGGATGAGGATTTGACGCACCAACTGTAGCAGTAGAGTAGTACTCTTCGGAGTCCCAACTCCCAACCCAACTCTGATAAGATTGGATTGCTTTGGATTGCATTGCATGGAGAATGTTGCAAGTACTTCCCTGCATTTCTTAAAACCAGAAGGACAGACTCCATTGAAGATGTCAAATCTCACTTTCTCACTTTATCTTGTTAGCAAGTTTGGAGTAAAATAATGAAACTGTAGCTCATTATAAGTGCCACGTGGAATCACTTGATTGCCTAGCCTCCATAGTAAGCAGTGTAGATGTGGCAACTCCATTTTGACAAGGAATGTCTAATGACTCTAATCTGCTATCAGCGTATAATATTCTCGCTCAGCAATTTACACGCTTCTTACCAGATTAGCCTGAACACAATTCTTATTTCCTATATGGTGTTATCCTACTTGCCTCGTTTCGGAATGTCGTTATGAAATCATCTTCTTTTGCAAGCCAACTCTACACTCTATTAATCGTTTTTCAGAAGAATTTTTCACGTGTTTCAAACAACACTTGTCCACAAAATGGCACATTCAAAAACACTCTAATTTAGTTTTCGAAGCAGCCATATTCTCAAAACGTCAAATTTTTGAGATTGACGATATTTATGGGTCCAAACAGTAACAGATAACTTCACAACAACTTGATTTCAATCCATAAACTAGATTCCATATAGATTTGGGTAAAGGTCTTGCAAAATTAACCTCTAAAGTCTATTTTTTGTTCCCTAACTACAAGGACAAATCAGGGTGTCAAAGATGTTCCTACTCACCATTTTATTCCACAAAAACCTTGTCAGCGCTCGAGTTCAAGAACAATAGCATTGAAATTCAATCACCTCTACCACTCACTACCAAACAAGGTTCAATTACATTTCTAAATTTCTGGACTATCATCACTACTCTAGAACGTCATGATGATGCAGTACCCTCAGCACTCACTCACAAAATGTGCTTCCTCTCCACCAGCAGTCCTGCCCTACGCTACCACTACTTCTACAACTACAACAACCGCAATCTCGTCAATGATGTGAGCCCGGATTCTAATGGCTCACTGACCTCTGGAATTCTCACTGCAAGTACTGTGCATGTCATGCTACCCCGGGCCTACTTTCTCTCACAATAAGAGAGCTTGGAGTTGAGGTCGTGTCTCGCAAACCAGTAACAGTAAGCTCAGTGGACGTTGAACAAGTAGTTGCAGGCGTTGCAGGACTGGTTTTGCTCCGTGAGGTGCTAGAGAGAGACAGAGAGACTCCATAGGCAGCATGCGAGGTAAAGAGAGAAACAATGCCAAGCTGCTTCTTGCTTGAATGTGTAGAAGAGTAAGCTCGATTAATCAGGGTCTCAGTCTGCATCAATACCGACAGAATCATGAAGACACAAGCATGGGAGGCACATTACTTCAGAGAAACAACCAGCTATGTTGAAGTGTTTTTCTCTCTCTCAGGAGATCCTTCAATTTAGCTGGTTGTTACTCCAAAGTAATTCGCCTCCCCAGCCTCCAGGTGCCTCTTTTTTGTGGAAGGTTTCGTTGCAGGCAGGTGAGCAAGCAGGGGTGCAGGGATTCTCATGTCGCTGGTGCTCGACATCAGAACTTTTGCAAGTGCCGTTTGACCCACCTCAAGGTGTTGCTTTAAATGGATTTTGTAACATAAAGGTGTAGACCATTGGACGTCAGAGGTTTTCAAACTACACTGAAAACCATAACTCTCAAATCTGCAAGCTTTTTTTTTGTGTCTTCCGTCTCAACATGGACTGTTTCAAAAGCCTTGCACCAAAATATGAAACATGCAATTGATCAAACAAGCCACAAACAAAAGTAAGTAGCTTTCTAAACATACTTGGGTCTACTTCATCCATTTCTTACAGCGTTTGAAATCGTTCATTGTCTACTTCATGAACCCTACGGCGAAGGTCTTTGGTGTGGATTTATGGATATTAAATATGTTTTCAGGTTCATTAGGCATTTTCTTTCTTTCTTAGTCAGCAACTTTGGAATGTTGGAGTGAGAAAAAGTCAGTCCTATGTGAACACGAAGAGTTGAACTACGGAATGCTTACATTTAAGGTGTTGAAGCCTCGTGGCAGTTTCGTGTTTATCAAATGACATGTCACTACGCGGCATTGCACTACGATTTCTTTCTCAAAGGTGCATTTCAATTACATATTGAGACCTAGCCAATATGATCATGGAGAAAGTGGACAGAAAACATCAAACTTTGAGGTGTAATTTGTTGTTCCATCATGTCTTCAGCCTCTACCAATTAAGTGCAATTTTACGCCTATGAGTATGCCATATCCATCAACGTTCATCAACACCTTTTTGGTTACGAGCCATTTTTTTAAACTTGAAAACCTTTCAACTCAAGCAAGGGTCTTACAGATTGGTGGTGAAGTGGTGTAAAGTGGGGATAGAGTGGTGGTAGATTGGTGATAGATTAGTGGTAGATTAGTGGTAGATTGGTGGTATTAGCGGTGAGCTTGCAATAACTTGAGGAACTTTTTAATTGTGATTTGAAAAACATAACCAAATCGTTTTCATTCCTTCTTGTTTGGCATGCCTCAGATTTTAATACATTTTATTTTCAATTATCATCTTACAAAATATAGATAGATTCCTTCCTCAAACCCTTCCTCATCAAATGCAAAATTATATTTTCTCCTCGTCTCTTTGCAAAATGGCACTACTTCAAAAGAGACTCAACAATATTTTTTGTGCACCAAGTGTACAAATAGCCCAACAACAACAGTACTCTAACAATGTAATCCCAATGTAATCCCAGAAGAGGCAATTAGAAGGCGGGGTTATGTTGATTTGAAGATGAGGGAAAACCATAAGAAGCCGTATGCAGTCATCTCTCTAATGGACGACGTTACTTTATAATGAAGTTAAAATTTGAACAAGGTATTGAGCTTAGTGACAAATTACAGACGTCATCATGGTTTAAATTCTAAAGAGGAAATAATTTTTTAAATCAATCATATACTGGGACCTTAAATTAATCTAAAACCCATTGTATCCAATGAACTACAAATGATCGGATTCCATGCAGTTACACTAAACGAAATCCAGCGAATGTGTGTTGGGAGTGCACCAAACTTTCACTACAGTAACCCATGAAGCTATTGCGTTCATTTTTTAGTAATTATTAAACACCTTGCTGGTATGTGTTAGATAACATAGATTTGGTCGCTGGTGTAAAATACAATGTCAATTAACTAGGTTCTATCATTGTCAATGGTATTTCTATGAGATACATTATTAACAGAATCTTTGAATTGTAGTGCAGTATATAATTAGGATCCTATTGTTTCAAACTTCAACAAGTTCAAATTCTATCAAAAATAAATATGAGGTGAACCAAATTAATCTCGTTCTAACAATAAAAAAACCACTCAAGTTAAAGACTATGAGAAGGCATTTTCATAGTTCAAGACAAGTAACAGCGAAACACATGACATCATTGATTGTAACCTTTGAAGTCAATTAACTGATTACAAAAAATCATACACCTACAAATGCAGTTTATTTCCACCTAGCACCGCCAATAAAATACACTGGAACTCCGTTACCAACTAGCAAAGAATAGCAAAGGAGCTCACTGGAAATATAGAATTCACTACCAAGATCAGCAGTAGGATAAAGTTTATTTTTCCCCTGGCTACTCATAACCTACTCCACACATCCTCGGAAGAACGGTAAAAAGAAAGAGCCTTCAGGGTACCTGTATACTACACCAATCATGGAAACTAATTGTTCTTCGACTTAGCCTGAAACAGATTAGCAAAGCTGAAAGCAGTTTTCTCTACCTCTATGCCCGCCTCCTTGGACTTGACATTCACAGCAGCAGCCGACTTAGCAAGGGAACTCTTCGTCTCATTCCCTTTCTTTTCAGCAGCAGCCTTGATATCCATGTGTTCAGAGTCGTCCTGGAGCATGGAGGGCAGCTCGACATGTGAGAGTTGTTCGAAAAAGTTAACCTTCTCCGGTGCTTTCTGAACAGTCTCCTCGTCTGATTCCTCAGCTTGGCCTCCTACCATTTTTCCAAGGTACCCGAACGGATCATTCAGCTTGTTGGTAAATCCTTTCACCGACTTCATCACTCCAAACCTCCAGGCAATTGTACTGACCGCCATGAACCCTAATACCCAATGTGTAACCCGATTGCTCTTCAGGATCTCGTCTTTACCATCGGAGACAGTGGTGACACTCTTGGCCTTCCGTCGTTTCTTTGATGACTTCATTGCTTTCGCAAAGATGTTAATTGCCTCAGTGTTCTTTGCTACTGACTGTGCTGCCGCTTCGGCTGCATCTGCAGCCGCCTTGGCAGCCGTAGCTGCCGCTTCGAGCGTCACCCTCAGTTCTTCAGTGGACGACGAGGATGACTTCTTCACTTTCCTACGTAGTCTGTCGAAACTTCTGGCAGGTTTATGAACGTCTTGAACCTCAGTTGCAACAGTTTCTTTAGGTCTCCGACTACCTTGCCCCTGATTTCTTCTCAAACTGTGAACCTGAGTTTTTGTTATACAAGGACTCGTGTGAGTGCACAGAACTTCAATCAAATAGTCACGCTACACTTGATCTCATTTAAAAAGCCGTCATGCACCACATCCCCTCTCCTACACTGATCCCTCTTACCACCAGTATTTGGTTGGACTTATTAACAAATGGTTACTCCCTCTGTCCCTCTAAAAACATCCAAAAAGCTTCCTTGCAAAGGATTAACTGTGTTTTTAGTCTTTGTGCTAGTGACACATGCATTCTAGAATCAATTTACCATCTACCAAATATATGCAAATATCTCCAGTTTTGATATTGCCGTTTAGGCACCCAAATTCCATGCAAAAAGTACCGTATTTGTGAATGTTGATGATTTCAAAATTAGTAGCAACAATGGTACCTCATGTGGGCAAGGCCAAGCTTGCTAGGAGAGGAATGCTCTCTAATCTCTAAACTTGCTCCCATGAGATCATTGAACATGGCAAACGCTTTCTCAGCGTTTGAAATCAGCAAAAGGGGGCTTTTTAGTGGTACAAGAAATGGGTCTGATTTGGAGCTTTTAAGAGGGACAGAGGGAGTATTAGCAGATGTGTAAGCACGACTTAAGGCTACATGTCTATGGCTACTCGGGTTGTCGACAGCCACTTACAGTGGCCCACAACCTCTTATTATGGAAATGCATAAGAAATCCATACATGACAATACATGTTTATTTTGAACAAGTTTGACGCTATCTCCAAAGCACTATAAATCTCCCAATAATCACATCATATTCCTGCATATTGATTAAACTTATTAAATATATCATCTACCTTAAACTCGCACAAGTGAAAGTTTAAGAAGGGAAGCATTACTGTACCTGCTTCAGCAAATCTGAAAGCAGCTCCAAGTTCTCAGGGTTTGACGTTCTGGCTGGTGGAGCATTTACAGAGTCGGCCGAGTACTCCTCTTCGTCATTAAACCTTCCCCTTGGCCTGGACCCTCCGTCGACCGTCTTTGCAGATTCCGAATGCCTGCTACCACCATGCTGCTGCTGCTGATGTGAAGAATAACGCTTGAGCATCCGCAGGATTGCATCTTCCACTAAAATTAAAGTATCCTCGTCACTAAAAGCACCACCGAGCGATCCATCGTCCTCCGTGTGTATGAATCCGTCCGAGCCCGACGCCGCAGACGACATAACCTCACGGTCCTCACTTCTCTCCATCATCTCCACATTTCAATATTCCTTCCTGTACCAAAAAGCAAATGATCGATTACAAATGATACCGGGCACACCAAAGAGAAAAGATACATACACAATGTACCATCAGCTTATCTCATTGCGCACTGTAACTTCTTAACGAATTTTCAAATTCACAAATCGTCAAGATGGAACACATTGATTCGTAAACTCCTTGGAACCCAAATGAAAAAAGAGAATAGAGATGAAATGAGAGACTTGAAGTACCTCGAAAATTTCGGAGGACTCGATCCAAGCTGAGACTCAAAGGCAATCGAGACTCACTGATCATGAACAATGGTGAGATCGAGCTCTGCGGACGCGGGATTTCGCCATAGCTTCCGCAGTGGAATCAAAACCCTAGTCTTGGGAGAATCCCAGGAGAAAAATCACGTCATGAATGCAAAGAGAATTTTTCCTGTGGCCAGAATTCAATCACAAGTGTCGGCGAGAGCCAATCAGGTGGACACAGCTGCACATCCTCGTGTAAAGGCAAAATTGTTGAGCAATCACCGGCATTTCATCGAAGCCGTGGATAGAGCACTAAACTTAAGCTTAGCCCTGCAGTGTGTTCTCGAGACATCATGGGTAGCCATTTCCAAGATATTTCAAGATATTTCTTTTGCACTTTGATTGGCAAGCTTTTTTAAAAAAACCCCATTTTCTCAAAATCCACCAAACTTGGTGAAACGGGCAAAGAAGTTGGCATTTACGAGTGAGTACAACTAAGGTAGGAAGCTTTTGAATGGAGCATCAAAGGGTTGAACCTGAATTTTGGGGAGGTGAACCTTCTTGAAATATTTCTGAGTAAATTTTCCTTGAAAGACAAGAGGAATTGGCATCTAACCCAAGTTGTTTAATATTTTTTGGAGCTTTGTAGAATTAGTTATGGAATTTGAAGTGGAAAGGTCATAGGGCTCTAAAATGGTGTACCTCCTCAAATATACATTGTTGGAGGCTTATGAAAAACAACATGTGCAAATAGAGTTCATTCGAGAAGGAGCACCCTTTTAGAGCCTGCACGCTTTTAGAACCTCCTACCTTAAGATGAATCAAAGAAAATATTGATTGAAGAAAGATTTTAGCATGAGTTGGGACAAACTCATTTATTGGCCTGGGAATCAAAAAGTGCAAAACCAACAAACAATTTTACACTGCAAATTTGTTTGTTGTTTTTTTGCATTTTGATTCTATGGTAGCATGGAAGCTTGTCCTTGGTCACATACAACAAAGGTGGGAGTTTTCAAAATTTATACTTTGTTTGTATGGGCTTGCATGATACCTCATCTATTGTTGAATAATGCTACACGATTCTTAACATTATCCAATTAAGGCATACAATAAATCCATATTGAATTAAGAGGAATCCATTTTTATAATGAACCAAGTGAAAATTTCACGCCATTATCAAAAAGTATATTGGAATTAAAAAGTTAGCATTTAACCATAGAGATATTTTCTTGACTATAAGGTTCACATCTTTACTTAAAAAATCATTTCAAATAGTCATGACAGTCACATTTTACAAAAACATAACTTTGTTGTATAAACTCTATAATGATTCATCCTATTAGTAAAGAGGTAATTTTTATTGAAGCGAATACTATATAGGAAAGGTTACAAATTTAACAAGTTACAAAACTAATTTTGTGAATTTAAATCCCGAGTTGGGTACAACAGAGGTTAGGAGCTAGCCAAACATTACTCAACCAAATGTAAGGTATTGAAAAGTTGTAGATTTGTCAAGCACTAATTTTATTTTTATGAACCTTTGGTACAATGCAATAAAAATTAAAACCTTCACTACTTCAAAAATATCGTAATCAATTCATTTTCTTTGAAAGAATGTCACAAGTAAAACATGATGATCAACACAATCCTTTATACATTTTGGTGATTTCAATGTATCCTTGTATTTTGAAATTTGTGTTTCATAATCCGATTCATAATGATGAAGAAATTTAATGAAGCATTTTAATATACTGATGTTTCTTTAATCATTTCAAGAAAATAGTAGGTAGAAACAATATTTTATTTCTCAAATATTTCACAACCTCAATTTTATTTGTAAAATGATGAATGTTTCCAAAATTATCCAAGAATTATAGTCAGATTTTAATACAACTTGATTTGGTTTAGTGGGTATGATTTTCCTAAATGTTGTTTTGTTTTATAGTGGTTGTGTTACTTTACAATATTTTTCTTATCAAATAGAGAAACATGATGATATTGACATTCCATCATAAATTTTAAAATGACCTTTTGCATTTGTGAATATAGAATTCCAAATATGATTTTTTTTAAAGAGAAACCAAGATGTAGAAACAAAACTAACAAAGAAATGGCAAGGATATTGTTAAAATGAAATTCCAAATACTTCAAAATCATCTAAGTCTATTATAAAAATATCTAAGTTTTAAGAAAACAAACTAACAACCCTAAAAATTGGGAAAAAAATCCAAACAATTTAGTTATTTGGTTGTTAAAAGAACATGTGAATTTACATGAAGTTACATCCCTACATCTTATTTTGTGTGGAATCTTTTAACTTTAGATGTCAAAAGAACATTAAGAATACTTTAGACAAGAAAAATGTTGTAGTGTTAATATGCATACAATGTAATGAATACACCATAGTTGTGAGTATGCAATTTTTTTTGTTTTAAACATTGTGGTAGATTTCATGTTTTGCATTGGTAATACAACCTTCAAAGTATTGCATTTCATAAAATAAAGGGGAAATTACAAATAGGGGCATGAAAATGTAAAATATTACAAGTAGGGGTAGTGCAATTTCAAAATAATTACAAATAGGGGCACAATTTTTTTTTTTTATTTAAATTTTTTGTAAGTTTTTTTTGGTTTGGACATTTGTTGATTTAGATCCATTACATAAAATGTTAGCTAACTTCCAAAACATTCATAAGTTTCTAAAAATTGCCATCCCTTTTACTAAAATTTCTTTTTATAGGCTTGATTTGGAGAGACCTTTACATTTTTTAGAAATGATCTAACATTTGATGTGATGTGTATTAATCAACCAACGTCCAAACCAAATTTTTTTTAAAAAGAATTATAATTTTTTTTACAAAGAATTATAATTTTTTTTGAAATTGTGCTCATGTTTGGAATTATTTTGAAACTGCGTCCTTATCTCAGTATCTGTAATATTTTACGTTTTCACGCCCCTGTTTGTAATTTCCCCTAAAATAAACAATGTAGGTTCCAAAGAGTTGTTTTTAAATGTGCTGTTGGTTACAAAATTTTCAGAGTTATACAAGGGATCGTTACAATTTATCATTAGTATTTCTAAACATATGCATTTGGTCCCAAAACATACATGTTTTTTGGATTTTTAGATGCATGTACATTTTTTCATGTTGCTAACAAGTATTATTGATAAATATCATCGGTAGAAATTTAAACCGCGATTGTGCATATAATTTATAAGAGTGCTTTAATTTTGGCATTCAATCAAAAAATATCATTTACAAACTTTAAGTGATCCTATTTCTATTTGTAATGCTCAAAAAACTTTGGAGCTAAAAACATTCCTAAAAGGTAGTTTAATTCCAGATTGTCTCTACAGCACACATCTTACGAGTATAAGGTGGCAACAGCCAAAATCGTGAAACTAAGGATTTTGGAGTAGGGAAATCAATTGATGAACTTTAAAAATATTTAGGCAAGCAAGAGGAAATAAAAAATATCAGCATTAATTTAAAAGTTTCATTTGTAAGCATTTGTTCACAAAGATTTTTCAAAGTCCAAAATCACTGAATGCGTATAGTTGTATGTAGGAGATGTTAACAACGGCACTTACCAAAGTCTTTACAATGTTCATATGTTCATAATACTAACTTGAATAGTCACTTAAATCATTAAATGGGGCACCCAAAATTGTCATGAAAGGTGACAAAATACTATGCTTAGGATACTTGAATGGTGTCTTCACCTCCTTTATTTATTTACACATGGTATTGCAATATATATAATGTCATTCATTGAACTCATTTCCATACCCACTGGCACTCAAATGGGATGCACTTGTTAGTTGTCACCCATAACCATTATCTTGTCACCCATAACCATTACTTTGTCACCCATAACCAAATTTTGTATTTGTCAATCATGTGACCAAAAAACACATATATGGTGCAAATGTAGGTCATGCCCATGGAGACCTCACATTTATGGGTGCTACTACCTTATCTAGCCCCATCCTCTAAAAATGGAAATAAAAGAAGGAGGCGTGTTTGAGAGGACTTCAATTTGTTTGTTTGTTTATTTATTGATTATTTACAAAGAATGAAACCAGAGTTTCATTCCAAGATGAAATACAGCAACCCTAGCTAAAAATAACATGGGGGTGATAAAAGTGGGAAAAAGTGAAGAGCAATCGCAAGGATAAAAATATAAAAAAAACGATAGAAGCAACATGCAAGGAGCCCGAAGGCCACAACAGCTAAGATGCATCCATTGGAGGTTTACACCAAATCTCAAGAACATTGTAGCCTAGCCAAAAGAAAAAAATTGAGCTATTCTAGTGGACTTGGAAAACAAAGCTCAACACTTGTCTAGTGATGATCTACTCATTTGGTATTACCATCCATCATGGTTTCAAAAACTCCATGTTTGCTCCATATGACATTAAACCTAAGCGTTCCAGTGGCTGGTTTCTTCCTCTTTATGGTTCAAAGTTAATCCCATTCTACTCCAATTGTAGGAAGTGAGGTCAAACCATAATGGTTGCAACAATTTGGCCAAAGACTAGGAGGAGTTGTGAAAGGCAGTGCTATTCCTCTCCAACCACAAAGTCCACAAGATGGTCGAGCACGGCGACCATCCAAATACAGCTGAATTGGTCAAATTTTCTCGGAATATTGTTACAAAAGATGCAAAGAGCTTGTGGCAGACAACGCTATTTTGTGAGCGTAAACGGTGAGTCACAAGCGGTGAGCCAGGATCTTTGTGGGCAGGAATCAATTTTGAGCTCAAAATCAATGAAAAAACTAAAAAAATGCAAATTTTTCAAAAGATGAAATTTTAAAATGCACAATCATAATGTCTTATGTACACAGTTGTAGATGAAATTTAAAAGTTTGTCAAAAATCTAAGCTCATGGCTCATGGACCACGCTCACAATGTTCCTTGGCTTATGGCGTTTGCTCACTTAGAAACAAAATATCTCTAGAAGTAAGGAGATCGTTCATAATATGTGTCCCCCATGATTGAGAGCCTTATGTGGAGGAACACTCCCAAAATCAACGGAATATTGATTATTTGGATCTTGGCGGGCATACATGACTATTAACCCTTAAAGGACTGCTCTACGTATTGCATAGTAAATATGTTGCCGTATAATCGGTATTTGCTACCAATAAAAAGTTTTGATCTGAGATCTTCACTAGCTCACTAGAACCACATTGATCTATATTCTAACTTCTTTGTTGATCTCAAATGTAGTAAAGGTGTGGATGCATTCCAAATACAAGAAAATACAAAATACTGTATGGGCCGCAAAGGGCTCTTTGGTTGTTTAAGGGTTAAGGGCCACTTCACAATGAGGCTAAAGGTTGAGAGGTTGTCCACTTCTACCAATCAAATTGCAAGTTTTAGCCTCTTGATCCTTCACACTAGAGGCCAAAATGCAAAGTTTGTCATCCTTCAAATTCCCTACATGGCATCTTTTTTTCCTTCAAAACAATGGCCTCTCTAAAGAAGTTTGGTGTGAGCAAAAATGGAGACCCATACTATGGTTGAGAGGCCATCAATCTAAAATAATAAAAACTAACAAGATCTCAGCTATTAGATTATAAAGTTTGAAGTTTGATCTTGACTTTTGAAGGCTTCACACTATGGCCATTCAAGTTGAGGGACCATGGTAATTCATACTTCAAAGTTTAAACCTTGGGTTTGATCTTGGAGACTACACACTAGTGAGGCCAACCAAAAGTTCAAAAATTTATGTTTTATTACCTCTTTTCAACTCATTTCTTTGGCCTCTCAACAAACTTTGACCACTCAATCCCATGGCCTCTCAAGTATGAAGTATCCTAATTTCAGGACATCAAATTTTCTAATTGTGGTTGTTCAAGCCCACGTCAACATCAAAAAATCTAGCAGTGTCAGAAAGTATCAATAATAGCCAAGTGACAATGATCTTGGACTGCAATTAAGCAATGTAGGCAGAAAGGAAAGGACTGTTGTCTCTGCCTACACTAAATATTGCATTTAGGTTGCCGTGACAATTAGGTTGCCTTACCCCAATACTTTACCTCATGACTCATCACTTGGCCACTTGGAGGCACATGCAACTCACTAAATATTTAGATTTCACATGGTTTGTGACTTGGAAGCCACTAGGTTGTCTTTTTGTTGCTTCAATGTTGTTGATAGGCTATCTAAAAATGGCTTGTTGCAATGATTTTTGATGAAAGATACCGTAGCAGCAGTAAATATTTATATAGTGTGAAATGTCGAGGAATTAGTGTGGGGCAACCTAAACGCAATATTCAGTGCAGAACAGGCCTCTTTAATTTACGTTTTCTAAAAATAAATGCACAACTTAACAAGTTAACCCTTTACAGTGTGCACAAATTAAGCTCAATGGTTCCTTATAAAAAAAGTTGACAATTGGCATATGCCACATGGTAGTCACTGTGCTGCTTTTGTGGCTGCAAGGCCACCATGTTCCTTAGCATGGCCAGAGTTGGATCCGACTTCTCTATTCTTAAACTCTCAAAAGATGAGCATTATAAATTTTTGACTAACTTTTCACTTGAGAGTGTGTCAAAATGCAAACAATTTCATGCTTTGTCACATTTAATATGATATCATTTATGCAAATATAGAAAAATAAGTTTGTTAATTTATGACAATACACAAATTAACTTTCATGATGTGCATAAATTAGGCTAATCTGTTAATTTATGAAAAAACGTAAATTAAAGAGGCCTGGTGTAGAATCCAGATTTCCAGAGTTCGGAAATCCAAAGATACTGTAGCTCCGAAGATGGTGACTCTATTTACAGATTCAGAGTGTTCCAACTTCCAAGAAGGACAAATGAAAAAAACAGAAAGGAAACCGACCATGCAGGCCTGTAGTCCTGCACCAGTGCACCCTCAGAAAAACATTCCAACTAAGAACTGGGGCTGGCTTGGTATACAAACACAAACGTGTTTGTGAGGCCAGGGAAAAGCTCACATATTTCAAAGTACTGTACAGCGCCCTCCAATAAAGAATGTCGGTTTTATTTTAAAGAGCCTCTGTCAAGTCATTTCTGAGAACCAAAAAAACCAGTGTGCACGGAATTCAAATCCAATTGCCATGAAAATTGGCAGACACATTTGTTAACACATAGAGGTACTTTGGTATAAATATCAAAGCTTTAGAAGTACAAGGTTGCATGTATCAACAAAATCAGTTAGAAGCATGTTACCAACGAGTTGACTCTCCTTTTGCAGCAATCACGGCTTTGATTCGACTAGGAAGCATGTCTACTAAGCTTTGTAGCCATTTTGGCTGAAGCCCTTCCCACATAGCTTGCAAATGTGCCCACATCTTGTTGTCATTTTGAACTTTAGGTCGTTTTGTAACTCTCCTTTCATCTTGGGCCAAACATTCTTAATAGGATTCAAATTTGGACTACTTGCTGGCCATTCAAGCTTCTCAATCAAACGCAAATCCCTCCATACCTTTGGCTCCTTTCATTGATGAACCGGGGCACCTTCTTCCATCAAAATGGGGTTGCTGATGGTTGGTAAAAAGTGGATTAACTCGCCATCATAGACTTGGTCCACAAAATCAACTGCCGTGCGGCCTCCTTTGGCCATGCAAACAAGTTTACTCTTCTTTTTGCCTGCAAATGCTCCCTAGATCATCACTGAAGAACGCCCGGACTTAAAAGTTGGTGCAAGACAGTCCATGTTGTACTTTTCAGAGGCCCTTCTCCATACCAACACACGGCGAAAATTCTTCCCAATCTCAAAAGTTGACTCAACACTCCAAATGACGCTATTGTACTTCTGCACAATCCAATCCTTGTGTTGCAAGGCAAACTCCAACCTCTTTGCCTTGTGCACAACAGTAAGACAAGGTTTTTTGGGTGCAACTCGAGCAAATAGTCCAGTAGAATGAACAGCCTTCCTAACAGTATTAGGGTGTACGTTCTCTGGCAGTGTGTTTGTGATTTTAGCCAACGTAACTCGTCTGTTGCTTTTGATCTTGCGCACCAAGGTCCTAACATCCCTCTCCCCCAATTTTGTTGGTCTACCTAGACTCTTCTTTGGATGAATTGAGCCTCCTTCTTGAGCATGCTTCATAACCCTCTGAATCCGTCGGTGTGAAACCTCTAATAAAGCAGCAATCTCTGGAGTTCTAGTACTTGCACTCTTCATTCCAATGATGCAAGCCTTTACTCCAACACTCAAACAAACCCTAGGCAAAATGTGGATCCATGGTCTCTCACCAAATAAACAAAAGCACACACACAAGGGTGCCCAGTTCTTAGACTGAGAGAGACGGTAGAGAAAAGCAACATTCTTTATTGGAGGGCGCTGTACAATACATAAGGTAGGCACACCCATAAGCGTGAGTGTCCCCATAACCGTCATCTCTGAAATCTTGGAAAATATGTGGAAATGAATAGATGTCATTACAAGGATGTACAACATGTGAACATGAATTCTTAAAAGTGGTTATGGGTGCAATGGTAGTTTGCTCTTTAAAAATTTACAACTTATTCTCACAGTATCCAAATAATACATTCAAAAGTGCAAACTTGTTTTTTTCTGTTCCCAATAGGATCCTATAATTTGTTAGTTGTTTATTAATAGTCATCATGTTCAAAACCCTTAGTTTGACGTTTATGGGTGCGCCTACCTTACGCTAATGTGGGACCGTGGTGGAAAAAATCTATTAGGGGGTTTCAAATATGCCGTTCACCACCAATTTTGTTCACGTGAATGAAATTGGTGGTGAACAAGTTAGTCAAGCCACCATTCATGTCCTTGCAATCATCCATTCAAATATCCGAATTGTAGTAAACTACTCACCACCCTTTCACGTTTGCCCACAATCACCAATCTTGTAAGTTAATCTTGATCCCTTGAACTCCATCATTGTCGCTTCTAATCTGGAACCCTTTGGCTCCACAACTATCTGCTTCTAATCAGGTCCTCTTCAACTCCACCATTGTCGCTTCTTGCGCATTGCAATTCCTTGAATGACCTCAACCTGACAATCAACTCTGCATCCAAACTGCCTAAAGATGCAGAGTGAGAGCCAAGAGGCAGGCAACAACACAAACAGGTGCGAGCACAGGAGCAACATGAACACCAACTGAGCTTGCGAGAGAGGCGAGGAGGGAGAGGCTTCACGTTGTTCACGCATGAACGAGCCATGAGGACCTCCTGGAGGCCCTCATGAGTGGTTCATTTTTGTGAATGCATGTTCATTAGTGAACAAAAACTTGTTCACGACCATTAGTTTGCCATTGTTTTGAGATATTTGAAACCCCCTTATGTATAAATTTTGAAGAATGAATTAGAGAATTCTGCATTCGCCTTTGGATTTAGGAAATCTTGATTTTGACTGTCCTTCAAGAGGAGGATACAACTGAAAACGTTAAAATAGGGGACATGTTATTACTTTTACCGTTGTTTGTAAGAAAAGCTGATTGTAAGGAAAGCTGTGATTTTCCAGCCTGGCTCCCACGTCGACATAAGTGCAGTAGACCGAGCCTATTTGCAGTATACAAGTCGAGAAATGGTAAGTGGTAACTACTCCCAGAGCAGGCGCTGATGCATCAAATTCTCACTCACTTGGTGCCACGTGTCAACATCTCGAACAGCTTAGACTTACTTTCACGTGCGGAATGCCAGAACATGGAGCGCAGCAAATTTCACATCCCCGACCTTCCATTTCGAAGACATCCTTGATGCGTCAAATTCAGATTTCAGAATACTCTCTGGTAAGAGCATCTCCACCGGTCGGGCTCTTTCAAAGGCTTCCATCTGTTTTGGCCGGCCCACAAGTCCCTTGATCTCCCCTTTGATCTCCCCTTTCGTTCAGAGGCGATTTCGGCGCTGACGACACTTAAATTTCTTTAATTTTGTTTTGCTGCTTCTAATCGTGCAAAATTGTGCAGATTCTTTCCCCAATGCGCGCCTCTGAGCAGATTTTGCTGGCTATGGAGCAAGAGCGATAAACCTGGCGGCTGGCCGGTAGCGAGCCCCCAAAGGCCGAAGCTCAGGTCTGGGAGTGTTGCGGAGTAGCGACCTGATTTGTACAGTACTGAGTACTATACGATGGCATGCAGATTGATTTGCAGACATGGTGTGATATAGTGTATACTATAACATACTTCTATTCACGCTTGCGTCGGAATCCAGCGAGGCATTTCATCGTAGGAATAGGCAATGGTACGGTCACTCTCCCCCTTGCCGAGTGTGCAAATGTGCAACTCATGCCCTGTCCCACGGTCGACCTAGACTAATCATGGAGCTGACTATTAAGTAACTGACAATCTTCTTAAGCTTGGTTTAAATCTAGTAAGGTAGGCGCACCCATAAGCGAGGAAATAAGGGTTTTGGAGTAGGTAAAACAATTGACTAACTTTGAAAAAAATACTGTATGTTAGGAAATGGAAATTAAAAATATTGGCATCAATTTCAAGGTTCTACCTGCAAGCATTTGTGCACAAAGATTTTTTGAAGTCCAAAATCACTGAAATTGTAAGAATCATGTGTAAGAGATGCTAATCACAAGGCTTGTTGGTTCTTAAATAGTGAGATGGGTACTCAAAATCTCATGCTAATCACCCACAATCATTAGTTCATCACCCATAACCATCATTCAGTCACACACAACCATTTATTTTTTTATTGATTAGCCCTGCCACTGTCAGCTGACAGACATGAGGATGCAACGCTTATGGATGCTGCTACCTTATAAGCCACCTGCCATGTAAAGTTGCGAAAGAAAGGACGCAGCGGCACCGATCGTATCGTTGAATGTTATTGTTTATGAAATCCTTCGAATACTTTCGAGTTTGTCTATTCCAGATTGCGTTTCGGTTGCTGCATGCCTAATGCATGCCTTGGTTGATCTTTTATAGTGACGGTGATCAGGTGGTGTACAGCTTGCCTGGCGGCCGGGGCTCCCGTCTACTGTTCATGAGTTTGTAACGCGTTATTAGTTAACCCCTAAAGGACCATGGCCTTTATTTTGTCAAAAGATACTCAAAACTGCCACTTCTATGGCAAAGAGTAAAAAAGTTTGGAGATTAGTCTTTCTGCATATTTGACGGTAGGATCTTGTAATAGACTTGTATAGGAATGTGTCATTCAAAATTTAAAAACTTTGACCGCTTAAACTGCAAGATATCCGCGTTTAAAGTGTAAAGAACAAGCTTTTTTGCACCTTGCACAATTAAATTATTTGACTTTGAACTTTTTTAACTTAAAATTTTTGCACCATGGAAGTTTGAGGTTTATTTCTTTATGGTGGGGAATTGAGTTGAGAATCTTTGAAGAAAAACCACAACAAAAAATACTTAATTTTCATTCTTAAAAAAACATTAAATAGAAGATAGTTTGAGATTGAACAAAATCTTACATTGTTAATTACCTAGCAATGGAATTGAATCACAATAATCCCAATGGTGGGATTGTTCTAGCAAGCAATCTTCACCCTTTCCAACAGTTTTTTTTTGCAAAAATGTTAAATTTGCATTCAAAAATGAAGTTTATAAGTTATTTTTTCAAAGCAAAACCACACCTGCCCGCAAACTAAAACTTCTCATAACTTTCATCTCATCTATCAAAATTGAATGATTCAAAGCTCTCCACATCTATATAAGTCTAAAAAACCTATTTCAGATTTTTGTTTGAAAAAAATGAAATTTTTAAAGAAGTTTTTGGCTGCCTAGGGAGCAGCATTTTCCAAATTTTCATGCATAACTTCTTCAATAAATGTCGAAATGAAGAAAAAATTACATTCCCACGTAGATCTTTGAATTCCTCACCTTTAATAAAAGTTTCATAAAATCACGCAAAGTAGTTTAGCCATAGGTACATGCTTGAAATCCCATTTGTCCCCCAAAGGGACAATAGTCCTTTAGGGGTTAAATTGGGAAAAACAGTACATTTTGGGACTTTCAAGAATTTAGGTGATCACCTAAATTCCAGCTCATAGCTTTTTTTTTGGTACACATGCCTTCACCTGAGAGGAGGAATTTGCGAGGGAAAAAATCTTAGTGGCTCAGAGCCTCAGATTGAATTTGATACCTTTGAATTTGGTTTAAAGTAATTTTTTGGGTTTTAGGTGGAATACAAAATGGTACCTACATTTTTCCCAATTTAATGAATAACACATTTTGTGGGGTCAGGGTGGAAAAGTTCTAATTTTTCACATGTTAAGACAATAGGGGTAGTCACACCATCTCCAAGATGGAAACTTCTTTGAAGATTGAGAATTGGTTGAGTGAAAATAGGGGTCCATTGGAGAACTTCTCCATGAAGAAGGTGTGACACTCTTTTTGTGGTGGAGAATGGGGAATGATGATTGGTTTACCAACCACTAAGAAAGACTGTCATGAGTAATCTCAAGGGTAAATTACTAACTAGGAGCGTTTTTACAAGACATTGTGATTTGCAAGGTGAAAACCTTGTAGCTAGAGAAGTTTTGCGGCCCATTCTCCGCCCTCGAGAGAGAAGAAAAATATTTCTCTGACTTCACAAGAATCAGCTCCCACCAAACACACTTGTACAATTGTATTGCCACTTCAGCATTTCTCCAAAGAATGAGAATTGAGGCAAGAAGCTGTGACTACCCCTAATGTAAGAGTTTCAAAAGTTGCCACTAGGAGATTGAATTTTGGAATGTTGAATTTTTTTTGGATTTAGAGACCCTATATAATAAAAGATCTTGTGAGGAGATAAAATTGATCAACTCCAAAATAGGGGCAGATTCTTACTTTTACCTTTGTAAAAATCATATTTTTCCATTCTAACCCCACAAATAAAGAGGTGAAGTAAACTGGACCCTTAGCCCCATTCATCAAGGTACGTGGGGCCAACGAGGACATCACTTTACCTTGGCCTTGCTTGACCTCCTTGGGACCTCCTTGGCTCCCTTCCATGTGAGGGGTGGAGAGTGGTTTTGTAAAAGCAATACCTATCATGGGTGGAAAATCTCCAAAGTTAGAGTTACCAATTTATGTGTTTGGCACTAACATGTGGAAGGAGGTGGGGCAAATAGCCCTCACCAGTGATTGACAAAAACAAGAAAGAAGAGAATAAATTGGAGTTTTAAAGTGACCAATAGAATTGTTGTTGTTTAGCGCTCCTCCCAAACATCAATGCTGCATGTTAGAACACCTTTAACCACCATATTTGTTATAATGAGAGTATTCCAGTGAAATGAGAGGTAAAATACCCAAAATTCAAAAAAAAAAATCAATTTGACAAAAGGTTTTAGGTCAATTTAGCTCAAATCAAGCTGAATTGACTTAGAACCTTTTGAATTTGACCTAAAATTGAAAAAAATTATGTCAATTTAGCTCGATTCAAGCTGAAATCTCTCATACTAATGAAAATTGGTGATTTTGGATGAAAATTGATGATTTTGGTCAAAATTTAACAAATTTATTTTGAGACGTCCCATTCTCTCATTATAACGAATATGGTGTTTTTAGAGCATTTGCATTGTTATTGGGTATGAGGGCTTGGGGAAAAGATATGTGCTGGCTCAAAATCAACCCCAAGTCCAAGCGGCTAGTCCAATCTCCCACTGTTGATATACAATAGAGCACATTCTTGTTTTGAGGAAGGCCAAAACTACGGAGTTAGGGAGCTGACACCTTGGCATTGATTCTTGCGCTTGATCCCTTTGTTCCATTTAATAGTTCAAGCAAATTGAGAGCTCCTTCTAAATTATTAAAATTATACAACAACCCAAACCACAAAACAAAACTCAAGGCTATCCATCCACAGAACCCAACCCTCAACCTGCCCTCCCAAGCCTGCATACAAAGCGGTGGTGATTTGTGCGGATGCTCATAATCTGATTCCAGTTAACTTAGACGTGGACAAGTGCACTCACCAATAGCAATTAAGTTATAAGCAAGCAAGCAAGATATTTCAACTTTTGTCATCATCAAACTCGTAATAAAGAGGGGAGTGACTAGATAAGGGAAAAAGGACACATTAGGCGCTGGTGATTGCCAGCGTGCAGCAGCAATATTTTCTGGGACGGCAATGCTACGTACTCTTATGATTTGCTATGTTGTCCTGTGCAGGTTTTGTGCACATCTCTGCCCTTCCAAGCAATTCAATTTGAAGTTGACGAGGGCGGTCATACAAAGCTTATTCCCCCTGCATTTTACTTACTATCATGGCGAATGCCGGTGAAGGGCCACTTTAAATATGTCTCTTATATTAATATTGTAATATCTTAGAATTATTCTTTATAGTCAGTTTATTCGGTAGTTTCAACGTTCAACTGGTTATTTTGTAATTTCGATAAGCTGATGACACACCAAATGCCAATTCTCCGCAAATCGTGGTCAAAGTTATAACAGGGATTTTTAGACCTCAAGAAGATTTGAGTTTTGTGAGGTGTTTTCCGTTCAGAATATAGCAATTTTCCATACAAAACTACGTAATCTCACAAGAAAACCAAGACTATCAAGCAAGGTGAACAAAAGTCCAAGCATGGGCTCTCTTGCTTGAGAAAAGGAAAAAAGAGAAAGAAAATAGGCCTTGCATTAAAGGCCCAATAGCCTTGGAAAAAAAAAGGTGAGCTTCAAGCCTATAGAAATAAAGGGGGGATTTTTTTCAAAAATGCCAAATTGCAATAATGAAGATTGCATTGCACCCTAGGCTTTTATAGAATTCATATCAAATTGAGAATTGATGCCATCATTTTATGATGAGACGGATCCAAAGGCATTGTCAAAAAAGTTGGTTATGCTAGCTTTTCCTTAATTTCATTATTAATATGCATGATGATGCAAAAATACATGCATAGGGGCCACCCTCAACTCCAACCAAAAATAGAGATGGAGCCCACAAGCTACAAACCATTTTCAAAGAATGTCAAACAGCCATTGGTCAAAAAAAAAACCCCTTGTGCTGCTTGAACCACACATGAGAAACAATACATTTATTGCAAAAGTAGTATAGGAAAAACAAGATTTAGCTACAGAAACTGTACTAAAGTATGAAACTCCTCATAAAGAACCATTGTCTCTTTGAGGGACAAACGGGATTTTGGGCATGTACCTATGGCTAAATTGTTTTGTGTGATTTTTTGAAACTTTTACAAATGATGGGGAATTCAAAGATCTATTTGGGCATCTAATTTTTTCTTCATTCCAATATTTATTAAAGAAGCTAAAAATGAATTTATGGAAAACAAGGGAATCCGGGCAGCCCAAAAATTTCTTTAAAAATTATGTTTTTTTCAAATAAAAATCTGAAATAGGTTCTTTAGACTTATATAGACGTGGGAAGCTTTGAATCATCCAATTTTGATTGATGAGATGAAAGTTATGAGAGGTTTTAGTTTGCAGGTAGGTGTAGTTTCTCTCAAAATCACACCTACCCGCAATTGAAAATTTCTCATAACTTTCATCTCATCAATCAAAATTGAATGATTCAAAGCTACCCACGTCTATATAAGTCTAAAGAACCTATTTCAGATTTTTATTTGAAAGAAATACAATTTTTAAAGAAGTTTTTGGGCTGCCCAAAGTCTCATGTTTTCCATAAATTCTTTTTCGCTTCTTTAATAAATGTTGGAATGAAGAAAAATTTAAATGCCCACATAGATTTTTGAATTCCCCATCATCCATAAAAGTTTCAAAAAATCACACAAAGCAGTTTAGCCATAGGTACATGCCCAAAATCCCATTTGTCCCCCAAAAGGACCAATAGTCCTTTAGGAGTTAAGATTTCAAGATTACAAATACCCATACCAAAGAATCAATAATTGAAAGGAATTTTGGTAAAAAAATCTTAGAGCTTGGAAGTTTGCAATGTTGAAGTGAACATGGTAATTAAGATAGGCACACCAATACCCAACCATTTAAGGGTTTGGGGAAAGGCTTTTTTTCCCATTTTTAAAGAAGAGTGGAAGTGGCAATTTAAAATGTTATAGAGGCGCTCCAAATTTCAACATTCATCCACAATTCCACATACTTGATAGAAATTATCACATTAGTACATATTACATGTCTATAATTTGGTTTTCATCCAAAATTTGACAATTTCATCCTCTTTTTTTTGATTATAAGCCTTTTGGGGATTTCATCCAAGTTTTTTGGCATTTATTTTAACATTTTTTAGCCAGATTACTTTTTTGGGTGTAATCTGGCACCAAAAAGCCAAAAAAAACTAAAACCTAGTTTGGGGTCCCTCCAAGTCTTAGAAATTTCAAGAAAACAAATCCATAGGGTTAGCCTTTCAACAAGCTATCATGGAATGTAATTTTTGTGGAAAAAAATATTGTAGAATATTTTATATTAAAAGGCAAAGTTGCAGTTCATAGGGTGCCTATTAGCAACTCTAGACTAACCTTGAAACTGCTTGGATGTGTTCCTATACCAGCACTAGATGGTCCCAATCCCAACCGCCCCAAAGCAGTTTAGCAATTGACATGTGACAAGATTTGCTTGTGCAAGTAGAGTTCACTGCTCCACTATGGGTCCAACAGTGTGTGATGAAAACCTCAAAAGTAAGGTGTGGAATTGGGACCAAATGGGAATGGGTGTGTTTACCTTATGCAAATGTTCCGTTGTGTTTTCAATGGAATTTGTTTACAGTAGCAACAAGCCAACAATGGCAAGCCAAATTGTACATAAGTTAAGTTAATTGTTTGTTGTCCTGCAAGCTTCTGTGAATCATTGGCTACACAATTTTTTTGCACAAACACTGACGGATCCACTATCAGAGCATCTCCATAGTTGCTTGCCACATTTGACACGTTAACCCTTAAGCGCCCCAGCAACAAATCCTGTCATCGAGGATTGCAGCTTGATCTCACTTTTTCTCTCAATTTGTACGGTGAAAAGATCGTGGCTGGTCCCCATCAACAAAGAAGGTAGTCCTTTTTCAAATCCTATGGTCATTTTTTTTAATGTAATTTTCCAAGCTTTGGTGGCCATTAAATCCTCCATTTTCTCCTAAACCCTAAAACAACTCCGGGCACTCAAGGGTTAAGAGTTTACATTTATTTTTGAAGGATCTTCAAAAACTTTATTGTTCACTCTTGCTCATCAAATGTGTCCCATAAATAGTTAAGTGATCAATCACCAAGTGGAATTTGATATAAAGTTCAATAAATTTAAAATGAATAGTGTTTTGAAGGGTCATCACTTGACATGCTAGGATTGAGTGCCATGAGAATATTTTACAAAACCTAGAGCACTCATCATCCAAGTATGGCAAGTGCCATATCCTTAACTTGTAATGGTGGAGATGTTCTCAAGGACTTTATAAGCAATACAAGCTTGGAGCATCATTCTATAGTGTTCCGCACCAAAGGAGGCACATGAGAGCCTACAACTTCTCCATTCATTTTGAATACTAATTGAAAATGACCATGAGCATGAGCAGCAAGATGTTGAGGTTTGAAATTGAATGTAAAGTTTGACCTAACAATTTTAGGTGTTGCTTTAGTAATTTTCTATGTATATATATGAATCTATTAACTCAAATCTAATGTTTGTTTTTTTGGTCATTGTCATGAAGAGGATGATAAGAAGTTACACTTGGAATTGTTATTTTTAGTTATTTTTAGTCACTAGAGCTTGCTAATTATTGAAAAGCCAACTGGATTAATGCTGATGGATTAATTAATAGTTACTTAAGTCGGAAAAAAACATTTTTTTTGTATAATAAAGGAGACCTAGAACCATCATCAATATGTAAGAACAACCGATTGCTAGATCTCTCTAATTTCTTGTCTTGAAAAAAAATTATAAACCCTTTGAAAGCTATCTTTTGCAACATAATCTTACAAGCCTTTTAGCTCCCTACACCAAATGAGGATGATAGTATGAAAGACAAAGAAAAAAACAACAACAGCAATGTAGGCATGAGCAAAGGACGTATTAGGAACAATTACACCATTGATGCTACATGGTTTCTAAACCTAAAACACTAGACGTTAAACCATGAATTGTGAGCTTTTAGTTTTTATTTTATTTCCCTCAAAAGGGTTGAAGACAAATTCAATCAATACAAAAGAAGAAAAAGAAATCTACAAGCTTCACCTAAACTTCAAATACAGAAGTTTATCTTTAATTTAACTCTTAAATGTCGGGCTGGTCATTGTGACAAGCACAGCTACAGTGATCTACGGTATTATTTAATGTTCTCATTATTGTAGCAAGTGCTCAGGAAGTTCCAATAGTCAATAGTACATGTTGACTTCATGAAATTTACAACAAGGGTAGTTTGGGACCTTAAATTGTGTTTTTGAATTTTCTCACAATTTGGGTTACCTAAAAATATGAGTGCATCTAATGAGGTGATTTTTTGCCTTTCATGATAAACTATGTCTTTATGATCACTTCCAAAAAGAAATCAAATGAAAAACAACATTTTCCTGACATATACGTTTTTCGTCCTCCTCAATGTTTAGGGGTTAACAACAAAACATGTAGGGGACTATATTTGGTTGATTCCATTCAAACTATTTTTGTAGTTGTAACAAATTTTCATTTTTATTTTTTTTACATCCATCCAAGTATTATCAAACTCTCCACAACCTTCCCAAATACAAGGGCAAGATAACGGTTTGACTTATGTACAAGTTCTTTGTTCACGTCCATGGTCTAGGAAATATTTGAGATCTGGTTTATCAAGGAACTACATTGGTTGTTTTCACAATCTCACACTATAAAAATAAAAATATTAAATTTTTCAACCGGTTTTTAGCCAATATTTGTAAATTGCAAATGGTTTTTCCTCATTTCAATGGGCTAACTTTGTACTAGCTACCAATTCTTCTCAGACCTTGTTCACATCTGCCCAAAAAATAATCAATTTCCTTTTGGAACACCTCTTTTGTCGGGCTTGGGTGAAAAGCTCCCTTTTGTCACATGCTAAAAATGTAAGAATTTAGAAATTTATCATCAAAGATTGAATTTGGGAATTCCAAAATTCAATAAAATAGATCTATTTAGGAAAAACCTGATTTAGTTTAGGAAAACTGTGACTTAGTTTAGATACATCATGAGGGAATGAAATGACCAACTCCAAAATAGGGACAGATTCTTACTTTTGCTTGTGTCATAAAATTGCAAACCTATTTTACCCTGACTTCGAAAACAAGGTGTCAGAATAAATGAGTCCAAGCCTCCAAGGTGAGTTTTAGTGAAATCCATTTCTTTTTCCTCCATTCTGTAATGTATACGTGTAAATCAGATGAACTGAGAGGGAAGACTTTGCATGTGCATGCAACACAAGCTTTGAGCCTACGTGGCAGGCTTATGTTGTTCTGAGTTTCTGACAGTTTAGGGCTTGGTGCATGACTTTTGTACCGTATGATATTTTGGTCCACTTTGATGGGTTACTCATGATTTGGATTTTGGGGCATTTAGTTGCCACTTGCTACTCCCAAATCCTCGTAATTGAAAATCTAGGAGTACATCTGAACACTTAATGAATTGAAAGCTCATTGCTCCTTAGCGGCTGGGCAGTTTGTACATTTTTCCTCGGAATAAGTTTTCTTTTGTTAGTGTGAAAAAAGAAAAGAAAACTACTGTACACCAAATAATGCATTTAGGTTGCCTTAACCCCTAAAGGACCAAGTAAAGTTTTCACCAAAAATTCTTCAAAATTGCCATTTTTAGAGCATCAACCAAATTTGAAAACAAAAACATTTTTATGCATATGTGACCATAGGATCTTGTAGAAAAATGGTTTTAGAAAATGTGGAAAAAAATTCAAAGTTTTCCGTCATGTGGATTGGAAGTTAGAATGGTTTGAGTATTCAAAAACGTCTTGTAAAAAAATGGGCAGCTACCCTTCAGAAGGTGAAATTCCTAAGGAAAAAAGGCCATGTGGGTGGTGCTTCTCTAAATTCCTTATTCCACTTAAGTAAAGTACATGACAAAAAAGTTTCAAATCATTTGGAGTTGTATAACATATGGAAAAAAAATAGTAAGTAAAAAGAAGTAGAGAATGATTCAAAATACTAAATCATTAAGAGTTTAATTAATGGAAATGAAAAATGTCAATCCCAATGGTTATAATGTTGTCATAAACAATGTTCATCCTTTGGTTTTGTTCTTTTTCCAAAATATTGAAAACTGAGTAAACCAAAGGACTTCAAAGTTTATTTTGGAGTAGAGAATCCATAATTGCCCGCAAACAAAAAATCCTCATAACTTTCATCTTGTTGATCTAGACGGAATGATTCAAAGCTTCCTACATTCACATAAATCTCCTTAACCAATCTAAAAGTTTTGTTTTTGAGAAAAATGTTTTTTTTTAAATCTGCCCAGGCTACCAGCCGAACGTAAAAAACAACATATAGGCTATAACTTTTTACTCATCATTCTAAATATCATGAAATTTAGTGCATACAAAAAACAAACCTCATCCCCACATTCTATTAAAATTTCAGCCTAAAATATGAAAAGCTCCAATCACAAGTACCTGCCCGAAATCGCTATGTTTCTTAAAAAGGGGGTCTAGTCCTTTAGGGGTTAACAATTACGTTGCCTGACCTTGGCACATTTACCTCATGACTCCTCATTGGCCACCTAGAGGGGCATGCAACTCTCCTTATGCTATAATAATTCCTAGTTCTATCTTTTCTACCCCTTGGCTTTGGCATTTGTTATTCCACCCAACCTTTGCTTGCTTCCTCCATTGTTTATCATAATAATTAGTAACAAAAGTTACTATAGTCTTGGTAAATATTTAAATAGTGTGAAAAGTCAAGAAATTAGTATGGGGCAACCTAAATGCACTATTTGGCGTACACCAAATAGTGCATTTAGATTGCCTCAACAATTAGGTTGCCTTACTTGACAAAGTTACCTCATGACCCACCACTTGTCCATTTGGAAGTGCATGCAACTCTTCATTTATTATGATTTCACTTGGTTTACAACTTGGATGTTACTAGTTTGTGTTTCTACAACTATGTAATAGTTACCAAGCTCTTTGAAAATTATTTATTACAGTAATTATTGCTAAAAATCACTGTAGCAGCAATAAGTATTTAAATAATGTGAAATGTCAAGAAGTTAGTGTGGGGCAATCTAAATGCACTATTTGGTGTAGTTAAGTACACATATCTTATTCTGACCTTGTCTTAATTACGTCCCCTCTATACCCGGCATGATCATTTCAGAAATGAAATGAACATCCCAAATACATACAATCAAAATTCTTAAAGGGTCAGGTATGGGTGTGTCTACCTTACTTGCTTTAACCACTAAGCAAACGGTGTTCACAAACGGGGCTAAATTTAGTGATATTTCAATGAACTTGGCAAACACAAATTTTAGAGTGTTGAAAGTTGGATTCTAAGTATTTATAAGGTAGGAACACCCACAAGCGTCAATGTCTTCATAATCTTCACCTCTAAAATCTTGAAAAATCTATGGAAATGAATAGATGTAATTACAAGGATGTACAACATGTGAACATGAATTCTTAAAATTGATTATGGGTGCAATGGTAGTTTGCTCTTTAAAAATTAACAACTTATTCTCACAATATCTAAATAATACATTTGAAAGTGCAAACTATTTTCTTTTTGTTCCTAGTAGGATCTTATAATTTGCTAGTTGTTTATTAACAGTCATTATGTTCAAAACCCTTAATTTGACGTTTATGGGTGCTCCTACCTTAGTAATGTTTTAACAACTTGAATTATTCATGAAGATCGCATTTGAGAACATGCGAGAGTGGAAGAATATAAAATGTTTAAAAGCCAACTTCCATGCTGGCGCTGGGATTGAAGAACTTGCATATAATAAGCCGTTTTTGCTTCGTGACCCTCGACCCGTCAGAGGTTAACTTTGTACAATTTTTTTTAAAAATGAAGTCGAAAAGAAAACCTGTGATCATAACATTCGGTAGCCTGAAGAGAGGTTGCCTTTCCCTCTTTTCAGGTATCATCCGCAAACTTCATCTTGAAAAAAAAAATTAATAATAATAATTATTTATTTATTTATTTTTTGACATGTCTGGTCCCCTCGACGTGTGTACACTGAACTAAGCCTCCCTTTCATAAACTTTGACAAATTCAACCAAGTATCCCCATAGCTAAAGAAGGATGTGGAATATTCTACATCATTTCATCCAAGTGAATGGAATGGTGTGGAATATTCCACACCATTCTCTTGAAGGGAGGGCAGCCTTTACTAGTGCTATTGAATGTTATGATTGTCTTCGGGCGACCCGGTTTTTTCCCCGCAAGGGATTTTTTCAATAAGTCATTTTTTATATTAAATTGCTCATTGTTTTTTTGATTGTGGAGGTTGGCCCTTAGTTATGATGTAGAACCATTGAACAATAGTATTTTGTGAGCGTAAAATGGTGAGTCATGAGCAATGAGTGAAAATTATGTGAGCACAAACCAATTTTGAGCTGAAAATCAATAGAAAAAATAAAAAAATGGCAAGTTTTCCAAGAGATGAAAGTTTGAAATGTACAATTTAGGACCCTATGTACATGGTTATAGGTAAAATTTAGTGTTTTGACAAAAAAATCCAAGCTTATAGCTATGAGTTCATTGATCTCCGCTCATATTATAGCATTCCCCACCAATTTCTCTCCCATGTTAAGGTTACGTAGCTTAAGGGGAATGCTAAACCGGGAGTAATAATAAAATGGGCTATGAGCCATGAGCCATGAGTGGGGAGCCATAAGCTTAGATTTTGTCAAAATACTAAATTTAACCAATAAACGTGAACATAGGGCCTTATAAATATACATTATAAACCTTTATCTCTTGAAAATTTTGTTGTTTTTTAAGAATTTTCATTGATTTGGAGTTCCAAATTGATTCTTGCTCACAAAATCTTGGCTCTCCGCTCATGAGCTCATTGTTTTACGCTAAAAAAATAGAAATAGCGTCCTCCAAAAATTGGTGAGTGGTGTCACTTTGCGTAACCTTTTCAATCACTTAAAAGTGAGAATGCACTTGAGTGAGACCCTTACGCTATACAAACATTAGGGGGGTTCAAACATAAAATTTGGCCTATGAGTTTCTCACCTCACTGGGTCCCCGCTCACTAGTAAATTATTTTTGTTCACTCGCATGCCCAAAGTTTGAGACACCAGTGAGTTTGCCATCAGCCTCTAGGGTTTAGCTTTTGCAACAACAGCTCTACAAGAGCAGGTCCAGCATGAGCACGAGCAGCCCGAGTATGAGTAAGAGCAGGAGCAGGATGGGTGGGTGGGTGGCGACCTCCGTCCGCATTCAGCTTGTGCCCAAACTGCTACTCATAGAGGCTCAAGGTGAATTTCTGGAGTTCTCTCCTAACGTGAATCATGTTAGGAGTGAATTCTAGAGATGAATCACCTTTGTGTTCACTAATAGGGGGTTTCAAATATGCCGTTCACCACTGATTTTATTCATGTGAATCAAATTTGTGAAAAACTTGTACAAGTCACTATGTGAATGAGTCATGACGACCTCACAGAGGTCGTTACAGCGTGTTCTCTGGTGAACAAAAACTCGTTCACAACCATTTATTCATAGTTTTTTTGAGATATATGAAAACCCCTAATGAATTCACCTTGGTGAATTCACTAGTGAGTCACCTAAAAACTTGATGTTTGAAGCCCCCTATTCTCTAAATATTGGTTTTTCACCTTCTTCAGGACGTAACAATGTTGAGATATGGACTTGAGCTGGGACTTGGCTTGGGACGTGGAACGTCGTGCCAACCGCCCATGCCTTCGGAATGGCAGAGACAGAGAGAGACAGAGAGACGAGAAACGTCGACGAGGAGCGTGGTTGCGAGGTCAAGACTCAAGACTCGAGAGGGGAGAAGTCCGTCCGGTGACGCGAATGACGTTTCCTCAGAATCGTCACCGCTCCACGTGACAATGTCCGCCGACGCTGCATCGTCGCACATGGGCCACCCCTCCACCAGGCCCCGCCATCGCCACCTCAACCCCGGCTCCCGCGGGTCCTGGCTCTGCCAACACCACCGCCACACTCCTCCTCCTGCACGATCTTTGTCCCCCCCTCGTCCCCCCCCTGACTCCCCTTCCCCTCCCATCCCCTCTCGTCTCCTCTCGCCTCTCCCATTCCAAAACCTCGAACTAATTATGCTTAGTCGTCCTGCTGATCAACCACAACTACAAACGCCTCCCCGCTCTCTCACCTTTTCTCCACTCATCCAGCGCCTTTAGACCTTGCGCAGGCCAACTACTGCCACAAAAATACATGAATCCAGCGCGATTGATTTACTAATCGGCGATCGGGGAGCGGAGAGGACTTAACAAACGATTGTTGTCGACAACTTACGGCAGCGGACGTGATTGCAGTTGGGACGATCGTTATTTCCATTTCTTCGTGCATGAGTTTTTTCTCTTTCTTTTCCGGCAATGAGGCGTGTTCTGGAGCCCGAAATGGTCGCCATGTCTTAAGGAGGATCATAGTTGAGAATTTGAGGACGGATTTTGTACAGGTTTGTACTACCCCGCGGTTTGGAGTCTTTTTTAGAATTTCGCCTGAAGTCGTGGTGGTTAGGAAGCCCGTGCAACTGTGGAAATACAGCCTGGAATGGAGGTCAAGAGAGCCATATGTTTTTTTGAAGGAATTACAGTATTTCGTGGGAGTGGATTGCGGAGGAGCGATGCGCTGTCTGTTTTGCCCGGCGTGCTGTTTTAGTAGGTGATCGTCGCTCTTTAGAAGCTTATTAGGTGGTGTTGGCTTTGAGAACAACTACAGGGCGGTCCTGCACTTTTTAATGAATTTTACTCGAGTTGTGACGAGAATACGAGTTGACATGCGATGACGGTGCTTGATTGCTGATCGGTTTCATGGCGGATGTTTAATTCTTGTCTCATACAGTCATCCGGAAAGCCAAAAAGGATTTGTTTAACACTACTAGCTGCAGTATCGCTCAAGGTTTAGACAACCGATTAGACAATGTCGTGAACTGCGGGAGGTACAGAGTCGGGTTTTTGTGTTCTAGCGATCAGCAGAAAACGTTCGTGAAGAGCAGGCGCGGCACAATGCATACAAAATTGCCTGGAGTAGCTGTCCGGACGACTACAGCCTGAGCACCGCAGTAGGAAAGCCTGTCCATTTATTGTCGTTGAGAACCGCCCTCCAAATTCTTGTCTTCAAGGCTTGTCAGTTGATTAAAGGTGATGGCTGCTAGATGAATTGCCATCAGAGTGGCTGTCGAGCGAATATACGTGACGTTAATTTAGCGATACTCTGTTCCCTCTAAGGTATTTGCTGTTAGATGGCAAGGTTCTTGTATAAGGCTGTTGCATTTGTTATAGTATGAGTCCATATATACTGATCATTACTGAATACTATCGTACTTAGCCCTTTCTGACGTCAGTGTAAGGATAGTACTCAGCGAGTAATCATGAATGGCGACGCAGCCGCTGGGTAGGGTTAGGGCAAGGGTAAAGTCATTGGAGCCGAAAATTTCAGCCATTTTTCCTATAAATCTACGTTGAAATCATCAATAAGCTCTCATTATGAAAGCTTCGAACTCTACTCCCTTATGTTATGCCTGCAGTGCGGGGGAGGTCTTTTGCAAATACAAGTTGCCTTGATCCAATTGAATAAGCTACCCGTCTTGTTGTCTGTGCTAATTTTTATTTTGAAACACACGCTTCATTCTCTGTAAATGTTACATCCTTAACGTAATGTTAATTTGCACTTTGCAGGCAGATTGATCAGATTTGGCAGAAGTGTGTTAGTTTACAGAAAAGCTTGACTTGGCCATCGGGGTAAGGGAAAGACTTTAGTGCGTCATCAATCTCAGGTACGAGTGTTTACTAGTTTCAAGCTAGCTGTTGCATTGTGCTATTCCTCGGGAATTTTGTGGTTGCTGCAATCGCGGTTCTTGCCCTATTTTGTACACTCTGATTTGCCCAGTTATCATTATGCGATTGGGTCCAGGTCCGCGGTAACTGTTACTTAGACAAGAGAAGGGCGTGAGATATCTATTGGTAGCATGTAAGTAGGGAAGCGAGCTACTCCGTCTAATTCTCAATCGAGCAGTAGGCGACTGAATTCTATTGCTAGATTTATTTAATTTAATTATAGTGATAAGTATTGCGAGAAGTTGACAAGAAGCTTTGGTTGCTGCTGCAGAAATTGGGAATATCGTTGAGCAAGAGAAGTATTTCCGCTTCTGGAGACTTTTAAACTCAAAAATGTAGTTTGACTGTAATGAATTGTACTCTTTGCAATCGAACTCTATAGGTGCAGAATGACGAGCGCATAGAAGGACAACGCAAACATGCAGTTCTTATCACATTTAAAGAGATCAGAAAACTAAGCCGAATTTGTTTTCATTCCTTCAGCACTATGTGGTTCACTGCACTAATCGTATCTGTTGGTTGTGGCTTGCAGATTGAAGGGTGACACTTGGTGATATGCTGGCTGGGCGCCAAAATTGATCCCATCAGGCACTTCCAATACTCCCTACACCATATCAGAGTATCTTTCAAGAATTCACGGAGTGCCGGGTAAAGCACGTTCATAAATTATTCAGAACGTGGATAATGAGCATTCAACTACTGATTGCTCGAGAAGGTTCGAGAAGACCAGGTATTCTAGCGCCTACTATTTCTTGTTCTGAGTATCCAACTCATGCCTTGCTATTCCATTGTGATCCAACACGCCGACCATAGTGCCGTTCAAGCGAAGGATTGCTAGTTTTGCAACCAGTCGAAGTGTGCCTTCAAGGGAGCCCGCAAGCAGAGTATGATCGTTCATGTAACTCCATTATACGACACTTCCGGAACATGGTGCCGATTGCATTACGAGCAATGTATGCATAAAGATTTGAGGAGAAACCTCCAGTACAAGCAGGAGGTCGCATCAAATGAACTCCCGCGACGAGGAGGTGCACCCCGCGGTAATTTGCCTTACCCGTTCCAATATTTATTACTCATTATAATCTTAAATTCCTGGTGCATTGGTAGAAATAATTATTATAAAATACTAGTGAAGAACATCAAAAGATCAGAGCTATCGGACCTTGTGTCCATTCTGGCCCCTACCTGGCAGACCCTGGGGTGTGCCTTTTCTCTTCTTCCAATACAATAAGCTTTCGACATATTTACTTCCAACAAAAAGAATTTTGTCTTGCATGGCGGTGACTGACCCTCCCTGGCCGGTTCTGGCGGGATAGGGGCTTGTATTTATGCCTTGTTCTGCAAGGAGAGGCTTTGTCATTCCTGTCAAAATAATAAGCAAAAATGACCTGTACGTTCTCTTTTCATTCTGTCACAGACAAAGGAAATCAGATTTTCAAAGGTTATGTCAACTTGAAGTTCCTCACATCGGCCGTCTCGCTTGTTCTGGCTACTGTTTGTTTTTTTTCCACCCAAAGTTATGGGTCCCATCCAAAGCAGTTTTTTGTGTTTGATAAAATGTCGAGGCTTTGAGGGTTCTGGTACTGGCAATATACTGACTATATGACGCTGAATGCACGATCAGGACAAGAAGGGGAAACGAATCATCTCGGGAGTCAATCGGGTGCTTCCAACCAGTATTTTGAAGGTTCCCGGCAGCAGCAGCAATCCACCGAGACCGCCATTCAGCAGTATCCAGACGCACCCAGCAGATGACTTGTATAAGCTGCCGGTCGGGATTGACAGCTATGGAGCGGTCAACATCCCCCCAACTGACAAATTCGGTGTAGTTCAAGAATGGTATCATAATCGGTCGTTAAGTTTTGGTTCTACTTACAGCCGCCGGTCTGAGAATGCGAATAAGCCGTCTGGATCCTTCAATATTGTAGCAGATAACGAGAAGATTTTTGAGGCAGCCGTGGGAAAGTATCATTACGCAGAATCTGGTAGTTACTCCTTAAGCGAATCTGGATGGGGAAAGAACGTGCTGGATTGTTCTATTTCAGCGGCTACAAGCAATCCTTGCTCGAGTAGAGTATATGATGGTCCTCACTCAAATGCAACAACTTATACTTGCACACTCGATAAGCGAACCTCCTACAACGATTACGACAGGGAAAGCTTACCCGGACGTCCTTCTATCAAACGTCTATGCCCTTCGTCTAGATATGTAAGTATTCTCTTCTATCCTCAGAAGTCTTGCAGCATGAGTCCCTTGAATATGTCGATAAGCTGATTATGGTTTAATGTGGTGTTCATAATTACGGAAGTTGGTATTATGCTATGGGCAATATTTGAGAGTAGCAAACGTCCTGTTTAGTTTGCAAAAAAATTAATGTGTAATGTGTAAGAGGTGCGAGGTTTAATTATTTTTGTATATGATACGTATCACTAGCGGTTGATTGGGCTGACTTTCGGATCTTTTGGTGACTAAAGGATGCAGAGGAAAAAAGGATCGTTACAAAACATGTACGTTTCCAATCCCCGGAGCCTACGTTTGCCGAAGGCACTGCATCCCATGCGTCCAGCGGTGATGAGTTGTTTCCGAGTACAGGCTTGAAACAGACCTTCGACGCACGCATAGTATCAGCACCTACGATTCCGTATATCAGTTACAATTTTGATGAAGCAAGACTGCAATCAGCTGGACTCTCTTCAACGATACATAATCCTCCTTCGTCTCAGCCTTTTCGGAGTCCAACACCTGCTCAATTACTTGACCTTAAGGATTCACCAAAGCCCTCAATTGGAGAAGATTTAAGGAATTCCGATAACTCTTTGGGATTAGAGGATGGATTAGTCCGTGAAATTCGCTCCGATTACAAATTCGCTTCGATTGGTCGACAGACATATTTACGGCAGCGCATGGAGGAGCGGCAAAGGGTCCAGGTAGGTCCCTGCTATCAAAGAGCCTGCGTGAACATTTTACGTAGTGAGCAAGTTGGCTATCATGTGGTTTCGAAAAGAAAATATGGAAATCACTCAAAACTTTTAAGTACTCCGGAAAAGATTGCACCTTTGCCCATGGTTTCTATGGAACATTAATCTTTGTCATGATCTAACTATGCCACATCGACACTGTGGATTTAAGGATGCGACGGCTGTGACCTTGCCGGAAATCCACGGAGCGGAACGATGTCGCCATGTTGTATCTCCAGAGGTGTGTGCTTTCAGCCTGCATTACCTTATGGTGGTCAATTAGAAGTAGCCAATTCTAAATGAATGAAGATATCTTTCCTTTGAAATGCGTTGTAAGAGGGGTGTCGTGTGAAGGGAAGAGTCGGCATTCTGGTACCGGAGTTATTGAATTTGTATACGTATGGAGACAAGTGATATCGGGGGTGATACTGACTGGCCATAGAAATAATTTGCTCCAGTTCGACTTACTCATCTCTCGAAGTTTTCATGCAGGATCTGGTATGGTTGAATATTCGGGACTATTGCGGTATGTTACTTGACCCAGAGACAGGGGCTGTTCTAGGAACAGCGGTTCTTTTCATACCCACCTCTGACTCCAAGAACTGCAAGTCTGCCTGGGTGACGAGCGTGAACACCGTGGAGGGGCGATGGGAGGTGGTCATCAAAGACAGCAGAGGGAAAAGCCAAGTGGCAAAGCTCATGCTGACAAGCATTGCATTTGGCCTTGCTTTCTTCAGCGTCCGCACTTTGCAGAATACTTTTGCGCTAGCCTTCCTGAACATGTTCATTGGTCCGGCTAATCTTCCACATCGAATTTCCGTGGACGCTAAGCGAGGGGATCGAGTCTACGTCTTCGGGTAACCATGTCAAAAGTCCAACTCATGAGTTTGCCATAGAACATAATCACAAATTGCTTCATTCCAACTTTCTTTTATTTAGAAGGAATGGGAGATCATGAGCTTGTGTATTAACCAAGGTCTAGTGATTTAACCCCTAAAGGATGTTGCCTACCAAAAGTGTCGTTTGAATTCATACGAGGACCATTTAGTACTTGAAGACATGGCTTTATGACAAATGTCAAAAATTCCCCAAAAAGTCGTAGTTGATCGGTAGTATGCTTGTGACATGGCTTAAAATTTACAGCTTCAATGGGATTCATGTGCTACCCAAATACCCCATCCGTATACGATACACCAACATCCTTTAGGGGTTAATATGCAGATGCGATGCTGTTGTTTTGTGCAGATATGAAGAGCCCTGGGAGTCGGAAGTAGGCGGAATATCGGATATTAGGGTCCGACCTGGAAAAATTATAGAATCCGGCAACATGGAGATTGTGGAGGTCGACTTCGCCAGAGGTCGATTAGGAGGTTCAATCAGGACACCAGCTGGATTTAGCGGAGGCTTAGTGGCTCGTGCAGACGGGGTCTGGGCCGGTATTATCACCGGCCAAACGATGCCTGGACACTCATCCCGGATTGATTTTTGTTCTGCCTGCAGTGTGTACTCCTTCCTTGAGGAACTGTAATTACTGGTGGATTGTTCTATCCTTTGAAACTTCACTCACTTGTAAAAATCACTTTCAGTCCTGCATTTGTTCCGCAGGAACACCATTGCCCTGGTACTGACAAATTTGAAGCGATCACGAATGGCAGTAAAACTTCTGGCTCTCAGCTTTACGATTTCTGTGACATTTCCTAATTAGGAAATGTGGTGGCAATTTACAAACCTTTCTGATATAGAAGCTTAGGACTGGAGATTTTCCTAATTGTTGACTGTAAGATATCATAAGACACACCACGCTTTATAATATACTGTAGATAGGTATAATTACAAAAACGTATGCTGAAGTGAGCTAAATGGATGGATTCAGGGCAGGGGAGCTTGGGAACCCGCCTGATGAGATTGGGAGAGGACCTCTTCACCTTCCCTCGCAAAGACGCGCTTCCCATTCTGCATCGCTTCATGCTCCCCTCGCACCACACCCGCACCTCTGTCTCTTCATCCCCTCGCTCCCCCGACGTCGGACTTCGCTACTTCCACTAAGATGCTTCAGCAGATGCAGCAGATCGCGGTGGCGGATTTGGCTGAAGCCGACATTGCGAATTCGAATGCTTGTACCGTGCGTTTATCAATTCGCCCGAGGTTTCGGTTATGCAAAATCTGAAGTCTCAGTTTCGATTTGGTTCTACGCCATTTTTATCATTTGAGTTCTTAGAACGGGAGAAGAAACATAAGACGATTCGAGAATTTGAGATTTTCAAGCTACCGTGCATAAATAAGGCTGTTTCTTTTTTCAGAGATTATTTCGTTTGCATTCGCGAATCTTGAGAAGCTAGGGAGTTGAATGCTCTTGAATAAGAATTATGCTGGATCGTTTTGTCTTTTTGCTTTGAATTTGGTTGATTTTAACTTCGTAGCACGGATGGGTACTCGTTTGAGGAGTGATAAGAGCTCGGGTAGAGATTGACGTGTCCTTCGAATGCCCGAAACTCGAACGATCGAGGATGCTTATACAGCCGAGTCGGCTATGATCATTCGTTTCCAGTGGTGGAGGGAAATCAAGGCGTGCAGTTATGAGTGTGTAAGTTAGTGCATGTCGTGTTTACAGAGTAGGTAAGGTAGGTGCACCAATAAGCGTGGAAATAAGGGTTTTGGAGTAGGTAAAACAATTGCCTAACTTTGAAAAAAATACTGTAAGTTAGGAAATGGAAACCAAAAATATGGGCATCAATTTCAAAGTTCCAACTGCAAACATTTGTACACAAAGATTTTTCAAAGTCCAAAATCATTGAAATTGTAAGAATCATGTGTAAGAGATGCTAATCACAAGGCTTATTGGTTCTTAAATAGTGAGATGGGTACTCAAAACCTCATGCTAGTTACACAACCATCATTTCATCACCCATAACCATCATGTAGTCACCCACAATCATTTGTTTTTTTATTGATTATCCCTGCCACTGTCAAGTGACTGGCATGGGTGACGGGCATGGGGTCGCAACGCTTATGGATGCTGCTACCTTAGGTACAGAATAGTAGTAGGCGTACAGAGGCATGAGTAATGAAGGCGAAATCGTGAGTGAGGAAGCGTCTTTATGGAACAAGCTTTCACCAGAGCTGCAGGATAGGGTGTTAGCCTTCTTGCCAGTCCTCGCCTTCTTAAAGCTGCGCAGTGTGTGCAAGAAATGGGCGGATTTACCGACTTCGCAAAGCTTTCGGAACCTGTGTTTGCTGGTCAGTCCTCACCCCGCATACCTACTCGTTTGTCGACGGGCACACACGTTTTGTGTCGCGTACGATGAATCTCTGAACAAATGGTACGATCTTGACCTTCGATTTCTGGATCAGTTGTGCCTTCCTCACTGGAAATCTCCAACTGGAGACGTGTATCATTCCGTGGAAGCAGCTTCGGGAGGCCTGTTCTTCATCTGGTCACACAAAAGCGACGGCGATCCAAGCCTGTACAGTGTGTGCAATCCTGTGACGCGAGCATGGCGTAAGCTTCCCAGTCTGCCGTATTACATTGTCCCTCTTGCAGTGGCCATGGTGACCAACGGCCGCACTTTGGCTTACAAGATTTTCGTTGCTGCTGATTCTGCCCCGGAGACATTCTTGAGCCCCATGGCAATGCAGGCAGAAACATGTTCCAACTCCCGCTTTCAAGTTGATTCTCCATAATGCTCTACAAACTTTCCTCGGCATTGCTATTATGTGACTTAAACATGCATAATTCATTGCTTTCAAGGCACTCAAGATAAGGATGTGTTTCCATATTATCTATAACTTCCTCTACTAGTGAGCTCGCAGGTTTATGATTCGACCACTAAGTGCTGGCGAAGGCTCAGGCTCATGCCTCCGTTCCTCGACATTGTTTGGTCCTCCGCCATATGCAACGAATTCATGTACGTCCTCAGTTTTGATCCTTGTGACCTCTGGTCCTATGACTTGAACCAGGACGTGTGGAACAAGGTTGAAATACAAGTGCCTTATTCTTTGAGCATGACTTTATTGGTAAACTGTGGTGGAACCTTGTACCTTGTGGGCGAAGTCCGAGACCGCAATCCCAGGTGTATCTCAATCTGGCAGTTCAACATGGCAGCAAGGACTTGTTCAGAGGTTTCGCAGATTCCCCAGCCTCTGTTCGAGGACTTTGCCATTGATGAAACGTATGGGATGTGGTCAGCTATTGGTCACAACACCGGCATAGCCTTCAAGAACGGTGTGATGAAGACGTTGATGTATAATGTGGACAATCAATCCGTCCACTGGCTTCCAGATTGTCAAGGCTTATTTGAATACGACAATGGCTACTCTGTTTATGGTCACTCAACCTCATTGAGTTTTGAAGCCTCAGTCTAGTCGCTCCACAAACTCCGATTGATGAGGTAGGCATCTCCATCGCTTAATCTTACACTTAGTACTCCCTCTGTCCCTCTAAAAACGTCCAAAAAGCAAAGGATTAACTGTCTTTTTGGTCTTAATGCTAGTGACACATGCATTCTAGAATCAATATACCATCTACCAAATGTATGCAAAATTCCAGCTTTGATATCGCCATTTGGGCACCCAAATTTCATGCAGAAAGTACCATATTTGTGCATGTTGCTAGCTCCTCATGATTGATGATTTAAAGACTAATAGCAACAATGATACCTCATATGGGCAAGGCCAAGCTTGCTTGGAGAGGAATGCTTCCTAATTGCTTAACTTACCCCATGAGATCATTGAACATGGCAAACGCTTTCTCAATGTTTGAAAACAGCAATTGGGACCTTTTTCGTGGTACAAGAAATGTGTCTAATTTGGACGTTTTTAGAGGGACAGAGGGAGTAGAATTTTTAAGCCTCCCGAAGCAACATTGCGGTTGCTGCAACATTTGATGCTGGATGCACCAGGAATATCTCGACCCCGTCATCGTCAAATTGTGAGAAGGATGATATGACACGGCTTTCAAAGAACCAAGCAAGGACTTCTCGTCGAAAGCACTTTACTACCTGTGCTGACCACCGGTGTGTTGATTCGTTCCAACAGTAAATCGTTCATCAGGTTCCAATGCTTTTGTGAAATGCAATAGGGGTTCATGAATCTGAAGTACGCATATTTAACCTTAAGACAGAAGGAGGAAACCAGATTACTTAAAGGGATTTCTGCCGATGATTACCGGCAAGCTTTCTACAACATACGTACATAATGCTGTCACATAATTCAGCTTTACGTCATGCCAAATTGACTAGACATGAAGTCCATTACATCTTTCGGTACAAATTCTGTAGACTTTGCTGGAATTTTTATCATGTTTTGTATTTTGAAGCAAAATGTTACGTATGACAAAAAAAAAGGAATCGAGAACACAATCATACGTGTTTCACACAACCCATTTTATCATTCAAAATGATGCCTTTTATTCAAACGCATAGCCCAAAATCTTAAAAACTTATGGCAAATACTTTTGTCCACAGTAACTGCATTGGAAGGTGTAACCAGCTCATATTGCTTCAAGTTTTCTTTGGTTAAGGTTGAAAGGATGATAATTCAAGCACTGTGTTGAATGTGAATCAGTTGTTGGGAGTTCTTTGGTTCGAGAAAATAACTTAAAAAAACTTTGGGTGAAAGTGCTGTATCTCGTTGTATCAGTGTTATTTAGCGGTTGGAAAGAATATTTATCTTAGCTTAGGCAAGGCCATTCATGTGTTAGTGTTTTTATGAACAGCGTATTTTTCTTTGGAGTTTCTGCTAGTAGATATTTATTGTAATCATAACTTCATGTTTTTACTTGGTGATACAGGTAGCAGAAACAATTGGTTTGTATATGAAAAGTCATACTCCATATGAGTTGAGGAATATGTGACCGATCTTGATGTGTAACGTACAACTACAAAACCAACTATTCTAATGACCAAAAAATCTACACAACAATCCTAGAAAGGGAAGTCAAGACTTTTCTCTAAAATCAACCTTTAGAATTTGTTGTATTGCATGCTTCATTCACCATACAACCATTTATTATTACAAATGAAACACACAATATTCTTTGTGAATTCCATTTGTTGGAATTGCAATAGTCATTTGATACACCTCTTACTCTTAGTTTTAAACATTTAATCAAATTTTTTATGCTTTTAGACAATTGTAACCAATTACAGTAGTTGGCAAATACAAACAGAATTTTAATATCCAAAAATATATATTTTCAAGAGGATACCATACCATTCCAATGACAACTATCTTATCTTAAATAACATTTACAAATGAATCAAATGTCTTTTCTTCCCATTGATATAAAAACCCAAATGCAATACCATAAATACCAAATGTTAAACAACATATCTCCAAACCGCTCAGTTTTTTTATTGCTTGTATAAATGATGCACAAAGTTGAAACTTACCTCATTTATGAAGGATCTTTCTTATTTAATAATTAAAAACAATTGCATAGTAAAATACAATGTTTATACTTATACTAGTGTTTGTTCAATACTTGATAATACATTATTTATAAGGAAAATTTCATGGGTACCCCTGAAATGTGCCATGTTTACATAAATACCCCTAGTTTTTCAGAATTATACAAATATTCTTGGTCCATAATTTTCAAGCGTTTGTTAAATTGTGCATACCACTTGTTTCTTGTGTGCACACTCCTTCTTTTCTGTTCTATTGCAGTCCTTGTTTTAACATTGTTCATAAAAGAAGTAACTTGCATAACAAAACAAACGCCCAAAAAATGTGGACCAAGGGTATTTGTGTAAATTCTGAAAAACCACATGTATCTATGTAATTATGGCAAACTTCAAGGATATCCATGAAATTTTTCCTCACTTATATAAATGATTGAAACATCGAACATTAGAAGATAATCACAAAATATCAATCTCAAAATAATTTTGAAATTCTCTTCATTTGAAATAGCCATCGCCTACGTCTCTTGACGATCTACAGTATCTTGTGCTGTGTAATAATAATGCAAAATAGAAAGTGTGGTTCAAAATTCAAGTACAACATCTTTGGCTACTTTGAAAATTGAGTTGTAACAAATAATGAAAATTATTTAAAACCTACCTAGAATTTTGTTGTTAATATCATTATCATTTTATAAGTTGAAAATGAGCGTCCAAAAATTATTGGGTAATTTATATAAGTAATAAAGCACCTTTTTATTTTGAATTGTTATTAATCAAAGTATGAACAATATATCTTAATACTTATACACATACATGGAAATTCTATTTCATGAGTAGGGATCCATGAGCTCTGAGCCAAGATTCTTGGTTAAAATAACAAATTTTATGTGTAATTGTGTACTTAAGGCCCTATAATTGTGCATTTAAAACTAGGGAAAATTTCATGGATACCCTTGAAGTTTGCAATATTTTCATACATACTCTTGCTTTTCAAAAAATTCACAAATATCCTTAGATCAAAAAAATTAGGCGTTTGTTTCCTTGTGCATGCCACTTCCCTTCTTCCTTTGTGCTCAAGCATAACAAGAAAGAAGTAGTGTGTGCACAAAGGGAGAAGGAAGTGACATGCATAACAAAATAAACACCTAAATTTTTTGATCCAAAGATATTTGTGATATTTCTAAAAAAGTAGGCATATCTATGAAAATATTGCAAATGTTAGGGGTATCCATGAAATATTCCCTTAAAACTATTGTCTCTTGAAAAACTAGCTATTTTTTTAATTATTTCATTAATTCTGAATTGAGAATTTGTTCTTGCTCAAAGAATCTTGAATCTCCACTCATGGCTCACCCTTTTCCATTCACCAAATAGCGTCATCCACTCAAAAATTGGCCCAAAATAAAAAGGAGTTGCAAAACCCGGTCACACATCTTTGGTTAACCCCTAAGCGCCCAAGCCAATTTCACCAAAATCAAGGTTTTTGGAGACCGGCAACTTTGATGCATTGTATATTAGTCAATCAGATGATCCACAAAAAGTGACCGTTGAAAATAGTGGAACACCTACTTAGAAAATGACTTGCAAATTTTGGGAACAATTGACCGTGGGAGATGGGAGATTATAACATTTGATCAAATAACATGTGATGACAAAATCTCAATTTTTGGTAGGTAATTGCTATTTGATGATTTTTACATAATCCTATAAGCCCATGATTCATCTTAAATTTCGTGAGTAGTAAGATTAGATGTTAATGCACACACTTGTAAATTACCAAAGATTGCACTTCTTTTTATGTCAAGTTTTAGGACTTCAAATAGCTAATGCACAGAAAACAATGACCGGCACAATTGATGACAATTGCCATAATTAGGGTCTAGAACATGCTTGAACCCTTGCCAAGAACTTTCCCGCTACCACAAAGCTTACACAAGGAAGCTTGCAAGGGATATTGACCAATTGCAGCATGTAAAATGGTGCTTGCCACCACGCCCATGTTGCCTTGTACGATGTTTCACCAAATCAAATCTCTTGCAGCGCTTGTACAACAATTTGGCTTTCTTCACCATTACTCCATTGACATGGACAACTTGAATGCCTTCATAATTGTAGTTTGTAGCAAGACCAAAAAGTTAGATCTAGAGTCCCTCAAAACAAGGTTTTGAAATCAAGGGAGGCAATATATGGGGCGCTGGGGCGCTCAAGGGTTAAAGGTCAAGCAGAGATTCTCTAACTTGCTCACCTACTCTCAAGGATATTTTTTGGCAAAAATTTGCCTAAATCTTACTTCAAATTGTCACTGGCTACCAAAACATAGCAAAAGTCCAGTGGAAAAACGGATGAAGTTGTTAGATCCCTCCTGAAACAAACACCAAATTTGCCACATATTGGATGAATTTTACTAAATTTAGTATAGGTTATGGATGAACTTGTGCATGTCAATAATCCTATCCATTTCTATCCATTTTTTCCTTACCTTGTGTTGTTGCCTACATGCTTTGATACTAAGGTAAGACTACCCATTCCCGACCAATCTCCAATTCCGACCTTTAATGTACTCATTTTGTACATTTCAATCCTGAAATGTACTCCTTGAATACATATGGTTGGAATTGGGGACAGGTTCCTAAAGGGTCAGAAATGGGTGGTCGTACCTTAGAAAAAGCCCTTGTGGGAGAAAAAACCGGGAGCGTCCCGAGACATCGGTCATGGTATAATAAAGTAGTGTGAAATACATGTGAAAGGTGGTCTTACCTTAGATTGGTTATGTTGTATCTAGTACCCTTACATAAAGATATAGACGTGCCTATTTTGCCATTAAGAAAACTTTACATAATACGTAATAAAATTGGGATATTGTTTACTTGAATCATAGGTGTTAATTCTTATGCAATGCCAACCAAGCATACCAAATTTGGATTCCTAAAAACCAAAAACTCATTTTTGGTGAATCATTTTGTACAAAATTCATGGTTTTGTATGAAAATTAATTGAAAAAATTGGTGATGAACATTTGAGATTTGATAGCACAAATATGTAGGAAATTTTCATATACATATCTTTCCTTCTAAAAGAACCCCTTAATTAACAAAATTATGATCAACAAAGAGTTCAATGTGAGGTGTGGTAGGATCAAAATTTGTAAAATAGATATTTCTATTGTTTAACTAGCTTTTGGCTAAGTAAACATTTTTTCATGTTCAAAGGTCCAAATTTAGTCATAATATATGAGTCAAATAACATAATTTTATCATCATAAAGTAAGATCTATTTTTAAAAAATTGAACATGTTCATCTGAACATTGAAATCATTATAAAAGAAAAATTAGAAGCTTTTTTTGAAAATAACTGTTAGAAGGAAAGATGTGTGTATGGATGTTCCTTACATATCTGTGCAATCAAATCTCAAAAATTCATCTGTAGTTTTTTTCAATCAATTTTCATGTAAAACCATGAATTTTAATACAAAACAATTCACCAAAATTGGGTTTTTGATTTTTTGGAACTAAAATTTGATACGCTTGGTTGGGACTGCATAAGAATTACAAAACTATGATGCAAAGCAAAAAAAATTCATATCATACTCTATCTTTTGCAAAGTTTTTTAAACAGAAAAATGGGCCTGAACGTAAGCTTATTGAGCCATACTGTGCGGAAGCAATGAGGTCCAAACATGCAGCAAGGTTGATGTGCATTTGCAAGTACGGAGAAGGGGAGATGATGCTGTTTCTGCTAAGCTTAACCCTTGAACGACGATAGGGCATAGTATATACGCCAACGTATAATTGTCATTTGCTACCAACAAATTTTTTTAATTTGGGATCTCAAGTAGCCCACTAAAACTGCATTGATATATTCTCCAACTTCTTTGTTAATCTCAAATGTAGTAGAGACATTCCAAATATAAGAAAAATACCCCATATTGTACTGGCCGCAAAGGGCCTTGTCGTCGTTCAAGGGTTAAGCCAAAGACCACTGGGCAGGTCAACATGCACGTCAGCCTGAAAATGGTGCACTACACTGCAGAAGGAGAAGAGGCTGCTGCTGCTGGGCCCACCAGGGTCCGTTCCAGCGTGAGCCGTGAAGACTGAGGACCGAGGACCGAGGAGGGCTGTAGAAGCAACTGAGGCTTTGTGAGAAGAATCTAGGCTGCCTCACGTAACTTGGGGACCAGAAACGCTGTTCCTTGCATTGCTACTTGAGATGTTTTTCTAGGGACTTGTGAAAAGGGAATGTGTCAGAAGTCAGAACCCCCTCCCTCCCTCCTCTTCTGCCCCCATAATGTCCCTGCCCGTCAATTTATGCAAAGAGTCCATGGCACCAATGGCACCATGCCCCCTGCCTGTTTTGGTATACAACAATCTTGGTTGACTAGGAGTTGCCCGGCCCCCACCGTCCAATCAACTCACATTTTAAAACACATTCCTACCAGGAACACCCAACACATGGGTGCTGTGCTGATAGGTAAGAAGATGACACTGCCCAGTGCAATGTTCACAACTACTAAAGGCATGTTTCCAGTTGCTGTAAGGTAGTACGCTCGAAAAACCGCCCATCTAAGGGCTCATCCCTCTTTTTCATGGTTTTCCGTGGATGGGAGAAATGTTAGTTCATTTTTCAGACAAAGAGAAATAGATGTGGAATGCAACACAAGTCATTTCATATTTTTTGTAAGTTGTGAAGAGATTTGGGGAAGTAAGGATAATGATTGGCTCTTGCAATTAAAAAAACCTTTTCTTCCATGCATTCAATGAGTTGTAAGAGGTCAATTTAAGAACCACCAGTGCACCATTTCACAACACGGCGGTTCAAAATGTGCAAACAGTTTATGAGCATACTACCTTAGTAAAATGTTATGATTTTTGTTAAGTATAACAAAGTAAGTGCACAAAGGGTACTTACAGCTTGCCAATGTTGCTAGCTCTATTTAGCAAGGATGAATAGTACTTTTGGTACGTGTTGTTCACACTACTGGCATATGTAAAGCCACTCGTATTAGTTCACTCATCATTCTCACCAACTTTACGTAATACCATGGTTAGTACTATCAAATATTTGTTTTTCTTGATTTTGGAATCTAAGATTTTTAGCAAAGAATTATTTATGCAGTCATAGTTTACCACAATTTCTACATACTAAAACAATGCTATCTACTACCACCAACCTTGCCTGCTAGGTTTTACTCTTAATTACTACCCCCAATGGGAATGCTAATTAAAATTTACCTAATACTCACCTAACACTGCTCATAAGAGCAAGTGGAAACAAGCCTTAATAAATTGAGCAAAACTTCTACATCAAATAGTGTATTTAGGATTTTCTCAACAATTAGGTTGCTTTACCTTGGAAAGTTACCTCATGACTCATTGCTTGGCCACTTGGAGGCCCAAGCAACTTTTTACATACTAGGGTTTCTCATGGTTTACGACCTTGATGCCACTTGTTTGCTTTTCTAAAACAACTATGATATTACCAAATCCTTATTGTTATTAAAAATGGTTTATTGCATTAAATATTGATGAAAATCATTGTAGTATTAGTAAGCACTTATGTAGTGTATAATGTCAAGAAATTAGTGTGGGGTAACCTAAATGCACTATTGAGTGTACCATATTACAATTGCAACAACGTGGTATGATTGAATTTGAACATCTTAGTAAAAATGTAGGGGACACCTTTCTTTGATTATGTTTATTTTAAAAAGGCACCCTCCAAAAAATTGGTTGCCAACAAAACAAGTTAAAATCTATATATATATATTTTTCATAATCAAATAATCCCCAACTATTCGATTTATTATGTTTCATTTTTTTGAAGGCCAAGTTCAGTTCTTATTGTTTACTTGAGATTCCATTGAACATTTGTTTTTATTTTTAGTTTCAAAACAAAAATTTATGAATAATTTTTTTGATTTTCACTTAAGAAAACCTCTTTTAAAGTTGGGTGTTTAGAGACACCTTAGAGTGTAAAATAGAGCCTCACAAAGGTGTCAAAATTATACATGGCAACAACAACTAAAACTGTTAGTAACAAGCAGAATACTGGCTTGTGTTGGGCATTGCACCAGTAGATCAAATGTCTCCAATGATAAATGCGAGAGCGTGGTGAAGTTTTTACATTCAAGAAACTCTGGTATGTTTTTCTTGTAATTTGAAGCAAAATTTTGCAATAATAACATGCATTACCAAACCCCCCCCCCCTCCCCACATACACACAACCCCTATTAGGTGAATGATACGAGATGGGATAGTACTTGAAAAGTAATGCACCTAATTACAACTTGCTTCCAAAATTAACTCCTTGTTCTTATTTAAGTTATACACCTTCTAAACATGAGAGTCTAGGATTTGTTTTGTGAGCACTTGAAATCCACACTTTAAATATTCATGATTTCTACATGCAACGTTGAAAAACTATGTATCATGAAAATTTAATATTCTCATTCGATTATCAACAAGATGCAACATAATTCAAGCTTGCTTGACCAAAGGAACTATGCCCCAATGTTTGGAAATTTTCCTTGGTATAATTACCTATCTACAAAAACGTTGAACGTGAACACAAGATAGGTGTGTTTAAAAAATAATAGAAAAAAGTACATCCTTCCTAGGATCCCTACTCAAGGCTTTGACTTCAATTCAACTAGTGACTCTCCAACTCCTAGATTCTTGCACTCTTCCTAAATTCTTCGCTATTAGTAAACAAAGTTATGAATGAGAGATGAACAAAGGCGTCCTGATTGATAATTGACGTGTTGGGACTTATAAACATGATGGTACAGTACAAGAGAAGTCAAGCCAAGCCATGTTCGTAGAGCAAAATATTCCTCCCCTGAGTGGTAGTGGTACCCAGGAGCTCATGACACTAGTGGAGGGGCAAGGAATCCTGTAAAGAAGCTTGCATAATTGCCATCTATTCATAACAAAAGTTTTGAAAGCCCCAGGGGATCGTATCTCTCTAGCTCCAAACTTTTGCCGTAATCGTTCCCTTGTGCTGTACAGAACTTAACCAGCTGCATCACCTGCATGTAAGGTGGAAGCACCCATAACCGATAACTTAAGCGATTCTGCAGAAAACAACAAAGAGTTTCAGGTAAAAAATATTTTTCCCATGTAGGAAGATAAGAAATATTGAGATTGCAAATTTTTCATAATTTTATATGCAAAATTGAAATTATTATGAATTTTGGGAGTCAAAAAGTGTTCCACGTGCATTGCCAATGTTTAAATGTATGCAATTCCGATACTAGCCCAACTAATTTCAGCTCATTACTTCCTACCTCACTTTGGGACATGTGGCATGACTTAAGTGGCCCCAACCTTGAAAAAGTCATAAAAACGGAGTCCAAAGCACCTATCCTTGCTCATGGTGGAAATAACACCCCATACTAGTTGGGAATGGGGTGTTATCAGCTATGGGAGCTTCCATCTTACAGTTCTAAACTGTGGAAATTGGGATTCTCTTTATATTGATCACATTTTAACCTAGCCACATAATTAGGGCAGCCCTCGCATTATTCTTCTTTTCTGGTGAATTTTTGGCAGGATCTTACCTCATTTTGACACTGGCTAACTCAATGCTTTAATGGGATTGGGTGAAAATATGAGTGAATTTGCTAAGTTAACTTGCAAAGAATCATTTGATTTGGTTTGTCAATATTTGGGTGAAAGTTGCTCCAGTATTCTAATAGCTTCTACTTTTAGGAATAAACGTGTACTCAAGGATAAGCTTATCCGTTTTTTCCTTGCCTTATTGCATAATTATAGCCCAAAGTTAGCAAGCACAAGTGTTACCTACCAGTGTACCACTTCTATGCGCAAAGGGAAAAACCAAGGGGAGAAACAGGATTGATTTGTCGGGTGACAGAAATCCCAAATGTTTTGACGTTTAGAATGTGACACTATTAAAATTTTAAGTCGGTTTGTAAGTGGACGTTTTAACCAAACTAGATGCATCGTGTAATTTTGGAGGGATCTTAATCTCTAAAGGGCCAAGCCCTCCTTTTCTTTTTTTCTTTTTTTTTTTTTTTTGCCATATCACTAAAAAAACTGCCACTTATAGGAGATGGGTAAGAAGGTAGATTTTTTTTTTTTTCTTTCTAGAAATCCAACTGTAGAATTTTACCTTAGACTAGAAGAGGTACTTATGGGAAAAAAATCAACTCATTCCAAATGGAAAGGGGGGAGATACTTACATCTAAAGTGAAGAGACAAGGTTTTTTTCCTTATTGCTAGTAAATTTCAAAAACTTCTGACATCTCTTACATGAAAAAATCTGCTCTATCCAAAGTCGTGCCTTTAGTTTTCCATGTAGGAGATCAAGTTAGGTATATGTGGGAGAATTTTCAAATCATTTGGAACTATACAACACATGGGAAAAAAATAGTAAGTAAAAAAAAGTAGAGAATGAGTCAAAACACTAAATTGGAAAGAATTCAATTATTGAAATGAAAAATGCAAATCCCAACAATTATAATGTTGTGATAAGCAATCTACTTCCTTTGGTTTAAATTTTTTTCCAAAACATTGAAAATTGAGTAAAATAACGGACTTCAAAGTTTATTTTAGAGTAGAGAATCCATAACTACCCGCAAACAAAAACTCCTCATAACTTTCATGTCATTGATTGAAATTGAATGGTTAAAAGCTTCCCACATATAAAAATATGTAAAGAACCAATTCTGAATCTTCATTTTTAAAAAGAGCTATTTTAAAATAAGTTTTGGGCTGTCCAAAGTGCCCCTCATTCCCTAATTTTGATAAATTCTTGCTTAACTTCTTTGTCAAATGTCAAAATGAAGAAAAAATGAGATACCCACATAGATTTCTAAATTCCCCACCTTCAACAAAAATTTCAAAAAATCACACAAATTAGCTTATCAAAAGGTGCATATCCGAAAGCTTATCCAAAGGTACATGCCCAAAATCCTATTTGTCCCCCGTAGGGATAATGGTTCTTTAGGGGTTAACAGTAACCTTATAATGGTAAAATGGTAAATTAACATACTGCAATTGGAACCAGATTGCTTTCTTTACTATTAGATTTTAGCAGGTCACGAAATGATGGTGGCATTTAGGGGTAGATCAAAATAATTGTTTGGCCAACTCCATGTCAAAAAAAAATCCTCAAACAAAACAAGAGTTTTTTTTTAACCCCTAAATGCCCAAGGCTTTCTTGAACTTTCTAGCATTTTCCTGAAAATGAACAATCGACCAATCTTTTCATGAATTTCATCAAGTTTTTTTCTATTGTAACCGTACAAATTTGAACTAAATATGTTAGAAACTACATGAGAAAAGAAAACACAACAACACCATTTATAGTTTGAAAGATTATTGTGTTTGAACATGAAGGTGTTCAAATTGCAAAATTGACTTGAAGTCTTCTAATCCTCATTTCATATGTCAAATTGAAAAAGTTAGTCACCAAAAAAACATAAGGTTTAAGGTCATTACATGTCTAATTGTGATCAATTTATGGCTTTAAAAATCTACTCCTATATACATTTTAAATGAATTCCTAATGTGGATTTTTCTCTAAGCTCTTTGTATTTGAGGCTCATTTTCAAGAACTTCCAACACTAGAAAACTCAAGATTGCAATGGACACCTTTGTACAAAATCTCAAGTAGAAAAATCATCAATTTTCATTTTCAAAATCAAATTTTTGATACTGAAAATAGACTTCAAAACAAACCTATAATGAAAAAAAATACAAAAATAGTGATTTGATAAGGTTTTATTCATCTTCAAAGTTTTGTCAAGACCCAAATCTGGTTGCTTGGGCATTTAGGGGTTAAGTCCTGTCACAGGGGTTTGTAGATTTATAATTCTCTGGTCTGAATATACTATTGGTCAAAATACACTACTAAGTAGCCTAATTTTTAAATTTAATACTACTGTGTTCACGTTTCTTTTAGGGGATTGATATATATGTACACCGGGTGTTTGTTACGCATACACCAGGGTCAAATTGACCAATTAGCAACCAGCTAGCCCTCCTTGCGCTCTTCATGCGCCTTCCTGCACTTTCTTCCCCTCCCTTCCCAGCTTGGTGTACTTCACAGACGTGTTTGTGGGGGCCAAGGTGAAAAAAATTATCTTTTTTTACAAACAAGAGGAAAGTAATAATTTATCCCCTATTTTGAAGTTGTTCAATTTTATTCTCCTTTGTGGTTCTAAACAAATCAAAATTTCAAATCCTAATGTGAATTTAAATTTTCCAAATTCAATTTCTTGATGGTAAATATCTAAAATCCCCCCAGTATATCAATTCTTTTTTTTTTGTTGTATATTAGAAGAAACTGGTAGACTAAAAAAACTCATTTGTGAAATATTGGTATATATTTCTGACAAAATTTCATCGAGTTTTATGCTTGCAAAGCACACGTGCCTTGTTTTTATTCATCATTGAGAATACGGTTGCTTAGCATATTCTAGTTGCTCATTCAAAAGCAAATAAAAAGCAATATTTTGGCTTTCAGAAGCAGAAACAAGCCAATGGGCTATTGGCTCAGTGAGTAATTCATAAAGGCTTTCCAACTCTAGACCAGATATCTCTATCTATCTTCTTTCTATGAAAGAATAGGGTGTCTGTATGTATGTATTAGTTAAGAGGGGTTGCATGATAAAATTGCATATGGGTCATGGGGGTCATGTATGGGGTCATGGGGTTGATAAAAATAATCATAAAAAGTTCTTGGGTGGATATCTCATCTGTCACACATTAAAAAAATGATTAAAAAGAGAAATTGATATGTGCACATTGGGGGTTCATATTTGTACACCCGCTTGGGAGGTAAATTGTAGATTTCTACCATCAAAAATCTGAATTTGAGAAATTTGAATTAAGATTTGGATTTAGAGATCATGGTTTACTTTAGAACCATAGAAAAGTTTGCAATTGAACAACACTCAATGAAAAAACTTATCTTTTTTTACAAACAAAAGTAAAAGTAACACTTTTTCCCCTAGCGAAGCTTTTTCACTAAGTATTGTTTAATTGCAAATTTTTTTATGGTTCTAGAGTAAATCATGGTCTCTAACTCCAAATCTGAATTCAAAATTCTCAAATTCAGCTCTTTGATGGTAGAAATCTACAATTTACCTCCCAGGGGATGTGCAAATATCAACCCTTGGTGTGCATATATCAATTCTCTTAAAAAAAACGATTAGCCTTACTTGTCACAAATACCATTAAAAAAAGCAAAAAATGATTAAAATAAGCGACAACATGATGTGATTAAGCAAGCAAGAAACAATTAAAATAAACAAAACAAGAAGCGTGATTAGAATCAACGATCAAAATAAACAACAAACAAATCATGATTAAAGCCTTCACCCTTAACTTGTGTGTTTGAAGTGGGCTCAAAGGGTGCACTGGTCCACTAGTTCTATAAAATAACTCAGGGTCCGACCTATCCGTTAAGTTAATACTACAAGACTTACCAATACACATAGGGGACATGGGGACATGGGCGCGTGGAGGATATGGGCAAATGGGGACATGGGCACACGAGTGGATAGAAAGAAATTTAAAAATTATGCTCAGGCTTGCATTCATTTTGGTAAATGGTTTACAGGACTCGTACCTACGTAACATTCTTGAGGAGTCACCGTCCAAGTGTCCCACCAGCGTTTTCCTTTTTTGAGCAAGGTTTTTACTGCAAATATTTTAAAAGGGAAAATTGTAAGGACTTCCTTTCCCAGCTCAAAGTAGGTGAAATGGCTGAAATTTCCCTTCATCTATAAATGGTAGCACTGTATTTTGGTTCAGTGTATATGCTTTTAGATGAATATATGATATCTCATCTAAAATTTACATTTTTCACCTGGATTCACGGATGGAAGTTGCTTCTTTAATTTCAACCAAGGTTGCAGCTCACGCTACCTAATCAAATTGAATCACTATCTCTTCTCTACATGCTCGCAAAAAGAACTTACATGTATAAGTTAATTTGTTATGTGCATCCTCATGGGTTCAACATTTAATTTTTTTGCCTACATCAACAAATGTTTACTCAACTCAACTATGCATTCTACATTGTTCGTGTATTTTTCATACAAAATAATTATTGCCCCTTGTGGTTTATTCTTATAGTCTATTGTAGACATGCCAATGATCAAACACTTCTTATGGCCGGACGTCTATTGTATAAATCAAGTAAAATTTTCATTTTGGAAAATTCAAGCCCGTCAAGTGGGGCGCATATTGAATGAAGTGTCTAGTGAAGGATAATGGTGTTTTCTCAATACAATTGGAAGTTCACGCAAACTCAAATTGAGAAAGGTTACACTTTTTCCTTCAAAGGCCTTCATTATTTTGGCACTTGGAAACCAATTGCTTTCTTTTTACAAAATCCAAATTAATCATATTTTGACCTACACACTAAGAAACTAGTGCAAAATCTTATGTGACTTGTCATTGGCATGTGCAACATTTCCAAACATATACTAAACACGTACAATATTTTGCTTATATGAGATTGGTCTTTTTTTATTTTTTTATTGTCTGAATGAGAACTAAATACAACGCCACATTTCTATTGTAATTGACTGTTTCTAGAATCAGCTTTATGTTAAAGATGTAAATATTTTATTTCTAATGGATCAAAACCATCCCAAAAAATACAAGTATGTTTTTATTGAATTTTGCCAAAATGTACAATCCAAGTATATTATTTATATCATTTAGAATCAACAATGCTTGCTTTCAACTAATGTCTTGTTGACTGCGGTATTTGTTCATTAAAAAAAATACTAGCTCTAAACAAAACGGCATTAAATGATAATCATACATACATATACATACATATACATATATATGTATATATATATATATATATATATATATATATATATATATATATATATATATATATATATATATATATATATATATATATATATGTATGTATGTATGTATGTAATGTATATGTATATATGTGTATATATGTGTGTATATGTGTGTGAGAGAGAATTTCAAATGTGAATTTTTAAGAAAACTACATTACAAATGTTTGGGACCATCCTAAGTATGGGATTGTTGGAGACTAGAAAACATGGAAAAAATATTCCACAATTAGAAATTTTCATTCTATTAAATTGCACACATTTTATCATTGCATATTTTGGACTACACCTTTTTGATTTGGCAATCGTAATATTATATTGATTAAAAAAATGAAGACTTAGTATTAGAGTTTTTATACCCCAAAATATTGAGTTGTAAATATTTGACAAGTTTGCAATTAGACTTTACCTAGTCTCAACTTTCTCCTTTAGGATTCCAACCATTTCTATCCAGGTTTAAATATAGCTTTTATAATATCATGAAAATAACTCCCAACGATTTAGGCCAATTTGCAATTCAACGGAAGTTAGAAGCATTCAAAATTCAACAATCATGATTTTTAATGAAACATATGTTTTAAGAAAATCCCCCTACTCCTAAGTAATATTAGAACGCAGCCGCCAAGCTTGCTATGGGCAACTTAAATAATTAGGGAAAATTTTATGGATACTCCTCAAGTTTGCAATATTTACATAGATACCCTGTTTTTTCAGAAATTGCACAAATACCCTTGGACCAAAGTTTTAAGCATATATTTGGTCCAAGGGTATTTGTGCAATTTCTGAAAAATCAAGGGTATCTATGTAAATATTGCAAACTTCAAGGATATTCATGAAATTTTCCCAAATAATTACATGTTGCCACTGTAGAGATTTTTCTTCTTCTTTGTAAGCCTAAAAAGAGAGTGTAAATTTTACAAGGTAAACAACTATCTTCTACCAACTTTTGTTAAAAATATTATTTACTTTGTGCATTGTAAACCTAATGTGTTGACAGCACATAAGGTATTTAAAAACTAAACATGTGAAGTTGAGAATACATGAAAATGTTCAAAAAGTAAGTAATGAAACACCAAGTTGGAGTTGTGAGGTGCATCAAGTTTGCTCGGGGAGGTCACTCCCTATAATTTTATGGTACCCACGTGAGTTAAGAGGATATTTGATGTAGGCCTTTTCATCTGAAATATGGTATTTAAAATGATCATATTTTTATATAAAAAGCTACGCATGTCATATTTATGTTACCCTATATATTTTCATATATTCACTTGTTTGTTTTTTAAATGAGGCTATTTCATGTATAAATATTGGTTGTCCAATTTTATCCTATCTCCATTATTCATCAAAAAAATAATCTTTCTTTCTATTACATATACACACATGGTATTCACAATGCAACCAATAACAAGCATATGAATTAATGGACTATTGTCCAAGTGGAAATCTTTATTAATAAGTACTTAGTATCTCTCAATTCTATGGAGTGTATTTAAAAAAAATTAACATGGAGAGCAACAAACCACGCTAAATATTTTTACAACCCCTATTTGTCAAGGCTAATTTATTAATAAAAAAAATCCTACTACCTAATGTTTTTACATACCCTAATTTATATATACTAAAACATATAGTATTTCATGAACCCTATAGTAGCTCTACATATTATATAATTTTTTTGTATTTTGAATTAAATGGACCATATTTTTTAACTCACGTGGTTCCTAAAACATAGGCTAGTGATCTCCCCGAGCAAGTTTACCATCTTGCTTGGCTAAATATAGTTCATGTTTCAAGATAAGTAGGAAATACCTCCTCATTATCTTTGATGCTTGTAGTGATGAGCACAAAACCACATTCAAGGAGGAATTTTTCTCCTTAACCCTTAAACGCCAAAGAGGACAATTGTGTGCTGGGCATAAAAATACATTATGTGGGGCCGCAAAAGAAGCAGTTTTTTGTTTGATTTTTTTTTCAAAAGTGAACATAAACACATGACTCATCATAAAAGATAAAAAATTATCACATTAGATGCACTCATATTTTTCAATAGCTCAGATTGTGAGAAAACTCAAAGTCATGGTGTTAGGTATTAAGTTGCCCTTATTGAAATTTTTGTGAGGGCACCATGCACTACTGACTTTTGCAACTTTTTAAAGTAATGTTTTATTGAATAGGCACCACTGTAGATCTCACTATTCATTTTGAAGCACTATAGCCAGGCAAGCACGGTGACCACCCCGGCGTTTAAGAGTTAAGTGTGCTTGTATCAAGAGTATTTTGTTCCAGAAATACTCAAAAGCCCCATTTGAAACTATCTCCAACTTTGATTGTCATTCTTGCTCCTCCAGTTTTTTTTGGGTGGGGCAAAACAATGTCAATAAGCACCAATCAAGTATGCCAAACCAAGAGTTAAATTTAAAGATGAACTTTCATTTTTATACAATAATAAACAAAATTGCAAAGATTTAGATGAAAATAGTGTAATATACAATTATGATGAAAATAATGCAACATACATATGAACTAGTGATTTTTGTAGTATTTTTGCATGAATATTCAAAAAAAATTGGCTAAACAAAATCCTTTACATTTTTTGTTGCTCTTATACTTGTGAATCTAATGAAAAAAATTACTTAGTGGTGTCACATTGTGTGATGTCACTCTTGCCACAAATAGGGATATGTGGCAGTACTTTATTGAAGAGAAGTTTATGCAAGCTAAGGGCTATCTTTCATTTGCACCACTTGTTACTTAAGTTTTGCCCTAGTTCATAGTTATTTGTATAGGGCAATGCCCGAGGAGGAGGGGATTGCGGGAAATAAACGGTTGACAAGGAGGGCGGAGCCCGACGAGGACGCTGTTTGTTTCCAGCAATCTCCAATGACGAGAGGCCATTGCCCTACGTAAACCACTGGCAAGATTCAGAAAATTTGGATGAAACAGAAGCGGGAATGAAGAATTTGGATGAAGAATCCATAATGCTTGATTACGCAGTATTTCCCAAGTAATTGTGGATTGCAAGACATAACCACCCCGCAAAATGAACGGGAGGAATCCTGGCAGTGGTTTACAAACGTGAGAATGCCCTTCCGTGAGACCCTTACCCTACACATGTGCCTTCACCAAATTATTTATTTTGGTCCTTACAGCAGCACTCTCTAAAGGCGGAGGCTCGAACTCCATTAGGGCACTAATTCCGCTCACCTCCCCAAATGATCTCAGTCAGTACATATCTTATTCATAGCCTTTCCATAATGTACAGTAGATGTACATTTGAGGAGGTGCACCATTTTAGAACCCTATGACCTTTCCACTTCAAAATTTCATAATTAATTCCACATTGCTCTAAAAAATACAAAATTTCTTGAGTTAAATGCCAATTCCTCTTATCTTTCAAGAAAAATTTACTGAAAAATATTTCAAGAAGTTCCACCACCCCAAAATTCAGTTTCAGCTCTTAGATGGTTGGTTTACGAGCCTCTTACCTTAGCATATGAGAAAAAGGTTGTTTGGTTTTAGTTCACCAATTCCTTTTTCCTGTAATAAAAGACTAATCTTCTTTTCCGAAAGAAAAAGAAGAAAGTAGGGGTAAGCTTAGTTGTTTTAGGATTTGTGTACCTTCACCCACCCAACCAAACCGGCAAACCTATGATGTGCTGCCACCTGGATTCCCTATCTGCAAAGCCGGTCACGCTACCACCTACCCTATCAAGCAAACATTATCTCTACCCGCCACGCTTCTACAATGAAATAAAGGAACCCCCGTGATTCACCTCATATGCTCAAAAGAAATATCAACAAATGTCCCATGTGCCAACAACACAAATAAAAAACTCATGACTAGGAAAAAGGAACCCAATTTCTTTATTGACTGTCTGAGCATAATTTCCACAAATAACCCACAGAAAAGGCGCAGCAGTGTTTCATACAAAATTAAGGCAAAATCAGTATTGTCCAAATTTGATGGTACCACGTGGCTTGTCGCCAAATGGCTAATAGTGTTACTACACCCTGAAAATAATCATAGATGTCGACATCTGATAGTATTGCATGGCAATAAGAATCAGCAATTCGTTGCTCTTATAGTCAACGTGAATCGGAATTTATGGAACAATGCACCACCATCATCTTGGAGAGCTTATCCGAATGTGGTGAAGACTAACAAGTACACCAAATAGTGCATTTAGGTTGGCTGAACCCGTAAAGGACTCTTGTCTCTTCCTACGACAAATGGGATTTCGGGCATGTATTTATGGCTGAATTACTTTGTGTGATTTTTTGAAACTTTTATTGAAAGTGAGGATTTCAAAAATCTTCGTGAGAATGTAATTTTTTCTTCATTCCAACATTTATTGAAGGAGTTAAAAATGAATAACTGAAAAACAGGAGACTATTGAGCAGCCAAAAACTTCTTTAAAAATTTCACTTTTTTCAAATAAAATCTGAAATAGGTTCTTTAGACTTATGTAGAAGTGGGGAGCTTTGAATCATTCAATTTTGATAGATGAGATGAAAGTTATGAGAAGTTTTAGTTTGCGGGTAGGTGTGGTTTCTCTCAAAATCACACCTGTCCGCAACTGAAAATTTCTCATAGCTTTCATCTCATCTATCAGAATTGAATGATTCAAAGCTCCCCACTTCTACATAAGTCTAAAGAACCTATTTCAGATTTTATTTGAAAAAAATGAAATTTTTAAAGAAGTTTTTGGTTGCTAAATAGTCTCCCGTTTTTCCGTTATTCATTTTTAACTTCTTCAATAAATGTTGGAATGAAGAAAAAATTACATTCTCACGAAGATTTTTGAAATCCTCACTTTCAATAAAAGTTTCAAAAAATCACGCAAAGTAGTTTAGCCATAAGTACATGCCCAAAATCCCATTTGTCCCCCAAAAGGGCCCTCAGTCCTTTAGGGTTAACCCTTTAACCCTTAAAAGACAAAGCTACTATAATACATAGTATATATGCTATGTATAATTGGCATTTGCTACCAACAAAAAGTTTTAATTTGAGATCTTGACTACCTCACTAGAACATCATTAATCTATATTCTAACGTCTTTGCTGATCTCAAAAGTAACAAAGTGTGGATGCTCTCCAAATACAAGAAAAATACATCGTATCATATTGGCCGCTCAGGGCTGCTTTGTTGTTTAGGGGTTAAGGACCACGCGACCATATTTTGGTCACCGGGAGTGGTTTTTAGCCTGTAGGTTGAAATCGCTCAATAATTTGGAATTTGGTCTTGAAGTATGCATGTGATCACAAGAATTTTGCATCCATCTAAAAAAATAACAATGCAATTGGGTATGTGAGTTGACAAATAATGATGTTTATATGGCATGGCTTCAAAATATGTATCCATTTTTTGTCAAAGATGGACCAAAGCAACAACACAATACATCAAATATGCAAAAAGAATGTCAAATTTCAATTGCACAATTCTAAAATATTTCAAATTGCTTAAGAAATATGCTTGTATTGTTTTCATATAAGGTAGTGGTATAATTGTAGTATTTGAAGATCTACTAAAATGTTGTTGTCATTTTGGCATTAAAATTTGTCATCTTACATTTAAGACCAATTCTTGATTGTTTTCACCAATTCAATTTTCCATAATAATTATCAAATTTCTTGTAGAACCATTCTAGGGTAGCAAAGAAAGTGGAGTTTTTGACCCTTTTTGTCCACTTAGCTACACCTTGTGATTGCTATTTTTGTCTATTTTGTGTGAAATTAGTGTTGTTGGAAAGTTGGGAAACCCTGCTTTCTAGAAATGTAAGGCTCTTTTCAATCAAAGCTTGCATGAAAGGTTAGCATTCAAAACTAAACAAGAATGAAACACAAGAGATTTTCTGCATATGGCTCACTCAATCATTATAATATTTCACCTCCAATAGTAGATCTAGCTGAAATTTTGGTGCTTTACAATAAACAAGGTGTACTTCCCAATTGTATGGTTGGATTACTGAAAATGGGTCCATATTTGAGTCAATTCCAAATCTAAGCTTACAACCCCTATTTTCAATGGATTATGTGAAAATGAGTGTGGTTGTTAAAGGGTTAACCCACAAAGGCCCAAGTGTCCGCTCGGGGGACAAATGGGATTTTGGGCACGTACTTACGGCTAAATTATTTTTTGTGATTTTTTGAAAATTTTATGGAAGATGTATAATTCAAAGATCTGTGTGGGCATCTAGTTTTTTATTTTGACATTTATTGAAGTTAAAAATGAATTTCTAGAAAATAGGGGAGGGCAGGCAATACTTTTTTTTTGGAAAAATTGCATTTAAAAAAAATAAAAATATGAAATAGGTTCTTTAGACATATATATACGTGTGGGGAGCTTTGAACCATTCAATTTTGATTGATGAGATGAAAGTTATGAAGAGTCTTAGTTTGCGGGTAGGTATGGTTTCTCTCAAAACTATACCTACCTGCAAATTAAAACCTTTCATAACTTTCATCTCATCAATCAAAATTGAATGGTTCAAAGCTCCCCACACATATATATATGTCTAAAGAACCTATTTCATATTTTTATTTTTTTTAAATGCAATTTTTACAAAAAAAAAGTATTGCATGCTCTCCCCTATTTTCTAGAAATTCATTTTTAACTTCTTCAATAAATGTCAAAATGAAGAAAAAACTAGATACCCATGTATATCTTTAAATTTCCCATCTTCTATAAAAGTTTCCAAAAATCATACAAAGTAGTTTAGTTGTAAGTACATGCCCAAAATTCCAACTATCCCGTGAGGTGACAGTTGATTCTTTAGGGGTTCACAATTAGGTTGCCTTACTATGGAAAGTTACCTCATGACTCATCACTTGACCACTTGGAGGTGCATGTAACTTTTTAAATATTAGGATTTCACATGGTTTACAGCAAGGACACCACTGATTTGTCTTTTTACAACTATGTTGGCCGAGGTCTTTAAAAGTTGCTTATTACAAGAATTATTGCTAAAAATTACTGTAACAACAATAAATATTCAAATAGTGTAAAATGTCAAGAAATTAGAGTGGGGCAACCTAAATGCACTATTTGTTGTAGTCATTCTACAGCAGCAATCCCAAATATGATTTTCACTTGTAGCTCAAATGGCTAAAAATACTACTAAATAGCTATTTATTTATTTATTAACACTTTAAATTTCACATTTTTTACATGTGTGCAAATTTTGGAAGCATTGCTATAAAATCTAGCTAATTCAACCTCTAAAAGCCCAATTTTCTCTTTAGGAGACAAATGGATTTCAAGAATGTACATATAGCTAAACTAGTTTGTATAATTTTTTTGAACTTTTATTGATAGTGGGGAATTCCTATACCTATACATGCATCTAATTATTTTCATTCCAATATTTGATGAAGAAGTTATCAAGACTTCTCTAAAACTAGGCAACAAGGGGTAGTTCGAGCAAGGCCTCTCCTCTGTAAATGGCTGTTGACTCCAAAGAGGATCAGCCCTTGTGAGGACAAGGTGTGGACACTTGGGCAAAGGGGAGTGGAGTGGGAGGTGCCCATTTTAACCCCTCAACGCCTAGGAGCGTGAATATTGCCCCATTTCAATGTTCTTTTTGATACTCAGGGCATTGAGGGTTATGGGACTCCCAAACCTACATTCCTTTTGCACCTTGTAAAGGTTTGTGCTTTAATTTTTTAAGCCGTTTGAGAATTTGTTTATTGATTATTACTTTCCCAAGTTGTAGTAGGCTAAGAATCCTTGGTTTTTAGAGTTTTAGTCAATGTGATTTTAATTTTTGAAGTTACATAAAGCCTCCAATTTGCCTAGTGTATATGCAAGTTTCATGATCTTCCAACATTCAAAGATTCTTTGGAGTATATTGTACACCTCCAATTGATCTAAAAATTCTCCAGCATATACCCAACTTGGTCTTTTGCCTAGAGAAATTAAACATCAACCTTGCATAGAGCAATTTTTTTGCTATAAGAGTAATCAAAGGCTTTTGAAATTTCCAAGCAACAAGGAAAAAAACTTTTTATGTCACTTTTGAAGTCAATTTCACATGGTTGAATTCTTTAGAATTTTTGTTTTTCTTACTTTTCTACTCATTCTTCCAAAAGTGGCAATTTTCAATGATTTTCACAGAAAAAAGGGCTTGGGCCCTTACGGATTCAAGCTAGTTGTTCTATAAGAAATAATGCATTTAGGTTGCCTCATATTAATTTATTAACTTTTTTCACTATATAAATAATCATTGATACAACAATAATTTTCATCAACAAATATTGCAATGAACAATTTTTAACAACAATTACGTTGTAAATAAACAAACTAGCATTATCCAAGCTGTAATCCATGGGCTAGGGTAAAGTGACCCCTTTTCTAGGATGAATGCGCTAAGAGCTTACTCAACTGTTAGTTGAGGTTGTGGGACCAAAGTGAAAAAGTTGCGCTAAGTTAAGGTAAGAGCATCCATAAGCATCAAACTAAGGGTTTTGAACATGATGTTTATTAATAAACATCTAGCAAATGATTGGATCCTATTAGGAACAAAAAAGAAATGAGTTTGCCCTTTTGAATGTATTATTTGGATACTATGAGAATAATTTGTGAATTTTTATAGAGCAAATTGCCATTGTACCACTAACCAACACTAAGATTTCATGTTCACATGTTGTACAATACCTGAACCAAATTTGTTGCCGGCCCCCTTTTGGCAATTTCAACATTGATGGAATTTGACAATTTAGAGAATGTAAATAGAATTTTTTATTTTGTAATATTTATATTTGATTATGACTAGCAATCCCAATCAAGCATCCCAAAAATCAACTTCAAAAAATCAGAACCCAATTTTTGGTAAATTTTTTTTGTACAATGATCGTGGTTTTACAAAAAAAAATTGATTGAAAAAATATTGGTGATGAATTTTTGAGATTGGATTGTATAAATATGTAGGAAACATCCATGTGCACATTTACCATGCTAGAAAAGGACCCCTTAAGTAACAAAATTTTGATCTATAAAAATTTCAATGCAACCTTTTATATGCCCTAATTTTTTATAGTAGATATTTCTTTATAACAATCAAATTTTTCCATTTGACTTGAACACTATGACTAAGTTTGTACTTTTGAACATGACATTTTGTTTACTTAGTGAAAGACTAGTTAAAACAAAAAAAATATCTATTGCACAAATTTTGGGCATATAAAAGGTTGCATTGTAATTTTTATAGATCAAAATTTTGTTACTTAAGGGGTCCTATTTTAGCATGGAAAATGTGCACATGGATGTTTCCTATGTATTTATGCAATCAAATCTCAAAAGTTCATCACCAATATTTTCAATCATTTTTTTTGTAAAACCATGGTTATTGTACAAAACCAATTTACAAAAAATTGGGTTTTGATTTTTTGAAGTTGATTTTTGGGATGCTTGATTAGGATTGCCAGTTATAATCAAATACAAATATTACAAAATAAAAAAAATGCTGTTTACATTCTCTAAATTGTCAAATTCCATCAATGTTAAAATTGCCAAAAGGGGGCCAGCAACAAATTTGGTCTGGGTACTATACATCCTTGTAATCACATCTATTTACTTCCACATGTTTTCCAAGATTCTCAGAGGGGGTGACTCTCCAATTTTTAGTGAATTATGTGAGATAAAAAATAGGGTCAATTTTATTCATTGGAGATAAGTTTTATGTCTTTTTTAGATTTACCATAGCATTGGAAAATATGTCTTGCTTCATTATATGTAAAATAGGGTGGTGTATAATCCTCCATTTTAGAATACTGAATAAAAAAAGGTGGGAATTATAGGATTATCCTATAAGAGTTTAGTAGGATGAGTGTAGGGTTTAGAGTTCATGATCAATATGGATGATAAAATGGTTTTTTTGTTTAGGTTTTGGGTTGTAACATTTTAGGGTTTAGCAACAGGCTGCAGGGTAATTGAAGAAGGGTTAGGCATGCTAGCAAAGGCTAGCATTGTTGTAGAATATCGAGAGTAGGGTTTGTGCTGGCGAGCACATTGGATTCTCTACATGTTGGCTTCTTTACATGCTGTTATGCTAAGCTTACAATTGCTCTTGCTAGCACTTGGGATTCTTAGATTTGAGATTGTTTTTTTGCTGTTTGTAATTTGTCTCTCCTTAGATTATTTGAACGTGCTGAAAGTGGCAGCAAAGGTGCTGTGCAATTGAAGCTTCTCATCCTCCTTACTAAATTTCCCTCACATTGCAGTACTTGCAAGAGCGGGTGTGTGAGCTTAGTGGGATTTGAGTTCAGGGTTGGATTTGTTTTCTTTGTTGGCGCGTTCAGGGTTGGGTTTCTTATCTTCTTCTGCCAACACTAGTGGTGGATGTTAGCGTTACCACAAGTTCTTTGTGCATTTCTAAACAGTAAGAGCTTGAGTTCACGCTTAGACCTACTTGCTGTCCTCTGCTCAATTTTCTTCCTTTCCTCCTTTCTTCTCCATTTTAAGGTTCAGTGCTTCAAAGCTTGTCGTTTGCTGTTTTGTGAGTGTGCATGTGGTTGAGGGTAATCTAAATTTTTAGGAATGGGTTAGGGTTTAGGAAGGCTGCTTTGTCAGTATGGTTTGAAGGACTTGCTATGAGATAAATTCTTATGCTATTTTCTTGCGGGCCAAAGCCTTCTGTAAACCCATTGTATACACATAATTTTTTCTTATCATAATTTTGTGTTTGTAAAAAAAATAGGGTCTAAAAAATTAGGTCATACAACCATTTAGAAATAAGCATAGGGTACCCTAAAATTCACTAAAGTATCTTTTCATCTAAAGAAAGGGAGGAAAAATTTACCTTAACCCCTAAAGGACCAAGTTTTTTTTTTTTTTTTGAAAATGACTGAAAACTGCCACTTTTGGGGGAATGAGTAGAAATGTAGGATTTTTTTTTGTAAATTCAACCATAAGATCTTGCCCTAGACTATGGAAGGTACTTCTGGGAAAAATTTCAGCTCATTCTAGAAGTTGAGGAGTGAGATATTGACATTTGAAGTGAAACAAAAGTTTTTTTCTCTGTTGCCCAAAAATTTCAGAAGCCTTTGACGCCTCTTGTATCAAAATAATTGCTCAACGCAAAGTTGAGGTTTAATTTTTCCATGAAGAAGACCAAGTCAGGTAAATGTGGGAGAATTTTTAAATGAATTGGAGGAGTGAATCATATTGTGTAAAATCTTGCAATGCCATAATGCCATGAAATTAGCATATACACTAGGAAAAATTGAAGGATTTGTGTAAAATCAAGAAAGCTGAATTACTTTGATTCAAATGGTAGAATCCAAGGAATCTTAGTCTCCTACAACTTGGGGAAAAAAAAGTAAAAAAAATAAAAACACAGAGAGCTCAAAAACATAAAGTAACAAAGTTTACAAGTGGCAAAAAGTATGGAGTTTTGGGAGTCCCACAACTATCCGCAAACTAAAACTTCTCATAACTTTCATCTCATCAATCAAAATTGAATGATTCAAAGGTTTCCACATTTGTATAAATCTAAAGATCCAATTTCAGATTTTCTTTTAAAAGAATGCAATTTTGATTTATTTTTGGGTTGCCTGCCCTCCTTCGTTTTCAAAATTTGTGCATAACTTCTTTAATAAATGTCGGAATGAAGAATAAATTAGATGCCCACTTAGATCTTTGAATTCTCCACCTTCATGAAAATTTTCAAAAATTCAAAAAACGTAGCTTAGCTATAGGTTCATGCCAAAAATCCATTTGTCCCTCGAGGGGATAGCTGGTCCTTTAGGGGTTAATGAATCTAAATACCCCCACTTAATTACCCCATTATCACAAGTGGTATCCAATAGTAAAGGGGTGTGACCTCCTCAAGATAAGATTTTAGACGTGATGGTTATGGGGAATCTAACGCTTAAGGATGTTCCTACCTTACTCCACACTTCAAAAATTCAAAGAATTGGGGAGTTTTTCATTAGGAAATTGAATTGGAAATTTTGACTTCACATTTGGATTCAAGGATTCTAATTGTGGCTAGTACCCTAGAGGAGGATATAATTGAATACTAAAAAAATAGGGGCAAATTATTGATTTTTCATGTGTGAGAATTACAAAGCTTTTCCATAGTTGGGCCCAAAAACATGGATGTGCAGTGGACAAACTTCCAACATTCCATTTATCCAAGCGGGATAATGTGGGGGTGAGTTTACCTTGGGCATAAACTATCTGAAATCCTAGTATCTAGATACAATGGTGTTTGGTTAGCGTCAATTTTTTGGGCTTGTAGGAAGTGTTGACCTTATCCAAGCATTGATCATAAACAAACCCTCTATTTGTGTGACTTTCCCTAATTCTAGGGGTTGCAACTTTGGAGGTGCTTTCCCACCCATGTTTTTGGGACACTAACCAAACGTCTTTCTAACTAAAGAGTCAAAATGAGAATTGATGAAAAGAAAACATTGACCATATGCAAGCACTTGACCTTAACCAAGCTCACAATACATGCTTTTGAGCAAAAGGGGAGTGGGGTTGTGATCTTATCCAATTGTTGCTCTTACACAAGTTGACGCTAACCAAGCATCACTGTAAATAGTTCCATGGAAATTTAACCCTTGAGCGCCTGAGCGCCCCATATATTGCCTCCCTTGATTTCAAAGCCTTGTTTTGAGGGACTCTAGATCTAACTTTTTGGTCTTGCTACAAACTACAATTATGAAGGCATTCAAGTTGTCCATGTCAATGGAGTAATGGTGAAGAAAGCCAAATTGTTGTACAAGCGCTGCAAGAGATTTGATTTGGTGAAACATCGTACAAGGCAACATGGGCGTGGTGGCAAGCACCATTTTACATGCTGCAATTGGTCAATATCCCGTGCAAGCTTCCTTGTGTAAGCTTTGTGGTAGCGGGAAAGTTCTTGGCAAGGGTTCAAGCATGTTCTAGACCCTAATTATGGCAATTGTCATCAATTGTGCCGGTCATTGTTTTCTGTGCATTAGCTATTTGAAGTCCTAAAACTTGACATAAAAAGAAGTGCAATCTTTGGTAATTTACAAGTGTGTGCATTAACATCTAATCTTACTACTCACGAAATTTAAGATGAATCATGGGCTTATAGGATTATGTAAAAATCATCAAATAGCAATTACCTACCAAAAATTGAGATTTTGTCATCACATATTGTTTGATCAAATGTTATAATCTCCCCTCTCCCATGGTCAATTGTTCCCAAAATTTGCAAGTCATTTTCTAAGTAGGTGTTCCACTATTTTCAACGGTCACTTTTTGTGGATCATCTGATTGACTAATATACAATGCATCAAAGTTGTCAATCTCCAAAAACCCTGATTTTGGTGAAAATAGCCTAGGCACTTGGAGGTTAAGTGGCCAAGCTATGAGTCATTAACCCCTAAAGGACCATGGCCTTTATTTTGTCAAAAGACACTCAAAACTGCCACTTCTATGGCAATGAGTAAAAAAGTTTGAAAATCAAGCATTTTTCATATTTGACAGTAGAATCTTGTGCTAAACTACCATAAGAATGTGTCATACAAAACTCAAGAACTTTGACTGCATAGATTGCAAGATATATGCATTTAAAGTGTAAAAAATAACTTTTTTTGCACCTTGCTTGACTAGATTATTTAATTTTGAACATTTTTTACTTAAAACTTTTGCACCACAGAGTTTGGAATTCTATTTTTGCATGGTGGGAAGTTGAATTGGCAATCTTGGGATTTTTTTTAAAAAAAGAATACTTAATTGTCATTCTTTAAAAACATTAAGTAGAAGAAGGTAAGAGATTGAACAAAAACTTAAATTGCTAATAACCATGCAATGGAATTGAAATGCAATAATCCGAATGGTGAGATTGTTCTAGAAAGCAAACTTCACCCTCTCCAACTATTTTTTTTGGAAAAATGTTATACTTGCATTCAAAAATGAAGTTTATAAGTTATTTTTTCAAGAAGATGCTTGAGTTGCCCAAAAAACAAGATTGTCCATAACTTTCTCATAACTAGTCCAAATGGAATGAATCAAAGCTTCAAATGTAGATAAAGATAAAGTCTATAAGGAAAAAAAAAAATTATAAGATTTAGATTCCCCAAAAGCTAATGTGTTTTTCTATCTTCAAAAAAAGTTTCAAAAAATTAGGATAGAAATTGAGGCCGTAGGTACCTGCCTGAAATCCCATTTGTCCTCCATAGGGACAATGGTTCTTTAGGAGTTAAGTAACTTTCTAGGATAAGGTAATCTAATTGTTAACCCCTAAAGGACCAAGCAAAGTTTTCACCAAACCTCTCCAAAACTGCCATTTTTAGGGCATCAACTAAATTTGAAAACAAAATTGCTTTTATGCATATGTGACCATAGGATCTTGTAGAAGAATAGTTTTAGAAGATGTGGAAAAAACTTTAGATTTTCCATTGCATGGATTGGTAGTTAGAATGGTTTGAATATTCAAAAATGTCTTGTGAAAAACAGGTTAGCTACCTTTTAGAAGGAGAAATTCCTAAGGAAAAAGGCCATTTGGGTGGTGCTTCTCTAAATTCTTTATTCGACCTAAGTAAAGTATAAGTCAAAAAAGTTTCAAATCATTTGGAATTGTATAACATATGGGAAAAAATTAGTAAGTAAATAGAAGTAGAGAATGATTTAAAACACAAAATTGTTAGGAACTTAATTATAGAAATGAAAAATGCTAACACTAATGGTTATAATATTGTAATAAACAATCTACATCCTTTGGTTTTGTTTTTTCCCAAAATAATGAAAATTGAGTAAAATAAAGGACTTCAAAGTATATTTTAGAGTAGAGAATCCATAACTGCTTGCAAACTAAAAATCCTCATAACTTTCACCTTGTTGATCAAAATGGAATGATTCAAAGCTTCCTACATTCACAATAACCCCTAAACGCTCAATTGTCCATTTTTTGGTCACTGCCCATTTTTTGCGGGCTGCCCGAGATTCTTTTTTTCTTTTTTTCTTTCTTGTAATAGAAAATCAAGTCTACTTTCCAACCCAACTTGAATCATGTCAATCCAAGTTAAACTCCATCAAGGAGAATTTTTCAAAGACAAACACTTCAATATTTGCTAGTGTTGTAAAATTTACTATTTCGGGAAACTAATGATGTTCTCTCCTTTGAAAAGATTGTATTTTTGAAGTTTACAATAGAGTGTATGTTTTTAACCAATCATACCAAATTTTAAAATCTATGCATAAAATTTGAAATTTTGGTGAATATTAAATGGTAAATGCTTCTAAATTCATTAAATAAAAATCCAATTTTTTTTTTGAATGTCTAAGTAAATGGATAATTACTAAACATCAAGATTCTTGTTTTCTCTTTTGAAGCAAACTTCATCAAAGTTACATAAGTATTATTTTATAATACATCTATGTTTTGCCCTTACCCCCCCTGGGTGTTTAGGGGTTAAATCTCCTAAACCAACCGAAAAAATTTGTTTTTGAAAAATGTAATTTTAAAAAATTTGCCCGCAATGCTTGCTGAGTGTAAAAAAAACATATTAGGCCATAATTTTTTACTCATAATTCCAAATGTCATGAGATTTAGTGCATATGAAAGATAAACTTTGTTCCCACATTCTACTAAAATTTCAGCCTAAAATATGTAAAGCTCCAACTACATGTACCTGCCCAAAAATGCTATGTTGCTTAAAAAAGGGGTCTGGTCCTTTAGGGGTTAAGGCAACCTTCAGGCACTTTTTAATGTAGCTCATATCTGACTGCTTAGGTTGACAGTTATGAGGATTCAATTTTTTTTCCTTATACCATCCAAAATATTATGTATAAATGCTTTTGTATTGGCACTTTAGAATTTAATCTGTATACAATCATTGTGTATTTATTGGAACGAACATCATCTAATACTGCCGTAGTTTTATGTCAGTGGCCCTCTTGGGAATTTATGTGATGTTTTTATCTTTTGCTTGTTTATTAGGAGCAGTGGCTCTCAGAGTCAATGGCATCATGTTCCTAGACATTCTTTTCCTTTTGAGCAAACAATAAAGCCTCAATCGAAGATAGTAAAATTCCATAGGAGGAGAAAAGAACAATAAAGACAATCAGGTACTTACAAGCCAAGCCACGCAACAAGTGAATACAGTGGTTCTTGGTTAGTGTCAACTTTTGTAAGAGCATCTCCACTAGTCCTCTAAAACGAGTAAGGTAAGAGCATCCATAAGCGTCAAATTAAGGGTTTTGAACATGATGATTATTAATAAACATTTAACAAATGATTGGATCCTATTAGGAACAGAAAAGAAATGAGTTTGCCCTTTCGAATGTATTATTTGGATACTAAAAGAATAAGTTGTGAATTTCTAAAGAGCAAATTGCCATTGCACCCATAACCACTTTTAAGATTTTATGTTCACATGTTGTACATCCTTGTAATTACATCTATTTACTTCCACAAATTTTCCAAGATTTTAGAGGTGACAGATATGGGGACACTTACGCTTATGGGTGTTCCTACCTTAGTGAGTGTGCTCATTGGCTCTGGCTCCTATCCCAGATCTCCAACAATGTCACTCGGAGGGACTCGGTCTCAACGGCCACGCTCAAAACACCTATGAGGATTGAGGATTGAGAATTCTCAAGACTTTAAGGGTTTGAAATTGTCTCATTTGTTATTAACTCACCAGTTCCTACGAGTGTGGAGCGTTGGAATAGTCTAGGTCCCACCAAGTTGATGACCTCTTGCACGCCCTTCAATTCAATCTCAATTCAGTCTCAATTCAATATCTATTCAGTCTCAAATTCAATATCAATTCAATCTTAATTTAATCTCAAATGCAATTTCAATTGCAAATGCATTGCTTCAATTTCAATTTCAATTACAATTTCAATTCAATTCAAATTGCAATGCAACTCAATTCTATTCAACCCAACACGCTTTGTCAGAGCATTGACTTCTCACAACCTTGCTCACAACCCTTCCAAAGCCAAACGTGGCAGCCCACACTTGAAAAAAGAGATATCATGTTCCTTATTTTTTGCTATTGAGCCGTTGTCTCCCAAGCCATCGTTGGACTTCCGTAGACCCGCATTGCAAAATCTCTCAATGTTGGCCTGCTCAACCGCTTCCTCCCCATCTTGTTTCCATCGGATCGGTGGAAATGCTCTAAGAGCAACAATTGGATAATCACAGCCCCACTCCCCTTTTGCTCAAAAGCATGTATTATGAGCTTGGTTAAAGTCAAGTGCTTGCATATGGTCAATGTTTTCTTTTCATCAATGCCCATTTTGACTCATCTGTTAGAAAGGCGTTTGGTTAGCATACCAAAAACATGGGTGGGAAAGCACCTCCAAAGTTGCAACCACCAAAACAATGGAAAGTAATACAAATGGAGCGTAAATTTATGATCAATGCTTGAATAAGATCAACACCTTTTAGGGCATCCTCAATCAATACCCAACAAACACCCCTGACACCGGTATGTAGAGAGTTCCATTACAAGGCTTTCGTCAAAGGCAGGCCAAACAGCGGCCGGAGCAACACAACGCAGATCAAACATTCCGACTTAATCTAGAACATGCTGGAACACGATCAACGTGAAATATTGGATTCTTTAGTGAAAATCGGTGTCTAGACTTGTACACACTCTGACAAGCAGTGTAGAGTGATGTGACAGACTTGCAAAGAACATTGAAACTAGCAAGTGTGCCCAAGTTTTTGGTGACCCCTCCATCTTGACAAGGTACATGCCGGATGCATTAGATTGCATTTATTGTTAAAAAACTGGACTCCATTGTGAAAGTATTGATAGATGCGTATTAACTCAACTGGACTAAGGATGCTCTTACTAACCCAAAGTGTTAACGCTAACCAAGAACCACTGTTTAAATAAAGGAGGTCCATAAACCAACCATGTAACCCTACCTAATTCATCAATGATAGTAATAAATATTTAAAAGAACATTTCACTAATTCCTAAATAGGGAATGCATTTAAAACATGATCAATTTATGGACCTCCTACCCTAGGAGCTAATTTGATTTGGTGAGTGCAATTATTAGTGCAAATCACCTCATTTCTACATCTAGAGCATTTAAAACTTGTGCTTGATCTTGATTTTATTTTTAAAGGCTTGTATAGGAAATGTTGCTCTTGAATGAAAAATAAAGGTTGAAGCTTTGAGGCCGTACCACAATCACAAGAGGAACATGAAAAGGGGAGGAGGAAGAAAAGGAAAGAAGCTCACTGAAGGCACCAATAAATTTTTGAGTTAGATGCTAGGCATCCTTTTCTTTGATTAAATTTTGTTTTATTATTATTTTATAACGCAAGTTTTTTCTCAGTGGTTAGGGCATCTCCATCGGCAAGCAATTACAAGGATGCGCCACATGAGCTTGAGATGGCCCTCAACAATAGTTTAGCGTGTTTGAGCATTGGGATCTCCACCCATCCTTTTCCTGCGACGCGTTAGAGAATCTGGGCCTGCGGAAATGTCACTGGTGTCAGCAATATAGCTGGGTTTGCTGGCTGTTTGATGTGGGACTTGAATGAGGGCAAGGCAAGGTACATCGGGGAATTTGGGAGCTTGGGGTGGGACCCAAGGGATGGCACAATTGTTGCACCCTCAAAAAGCCTTAAATCTAAATATAGAACTGCCTTTCAATTGCACTAAAAGAACTTCCTATCCTGCTAGCTCATTATCCCCGCAGCACAGTTAGCAAGGCTGCTCACAAACTCACCTTGGCAGTGTCACCAGTGGAGATTGCAAAAGTGAACAATGCGATGAAGCCTCGCTATTTGCCCGTCTTGTGCCAACCAGTGGAGATTAGGGCTTTCTTTTGGCTTTTTGGTGCCAAATTGCATCCCAAAAAAATCTAGCTAAAATTTGTCAAAAAAAAACACCAAAAAATTTGGATGAAATTGCCACAAGGCTTCAAAATTTTAAAAAGACGTGGATGAAATTGCCAAATTGTGGATGAAAACCAAATTATAGACATGTAATATGTACTAATGTGATTTTTTCTATCCAATATGTGGATGAATGTTGAAATTTAGAGCACCACTGTAACATTTTAAATCGCCACTTTCACACTTCTTAAAAAATGATAAAAAAAAAAAAGCCTTGGTGGAGATGCCCGTAGCCGTATTTGAGGTTGAAAGAAGAATATGGAAAAGCTTGCTTTAAAGACCCATTCAGTAAAACCACAATCTGCAAAGCTGTTATCTATACATGATTACCTAAAATTTTCACTTATCAAATTTGAGAAGCTAAGGTCCATTTATGGACACATCTATGATAAGCATTCTAAAATTCATTTGTTATGAACACTTTTTTAATGTATACATGTTAAGAGAATCTTAAATTTTTTTTTAATTGAAAACGGATCAAATAAAAAAATAACACAATTCATGATGAGGATTTAATTGAATCACTTATAAAAGCAAGACCAAGCATGCTACAAGTAAGAGGCATTGTAGTTGACTTTTTTGCATTAAATATGGAAACTCTAATTTTTTGCACCTACATCAGAGCAAGTGGATCCCATTGAGCTACAAGAATCAATGACATGAAGGTGAATCAAGTAAACTACCTACTCCTTACGTCAATTGTTGCTCATTGCGAATGAACTCTTCTTTTCTTGAGCTTTGATCTCTTATTTGCTTTTGTCATTTTAGCACCAAAGGTTTAAAGTTTAAGGTACGGGGAAATATAAAAATGCCAAAAATGTCATGTAAAAGAGGATTTTGATTGCATACAACTATGTTTGTGGTAACAACCATGCATTAGATCTAGCTCCAACTTGTTTTGGTGACACCTACAATATATTTGGTGATGCTTTAGTGATGCTCTCTTTTTCTTGTGTTCAATTGATGACATTTTAAGGTCAATTTGAGGTGCAATGTGAACACCCAATATTGGACTTGGGATGTTTCCCATTAGTGTAAAACTATAAAACTTCCTTGTATGTTGAACAAATTCACAAAATCAAAAACAAAAGAAACTAATGGAACACAAATTCAAAAACATAGTGGTTAGATGAAGACACTCAAGTGAAGATTTGATCAATCACCAAGATCTCTAAATATTTGTAATGAAAAATGGCATAGGATGTTGCGGTAGCTACCATGGCCAAAATGGAGGTCTTATTGGAGTTAAAGTAGGAAAAAAGAAAAGCTTGGACAACATTGCTTGCCTCCTAAAACTAGCCACAACCCTTTTTTGGTCTTTGGAACAATGCAACTATGGCTACTTTGCTTGCGTCCTTTGCTCTTGCATTCAATTTCATCCCCATCTTCCCTCTCACAACCACCAAGATCTGCACATTATTGAAACTAGGCAATATGTATGTATGTACCATATGCATTTGGTATGCTTTATGTAAAGGCAAGGGCATACATGTTTTGGAGTTTAGATCAAAGGGCTTTACACAATATCTCATGTCCCAATTTTACAAGCTCTTGTGCAAGCGCACATTTCAAATGTGTAATTGTGCAAAGACAAAAAAAAATTACTAGATAAAATTTTGAATCCACAAATCACTTTAAAAGCTTTAATGATTTCAAGGAAACTAGTATATTTGTTTAGAGAATTTTTAAACAACTTTTTTATAATTTTTTTGGGACAAAGACATATTTGAGTAACCAATTATTCTTATTCTATTAAAATCATCATAAGAAGGTTTGAGATGTCTTAAACCACTACATCTTCATCTATAGGCTGCAAGGTTACATGTTCAATTAAAAGTTTAGTTCTTTTTGTACTAATTAGGGTATGTGCAAACCTAGCATAAGGCAGAGTGAAAGTAGGAAGTACAATTGAATTGATTTGCAATGGATTTCTATAAGCATAGTTAAGGAAATGCCAAGCCTAGGTAGCTATATATGTACGCGGCACTTCATGACTTAGAGAAGAGAACATGGATTGCATAGATTGATAGTCTTTAATCACAAGAGGAAAATCCAACAATGTGTAGCAATTGAAAGTTAAAGAACAAAGAGACAATGATGGAAATAGTACCAAGAACTTTGAAATCAAAGGTTCAATCTAAAATTCACAAATTAGAGTAGCTAATGAGAGTGAGGTTAAAGTGGCTGCTGACAATTATACTCAACGTTTAGCAAAATTATAGCTATAGATGGAGTGGTTGTGATGGCCCTAGGAATTGTGAGTTCTTATTGATAATTGGTTCAACAACTAGAAACAATGTTACTTTTAGGTTAATATTTACCTATAATACATAACAACATTCTCATCTTTTCAATTTGGTTCTTTTTTAAACTAATTTATAAGAGAAAGCCAGCATTGCTATCAAAGTATTTGATGAGAACGAAGAGTTGCATCAAGAAAACATCTGCAAGCAATCTAAATTCTAAAAACAAGTTTAAGTACAAGAATTCATAAGATGAAAAGGGGAAGGAAAGGCGCCTCTTCAATTGAAGATATCGAGATTGTCATAAAGAAAAATGCAATCACCATAGTTAGTACCAATAATGAAAATCTTTACCGCTAAAGAAAAATGAAAAACTCTTTTTCTCAAGAGCAGGCAATTAACTAAAAAGCAAGGACACAATTGCAAAATAAGCAATACATGACATAACATTCAGTGACTTGAAGAGAGGCTGCCTTTCCCTCTCTTCAAGTATCATCCACAAACTTCATCCTGACACAAAAAAAAAAAAAAAAAATCAATTTTTATTTTTTTAATTTAAAAAAAAATCTGACATGGCTGGCCTCTACATTGATGTATGTGCACTAAACTGAGCCTCTCTTTCATAAACTCTTTGACAAATTCAGTCAAGTGTCCTCTTAGCTATTGATGGGTGTGGAATATTCCACACTTTTCAGTTGGAGGGAGGGCATGCCTGCTAAGTGCTACTGAATGTTATGAATGCTTGGCAACTATTAATCAAATAAACTTTGCGCAACAAGATAAAGCCATATTCCTTAACCGCTCAAGGCCCAAGGGGGCCAAAACTATCCCTCTTGGTTTGTAATTGGGATGCCTAAATTTTCTTCATGAGTAATTACAATGATTAATTTTTTTTAAGTTCTTGTTGAAGTCTTGTTTAATTATCAAAATTTTGATTTTGAAAATGAATAATTATGATTTTTCTATTTAAGATTTTGTGCAAGGGTGTTTATTGCAAATTCTTCACTTTCCAGTGTTGAGAGCGCTTGGAAATGAGCCTAAAGTACACTAGAACTTGGAGAAATAATCATATTAGAAACTTATTTTAAAAAGTTGTAGAGTAGATTTTAAGAAGCCGTAAGTTGATTCGGGTTACACATGTTGGACTTTATATACTCATATTTTTTTGGTATCCTCAATTTTAAATTTGAGATGTGAAAAGAGGATTGAAAGACTTCAAATCACTTTCACAGTTTTAACACCATCTTGATCAAATGTTATAATTTTTCAATCCGTAAGTGATATTGTTGTGTTTTCTTTTTCTATGTGATCTCTAACATATCTAGTTTGAGTTTGTACAATTACAATTGTTTTAAAATTAATGCAACTTATCAAAATGTTAACATTTTGTTCATCCAAGAACAGATTGTGAGATACTCGGAAAAGAGCATGGGCCTTGAGGGGTTAATAAAAGCAAAAGAAGATATGCTGCAATCTACTGTTATAATGTAGCAATGTAAGACCTTGCCTTTAAGTGACTATCAAGTATCTATCATTCCTCAATATCCCATGTGGCATGATGAATCCATAAGCTATGGTAATACTCTGTCCAAATCTAAAGGCATACCTAAAAGTTGCCAAAAATTGAGCCAAACTAGTTTGATCTATTTGCAATTTAAAAATGGCGTTTGAAAAAAAAAAATCCTTCTCTCATCTTTGTTGGGATTTTCCTACTTACCACCAACTTAGCATGTACCTATAACCAACTTGCCTATTTTTCATGTAGCAATTGAATGCATAAAACTCTAGCTGCTTAAAAGCAACTTGTTAAAGCTTCAAACTTGTGTTCACTAACATCATGTTCTGTTGTAAAATTCTACCTAGATATTCTTTTGAATTTGACGGCAAACTAAACATCCACCTACATATGTATTTTCTGCTGGGACCTCAACTTTCTTGTTGGTTTTACAAGATTCAATTTTTGAAATAAAGTCATCCATTTTGTTGCTAAATTGTTTGCCTTATAGGCCTCTCTAAGTGTATTGAGACTTGGGGTATACGGGAAAGTTGTAAGTTTCAAATGTTGACCTCTCAAGTCACCAAACTATAAGAATTTAGTGGGATTTGGAACATAGTATTTATTGGCCCTTGGTTTCGAATGTTGGCTTGTGTGCATGCTTTGGACTTAAGTTGACATCAATTGATATCAATGGTTTTTGGTATCCTACAACTTCCAATTAATTAACAAAGCAATTGGAGTGAAACTTAAGAGATTATAATAGAATAGAAAGTGACACTCTAATATCTCTAAAGGAAATTTGGCGTCCTCCACTCTTGTACGGTGGGACCTTCCAACCAAAGACCATAAGGATTTAGGAACTCCTTGGGAAAATCACTAGCCTATGTTTTAGAAACCACGTGAGTTAAAAAATAGGGTTGATTTAATTCAAAGGACAAAAAAATTATAGAACCCCTAAAGGTCCAAACCCTTTTTTGTGTGAAAGGCACTCGAAACCGCAACTTTTGGGGGAGTACGTAGAAAGGTAGGAAAAAAAGATTTTTTTGGAAATTCAACCACAAGATCTTGCCCTAGACTATGAGAGGTACTTGTGGGAAAAAATCAGCTCATTATAGAAGAAGAGGAGTGAGATATTGACACTTGAATTAAATAAAAAAAGTTTTTTTTCCCTGTTGCCCAAAAATTTCAAAAGCCTTTGACCACTCACTCCTATATCAAAAATTTTGCTCTACGCAAAATTGAGGTTTTTTTTTCCCATGTAGAAGACCAAGTTAGGAATGTGTGGGAGAATTTTCAAATGAATTGGAGGTGTGAATCATACTTTGTAAAATCTTGCAATGCCATAAGGCCATAAAATTTGCATGTATACTAGGTAAAATTGGAGGATTTATGTAAAATTCAAAAATATGAATCACTATGATCCAAATGGAAAAAACCAAGGAATCTTAGTCTCCTACAACTTGAGAAAAAAAAGTCAAAGAACAAATACACAAAGAGCTCAAAAAAGTAAAGCACCAAATTTTACAAGGGGAGAAAGAAATGGAAGTTTGGGAGTCCCATCCCTACCTACAAACTAAAACTTCTCATGACATTCATCTCCTCTATTGGAATTGAATGACTCAAAGCTTCCCACATATTTACAAATCTAAAGAACCAATTTCAAAATTTTATTTTAACCCCTAAAGGACCATGGTCTTTATTTTGTCAAAAGACACTCAAAACTGCCACTTCTATAAAAAAGAGTAAAAAAGTTTGAAAACTGATCTTTTTTCATATTTGACCGTAGGATCTTGTGCTAGACTAGTATAGGAGTGTGTCATATAAACTCAAGAACTTTGACCGCATAGATTGGAAGATATTTGCGTTTGAAGTGTTAAAAAAAACTTTTTATGCACCTTGCCTAACTAGATTATTTGACTTTGAACATTTTTTACTTAAAACTTTTGCACCACAAAGTTTGGAATTCTATTTTTGCATGGTGGAAAGTTGAGTCGATAATCTTGGGAAAAAAGATACAACAAAAAAATAATAAATTTTCATTCTTAAAAAAAAAACATTGGTAGAAGAAGGTATGAGATTGAACAAAAACTTAAATTGCTAATAACCCTACAATGGAATTGAAACGCAATAATCCCAAAGGTGAGATTGTTCTAGAAAGCAAACTTCACCCTCTTCAACATTTTGTTTTGAAAAATACTAAAATTGCATTCAAAAATGAAGTTTATAAGTTATTTTTTCCAAGAAGATGCTTGAATTGCCCAAAAAACAAGATTGTCCATAACTTTCTCATAACTAGTCCAAATGGAATGAATCAAAGCTTTAGATGTAGGTAAAGATACAATATATAAGAAAAAAAATCAAGTTTTAATAAGATTTTTTTTGCTGCCCGGAGTCCCTAAATTTGTGCTTATTTGGGCATAAATTTTGCTCCTTGGCATCAATCGGAATAAAAATTAGATTCCCCAAAAGCTTATGTGCTTTTCTATCTTCAAAAAAAGTTTCAAAAAATCATGACAAAAATTGAGGCCGTAGGTACTTGCCCAAGATCCCATTTGTCCATTGAACAGACAAGTAGTCCTTTAGGGGTTTTAAAATCACAAATTTTTATTTATTTTGGATTGCCTGCTTCTACCCTGTTTTTCAATTATTCATGCATAACTTCTTCAATAAATGTTGGAAGGAAGAAAAAATTAGATACCCACTTAGATCTTTGAGTTCCCCATCTTCCATAAAAGTTTCAAAAAATCACATAAAGTAGTTTAGTTGTAGGTACATGCTTGAAACCCCACTTGGCCCTTGAGGGACCACTTGGGCCTTTAGGGGATAATATGTAAAGCTGCTATAGGGTTCATGAAATATTATATATTTTAGTATATATAAATTAGGGTATGTAAAAACATTAGGTAGTATGTTTTTTTACTAATAAATTAGCCTTGACAAATAGGGGTTGTAAAAGTTTACGGTGTTGTTAGTTACTCTCCATGTTAAATTGTTTAAAATACATGCCATGGAATTTAGAAATACTAAAAACTTGTTAATAAAAATTTCCACTTGGACATTGACCCTTTAATTCATATGCTTGTTATTGGTTTCATGATAAATACCATGTGTATACATGTAATAGAAAGAATTTTTTTTTTAATGAATAATGGGGATAGGATAAAACTAGACAAAAAAAATGTATACATAAAATAGCCCCATTTAAAAACCAAATGAATGAATTTATTAACAAAGATAGGGTACCAAAAATATAACATGCGTAGCTTTTTATATAAAAATATGGTCATTTTAAATACCATATTTTAGATAAATAGGCCTACATCAAATACCCTCTTAACTCACGTGTATACTATAAAATTGCAAGGAGTGATCTCCCCGAGAGGAACTCATAGTAGGTAAGAATCATACTAGGCAAGGTTTGAAATAGATAGGCAAACAACAAGCACTTGCCACAAAATGGGCTAAGGGACATGAAAGAACACATAAAAAATGGGTTGAGGGGCAAGGACACATGAGTGAGCATATACATAGTTGCAATCTAACATGAAGTTACAAAAGCATGTAACAATGAATGGGTTGTAAGCTCAGCTTTTGGCAAACTTAACTTTGATATTCAAAATGGCCAATTGGTGTTGGGCAAAATGGATTTTGAGGGAATCAAACTCTTGATCTTTCTAAAGGTGCACTGCACGAACTTTGAAAGCTTAAGAAATCATCAACTGGGTCTCAAATGAATCGGATCACTTGGATGGTTGAAGAATTATAGACTTGAATATTGCTAATGATAAAGATTATGTGTTAACCTTTTTTTTTTAATAATAATTTGAACTATATAATGTTCATTTTTACACTCAATGAAAGAAATCAAAAGATTTCATTCAAAGATTTTATAAAAACTACATTTGCTGGTAGATTTCAATAAAGCACTTACACGTTGCAATAAAGCACTTACATTTTAGTTTGAAACTTTTAATTCATTGTTACACAAATTCCATAATTTTTTTGTTTCATTTTCTAAGTGTAAGCTTCATATAATGAAGCCTTTGTGCTTATGTTGTTCTAATTAAACTTATACTAGATTATGGGAATTTTTAAAGAAGAAAAAACTAAAAGAAGGCTAAATTGCCATTTGCAAACATATTAAACTTGAACAATGTATTTTTTCTATTTCAAATATATTGGAGATTTACTAACATGATAAAAAAAAAGATATAATTAGCTTAACTCTTAAAGGCCAGCTTTAAGGGTTAAAGGCCTTTCACACAATGTCACATTGTCTCATCTTTGTAATATACTTTGATTCTTGAGATTGGAAGCACAATTTTAGAGTTGTTGTGACAAACAACCTAGTAGAATATTTTAACTATGTAGATAAAGTAGTGACTGCTACAAATGGCCATTACAAATAGATCTTTTTGGTATTTAAAGGACTTTTGCTAGTTTCATCAAAACAAGAATAATCAACATACTCACTAAGATGTTTCACTTGTGCACAACATTATCTTTTTACTTCTTTTGATTTATTATTGACTCTTCTAAATTATAATCAAGTATTCATGAAATCTTAAGTATTTTTAACATAAAAAAACAGAACACCCAAAATATTGAAAATACAACATTTATGGAACTCAATACAAGTCTAAACAAATTATTGTATGAATGTATATGTATATATGAATGTATATATATATATATATATATATATATATATATATATATATATATAAAATTGGATACGATTGGTAGTCCTTAACAATTCCGTAAGTGAGGAAGACAATTCCGCGGTGGTAACCTAGACAGTTCTGTAAATGAGGACGACAATCCCATAAAGCCTATTTTTCCAATTTAAAATAGTCAGGCCAAAGTTCAATAAAAATGGAATACAAGTTTAACCATGGATGGCATAGGAAGATAGCATGGGGGCCATGCCAAGGGGCCATGGAAGGCATGACCCTGTTGGTACAACAAGTGATGGTTGCATTTGACGGTTCCATAGGTGAGGAAGATGATTCCGTAGAGTCCATTTTAAGTTCCATTTAAAACTAGAGAAGAGTTCAAGTTTAACATAAGTTATAAATGGAATAAAGTAAAATTTGGGGGGCATAGGGATAGAGGGGCATGGGGATAGAAGGCACAGAAATAGAGGGCACAAGGATAGGAGGTGATGTGGCATGTGATAGCATGGGGGCCGTGCCATACATCAATCGGTTGATACAACAGGTGCGTATACTAGTGTGTGTGTGTATATATATATATATATATATATATATATATATATATATAAAATTGACACAAGTGAAACCAAAACTTCATTGCAAAATGTAATGTACCAATTCTAGCTATAGTAGAGCAATAAAGGAGGGAAAAGCAAGAGAAAAATAAAATAAAAAAGGGCATAAGCAACTTGATAGACTACAAATCCCAAGGCCACAACTACAAGATCTAGCTACTAGATGCCCATGGTAGATTACAAATACACTATGGAACTAACCAAAAAATAAATGTAGGCAAATATAGTGGACTTTGAAAACAAAGGCTAGCACTAGCCAAATAATAATTCACTAAGGACTACCGTCCACCACGGTCTCAAAAACAACACTTAATAAATTGAGAGAGGGGATTTTTGACACCCCAAAATTAAGAGAAAGTGGCTTCCAATAATTCCATAAAAGTATCAAAAATTGATGGACAATGCATGTTATGTGTTTTTGTGTTCTCATTTGTAGTTTTGGACAACAATAGAAAGACTTTTGATGGAAGAGAGAGACAATTAATTGTGGCCAAGATATCTTTGTTGAAGAGCCCCAACAAAATGGAGAGTTAGGAGTTGCTTTCAAAAACACCAGAAGACTTTTTTTTGTTTGCCGTTTGACAAATGCGCACTTTGGACATGCAAGCATATCACAACAGTCCAATTTTTGAATTTCCTCTTTCCTTTTCCTTTTCCTTTTGATAATAACTCTAAAATCAAAAATTTGGGAGGATATTGTCGACAAAGTGCAGCATTGCAAGACCTCATGTGAATAAATAATCAATCAACGGCTTACATTTCCCAATACAAAAAACAAAATAAAATCTCATTTCAAACTTGACTTTGGTTTAAGATTTTTTCTCTTTCAAAGAACAAAACGTACTTTGCACTTGTTTTAGACTAAAGTACTAGCATAAGCAAAATAATCTTGATACTAACATTTAAAAAAGACTTTGACAAAGAATGACAAAATGAATATGTCTAATCAAGCTATCACAACAAAACAATATATAACTAAAACTATGCTGGAGTATGAGCCTTTTCAAGAAAACTTCAAAATTCACATTTATCATTATGAGTATGTAATCATTTAAAATAGTATTTTCTTTTGTTCACTTGGGTTTTCATGTCAACTTCTAATAAGTTACCACATGTCACTTCTTAACCCCTCACCGCCCATGGTACTCTTGAGTGTCTCAGAATTTGCTTGAAAGTGAATAAAATGCTAGCATTTTGATCAATCTTATCAATTTTCTTTGAAGCGCAACCATATAAATTCAAAGTAGACATCTTATAAATCACACAAGAAAAAAAATCACAACAATATCATTCATGGATTGAAAGATTATAATGTTTGACCATGAAAGTGTTAAAATTGTAAAAGTGATTTGAAGCCTTTCAATCCTCTTTTTGCTTCTCAAACCTGAAATTGAGGGTACCAAAAAAATATAAGTATGTAAAGTATAACACGCATAACTCCAATCAATTTACGGCTTCTCAAAATTTATTCAACAAATTTTTAAATTGAAATTTTAATGTGATTTTTTCTCCAAGCTTTAGTGTACATGAGGCTCATTTTCAAGAGCCTTCAACACTAGAAAGTGAAGATTTGCAATGGACACCTTTACAAAAAATCTTGAATATACAAATCATGTTAATTCATTTTCAAAATCAGACTCTTGATGCTCAAACTAGACTTCAATAAGAATTTAAATAAATTAATAACCACTAAAAAAATCTTGAAGAAAGGTTGCGCATCTCTAAATAAATTTCAGAAGGGCCGGGTTTGGGCCCCTTGGGCGGTGAGTGGTTAACCCCTAAATGCCCCAAGGGACCAAAAGTGTCCTTGCATGATTTCAAAGGCTTGTTTGAGGCATTATATCTAATTATTTGATCTTGCTATAAAATACAATCATGAAGATATTCAAGTTGTCCATGTCAATGAAGTAATGGCGAGGCAAGCAAGGTCCTTCACCATTGTTGCTCCGATTAGGAACATATAACGTCCTTTGTAATTTACCACCACGATATTTTCCTTGAATAGGGGTAATTTGCTTATTGGTTTTGAAGCCAAGTAGAATCTTGTAACAAATGATTTGTCATTTGTCATCCCATTTGCGCACAAACACCAACTTGTATCCAAGAGGCCGAGAAGAGAGATTATTAATACTTGGTCCAAAGACTTGTCTCTTATGCAAAGAAACATACTCCTCCTTAATAGCAGCTTTCCATTACAACCAATCAGAGCAACGCATCACTTCATTAATAGCCATTAGTTCAAGGTCATCTTTCTTGCAAGAAAGATTTTCTGCAATTATACAAATAATTGTTTCATTTATGTTAGTGGTTGTTTACTGGGTCCACGATTCTATTTTTTCACTAGTTGTATAGTTGGAGTAGAAATGGTTTTTGGAATTGAAACTTGAGCAGAGAGATTTTGAGCTTTATTTAATGGAGTTTTGGTTATCTTTGGTGCATCATTGAAACCATCAGGTGTTTGATCCGCAATCTTTTGCAAATGCAAAATTTTAGCAACCTCAGTTTCAGCCAAAGATGTTCGAGGATCAAGGTTTAATGTAAATGTTTTAGTTGCCTTAAATATAATGTCTTTAGAATGCTCTTGAATAGATGTTCCTTTCTAAATAGATGCTCCTCCCTGAAAAGATGGAAATTTATCCTCTTCAAATCGACAATTGGCAAAACAAGCTGAAGCACTGTACTAGTGGAAGGATTGATATAGTAAATAATGCTTGGAGAGTCAAATCCAACATAAATACTTTCTTGTCGATGAGCTCTAATAGTAAGGTGTTGGGGTTCCGGAATTGGAACCCATACACAGCAATCAAACACTCGCAAGTGAGATACATTAGGAATACACCCGAAAATAAACTCTTGTGTAGAAGCATTTTCCAAAGAAAAAATGTGGAGTCAAATCAAAGCTGCTGTATGTAAAATTACATGTCCTCATATAGATGCTGGCAGGTTTGCATGAAGGAGCAATAGTCTTATAATAAGCTCAATCCGTTTGATAAAAGATTCTGCCAATCCATTTTGAGCATGTTCATAAAGAACTAAATATGTCAAATCAATCCTCGTTGCAATACAATAGTCTTCAAAATATCTTGATCGAAATGCCCGAGCATTATCCATATGCAATGTCTTGATTGGATAATCAAGGAAATGGGCCTTGAAACGGATCAACATTGATAATAAATTGATAAAAGCCAAATTTCTTGTTGATAATAACGAGATATGTGATTGCTTGCCTGATGTATCAACCAAAACCAAGAAATATCAAAATGGTTCTGATATAGAATTTATTGGACCACAAATATCACCATGTAGCCTTGAAAGCATTGGTAGTAATTCATGATGAAGCTTCCATAATGATGGTTTGGCAATCAATTTGTCTTGCAAGCATGCTTAAAATAATGTCATAAAATTTACATCTACAATCTGCAGATTGTGTCAAACAACACAAGGAATAATCTTCCTAAAACAATGTAGAACTTGGATGACCAAATTGTCCATGTTAGAGTGAAATTTTATTATCTTTAGAAGATATAGCAAAACTAGATATACTAGGTGGCCGGATTGCAATCTGATACAAACTACTTGCTGCAGCAAAGGCTGTTTCCACAACTTTATTATTAAGCATAAAAACCAGAGACTCTCGGCTATCTAGAATTTTGGTCGAGAGGTGAAAATCGTTGGCACGCACATTCCGAGAGCTGATCAGACTTTGGGGGGCAGAGGGAGAATTCATAGCACGCATGCATGTAATGGTGGTGCCCTCAACCAATATCACCTTTGTTGGCCTCTCCTAGAATTGAAACGCATTCAATCCAGCCATAGTAACCAAACTTTTGGTTTTCCAAGATGAAATATTATATTCATCAAAAAAATGCTTATTATGCAAAATTGTATGCGTTGTTGCAGAGTCAAGGAGGACATCAGATGACTCATCATTATGAGTGTCCTCAGCAACATATATTTTGAAAGCCTCAGCTTTGAATGGATCCATAGACGCATCCATGGAATGAGCCTCTTGGGTTTCAGCTTGCAGCTTTTTGTTGTTCTGGAACATTTTTACAAAATATTCTGATGTATGACAATTAGTGGTCAAATGATCCACTTTGCCACACTCGTGACAAGAACGCATCTCTAATGGACGCTTACCATAATTATTAGGAGTGGTATTCTCCTTTGGATTATGTTTGTTAACTTATTATGACATCTAAAGTGACCTAAGTGTTTATACTTATTTTTCCTATATTTCTATGCCTTAGACTTGTCATCAGATTCTTTAACAACATGAGACTCAAGAACCGGGATACCGTCTAGATGGATCTCTACATTACGGAGTAAGAGTTCGTTTTGCTTTTGAGCAAGAAGTAATAGGGACATGAGATCTGAGAGAGTTTCAAATTTCATGTTTCTATATTGTTGTACAAGTACAGCAGAGGCAGGTGGAAATATTGAGAGAGTTTTCTCAATCATTTCTTTCTCACTGATGGCCTGACCGCACAACCTTAACTACAATATAATGCAATTTAACTCAACGCCCATAAGATAATGCAAAATTGGATATACTAGGTGGTTGGATTGCAATCCAATATAGGTGGCCGGATTACAATCCAATACAAACCACTTGCCGCAACAAAGGGTGTTTTTATTAGGTGGTCGGATCGCAATCCAATACAAACCTTTTGCTCCAACAAAGGCTATTTCTACAACTCATGTGGTCGGATTGCAATCCAATATAAACCACTTGTTAAGCAAAGGTTGTTTCTACAGCTGTATTAATATCTCACTTTGTCATATTCATGACAAGAACGCATTTCTAACAAACGTTTACAATTGTTTTTAGTAAAAAGAACAGAAACAATGTTTCATAAAGCACAGTGGTAAAAGTAGAAAAACTTACAATATGAGTTTAGCCAAAAAACAATGCACCATGATAATTGCTCCCAAATATAATAATTGCTCCCGTCAACCTCCAATTGTGCAAAGAGAAGAGGCTTAATCCATGGTGTCTCAATATTAGGAGTAGCTACTGGCACTACAACATATGTGGCAGCAGAAGAAATTGAAGTAGCCATGAGAGATGAAGAACAATACTAATAAATTCCCTCAAAGAGATTAAAGCAGAAGAGCTGTTGGATAACAGTTAAACTAGGTGGTTAGAGCTTTGTGCTGATAATGTGTTGGATAACATATTAAACTAGGTGGTTACAACTTTGTGCTGATAACATGTCGGGAAAAGAAAACACAACAAGGACGCAAGAGATATATGGGAAAGAAGAAGTTTAGAAGTTATCTTATTTCAAGTAGGTTTTTCCATATATACTAAGGAGAAAGGATGTAAAGTAAAAGTCATTTTTTCCTATTGGTCCATGGGATTTCTTTACTAAAGTAAACTCTAGCTACCTATAGTGGAGAGCGTAATAATAGAATACTTATCTCAATAGATACAATAGACAATAGATACAATAGACAAAAAATGATCATACCTAACTCAGGAACTATCCTCCTTTTAATGTTTGACTTTTTCTACTGACAATTAACTAACACTCACACTCAACTCACACTTGCTAAAAAAAAACTTTCCTTTACTTTTCCTCTTCTTCTAAAGTAAGGTGTATGTAGTACACATTAGTTCATCGTCTAACTTGTACGTAACCTCCACTCAAGATTCTTATCTTCTTATCCTCTCCCGCTTTCCAAATCAAATCCATTTCTTTTAGCAATTTTATTTAATTCAAAAACAAAATGTACCACCTATTGATATTCAAATATATATAATAAAGCTATGAATATCTAAATGATGAAATACTTTCCATCAAGATAGGCACTTTCTTTAAACCTGCACATCCTCTGGTATGTGTCAAGTTTACTCATCCTTGTTATTTTGGTTGTCTTCAACTGCATCATTTAATTCTTCATCATCCTTTTCTATTTGTTGACCATCTTTCAGCTCTTGAGGGTCAAAAATCTCCTCAAGGTCTCCATAATGAAATCTTCCACTTTGTCAAAGAGCTTTGATTTGCTTTCCAACTATATGCACGTGCAAAGAAGCTCTAAACTCTTTAATTATCTTTATATAATTCTTTCCACCAATACCACTCCATGATTTTTTTGTAAATAGTCCAAAAACTTTTGTGATTTGCTCAAAATGTGTCATAAAACCCCTTTAGAATTTCAATCATCATCTTTGTTTGTGAAACAGTAATAAAAAATTGGCCCAAGAACACTGGATAAGCCCCATAGTTCTGAACAAAGTAGTTTTGTTCACCCTCCACATCTCCAATCTTTGCTGGCACCAAATGACAAACTCCATACAACGAATTGCGCTCACTATTGACCGCTCTCATCACCCAGCCATGGTTTGTGTCAATTGGACATTTGCCCTTCTTATAGACCTTGCAAGATATAATATTGATTTCCAAACCATAATCAACATACAAGCCAAAACAGACTCATCTAACCTATCAAATTTCACCATTGTCTTTGTGATAGCTCTAGCCAAATATGGTTGCTGAAACTCAGTCTCAGCATCATGAATTTCATTGGTACAATGATCACAACTAAATTCAAAGGTTTTAACTTCAACATCAAGTGTCTCAACCTTTGCACTAAAATTCTGCAGAGCAACTGTTCTACAGAATGGGTCCTTCAATCTTTGCACTTGAGTGCTGCACCATCTCTGGTTCTTTTCTTGTCAACTCCGTAAGTGTGACTTCATTACATTGAGCTACATGGTCATCCATCATGAAAAATATTTTGTCAATCTTGATCTCTTTATCCATGCTCATGCAAGTGTCGAAAGCATTCACCACAGACTCCGCTATCATGACGTCTAAGATCTTCTCTTTCAATATTCCTTTCATATTAACAGATGTCTCAACATCCAACTGGAAATTACAAGCATGACTTTGTCGCTTTAGATTGCTAAAGTCGTCTTTCTCATAATTTTTTCTGTTGCCGCTAGACTGCCTCCAGCCTTTGTCAAGAAGCGAGACATCTTTGGAATGCTCAAAACTTAGATTTTGCGTCTTTGAGCGTGTCTGAACATTACTCCACAATTCCTTCATAGGAACATTCTGTATTTAAGGCATCTTCTTCAAAAATGGCGCTTCACCATCTTCAGCCTTAACTCTTCCACGCTTCACTTCAACTGAAGCTTCATAATAGTCCATGTTTGCTTGATCTTTTTTCATAAAAGCTTTGATGCTGCTTGTATCAATTGGATCCTCCCACCCAGTTATAATTTTGATGGCTTGCTCTCTTTGCTTCATCAACATGTTAGTCTGAGCAAGTGATTCTTTAATTGAATGTTGCTCCTTTTCAATACAATGTGTTTTAGCCACAAAAATATTTATTAAAGAGTTAGGTGCCCAAGATTTTATCAACTCGGTCATTTCCACCTTTAGCTTTTTAAAACCTTTAATAAGTTCTTCTATATTATTTCCTTTGGTATTCTTGAAGGTATTCAGAATAGACCCCGGAGCTAACATGGACGACGGCGCAAAAGACATTTTAGGACTTTTTGGAACTTGAATTGGATCAGTGTCCACTTTTGCTCTAATGCCTCTTGACTTCATTTTTTGTTGTTTGGCCAACAAAGTCACTGTCTCTTCCACCCTCCTCTAATATTTGGTAAAACCGCTCTCCGTGTTTTGATCTCCAAGAAGTAGAAGAAATCTGTTTTCTAGTACACTATCAAATGCTTGAAAGAAGAGTTCTACCTTCCTAGTGTTTAAGATGCATTTCTCAATCAAATATAACTGAACAAACTTTTTCTCAAAATCTATGAGCAGCTCATTAGGGTCCATATTTTCCCTTGGCCGCTGCTCTATCCACTCAATAAATGACCTTTTGGTCATCTTCTCCAAGTCTTTATCAAAATATTCATCTTTTAACCACTCAGCAAAAGCAACCCATGCAATAGCTCTTTCGCGGATTTCATGTACCCGTTCACAAATATTAGGTACAACCGCCATACCAAATGTCTCCATCATCTGATTTTCATCGACTTGATGAACTTCCGTTTCGAAAACGCACTCTCGCAAGAATTTAGAAATATCCTTGTCAATGAATCTTCCAGTCTTTTCAACAATAGCCTTTAATGCCTTGGTGACAACTTATCCACATTGGTTGACTTGATGTTGATCCATGAATAGAGCCAATGCCTCTAGAATGCCTTCCATATGTATATGAGTTCCATTACCACCTCTTGTGTTAGCGCCAAGAACCTCTCCAAGCATCCTAGATCTACCAGCAACGCTAGTTTCAACACCAGAAACCTCTTCACTGTCTCCTATGATACCAACTTCAATAGTCGCCCCAAAGCTCTCTTAGTGGAAGCACCAAAATGTCAGGTTGAGAGAAGCGCACCTTAGGAACATTCAAAGTATTTAGCTGCGGCTGTGTGTGTAGTTGGTAAATCTTCACGCAGACTCTAAGAAAATTCTACAGAGCACCTGCTCTACAGAATAAGCCTCTCTCACTACCAACTCAAAGATAAAATTCTAGAGAGCAGCTGCTCTCCAAAATAAGCTTCTTCTTCTATAGACTCTAAAAGGAGAATTCTATAGAGCAGCTGCTCTGGAGAATGAAATCATCCTCAATTCTTCTAATCTCTCTAAAAGTCTCAAGACCTATAATCTATCAAACTCCCAAATCTATGAACTTCCCAAAATCTATGAAAACCTCAAAAATCTCTTAAACTTTCAAACAACACAACTTTCTCAAAAATCCTTCAAATACAATAAATGATAACAATCTGAAAAGTTCACCCAACAAGCTATCATCCATAAAATTTTCAAAAGAAAATATCCACCTCATCAGAAATTATGGCTCTCCAAAGTTGCAACCTCCCTTTCACAAAAGACAGCCAACCTCCACGTCTGTACTCCTTTATAACTTTCTCCTCAAAGTTTCAAATCTCAACTCCAATAGCTTCTTAGAAAGCTAAGACAAATAAAAACACACTATCCAAATCTTATTGCAAAATAATGGGCTGCACGTCAGCTATGGTTTTCAAAGTCTCAGCCTTTCTACCTCATATGGCTTGGCTATCCTCAAATTCAAACAATCATAACTTTTGCATCCTAGCTCCAAATAAAACTTGCAAATACAATTCAAAAACATCTTCTTACCAAAAACAAGCTCTTAAAATTTCATAGACAAAAGATACCATAGACAAAAGATGATCATACCTAATTTAGGAACTATCCTCCTTTTAATGTTTGGCTTTCTCTACTGACAGTTAACTAACACTCACACTCAACTCACACTTGCTAAAAAAAAACTTTCCTTTACTTTTCCTCTTCTTCTAAAGTAAAGTGTATGTAGTACACATTAGCTCATCTTCTAACTTGTACGTAACTTCCACTCAAGATTCTTATCTTCTTATCCTCTCCCGCTTTCCAAATCAAATCCATTTCTTTTAGCAAATTTATTTAATTCAAAACAAAATGTATCACCTATTGATATTCAAACATATTTAATAAAGCTATAAATATCTACATGATGGAATTCTTTCCATCAGGATAGCGCACATTGCTTCTTTTCCATTTTGTTGCACTCTCACTTTCAACATTAGTCATGACACATCCCACACAAGCACATCAAACCCTTGTATAGTACAAGTTAATAAAGATAGGTAGATACGTATTTTGCAAGTCAAAGAACTTGCACAATATACACTAGAAGAAAAACATTTCCTAAACAACAAAGTCACTTAGTTGTTGTGCAATTATTGTGACCATATGTAGTTGTTTCATAGTTGTTATATGGTCACAACAATTGCACAACAACTAAATGACTTGGTTGTTTATTGCCGTTTTTCTTCTAGTGATTTAGAGTATAATTGGCACTTTTTTTGTCTTAGCAATCTTCATCAAGCGTATCAAATTGTAGTTCCATAAAACCCAAATCTCATCTTTGACAAATTATTTTGTATCAAATTCATGATTTTACATGATAAATGATTGACATACATTGGTGATGACTTTTTAAGATGTGATTGCATGCATATGTAGGAAAAACCCTTATGCACATCTGTCCTTCTTACAAGCATCTTCAAAAAATGGAAAATTCCTTCGATAGCGCTTTCGATGCTGGGGTGATCATGACCAAGTTTAGAAAAACATTTGATTAGCTTTTGGCAAACTAAACATATCATCATGCTCACCCAATCATAATGTATGAGTTAAATAATAAAATCTAATCACCATAAAGATGTATACATTTTTCTAAAATTGGTCATGATCACCCAGCATCAAACGAGCTATTGAAGGAATTTTCCATTTTTTGAAGATGCTTGTAAGAAGGAAAGATGTGCATAAGGGTTTTTCCTACATACGCATGCAATCACATCTTAAAAATTCATCACCAATGTATGTCAATCATTTATCATGTAAAATCATGAATTTGATACAAAACAATTCATCAAAAATGAGATTTGGGTTTTGTGGAATTACAATTTGATATGCGTGGTAAAGATTGCATAAGAATTACAAAACTAGGATGCTAAGACAAAAAAGTGCCAACTATACTTTATATTGTGCGAGTTCTTTGACTTGCAAAATAGGTAACTACTTATCTTTATTAACTGGTACTTTACTTACTCTCATGGAAACTACTTTACAAGTTGGTGAAGGTGTTTCTCTAATGCAAGAACTTTGTCAACATGATATAAGGAAAGAAACAATGTGCGCACAAAGAGAGAAGGAAGTAGCATGCACAACAAATCAAATGCTTGCAAAATATGATCCGAGGGTATGTGTGCCATTTTTGAAAAATCAAGGGCGTCTATGCAAATATTGCAAACTTCAAGGGTATCCATCAAACTTTTCCTTACAATAGATAGTTAGTATCTTACTTCATTGACAAAGATTTGCAAGCATCTCTTCATGCAGAACGCATGAGGCGAAAATATCCACCGGTCTCTTTTCTTTTTGCCAGTTGATTGTGAGTTCGAACAATTTCTGTTGTGAGTGTCAGATCCCCTCTAAATTCCAACCATCCAACCAGATGTTTGGTCCTTTTCATTGGCTAATTTACCATTAGAATGGGGGTGCTTCAGGGAGATTGGTAACTTATGTAACACAAACCTCTGCAAGTGTACCTTGGAAGTTTGATGCTCTGGGACGCAGAGGATCGTGTTCCTGGACAGTCTTCCAAACGTTGCAGTCTCCAGCCTGGAAGCTCAAATTTTTTTTTGTAAGGTTAATGATGATCAAGGTAATGGGTTAAGATTACACTTACAGGTTTTTCTGTGCACACCAGGACAGACAGTCTGCAACTAGCTTCACTTAAGGTAAGAGGCTCATAAACCGACCATCTAAGAGCTAAAACTGAATTTTGGGAGGTGAAACTTTTTGAAATATTTTTCAGTAAATTTCCTTGAAAGACAATAGGAATTGGCATCTAACTCAAGTTATTTTGTATTTTTTAGAGTAATGTGAAATTAGTTATGAAATTTTGAAATGGAAAGGTCATAGGACTCTAAAATGGATCACTTCCTCAAATGTACATCCATTTACATTTCTGAAAGGTTATGAATAAGGACATGTACCGGTGGAGTTCATTTGGGGAGGTGAGCGGTATTAGTGCCCTAATGGAGTTCAAGCCTCCTACCTTATTGTAAGTTGAGTTCACTTAACCCTTTAGAGACCACCAAACCATATTCTGGTTAGGAAGAGTAGTTTTTGGTCTATACAGTAAAATCACTCAACAATTTGGAAAATGATCTTGAAGAACACTTGTGTTCACAAGAATTTTGCATCCAACCCAAAAAACAACAATGGAATTGAATATGGGAGTTGATAAATAATGGTGTTTATACATCATGGCCTTAAACTATGTATCCATATTTGGTCAAAGATGGATCAAGGCAACAACATAATACATCAAACATCCAAGAAGAATGACACGTTTCAATTGTGCAATCTTAAAAAAATTCAAATTGCTTGAAGAATACGCTTGTATTGTTTCTTTATATAGTAGTAGTACAATTGTTGTATTTGAGAATCCATTGAAATGATGCTATCATTTTGTTTATTAAAAAATTCATCCTACATTTAAAGCCAATTCTTGATTGCTTTCACCAATCCAGTTTTCCATAACAAGTACCAAATTTCTTGTAGAACCGTTTTAGGGTAGCAAAGAAAATGGGATTTTTGAGCCCTTTTGTCCACCTAGCTACACCTTGTGATTGCTATTTTTGTCTATTTTGTGTGAAACTAGTCTTGTTGGAAAGATGGGAAACCCTGCTTTCTAGAAATTTAAGGCTCTTCTCAATCAAAGCTTGCATGAAGCATAAACATTCAAAACCACACAAGCATGAAAAACTAGAGATTTTCCATATGTAGCTCATTCAATCATTATAATATTTCACCTCCAACAATAGATCTAGCTGAAATTTTGATATGCTACAACAAACAAGGTGTTCTTCACATTTATAGGGTTGGATTATTCAAATTTGGTCCATATGTGTTTCAAATGCACATCTAATTTTATTGCCCCCGTTTCTAGTGGGTTTTGGGAAAATGTGTGTGGTCTTTAAAGGGCTTAGTAGTGCCTTGATTGCTATCCGTAGGTCTGCCATGGAGCCCATGCATTCGCTTTGCATGACGGTGAGTTTAACTCACTAGTTAAAAGAAGAAGAGAATTTGGCTACTGCTATTTCTTTTTTCTTAACCCCTCACCGCCCAAGGGGCCCAAATCGAGCTTCTCTGAATTTTATTCAAGGATGCTCAACCTTCTACAAGATTTTTTTGTGATCATTATTATTTTTTAACGCTTATTGAAGTTTAGTTTCAGCATCAGGAGTTTGATTTTGAAAATGAATTAAAGTGATTTGTCTATTCAAGATTTTGTGCAAGGGTGTCCATTGCAAAAATCTTCACTTTCTAGTGTTGAAGGCTATTGGAAATGAGCTTCAAGAACACTAGAACTTGGAGAAAAAATCATATCAAAATTTCAATTTAAAAAATTGTAGAATAGATTTTGAGAAGCCGTAAATTGATTGGGGTTAAGCATGTTATACTTTGCATACTTATATTTTTTGGTACCCTCCTAGGTTTGAGATGCAAAAAGAGGATTGAAAGGCCTCAAATCACTTTTGCAATTTTAACACCGTCATGATCAAACATTATAATCTTTCAGTCCATAAATGATATTGTTGTGATTTTTTTTCCTCATGTGATTTATAAGATGTCTACTTTGAATTTGTATGGTTGCCGTTCAGAGAAAATTGATAAGATTGAACAAAATACCAACATTTTAATCACTTTCAAGACAAATTCTAAGATACTCCAAACTACCATGGACGGTGAGGGGTTAACTTAACAAAAGTCTGTTTCTACTTTGCAATTACTGTGAATCTTGTTGGGATTAGCACAGTTTTATGCACATGTTGAGTCTCCGGCTGGACTTTGTTATTGTTGCAGTACTGTCAAACATGTCAGCTTGGTGCATGCCGGGCATTTAAGCTACGTCCGTCGCTGGGCGCCGGCGGCATGACAAGTTAATCCACTTCCAATTACACGTCAGGTAAACTCTAAAGACCAAAACCTCCAAATTATACTTTTGGGTTCATTTACTGTCTACTGTAGCTTGTACGATATTATGTGTCTAAAACAAAGAGAATTTTCTTTTTCTTTTTTTTGGCAGTATTTGCAAATGGTGCACTTAAGGCAGGAGGCTCATAAATGGATCATTTAATCCCTCAATGCTTATGGTCCAAACTCCTAAGGTCCAAAGAGGATTTAGGGCAGGCCTCTCTAATTCACATATTGTCATAAATTAACAAATTAAGTTAATTTATGCACATCGTGAAAGTTAATTTTTGTTTTGTCATAAATCAATAAGGTTATCTTTACTATACACATATTTGATATCAAATTAATTGTGGCAAGGCATGGAACTGCATGCACTGTAACACCCCCTCAAGCAAGAGGTCAGTCAACAATTTACAATGCTCATCCTTCAAAACTTTAAGAACAAAGAAGTCGGATTCAATTGTGGTCATGTTAGGGAACATTGTGGCTATGCCGCCACAAAAGTTGCATAGTGACTCAAAGCGGCCTTCAACAATCTTTCAAGCTTCATAAAACAAAATTGCAATGTTGTTGCAACCTTCAAATGATACAATCAAAGCCAGTTCCCTCAAATAGACAACATTGAGGGCACAAAGTTCTTGCTCAATGTCGGCAATGGTCTGCTTGTCCCATGACTATTGCAACTGTGCCAGAAATTTTACAACACATCTGTGCATCTATTTTTAGAAAAGATAAATTAGAGAGGCCTGGTTTAGGGCATCCTTGCTTTCAAGTGTTGTAAGTCTCAATGTCACTTAGAGTATGAAAATATCAACCATACAATCTTATAATGTGCATGTTGTAGATGATGTGGATCAAATTTGGGTCTTTTGATCACATAGATTAGAAGATTATAATGTTTCAGTGTTGATAAAAGACTTTGAAATTTCCTTAAAAATACAATTGGAGATAAAATTTCATTTCAAAGCCTACTCAAATGAAAAAAATTAAAATGTAAAGTGATTCAAACCAATATACAAACACATTGATGAAAGAAAATATCAATCAATATACTCATTTTGTTTGCAAAATTGTTTTGAAATGCCAAAAACAGTGAAAAAAGTAGAAAAAAATCACATCTATGGCCAAACCTCCCTCCACTAAATGCTTCTCATTCACTCATGACTTCTTGGATTGATACAAAATTTTGACTACAATAACTAGACTAGTATGCGCAACTTTCCAATAACTAATATTGAATAAATTTTTTTATGAAGAAGTTATAAGCCACCAAAGTTAATTGTAATGCAAAATTGTGTGGATTTTGAACTTTGAGTTGCTCCCAAACATTCAAGTAAGCTTGGATTGACATGAAAATTTTACTACAATTACCAAACTTTAAGGGGAACAAAACCCAACATATTTGATTGAAAAAAACATTTGATGAAAATGATACAAATCCCCAAAGTTGCAGCCATCACAATGCAGTGTGGTGAACTCAAATTGACTTTGTGAACTTTGAATGACTTTCACAAACTCAATATGAATTAGATTGATTTGGAAATTCCATCATAGAAACTAGACTAGTATGCGCAACTTTGCCAACAACCTTTACTGAATTTCGACAATAAATGCAAATGTAACAACACTTCAAGTTGCAATGATGGATTGTTAGAGGACAAAAACCATCCCCTTAGGTGATGAGGGGCTAAGGCTGAAAATGAATTTTGGGGAGGTGAAACTTGTTGAAATATTTTTTAGTAAATTTTCCTTCAAAGAAAAGAGGAATTGACATCTGACCCAAGTTGTTTCATTTTCAGTTTTGGAATTTTATGGAATTAGTTATGAAATTATGAAGTTGAAATGGCATAGGGCTCAAAAATGGATCTCCTCTTCAAATGTACATTGATTATACATTGCTGAAGCCTATGAAAACAACATATACAACAGTGTACATTTGAGAAGTTGATCCATTTTAGAGCTTGTGCTGAATTAGAGCCTTCTACCTTAGAGCATCTCCATTTCACCTTCACAGCAAAGACATAGAATTGGTGGTAAAATGTTGCCGGCAAATATGTGGATCAAAGTTGTGGAAAATATTTGTACCCGTCTTGCCCTTCATCCTTCTCTACAACACACGTGCAAAAGGCACCTTCTTTTACAACACTTTTACAAACGACACCTCTTTTTGCAACAAATTCTAAAACAATAAACAACATGACATAATATAACAATGACGGGTTGAAAATAACTATGGCAAATGTAGACAAAGTAGTGAGCAACAAAAGCATAATACCGTCTCCACAGAAACACAAGGTTCAAAATATATTAAGAGAGGCTCAAAAGCGGCCCAAAATACAAGCAATTGGCAAAACCACATCTCAAGCCTTTGATTGAAGGTTGTGTGGAGATGCTCTTGGAGTGGGCTATTATTTGTTGTAGAACCATTTATAGCACGGTACCCAATGTCTATCTTTGAGAGCGGTAGATTTAGTCCCTTAACTCCTAAAGGACCATGGCCTTTATTTTGTCAAAAGACACTCAATAGTGCCATCTCTATGGCAAAGAGCAAAAAAGTTTGAAAATGAGCCATTTTGCATATTTGACCATAGGATCTTGTGCTAAACTACTATAAGAATGTGTCATACAAAACTCAAAAACCTTGAGTGCACAGATTGGAAGATATATGCATTTAAAAAATTAAAAAAAGCTTTTTTTGCATTTTGCTTGACTAGATTTTTTAACTTTGAACATTTTAAACTTAAAACTTCTGCACCGCATAGTTTGGAATTCTATTTTTGCATGGTGGGAAGTTGAGTTGATAATCTTGGGAAAAATTTTGAGAAAAAAATACTTAATTTTCATTCTTTAAAAAAACATTAGGTAGAAGAAGGTAAGAGATTGAACAAAAACTTAAATTGCTAATAACCATGCAATGGAATTGAAATGCAATAATCCCAATGGCAAAATTGTTCTAGAAAGCAAACTTCACCCTCTCCAACAATTTTTTTTGAAAAAATGTTATACTTGCATTCAAAAATGAAGTTTATAAGTTATTTTTTCAAGAAGATGCTTGAGTTGCCCAAAAAACAAGATTGTCCATAACTTTCTCATAACTAGTCCAAATGGAATGAATTAAAGCTTCAGATGTAGACAAAGATACAATCTATAAGAAAAGAAAATTGATTAATTTTTTCAAGTTTTTATACAAATTTTTTTGCTGCCCCTAGTCCCCAAATTTGTGCTTATTTGGGCATAACTTTTGCTCCTTGACATCAAATGGAATAAAAATAAGATGCCCACGCAAATCTTTGAATTCCCCATTTTCAAAAAAAGTTTCAAAAAATTAAGACAAGAATTGAGGCTGTGGGTACCTACCCAAAATCCCATTTGTCCCCCATAGGGACAATGGTCCTTTAGGGGTTAAGGTTCATTTGCACCAAATAGGGAAATACAAAACTTATGAGGTTAAGATTTCAAGCTCTCTTTGAGTGTTTACACCAAAAGGTTAAATTTTAATCCTAATCCAACATAGCATATGACATGGCGAGTGGGGTATATATCAAAATTGCAAGGGTTAAAATTTGCTTCCATGATGTTTCAATCTTCAAAATATTTAGATGTTGGAAGGGAATAACGAGGGTGTTTAAACCTCAAGAGGAGGGCGGGAACTTTTCGTCCCATGCTTACCCTTTGAAGGTTGTTTTTCCCTCTTGTGTGTGAATGAGTTCTCAAGTACAGGGGGTACATTAATTGTGACATGGATTATTTTTAAACTCCCCTATAGGTAGCAAGGATATGGTTTATACCTCAGGTTTTCATAATTCTTGGTGTAAACGTACCTCAAGGCCCCAAATAATCATTTTGAGGTCAATGTCCTGCTTTATTAATTCTTTCAAGCAATTCTTTTCCCTATGTGAGATTATCGTTCTATTGGCATGTTCTAGCTTAGGGTTGCTATTGTGAAAAAATGTTTAAAGAGGAATGTGCAACAAGGAAAACTACGCAAAATGTTAAATGCTCTTCTAGTAAAATCATTTTTTAACTTCTGATAAAAGAAAGCATTGAAATCTTTAGTGCAAATCCGATCACTTTTTAAAGTTATAGAGTCTATTTTGAACTTTTATAATACAATGGAGCAAAATGGCTTGGTGACCAAAACAAAGTAGACGATTTAACCCCTAAAGGACCAATTGTCCTTTCGGCGGACAATTGGGATTTCGGGCATGTATCGGCCAAACTACTCTGCATAATTTTTTGAAACTTTTATTGAAGACAGAGAATTCAAAGATTTGCATGGGCATCTAATTTTTATTCCTTTTGATGCTAGGAAGCAAAAGTTATGCCCAAATAAGCACAAATTTGGGGACTAGGGGTAGCACAAAAATTGTTATAAAAACTTGAAAACAATTTCATTTTTTCTCATAGATTATATCTTTTTCTACATCTAAAGCTTTAATCCATTCCATTTGGACTAGTTATGAGAAAGTTATGGACAATCTTGTTTTTTGGGCAACTCAAGCATCTTCTTGAAAAAATAACTTATAAACTTCATTTTTGAATGCAAGTATAACATTTTTTCAAAACAAAATGTTGAAGAGGGTGAAGTTTGCTTTCTAGAACAATCTCACCTTTGGGATTATTGCGTTTCAATTCCATTGTAGGGTTATTAGCAATTTAAGTTTTTGTTCAATCTCATACCTTCTTCTACCAATGTTTTTTTTTAAAGAATGAAAATTATTTATTTTTTTGTTGTATCTTTTTTCCCAAGATTATCTACTCAACTTTCCACCATGCAAAAGTAGAATTCCAAACTCTGTGGTGCAAAAGTTTTAAGTAAAAAATGTTCAAAGTCAAATAATCTAGTCAAGCAAGGTGCAAAACAAGTTATTTTTTACTTTTTAAATGCATATATCTTGCAATCTATGCGGCCAAATTTCTTGAGTTTTGTATGACACATTCTTATAGTAATTTAGCACAAGATCCTACGGTCAAATATGCAAAATGCCCGATTTTCAAACTTTTGTACTTTTTGCCATAGAGATGGCAGTTTTGAGTGTCTTTTGACAAAATAAAGGCCATGGTCCTTTAAGGGTTAAAAATGTAGGCACATAAAAGGAATCATTTTTTATAGCTTTAACTCCTCAAATACAATAAGTTCAAGTTTTAAACAATATATAAATGAAATCACTTCCCATACATTCAATAAACCTAGTTCATTCATCCAAACATCAAAGGATTCTTGTATTAAGTTGAAAAATTGTAAGATACATTTTTGAGGCTATACTTTGTCAAAAATATATGACCATAAAAATAAAAATAAAATTCACCTCAAATCACTATTTGTACTTGTTCACAATTCAACGATTCAAAGTTAATATAAGAGAGGAATATTTACATATACATTATTATTACTTGGAACTCAACATTCTTAACCCTTAAAAGGACCATTGTCCATTCAATGGACAAATGGGGTTTTGGGCAGGTACCTACAGCCTCAATTTTTTTCCTGATTTTTTGAATTTTTTTGAAGATAGAAAAACACATTAGCTTTTAGAGAAAATAATTTTATTTCAATTGATGCTATGGAGCAAAAGTTATGCCCAAATAAGCACAAATTTGGGGACTTTGGGTAGCAAAAAAAAATCTTATAAAAACTTAATTTTTCTTCTTATAGACTTTATCTTTTTCTAGTACATCTAAAGCTTTGGTTCATTCCATTTGGACTAGTTATAAGACAGTTATGGACAATCTTGTTTTTTGGGCAATTCAAGCATCTTCTTGAAAAAATAACTTATAAACTTCATTTTTGAATGCAAGTATAACATTTTTTCAAAACAAAATTGTTGGAGAGTGTGAAGTTTGCTTTGTAGAACAATCTCACCATTGGGATAATTGCATTTCAATTCCATTGCAGGGCTATTAGCAATTTAAGTTTTTGTTCAATCTCTTACCTTCTTCTACCAATGTTTTTTTTTTAAGAATGAAAATTTATTATTATTTTTTATTAATTTTTTCCCAAGATTACCAACCCAACTTTCCACCATGAAAAAATGGAATTCTAAACTCTGTGGTGCAAAACTTTTAAGTTAAAAAAGTTCAAAGTCAAATAATCTAGTTAGGCAAGGAGCAAAAAAAGTTGTTTTTTACACTTCAGACGCAAATATCTTCCAATTTGTGCGGTCAAAGTTCTTGAGTTTTGTATGACACACTCCTATACTAGTCTAGTACAAGATCCTATGGTCAAATATGTAAAAAGATTAGTTTTCAAACTTTTTTACTCTTTGCCATAGAAGTGGCAGTTTTGAGTGTCTTTTGACAAAATAAAGGTCATGGTCCTTTAGGGGTTAACATAAGCAACAAACATATCTTGGAAAAGCCCTTGGTTTCAATCCATTTTTGCAAATTTGCAGGAACTCAATGGGAGGGCAAGGTTTTTCTTCTAAGATTTATGGAAATGTTGTTAACTCCTAAAGGACCAAGCCCCCTTTTTTTGGCAACATAGCAATTTTGGGCAAGTACTTGTGACTGGAGATTTTCATATTTTAGGCAAAAGTTTTAATAGAATTTGGGGACGAGGTTTATTTTTCATATGCACTAAATTTCATGACATTTAGAAGTATGAATAAGAATATATGGCATATTGTGTTGTTTTTTTCACTTAGCAGGTAGCCTGGGCAAATTTTCTTTTTAATTCCAAAAATATTCAAAGTTGGTTAAAGAGATTTGTGTGAAAGTGGAAAGTTTTGAATCATTATGTTTTGATCAGTGAGATGAAAGTTATGAGGAGTTTTGTTTACAGTTGTGGATTCTCTACTCTAAAATAAACTTTGAAGCCCTTTGTTTTACTCAATTTTCATTATTATGGAAAAAAAACTTAACCAAAGGATGTAAAGTGTTTATTACAACATTACAACTATTGGGATTGGCATTGTTTGTTTTTTTAATTAAATTCTCAACAATTGAGTGTTTTTAATCATTCTCTACTTCTTTTTATTTACTATTTTTTTCCAAATGTTGGTAATTCCAAATGATTTGAACCTTTTTTGACATGTACCCTACTTATGTGGAATAAGGAATCTAGAGAGGCACCACCCACACAAACTTTTTTTTCTTAGGAATTCACTTGTTGAAGGGTAGCTGTGCAATTTTTTGCAAGATGTTTTTGAATATTGAAACCCTTCTATCTTCCAATCCACGTGGTGAAAAATTCTAACTTTTTTTTGAATCTTCCAAAACTATCCTACTACAAGATCCTATGGTTACATATGCATAAAATTGTTTTTGTTTTCAAATTTAGTTGATGCTCTAAAAAAATGGGCAATTTTGGAGAATTTTGGTGAAAACAAATGCGTGGTCCTTTAGGGGTTAAACTTTGGAATTTAACCCCTAAATGCTTGAGGCATTTTTTGAGCTTCTACAAATTTGCTTCATATTGAATAAAAAGGCAACATTTTAACAAGTTGTATCATGTTCTTCTAAAATGTAACCATACAAATTCAAATTAGATATGTTAGAGGTCACATAGGAAAAGAAAACACAATAGTATCACTTATGGATTGAAAGATTATAATGTTTGATCCTGAGGGTGTCAAAACTACAAAAATGACTTGAAGCCTTTGAATCCTCTTTTCACATGTTGGATATAAAAAAGTGGTCAACAAAAAATACAAGATTAAAGGAAATAACATACATAACTCCAATCACTTTATAGCTTTTCAAAATGTCTTCTACAATTTTTTCAAATGAATGTTTAGTGTAATTTTTTCTCCAAGATCTAATGTATTTGAGGCTCATTTCCAAGAGCTCTCAACACTAGAGAAAGTCAAGATCCTTGCACACAAGCTTGAATAAAAAACTCATAATTAATCATCCTCAAAATCAGATTGTTGATCCTAAAATTAAACTTCACAAAGAATAAATCCAAAACATAAAATACTAAAAATAGCAACTTAGTTAGGTTTATTGAATTTTAGAGTATTACTAACACCAAAATTGGTGCCGCAGGCATTTAAGGATTAACCCCCAGGAGTGCAGGGGCTGATTAGCATGTAGAGCTGGAACTTTCGTGGAAAAATAATTTAGTGCCTGATAGGTGTTAAAAATAAATGGATTTAAAAAAAAATGGGTTGGTAAGTAAGCCAGCTATAAAAAAAACTAAAATAATAGAGGTAATTTCAGCCATTTGGGCAAAATCATGCAGGAGCCTTTTTAACCTCCGAGGTAATTGGATTAATTTGGACGAGGAATAGTAAAACATCTCAGAAATCGCGACAACACGTGCCGGAGAGCAAACCACGTCAGCTTTTGCCACTTATTTAATTAATAGCAAGTCTCTTCTCAAACGCTACCGCTTGGTCACCCCCAAGGCCCAAAGCCCAAAGCCTGCCTCCACTGAGCTCCGAGAAATTCATGCAGCACTTTGGAAATGAGGAAGCAGATGAATAAAATTATTTATAACCAATATTTGCAAAATAATTGAGCATATTTGCATGCAAAAAAGGGCAGGTGAATGCTTCCTGGTTTGAAGAGACGAAATATGAACAGTCAGAAAAATAACAAAAACAAAAGACATTGTAATTGTTTGTCAATACCAAAATTCAATTTATTTGTATGTTTTGACTACGCATTTTTTGAGCCCAAAATGCTTATAATTCTTGCCTCTCGCCCTAAATGCCTGAGGCCTTTTTGAGCTTTTAGGGATTTTCTCTAAATTGAATAAAACGTCAACATTTGAAAAATCTTTATCAATTTTTTTACAATTGTAACAATACAAATTCAAACAAGATATGTTAGAGATCACATGAGAAATGAAAATACAACAATATCACTTATGGATTGAAAGATTATAATGTTTAATCATGAGGGTGTCAAAATTGCAAAAATGATTTCAAGTCTATCAATCCTTCACATGTTGAATCTAAAAAACTGGTCACCAAAAAAATACAAGATTAAATGACATAACATATGTAACTCCAATCACTTTATGGCTTTTCAAAAGCTCTTCTACATATTTTTATAATGAATTTCTAGTGTAGATTTATCTCCAAGATCTAGTGTATTTGAGGCTCATTTTCAAGGGCTCTCAACACTACAAAAAGTCAAGACCCTTGCACAATATCTTGAATAGATAAATCATAATCAATCATTTTCAAAATCAGATTTTTGATGCTAGAACTAGATTTCAAAAAGAACATCTTAAAAAAGTAAACTATTAAAACAAACAACTTATTAAGGTTTATTGACCTTCAAAATATTGTTAACACCAAAATTTGGTGCCTCAAACATTTAAGAGTTAATTGGGTTCTTTGTTGTTAATCCCTAAAACCAAGGCAAATGATTTTATCTGTTGGCTACAAAGAAAACCCTTTGTAGCACAAAAGTTAAGCTATTTTTATCTTATTTTTTTCCAGAAGTAATCATAAACACATGGTCCATCGTGGATGGTAAAAAATAACCTCACCAATTGCACTCATATTTTTAGGTAACCAAAATTGTGAGAAGATTCAAAAACACGGTGTTAGGTCCCATGCTGCCCATCTTGCAAAATTCATGAAATGACCATGCATTGTTGACTTTTGCAACTTTAAGGAGCACTCTTATAGGGTGGTCACTATCACGATATTGTAGCGCTACTGTGTAGGGCAAGCTGCAGTTATCAGCCAAATGTTAAGGGTTAATTACCACATGAATCAATGAGCTGCTCTCACTTTGATTGGTTAAAAATGAATTTAAAAGATGCAACTTCCAATAATCTGTTGTTTTAAGAGTGTTTCCTATATTGACTTTAACCACTATATAAGTCTTAGAGCTGCTCACTCTAATTGGCCACAAGAGAATGTAAAAGGTGCGACTATTTTGAGAATGTTTCTTGCATTGAAATTCAATGAGGAGGAGGAGGGTTGGTTTATTTGGGATGCAAGCCAAGCATTTGTTGCACTACCTCCACTGAGAAACCTTGTCTTCTCATGGTACCCAACCGCAACAACGTGACATGCTTATTTTTTGAATGCTTTTAAAAACCTTGGTTGTTGATTAGGACTTAAGGGTCTTAGAATGCAAAATGTGGAAAAATGGTACATGCATAAAGTGGGTTAGGTTGATGCTTTACTTTGAATCAAGTTCATAGCGTTTGTGAGTTAACCGGTCACTCATTATTTAAATTTTGAAATTAACCGTAAATTTGTAATAAGATTGCTAACGTAGAATTTGTTTATTTCAAGGATATTCCTATTGCCTTTGTTAGTACAATGGATACCTATACTAGTTGTTATGATACTATTTTAAATAATATTGTGAAAATCAAGGTGACACATAGTGTTCTTGTTGACATTTAGTGGTGATAGCTCTATTAGTATTATTGACATTTAGTGTTAATATCACTACATAGTCCATTAATTTATCTTAACAATTAGGTTGCCTTATTTTGGAAATTTACCTCATGACTCACCACTTGGAGGTTCATGCAACTCTCTATGTACTAATATTTTACATGGTTTACAACCTTGACGCTACTTTTTTTTAAATTTCTTGGCACATTGTTGTCATTACTAAGTCATTATTGTTGTTGATAATTGTTTGATGCAATAATTATTGACAAAAAATATTGTAGTATCAACAAATATTTATATAGTGTGAAATGTCAAGAAACTAGTGTGGGGCAACCTATCAACACTATTTAGCATAGTAGTATTGTTGAAATTTATAGTATCTCCACATGTAGTGGCAAAACATTGTGTTAGGGACATTTTTGGATGAAAAAGCAAGCAACTAAAGCTTGGGCCAACCATAATATCCTCCCTTACATTGCAAAATTTGTATTTTTCTAATACACATAAACTTCTCCAAACATTATTTTCTTTTATCAACCAATAGGTTGAGTAAGCATTGATGAAGAATCTCTATTTTTTCAAACAAGGAAAATTGATTTTGATTGAACTTTGTTCTACCTAGTAGGACGAGGTGGGAGAGATTACAATTCAACATGAAAAACAAGAGACATGGTGTTCCCTAGGATGAAATCCTACTAGCATGGTGAAGATGCTCTTAGAGCATCTCTTGCAGCAAGCCTAATTTTCAGGCATTGGCCCTTTCCAGATGAAAAGCAACTAATTCTAGAGGTATTGGCCTCTACATTTACCTTTCTTTCTTCAAATAAGCCATATTTGAAGGGGGCCTCTAAACCCTCTACAAGCTATATTTTATGATGATCATAGCTTTACTTTATTGCTTTTGGAAGTTCTTTGACTTGTGACTAGTTGGCACTATAAATAGCAAGTTGCACTGGTGGGGATACAAGTGGCCATTCCCTCTAAAACGGATAGAGAGGAATTGGCCCTACCTACACTGAATATTGCATTTAGGTTGCCCCACACTAATTTCTCGACATTTTGCACTATTTAAGTATTTATTGTTGTTACAGTGTTTTTCATCAAAAATTTCTGCAATAAATCAATTTTAGACAACAATGAAGTTACAAAAAGACAAACTAGTGGCTTCCAAATCATTAACCATGGGAAATTTGAATATTTAATGTGTTGCTTGCGCCTCCAAGTGATTAAGTGATGAGGCATGAGGTAACTTACCAGGGTAAGGCAACCTAATTGTCAAGGCAACCTAATTGTCAAGGCAACCTAAATGCAATATTTAGTGTAGACATTTAGAGAGTTGAAGGAGATGCTCTTAGTGTTACAATTTATAAATAGTATCGCCAATACTAAATACCATTATTAATGTAATGCCTTTTATCGGGGATGCTGTCTTGGCGCTATAGATTCGGTTCTCATTTCTCCCTTGATGCCCACACTGCGCCGGATTGGGTTCTATTTGTGCACATTTTTCGATAATCAATATAAAAAAACAGCCACATTGCTACCGTTTCATTTGCCTCATGATGAAACAGGCTCAAAGGCATGACATTCTACCCCCATAGTTTGGTGAGGGTCAATGTTTGTTAATACATTGCCACGCCGGAAAACTAGACTATTTTAACCAGAAACATGAGACAAAATGGGGAGGTCTTCCGTCTTTGGAGTTGCACCTGAACTCAGGTTCTCCAGTTGCTTCGGAGATGCATGGGCTGAAGTGCTGAACCGCTGAAGTTTTATTTTGGGAATGGCTTGTGGAAGCACATAAAATAAAAACACTTGAAACTGCATGATCTCGCATGATTTGCTGAAGAAATGTGGCTACAGGGTAGCCTTGTAGGTCGGGTAAGAGAAGATCCCAGGGCCCAGGCACTGCTCAATACCGCCAACTGTTTACTTTACTAAACCTGGATATTAATGATGTCATGGCGGCCTAATCATATTTAGAGCAGTATTAGAAGCTTCACCTTTTTTATCCTTTTTACCCCTTCCTTGCATTTTGAACATTTTTCACCAATTCACCTCTTCTTCGCGTTAAATCGTTTTCACCCCTTTCGTGTTTAACCCTTTCCACCAATTGTCTGTATTTAGAGCATCCGCAATTCCGCACCCTTGCATGCAACCTGGAGCTCTTGAAAGCAAGGGTATAGGGTGCATCCATTATCATTGGTTTGTTCAAATTTTAGGTGCCCCATCCTTGTCCTTGAATAGATACTAGCAAGCATTGAGAGTGTATTACAGATTACATGTGTTGAGCTTTAATATTGGCCTTTTCTCTCGACCAATCAGCAAGTTTCAATTGTTGTGAATTTGGGTGCTTTACATATTCATCAAATTTTGAAAGTTCTAATTTTTGAGTTACAATTGAGCAAACATTGTTTTGCTTAGGACATTGATGCATGTACAGTGAGACGCGTCAAACATAGCATCCGTGCCAAATGCTCTTGTAGGGCTATTGAGTGTGTAGGTGCGAATGCTCTCAATTCCTCTTCACTCCTTAAAGAACAAAAAGAATTAAAAAAGAACCCTTATATGTTTTTGTATTTTGATAAAATCATTGTGATGTTTGAGATTGCAAAAACACTCCCAAAGGGGTTTCACAATATTGTGGTGCAGTTTTGTAGTGGCCGGCTAAAAGTATATGATCACCCCACAATTGACCAGCAACCATCCCACACATGATACACAAGAAAACCAAAATATCTCTCCTCAGTTCACCACAAGACAAGCAACTTAGCGCTAAATCATCTTTGCATATTCATTTACATAATTGAAAGGTTTGCCTACAATGATCAAAGTGTTTGCAAAATTGGGTGTGGAAGCATTGCCTTGAACATGCATGTGGTTCAATCTATCATTGCAATGTAAGGTAGGAACATCCATAAGCGTTAGTGTACTCATCCCCGTTGCCTATTTGCGCAAAACATGTCAATGTATAATAAATACAAAAAAGAGTTGGTTATGAGTATTTTAACCCCTAAAGGACTGAGCCATTTTTTTTAGTGAAAATCACTCAAAACTGCCACTTTTGGGGGGTTAGTAAGAAGGTCATTTTTTTTGAAAATTTGGGAAATCTCATTGTAGGATCTTGCCCTAAATTGTATTAGGTACTTCTGGAAAAAAAATCAGGTCATTCTAGATGGACATGAGTGAGATATTTACATCTAAAGTGAAAATAAAAGTTTCTTTTCATGCTGCCCCAAAATTTCAAAAGCCTTTGACCATTCTTACATGAAAATAATTGCTCTACGCAACTTTGCGCTTTATTTTTCCCATGTAGGAGATTAAGTTAGCTATGTGTGGGAGAATTTTCAAATCAATTGGAACTACACAACACATGGGAAAAATCAGTAAGTAAAAACAAGTAGAGAATGAGTCAAAACACTAAATTGTAAAGAATTTAATTATGGAAATGAAAAATGCAAATCCCAACACTGATAATGTTGTGATAAACAATCTACTTCCTTTGGTTTAGTTTTTTTTCCAAAATAATGAAAATTGAGTAAAATAAAGAACTTCAAAGTTTATTTTAGAGTAGAGACTCCATAACTACCTGCAAACAAAAACTCCTCATAACTTTCATCTTATTGATTGAAATTGCATGATTCAAAGCTTCTCACCTATAAAAAATCTAGAGAACCAATTTCAATTTTTAATTTTAAAAAAAGTAATTTTTAAAGAAGTTTTTGGGCTACCCAAGCAGGCAGTCCTCCCCAACTTTTTAGAAATTCTTGCATAACTTCTTCAATAATTGTTGGAATGAGGAAACAATTAGATGCCTGCGTACATCTTTGAATTGTCCACCTTCCATAAAAGTTTCAGAAAATCACACAAAGTAGATTATCCAAAGGTACATGCCCAAACTCCCACCTGTCCCTCGCAGGGACAGCAGTCCTTTAGGGGTTAAGTGGTTATGGATGACAAAGTGATGATTATGGGTGACAAAGCGATGATTATGGGTGACAAAATGATGATTATGGGTGACAAAGTGATGATTATGGGTGACAAAGTGATGATTATGGGTGACAAAGTGATGATTATGGGTGACAAAGTGATGATTATGGATGACAAAGTGATGGTTGTAAGTGACTTGCATGACAGTTTTGAGAGCCCCATCCCATTGTTTTTAGCATCTCCTACTCACAGCCATGGATTTTCAATGATTTTGGACTTTGAAGAATCTTTGTGAACAAATGCTTGCAATTGGAAATTTGAAATTGATGCCAATATTTTTCAATCCTTCTTGCTAATCTAGCAATATTATTTTCAAGCTTGTTTGATTGCGGTATATACCCTATAAAACTTAAACTCACGGTTATGGGTGTTCCTACCTTAGATGGTTTTTAGAATCCTACAAGGATATTTTGTAAATTTGAAAATTACAAGGGTGTATATAAAAAAAAAGCAAAAGATAAGGTTAATTTTTGAATTTTCCCTTAGGAATATTAACTTCTTCAGCTTGACATAATTTTAATCAGATTTGATTTTTGACCTTCAAAGCCATTTGTTTCAATCTTGACATGCATTTGCTTATGTTTTAGTGAATATAGATGTTTATCTTGTTTTTGTTCAATTGGTTATAAGTTGATATTGATTTTAAAATGGTTAACCAAGGTTTTGAATGGTGAAAAGTTTAACAAATAAAAGATCATCTAGAAGCACTCTATTTATTATCTAGTCTCCACAGTTTTTGGTAAACTAAGACAAAAGGCTCCAAAATTTTCTTAGAGCAAGTGTAAGATCTTTAACCATATTGTTTTATGCTTAGTTCAAGTGCAAGATCCTTTAATAAACTTTGCTTTCAGTATGCCCTTTCTGGAAACTGAGGTCTAAATGCCTAAACTTCAATGCCAAATGTTTTTGGTCTTTTTTCAGAGTGAAGTTTCACCATTCTAAATTTACAGGAAAAAAAACTCATGTGTGACATGTTTTTCAACTTGTAAATGTATAGGATATATGCATTGAAAATAATGTTTGAAATAATTAAGAAAAATATAATAATTTATATGGAAAAACATATTAAGCGGAGGGAAGTCAAAGATGAAAGGAAACCTATATATCTATTAACTCTAACATGGAAATGGAAAAGTTTAACTCCAGTGGTAAAGAATGTTTGTTTCTTTTATTGGTGAAGTCATTGAAGTTTAATTCGAATCGAAGAACCCCAAATAGTTTTTCTACTAAGAAGTTCGTAATTTGGTTGCAAATCAAAATCTCATTTTTTTTTTGCACAGAACAATTTAGTCTTGTCCACTCTTATTATGTCATTAAATATTTGAAGTTTTGAAATCACTAGAAAAAATCACCGAAGTTTCAAATCAAGCTACACTGCTACACAGATGTTTAGGGCTAACCAACAGCTTTAGGCCATCATTGGTGGTGAATCTGGATCATGAACCAATGAAGGAATACAACCATTCATAGGCCCAAGGGTTTGTAATATAGGGAATGAATTGAAAGACGTGAAATTTTGAAGTTCAAAATTTTTAAACATAAAAAGGCCTTGCCATAACTACTGGTAGCATCTGTGGTGTTCACTAAAAAGATTTACAGTAAAAAGTCATCCTAATCTAAATGTTCCAAAACAAAGATAATAAGTTTTGATCACTTATAAAGTAGGTTGACTTATAATATTCATTTGGCTTTAAAGATAATATTTCATGTTATGGTCAATAAAACTTAAGGTTACTTGCCATCAAGGTGACATGCACACGCTTCAAAAACATACAATAATTAAGTAGCAAATCATATTTGTGTACCTTGCAAATGACATGATGTATATGATATGTGTACATGCAAATTATTGTAGTGCATAACACTCAATAGTTGCAATCTTTCCCTCTTTTCAAGTATCATCCATAAACTTCATCTTGAAAAAATAAATAATACTCCGTAATAATAATCATATATATATATATATATATATATATATATATATATATATATATATATATATATATATATATATATATATATATATATAGATAGATATAGATACATCCTATATTGAAGTATGTGCATTAAACGGAGCCTCCCTTTCATAAACTCTGACAATTTCAGCCAAGTGTCTCCATAGTTAAAGAATGGTGTGGAATATTCCACACATTTCTATTGGAGGGAGGGTAGCCTCTAGTAGTGCTAATGAATGTTATGTATGTCAAGGTACATTGTTACAAATTAGAAATTACAAAGATGTATTAATATTAGTGTCTTTTTAAGGATCTAGGTAAAAACAAATATACAAATCACCATAGAAGCATAATCTTGTGAAAAACTATAAAATGGTTTGTTGTCACAAAAGTAATGTTGGATTAAATTTTTATTTCTCAAGTTAAAGGATTATTTAGATTTTAGTATTTTTTTCAATTTGAGCTTCTTGGGGATATAATAATCTAAAGTGCGTTCTTCCCCTCCATTTGCAAACTTTACAATTAACCCTTTAACGACCGCACCCATTTTCATAGAATCCATTGAAAAAACAAGGGCTATAAACTTAGATTTGGAATTGACTCAAATATGGACCCATTTTCAATAATCCAACCGTACAAATGAGAAGTACACCTTGTTTATTGTAAAGCACCAAAATTTTAGCTAGATCTACCGTTGGAGGTGAAATATTATAATGATTGAGTGAGCCATATGCAGAAAATCTCTTGTGTTTCATTCTTGTTTAGTTTTGAATGCTAACCTTTCATGCAAGCTTTGATTGAAAAGAGCCTTACATTTCTTGAAAGCAGGGTTTCCCAACTTTCTAACAACACTAATTTCACACAAAATAGACAAAAATAGCAATCACAAGGTGTAGCTAAGTGGACAAAAAGGGTCAAAAACTCCACTTTCTTTGCTACCCTAGAACGGTTCTACAAGAAATTTGATATTTATTATGGAAAATTGAATTGGTGAAAACAATCAAGAATTGGTCTTAAATGTAGGATGACAAATTTTAAAACCAAAATGACAACAACATTTTAGTAGATCTTCAAATACTACAATTATACCACTACCTTATATGAAAACAATACAAGCATATTTCTTAAGCAATTTGAATTTTTTTCGAAATGTGCAGTTGAAATTTGACATTATTCTTGCATACTTGATGTATTGTGTTGTTGCTTTGATCCATCTCCAACAAAAGTTGGATACGTATTTTGAAGTCATGCCGTATAAACACCATTATTTATCAGCTCACATACCCAATTGCATTGTTATTTTTTTAGATGGATGCAAAATTCTTGTGATCACATACATACTTCAAGACCAAATTCCAAATTATTGAGCAATTTCAACCTACAGGCCCAAAACCACTCCCAGCGACCAAAATATGGTTGCGTGGTCCTTAAAGGATTAATTCCAAATTGTTGTGTTTTGGATTGCAATCTTTGGACTATAGTAGAATTTATTGTTACTGGGGTTTTAAAACATTGCGACCATTTAATGTTATTAAAACTTAATGCATCGAATCATCCAATTGAGTAGTGTCTGTTAAACAAGGCCACATGTATTGTCCGATTTTCTATTCAAAAATGAATAAATGTACTTTGCAATTTCTGCACTTTTGAAAATGGTTGGAAATATATACCAATTCTATGCTTTTTTATTCAAGCTATCTTTGTTCTAGTCAAGACTTCATCTTTTTACAACCTCGTTGATTTGATTAACGAAGCCTATTTTGAATACATGTGGAGGAAAGAGAATACATTTTGGTTTCGACATCCTTATCATTTTATAAAATCCTTATGACTTATTTTTACTCTTAATTTCTAATTTCCAATTCCCATTTGGACTTGAAGTAATACTCAAAACCCTTCATATTGCAGAATAAGAGTTTCTTTCAAAGGTTTTTTTGAATTTGAAATTGGAATTTGAAATATATCAAAAACTAAGTGGAATGAACTAAGTGGAATGGTTAATGGTTCCATGTCCTCTAATTATGAAATTTATATCTATTGGACACAAGATGCAAAAACTGTGATAAGATAGTCACTCCTTTTGTTGCAATTTGAAAACTGAAATAATTCATTTCTTGCCATTGCCACGTGAATTGATGTTTATTTACTTAAGTTAAAAGGAATTTATGAAGTTTAGATTCATTTCTTTAGGAGAAATATTATCCACATAAACTAAGTTCTAAGACCCACACTTGGTCGAACTCTCATAACAATGATAAGTTATACCACGTGTGAGTCTTACAGCTTAGTCTACATGGATCATGTTCCTACTAGTATTATTATTCCATCAAGTATTTGATTTTATTACTGGGATTAGTTGGAGTTACAAAAAATTAACTCATTTGGTGTAACATTCTTGCTAATTCGCTTTTTTGATTTTTTTTAATTTCAAAGTCTCTATTTTGATATTCGTTTATTGCATATGATGATTACAACCATCTACTAATGATATAAGATTATTTTACAAGTTTGCACATTTGGATTCTCCTTTTGTGAGAGAGGTAGCTTGATTGTAGGTTCCATTGTTCTTTAACTGTGTGTATTCATGCATTTTTTATGAATATAATGTTTTTGCTTGATATTGGTGGGTGGCACTCACTTTGATGTGGTTCACAATATGTTCTTATATGATACAATGATTGTGCTTATAATTCAATACAACCATTGTAAGAAAACATCATGTTTCCAAGAAATAAAAATCCTTTGAAGTTGGAAACCATGTTGTCTTCAACCAAATTTGAAGATTGCTATTTCAGAGACTAGAATGTTTTTACAAACAAAGGATGAAGGCAACATCACAAAAAACTTGAACATACTCGGTATCAAGCTTGTAAGCAGGAACACCCAACTCTTAATGGTTTTGAGAGGACACCAAAATGAAATTTGATAACTTAGATTGATAACACATATTTTTGTCTCCTTTAACATATTGTTTCAAAATTGACTTGGTACTCTAAAAAAAAATTAATTAACTTTTGTGATGAAAAATAAATTTGTGACCAAAATTGAAAACAATCCATTTATCCTATCATATCAAAGTATAGCACTTTTGGTGTAACAAAAACAGAGTACAAAATTGCAAAATGGAATGTATGCATTTTGTATTAGTTTATTGCATTCATTATGATGTTGCAATCACAGTTTGTATGACAAAAACTTACTAATGATATTGGTATCAAATGTCAAGTTGATAAATAATTTTTGATTAGCAGAAACAAGCACCTTATTTTACTTAAATTGAAGCCTTCTTAGTGCAATATTGCAAAACACACTACTTGCAAAAGAATACTCCTTTGGCAATGGTTGACTTTTCTCCTATTCTCTAAATAATAGATTATGATATTCAAAAGGTAATTACTACACAACACCCTAAATTGCTAACAGGACACCCCCTCTTAGCATGAAAAGTGATTTTTGATGCTAATTTTATTATTTGGATAAAAAGATTTGTTTCATCTTTATCATTCTAAGGCTCTACTAAAAAAAATAGATGTACAATAGGCTACCAAAAAGATTGTTGCCTATGTGTTTTTTTCATCATTTTCAATGTCATCTTTGGCAACAAAATAAATAACATGCTGCTTTTTTACTTTAAGAAGCTGCTTATTGGGAAGTATTGTGGCCATAGTGGTAGTTTGGTGCATGTATTTTTAACCCTAAAACTATTCTATGTTACCAAAGGAGGGTGATTATAAAAAAAAGGCAACAATCTTTTTGGTAGGCCATTGTACTTAAATTTGAAACTAAAATATAGGACTTTTGAGTTACTTAAAGCAAAAATACATCAAAAAAAGTTATTGGTGCAATAATATTTTAACAAAAATTTGTATTTGTCTTGTTTGCTTTCAAGGAGATGATAATGCCACGATTGAATGAATGATGATCCACTTGAATAAATAAAAAATAACACTAAATTATCAAATCTCATGGTCACAGGAGTGTCCCGATAGCAATTTAGGGTGTCTGATAATTCCCTATTCTAAAATGTAATTCAAAGTTATAGTCACTTGATTCTCTATTCAAATCTTGTTTGTCTCATTTTTGGTTTAAGAAGCATATTTACTTCAGCTACGTGAAACATAAATTCATTTAAACATACTTTAATATGCTAGAATCTAAGCAAGCACATGTTTATAAGAAATAAGGGAACGAAAGAAAAAAATGCCAAATGCAAAATAATATGCGAATTTAAAAAATGAAAAAAAATAAATAGGGAGAATTTGAATTTTCCAACATTGATGTGGAAAGTACGCAAATTCCTTCTAAAGCGCTATTTATGTAGTTTGTAAATGTTTAATAACAAATGTTTATTAGTTATAATATAAGATTCAAATAAAAAGCATATTAAAGTTTATATAACAGATTTCTTTTCTATTAGAATGTGTGATGTGATGAGATTCTAAAAGTTGTGGCACTAACTATAGTTTTTTGTATGTCAATAATTCAATATAGGTCTTAGTGTCAAGTTTTGAATAAGTAAAGAAAAATGCTAGCCCTAGTATGAAATTACTTGAACTAAGAGTCAACTTGTTTAATATTTCACTTTTATACTAATAGAAAAACCAACTTGAGAAACCAAGCTATGATGTCAAATATTGGTCTTGGAGGCCCTTTCAAACCAAAATGGTGCCAAAATGGGCTTTTAGAATCAAACTCAAACATTCTAACTTGGCTCTTTGTGTTGGCTTTTCTATTAATGCAAACGTTACAAAAGTAATAACTCCTAAGTCTTAACCCATGTAAATTCGTAATAAACTGAAGCTCCTTATATTTTTCTAAATTTCTTTGTGAACAAGAACTTAATTACTTTATATCATTATGTATACATGCATATCAACATACATTAGTTTCAAGAATTTAATGATTATATAACAAAATCCAGCAAGAGTTGTTAGCTACTAATGTAGACATCTCCATTGCCATTTATTTATGAATAAATAAAGAAACAAACAAACAAATATTTTGAAACTGTGTTCAACCAATATATGAGGACAAACTTAGAAGTTGGGCAATAATAGATACAATTATCTTTGTTTTGAAATGTTGGATTTTACTTCTAACTAGCATTCTTTCCCTTTAACCCCTAAAGCCCCAAAGTCCCCTCAAGGGACTTTGAGGATTTTGGGTAAGCTCGTTTGACCTCAATTTCTTGCATGATTTTTTGAAACTTTTTATAAGTGTGTAGGAATGTATAAGGTTTATGGGGATGCAAAAAATCATGTGATCATGTCACACAAATCACAAGTTATGGGCTTTTTTTGGCCAAAAGCAATTCAAGGGGCAGCTTGGGCAAGGGAGAAAATATTGACTTTGAAGGGGAGGAGCAAGGAGGGGTTGCCACATGTTGCTCTCGTGGTCCCCATTACTTCCCCTTACATTTCCAATTAGGAGGTCAGATTGGGCTTTGGGAGCTTCTTAATTTTAGAGATTTTGAGTTTTTAAACTTTTTTTTTGACATTTGAAGTACATGTTCATCTTCAAACACACCATTTGGATTTTCCATATCTAAAAACATGTGGTGGGAAACTTCACTCAAAAATGTCATAGTGTATTTGCAAAACTTGTCATATAGTGGCATTGCAATATTTTTTAGGATGTGTTCCCTGTCTTTGATTGCCTTGAAAATGAGTGCACAAAGGTTGAACTTGATTACCTAAAAGACAAAATTACAACTCCAAGGTCTATAGTGCAAAAAAAATCAGTAAATGTCACTAAAAGCCATCTAAAATTTTTGGGCACAATGGAAAAAATACTTTTCCCTTCAAATGCTCATAACTTTCAATATGTATAGTCTGATGTCACAAAAATTTTACCACTTCTTCTTCTACAAGTACATTAGAAGATCTCATGGTTAGATTTTCAAGAACAACATTTTGTTAAAATAATTGATGAACGTAGCAATAGGGACGGTTTTGAGTGGTTTTTGGCAGAAAATAGCCTTGGTAGTATAGGGGTTAAGTAAAATTTTATCTAGTACAAAATCTTCTAAAAATTGTTGGAGGTGGACCTTGTTGAATTCAATAGGAAGTTACTTATTATAAATGTTGAGAATTTCTAGTAGACGTGCACCAAATTAATTAAACGCAAGATCAACCAAAACTCCAAAAGTTTCCTCGATAATAACCTAAAATATTTAGACAATTTCATTCATTGAATACAAACATTAAATACATTAGCATTTGCAGTATACTAAACTGACGTCAACACAACAATGCTTAGTTAATTTAGCATTTGATCATAAGGTGGATTGAGAATGCATAGAAAGTTGACATGACAAAGGTCTTTATATTTTTTTCTCCAATTGGATTGTGAAACTTTTCTACATTTTCCTTATATGAAAACTTCAAGAAAACTTGAGAAAATCCTGTGTTATAGCACATCCTAGTGAAAAAAAATAAAAACCGAGTTAAAGTAGAGCAAAGTTCAACATTCCAATGTAGAGTTGCCTACATTAACCAATGCATTTGGGTTGCCCACGCTAATTTCTCAAACGTTTTATACTTTATAAGCATTTATTGGTACTACAAGAAACCTCATCAATAACTATTGCAATAAATAAATATTAACAACAATAAGGACTTGAAAACAACAACAAAGTTGCACAAAAACAAACAAGCATTATTCATGCCAGAAACCACGTGAAATCCTAGCATGAAAAAAGTTGCATGTGCTGCCAAATGGCCAAGCCATGAGTCATAAGGTAATTTTCCATGGTAAGGCAACTTAATAGTTAAGGCAACCTAAATGCACTATTTGGTGTACACCAAATAGTGCATCTAGGTTGCCTTAACAATTAAGTTGCCTTACCATGGAAAGTTACCTCATGACTCATGGCTTGACCACTTGTAGATGTATGTAGCTCTTTACATATTAGAATTTCACTTGCGTTACGACATGGACACAACTAATTTGTCTTTCTAGAACTGTGTTGTTATTGCGAAGGCCTTTAAAAGTTGCTTGTTGCAATAATTATTGCTAAAAGTTATTGTAGCAATAATAAGTATTTAAATAGAAACACACTATTTGGTGTACACTAAATATTGCATTTAGGTTGCCTTGACAATTGGGTTGCCTTATCTTGGAAATTACCTTGTAACTCACCACTTGACCATTTGGATGTGCATGCAAGTCTCTAATTTTTTGACTTTCACATGGTTTACAACTTAAAAGCGACCAATTTATTGTTCTAAAACTTTGTTGTTGTTGCTAGACCTTTTCAAAATTGTTTATTGCAGTAATTCCTGATGAAGATTGCTGTAGCAGCAGTGAATACTTAAATAGTGTAAAATGTCGAGAAATTAGTGTAGGGCAACCTAAACGCAATATTAAGTGTAGATTGCGCCCCAAGTACTAGATGGTGCTCATAATTGACATCCATAAATGATGGGGCTGCTTGTAAATTCTTCCAAAACTTTTTCCCAACCCAAAACTGTAGGCACTTTTGCATTAGTCACCTAATTTTATTGTTCTCAGTAGATTTCATGGCAGGGTACTTTTCTTCTAAAGATTTCACTGGGAAAGTTGGGTGACAAAAGGGTATGAGAGGAGTGAGGGTCCTTTCCAGAAAAGCCCAGCTCTAGGAAAGAACGGAAGTGAGCCAAACTCCATAGATGGTCCTTTTTCTGGGGTGCTCTGCAAGAGGCAGCCAGAAAATGCACAGTGCCACTGGAATATCTCAATGGAATACAGCCTGATTAGGTTGGAGTCGGCAGTAAGCTTGGGTGGTTGTGGACTCTAATTACAATGGGAAATCCACCGGAGGTCCTCATGCATTGATAAGTAAGTAAGTAAGTCAAGCAGGCTCTTTCTCGTAAATGGAAAGAAGGGAACTGGAAAAAGCACAAAAGATGACAAAAATTGTCCTTGAAAGAGCCCAGGAAAAGAGTGCCATTGTGGGGTCACAGGTCACGCACTCGAAGTGAGGGGGGCTGCTGCAAAAGCTGATTTATAAATATTTCTGACCAAAGTACCACCTCAATTTAGGTCCATCACTTTGAAGCATTACCCAGATGTAGGTTTGAGGTCTGAGGGTACACCTCTAGATTCCAATCATTTGAGCTGCTGCCACCCTCGCCACCCCCACTCCACCCCACTCCACTCCACTCCACTCCCAGTGTAGTGCTGGCTACCCCAGTGATCTCAAGTGGGATTTTCAAAACCACACTAAATAGTGCATTTAGGTTGCCCCACACTAATTTCTTGACATTAGGCACTATACAAATACATATTAATATTACGCAATAGGGGTAGTCACGGCACTTCCTTGAGCGAATATGGAGATTGCGGACGCAGACGTGCCGCGTCGCTGGTGGCTGTTGGAGCCGGCGGTTAACTTAGCGTGCTAAACTTCTCAGAGCTCCACTATTCTCCTCTAGAGGTGAATAATGGAGTGGAGAATGAGTTAGCATGTGAACTACTTACCATGATATGCTTATTTTCCCCGTTTGTGAATCGTTTTTCATCCTAACTTTTTCTACTCCTCCAATCGCATGTCATGCTACCTTTCTCCATTTTCTTTTCATTCTTTGAGAAGCCGTGACTACCCCTAATAGACAGTTTTTAAAGGGTTTGACAATAACAACAAAATTGCAAAAAAACAAATTAACAACATCTAGGTTGTAAATCATGTGAAATCCTAATATCTATAGAGTTTCATGCACCTCAAAGTGATCAAGCAATGAGTCATGAGGTACCTCTCTAGGGTAAGGCAACCTAATTACATTGTTTAGTGTAGCTTAAGTGGCTAACAACACTGCTAATCCAACTTAACCCCTAAAGGACTAGACCTTTTTTTTAGAAACATAGCAATTTTGGGCAGGTACCTGTGATTGGAGTTTTACATATTTTAGGCTGAAATTTTAATAGAATGTGGGGACAAGGTTTATCTTTCAGATGCACTAAATTTCACAACATTTGGAATTATGAGTAAAAAGTTATGGCCTAATATGTTGTTTTTTACGTTCATTGGGCAGCCTGGGCAGATTTTTTAAAATCACATTCTTCAAAAACAAAAATTTTAAATGGGTTCAGGAGATTGATGTGAATGTAGGAAGCTTTGAATCATTCCGTCTGGATCAACAAGATGAAAGTTATGAGGAATTTTGTTTGCAGGCAGTTATGGATTCTCTACTCCAAATTAAACTTTGAAGTCCTTTATTTTACTCAAATTTCAACATTTTGGAAAACATACAAAACCAAAGGATGAATATTGTTTATGACAACATTATGACCACTGGGATTGACATTTTTCAGTTCCAATATTAAATTCTTAACAATTTAGTGTTTGGAATAATTCTCTACTTCTTTTTACTTACTAATGTTTTTCCATATGTTGTACAACTCCAAATGATTTGAAACTTTTTTGACATGTACTTTACTTAGGTGGAATAAGGAATTTGGAGAAGCACCATCCACATGGCCTTTTTTCCTTAGGAATTTCACCTTTTGAAGGGTAGCTGCCTGGTTTTTCACAAGACGTTTTTGAATATTCAAACCATTCTAACTTCCAATCCACATGATGAAAAACTCTGAATTTTTTTCCACATTTTCTAAAATCATTCTTCTACAAGATCCTATGGTCACATATGCATAATAATGTTTTTGTTTTCAAATTTGGTTGATGCTCTAAACAAGACAGTTTTGAAGAGTTTTTGTTGAAAACTTTGCTTGGTCCTTTAGGGATGAACTTTTAAAATTGTCGACATGGTATACACATTTTTACAGCAGGAATATAGTACTGCTTGAAGTTGCTAAATTTAGTCTTATTTGTGATTACTGGTCTACCGTACCTCAACAGTACATGTTGACGAAATTATCACATTTTCATTGCCTGCCGAAAGTGCCACCAAACTCAGCCAATTTTAGCCCCATATGATCAGTACACTGAATATTGCGTTTAGGTTTCCCCACACCACAGTAATTTCTCAACAAGTTACATTATATAAGTACTTACTGATTCTTTCTACTGTGATTTTCATCAATAACTATTGTAGGAAACAAAGTTTAAGGCCTTGCAGTAACAACAAAGGTGCAAAAAAGACAAATTAATGATGTAAGTTAGAAGTAGTAAAACACTTGAAATCCTAGTATTTAGAGAGTTGCACAAGTCTCCAAGTGATCAAGTAATGTGTCATGACGTAACTTTCCAAGGTAAGGCAACCTGATTGTTAACGTGACCTAAACGCAGTATTCCGTGTAGATTAAATCAGATTACTGTCATTAAATTAGTTTACTGGCATGAGAAAATCACTTGTTGATCCAGTCTCTAAAACAATCTCAGTAATAACATTTTATGGATCAACTGGCAAACAGTGCTGAAGCTCAGCTCAGCTACAAATCCTGCAATCACAAGTATCAAATATAGAAAATCCTACAGAGAAGGCTCAAATCCTCAATCCCAACCTCTTGAAAAGGAAATGCTTTCTTTAGGGTAAGGATTTATTATTTAAGATATTTCAACATAGTAACACCGAAACATGCAAATTCCACTACAAGAGATGTTACACGTCCATATGAAACAACCCAGATTCATACAAAATCCAGGCTCAACGAGTAGTTTGGACATCTAAATATGCAGTTTTCAATGGCAGGAAGTTACGCTGAATATTGCGTTTAGGTTGCCCCACACTAACTTCTTGACATTTCATACTATATAAATACTTATTGTTATATAAATACTTATTGTTGTTACAGTAATTTTCATAAAAAATTACTGCAACAAATAGTTTTTAAATGGCATGTTAACAACAATAAAGTTGAAAAAAAGTCAAATTAGTAGCTTTCAAGTCATGAACCATATGAAATCCAAGTATTTAGAGAGTTACATGCACCTCCAAGTGATCAAGTGATGAGTTATGAGGTAGTTCACCAAGGTAAGGCAACCTAATTGTCAAGGCAACCTAAATGCAATATTCACTATACAACATGTATTCTCACCTCAAGTTGACTTGCAAATGCCATGTTTCCACAAACACTTCACAACATGATCATAACACAGATGGCATGTGCATGCAAAAAGACAGAAAAGAAAGAAAGTGAACCCTCTTTCTTCTCAGACACTACGGGTCAGGGTATTTTTTTCTGGCAACAGAACCGACTGGTGTTGATAGTGAGTAGTTAGAGAAATAGAGGGATTATTGTCAATTGCTGAGAATTGTGAATTTGTCGTTAGAAAAAAATACCCTGCTATGGGTATGTTCATACTTGGTGTTAGGAAGGATATTAACAATATAAATGCCATCTAAAGATGTGTCTAAATGCATCTAATTTTCCTTTACTAATACCTCTCCTAACACCAAGTGTGAACATACCCTAATTTAGAGTGCTAGTTCATACATACATACGCCACACATACATTCATACATAAAAAGAGGAATAACCTTTTGCTCTCGCCCCACTAGCCACTACTCCAGCCCCCTCCAGTAGTGGCCATCACCATTAAGACCCCCGAGAATCATTTCAACAATTTAATCAGGTTTTGGTGCCTGCATTAAATGCATCGAATATTTGGGTCATAAAGACACGGTGAATTTTCTGCTCACGAATCTCCCTACTCCTCCCCCCAAGGCCCTAGGCCCGGAGTCTACGACGTCGACCCCCCTACGAGGCGGTTCTTCACCTTGGGAAAAAATGACCTTTCTATCGCTGACATCCGACCGGATTCTTGTACGCAACCGGCGTAGTGTTCGGCATTTAACGGTCTTGGATTTATTGGCTCTTCCAGCTCTCTACTCCAGACTGTATTTTTCCATCAGTTCCTCGAATTCTCGAGAGCTCCGGTTCTCTGAAGCGCCCGACGTCGTGACGAAATCCTCGTCACCATCATCACTGTCATCACTACCATCATTGTGGTCCGAGTTGTTCTGCTGCCGTTCGCCCAAGCTTTCAGACTGTACATCGCTTCGAGAGCTGCTGCTGCTGGGGGCTCGGACGCTTGGTACGAGACACTGGAAGCTATCATGTACAAGAAGGTGGTACAACAGGGTTGACGACATTTTCTGGTGGCGTTTCGGAGGGGTTTGTTTGTTGATCCTGCTGGAAGTTGGGAAGCTATGATGGGGTCACGAGAAGGGGAGAACAACAACAACACGAAGGTGGGGGTGAAGAGGGTGAAGAAGCCGTCGCAGCAGCAGCAGCAGGAGGGGCGGTACCGAGGCGTTCGCAAGAGGCCGTGGGGACGCTACGCGGCCGAGATCAGAGACCCCAACACGCGAGAGAGACGATGGCTCGGCACCTTCGACACCGCCGAGCAAGCTGCCTTGGCGTACGACACCGGTAGTTTAGTCGCCTCCCTAATCTCGTTGCCTTAACCGAAATTAGCCACCCGTAAACATGCATTAGGACCAGTCCTTAGCCTTGGGGTCCACGCTAAGTTCCTAACGAACCCTTTTGGCTCTCCGTTGTTGCAGCTGCTCGGTCGATGCGAGGACTGAAGGCGCGCACCAATTTTGTCTACCCCGCACACCAGACGTGCATTCTCTCGGCCGCGCTGGCCGCGTCGCGAGCTGCCTCCAAGGGCACATCATCAGTGTTCTACAACAACCAGCCAGGCGGCAAATTTGACTGGTTCTCGGCGCTCTCGCGGAACGAAACGCAGCGCGTTTTGATCGACTACAACGACGTCGGGACTGTGAGCAGGTCTGCAGCCGAGGCCTGCCACGATTACACAGAAGTGCTGGAATCTGTTGAGAGACTGGCGAGCGCTATCAGTGATCCGCCGCGCCGGTCGCCGACTGAGCTGCCACAGCCCGCCGCCAGTGCCATGAACGCCACCACCACCCGTTGGACTTGCCGTCAAAATGCTGCCTTGGACGTCTCACGGAACGCTGAAGAGTCAGAAGTTGCAAATTCAACCTCGGACACATCAAATGTGCCAGGCCCTTGCTCAGTTTCTCGAGACTCTTGTGAGGTATATTTTCAAGGCCTTCTGCTTTGGCACCAGTTGACTTCCGAACGAGTAGCGCAGGCTCAGCAAAATTGCGTTCATCCTAACTCCTTCGTGTGTATTTCGAAGTTCATTAAATCTGCTCGGTACTTGCAGTCATAAGGGAGTCAGTCTTGTGAAGTGTACTTTCAGGGTCTTGTGGTTTAGCTCCTGTTGACTTACGTTTCAGGTCAGTGCAGGCTCAATGCAATTGTAATCTCTGAGTATTTTCAACTCTCTCGCCTGCGAGCTGTCGTGGTGCAGCAGACTTTTCGTGCTCAGTGTTGTAGTAACTTAGTTCGTTTTGGCAGGTGCCATGGAAGGGCAAGGTTTCTCATTCCGGCGAGTCATCGTTGACTGACAACGTCGACGACTCGCTCTCAACACCGCAGGACTTTATGGTAACTCCTTGCAACTGCAACAGTCGTGGTAACAGCAGCAGCTTTGAAGCGGCAGCTGGCTCCATCGCGCAAGTGGTCTCACCGTATGTCGACAACCACAACGCACAGTACTACGAAGACAAGGCACGTGCCAATTCCTCCAACAACGACCAGTGCTTTCTGTCGGTCCAAGTCCCGTACTCCGACGAATCCTCCTTGTCCACACCGTCGCCGCTCTCCAATGACACCGCTTCTTCGTCTCCCACCAATTCCCGCCCCGGGGTGTTCTCTCTCTCTTCAGATATCGACTCATCTCGGGGGAATGCACGGGACGCACGGGATCGAACAGCAGCCGAGGCGTCGCCACTGGTAGACCCCAGGTTGAACCCCGACAACATCCAGTGCATGCTCCCCCTCAGCATGAGATCCTCCCTGGAACTCGACTACGAAGAATTCTCGGTGCGCTCCAGTCTCCAGTTTCCAGTTGCATCTCCTCCGGAAATGCAGCCCGCCAAGACGTGGAGCCACTTGTGCGAGCTTCCCGCTTCCTGGGACTTCTCCTGCTTGCCTTCCTCGGAGGATGTGAAACCAGTCTTCGGCGTACCTGATAGCCATGAATTGGGATGCCCGGACGGATACGCTGGGTGCTTTATGGATTGCGTCAGCTGGCAAGATGAAGGCTCCTCTTCCATGAGCTTGGAATTTGCAATGGTCTCGGACGGTTCTTCTGCCAGCCACTTCATGCCCCTCCAGTCAACATTCAACTACAACAACTTCCTCTCCGGGCCGTCAACAATCTTCGCTTGAGCCTTCTTCTGATGCATCGTACACTCTCATTCACAGCACTTAGTTGTGCAGATTGCTTGCTTGCTTGGTTACACGTGAATTCGTCGACGTTCATGTGTGTAGTAGTGTTCATAGTTATACCCACAGAAGTAGAAACCTGTGAATACACATATCTATACAGATATTCAGTCATGTACAAAAGTTGAACCCTTTTTTTTTCAAACGGTGGAATTGCACCTGCATGCAGTTACTTGTAGTCTCGGATCGCAAGCAAATAGCATTGTATTGATCAGAGGAGACCAAGTAGTAGCATTGATGTTTTTGAAGTTTGGGTTTCATTAAATAAAACTACAAATCCGAGCACAACTCCTGCGAGAACCACCTTGTGTGTTCAAAGTAACCCAACTTATTGCATCTATTCCAACCTCATGAATGCCATTACTTCGGAGTGTGTATTATTGAATGCTTTTAGACTTTTCCATTGTGGAGTGTGTAAGTGACTGCTCGTGCTAATTCGTGCCAATTCGTGAGAAGTTTCTTGTCCTCCGCTGTGTTTTTTTCTCTTTTCTTTTCCTTGTCATGATTCCACAATCATGAGCCTACCCTCATAAATGTGCGAGGGTTAATCTTAATCAACCAACCTGATCCAGTCCGTCCATATTCAGTGCCTAACCACACCTGTTCACCATGCACGAATTCACTGCTAAAACAGTAAAAAGATCCGAATTTTCATCGATGAGGAAGTACTTATGACTTTCCATATATTGTAGCACGACAATACCTGCTAGAGCCCTGAGGCTGAGTCAGCATTACGAATTTAGCCCGCGCACAAGATTGTTAAACAGTGTGCTAGATTTTGGGGAGTTGCATGGACACATACAACACGTTTCCAACAGTTGTTATGGAATCGCTTACTCACGATTACCGATCTATATACCCGGGAATTTCAGTGTCAGCCGCAATGTTTTTGTGTTTTTTTTCTTTTCCAGAAGCGGTTTGAAAATGAAGGAGATGCAAATACAACGTCCAACAACAGCGGCGCCCTACGACGTGTCCACAGCCTACCACTTCCCTGCTGTAGTTTTCGTTGGTTCCTTGTTAGGCTGGTCCAGCTCCTTCAGGGCATCTGTTGGTGTAGCCTGATCCTTTGTCTGCCACTTCCTACATACAGGCCTAGCAGGAGAATTGAGGCCTCGAGGGTCAATAACTGAGAAAAGTCCTCGCCCGCTGTCACAGGAATATCTGCGGGGAGACTCCTCACACGGCTCGTATTACTGCACATACGTCAATGTGAGGCCAGGGTGGAAAAGCACCGTTTTTTTCACCCACCACAAAATATGAGAGTTTAGAAATTTACCACCGGGAGATTGAATGTGAGAATTTTGACTTCATATTTGGATTCAGAGAACCTGCTTTCGTTTTGGACCCTGCAAGAGGATATAATTGAACAACAAAACAAATAGGGGGAAAATTATTACTACCGTATTACAATTGTTTGGAAAAACACCTGAGCTTTTCCGCCCTGGCCCCCACATCGACGTATGTACAGTAAACTGAGCCCTCCTCACACCCCACACGATGCTCAAAAAGAGAATCTTGTCGACGTCAGCAACTTTCGGTGATCCGGGTGCATGTGTGCAGTAGTAGCCGCTACAGTGGACGGAGTGGCGGAGTGAGGGCGCGGAAAGATGGGCATGTCAAAAGTCAAGACCACCGGTTTTCTTTTCTTTCCTCAAAAAGAAAGACCGACCCGGCCAGGGATCTAACCAGAGGAAAGAGGACATTCTGCACGAAGATGCTGTTTCCAGGGACCGGCGTTCGATGAATGTTCTCTTCAAAAAAACCTGTTTCGTCGGTGGTATTTTTTATACATATTAGGGGTTTCAGACATCTCAAAAAAACGGTGAACGAATGGTAGTGAAGAGTGAAGTCACAAAAGTAAACAAGCCATGAGGACCTCCAAGAGGTCCTCATGGCTTGTTCAAGGGTGAACGACGTGAAGTCTCTCTCATGGCCTCTCCCGCTAGTTCTGATTGTGTTCCTGTTGCTCCCGCGCCCGTGCCTGTTTGTGTTATTGCCCACCTCTCGGCTCTCACTCCACACCTCTAGACAGTTTGGATGCAGAGTTGATTGCCAAGTCAAGGTCATTCAAGGAATCGTGATGCGCAAGAAGCAACAGTGGTGGAGCTGAAGAGATCTTGGTTAGAAGCAGATAATTGTGGAAACAAAGGAGCAACAATGATGGAGTTCAAGGGATCCGTACGGAATTAGTGATTGTGGGAAGAGTTGAAAGGGCGATGAGTAGTGCACTACAATTCGGATATTTGAATGGGTGGTAGCGAGGACATGAAGGGTGGCTCGACTAACTTGTTCACCAATTTCATTCACGTGAACGAAATTGCCTCTAAACGACATATCTGAAACCCCCTATTGACAGAGCGACAGGGTGAGTAATGCTTCTTGTCACACCTTATAATATTATGCTTCCTTTGACCGATGTTGATGGTGGGCTGTCCACCACTGAGTGCAAAATTTCCGGGTCCTCGACTGGCAATGTTTGTATATCAGGAACGCATGCAAATTCACCTGACTAATGAAGCAATGGTAAGAACTACAAAAAACACCAGTAAGGAAACGTCACAACATCTTCCTTCTTACCTGAAACTTCGCAGAACTAAATTCACTGGAATATCACAATTCCACAAAAAACGTCTGAACGTAAATCCAACCCATGCAACTATAGAATTCGAAGTTTTTGGGGAAGATGGTGTCTAGAACAAGTGGTCACATAGCTTCACGGGTCTCCTTCTGCTACTGATCATGAATACCTTGCAGCAAGTTCATCGGATATACACGATCCCATAATCGAGACGAGATGAACCGGAAAATTTGAACCTGCTGGAGGACGAACTGTCATGGTCATCAGAGAAACATCTGAAGTACAGAACTTTTCTCCAAATGCAGGATCTGTATGTCCTGGAGGGATCGTGATCGTCTCTCCAAGAACAGAAACGCCGATGCAGAAGCCAAAAACTTTGACGAGCGTGCTCTCTTTGTCTGGAACAACGTCAGGGTGAGAGATGAGGTCAAAAGAAAATCAGAGGGCACCAACTGCTCCACAGTGGAGCAAGAACCTGTTAATGTGGAATTTGACAACAGAGGCCAAGATCTGTGCACACCAGAAAGCCAGAAACCTTACTGGCATGTCATGTAATCACAGGCACAGTGAACTCCAAGGTCAGTACTGACGCTCGAGTCTGGTCCACTGACAACCAGGAAGATGTGTGAAGTGTGTACACTGACCTCCCTGAAGCGACGGTCCTGCAGGAACAGCGCACGTTACTGTAACAACAAACCCTGCTGCGCAACAGCATCTCACTGCTTTCAGCTGGGAATATAAGTAAACTAACGGACTAAATGTAAAATATTTCGTCCGTGTTTTGAAAGTCAAACTGCACAACCATGAGACGAGAAAGCATAGAAAAGAGATCCACAGAGAACACTGACTACAAACAGGGCAAGAGGTACAATTAGCACAGCATTGCAGACTAATGGAGGTCCAATGGTTTTACAAAAACTAACTCAGTACAATCAAGCTCGCATTTCAAACCTGATCAGATCACATGACATATAATGCATAACCTTTGTGCCAACGGCTCACAGTAAAAAACATATTCCCACGAAAGATGGTAAACTCAAGATAGAGGTACATGCCTTTCAAAGTCGTGCATGCAGATTCTTAACAACTGCTCAACTAGCTTGAGCACATTGTAAGAGGACGAGGAAAGAATATTTGTAAAAGTATTACTGCGCCCAAATGCACGTAAAAATGAGAAAATCCTGTTATTATAAGACACGAGCATTGCAACAAATCCGTGTAAGATTTATGTGCGAGTTTCAGCAGCAAAGGACAAGGCAGACACCTTTGGCTGTTAGCACGACCCCGGGAACCATCTGAAAGCAAATAGAAAAGTATAGCAAAGAAGCTCCAGCACTTCAAAAGGCGTTTTGAATTTGGAGTACGACGACATGCCAATCCACGTGCCGCAGAAGTCTCACATAGAATTTCAGAACAAAGCACACCTGGTCTCAAAAAAGTGTATAAAAAGAATAAGACAAAAAACCTCAGGGCCGACCTTACCAATGCCAAACTCGCCATTCTTCCTATCTGCCTCCCCAAAACACACATTTCTGCATATTCACACATCCAGCACACTTCAATTTCACCTTGCTGAGTTTAGGTTAACTACACCTCCCACGAATTGAAATCCTAGGTTTGGTTATATTCTTCCACAAATTGCTGTTTTCCCAAGTCCATCAGTCCAGGTATTAACGTAGACGCCGTCTGCTCTGACAATGAAGAAAGGCATAAGTCGATCCCACATCATCCCGCAAATGCACAGAAAAATCGAGAGATACTACATTTCCTATTAATTCACAAAAGTCTAGTACATGGCCTAGCGTAGATAACCGTCGCCGAAATGCTACGACGCTTCTCTACTGAAGTTTCCTGAAAGTATAAAAAACCCCAAACCCTAATACTAAAATCCCCCACCCCCCCCAAAGAATGAAATTAGGTCTAGGTTTTGAGGAGACACCTCAAGACAGACTCGGCCCGTTGCTCACTCTTTGGAAGCACCCACTCATGCTGCACTAAATCCAGGTTATCCTTCTCCGCACCGAGCGCCTTGGCCGGGTCGGACCCTAACCCGCCCATCTGCATGGCCATTTGCGTTTGCATCATCCGCTGCGTGTCATCGATGGCATTCTCTTCGCCGAGAATCAAACTAAACAACCCCCGGAGCCCGAACAAGTTCAAAAAATACCACGACCTGCTGCTGACATAGCTCACATCCACCGAGCTCAAATCGATCCCGTTCTGCAGCATGGACCGGAAGCGCTGCGTCAAGGGGAACGGAATCTTGGCCGCCACAAACCCGGAGAAGAAGAAATTCACCCACGCGAACGTGAGCGTCTGCGGGATGATCATGGAAAGGTTCTTCTTCATCATGTCCATGGCCATGTTAGGGTCCGACAGCATCTGCGCTTGCACGTTGTTGTTCTGCCCCTTGGGGACATGAAGAAGCCCGTTCTCCTCGTTGTTGTAGTACTGCTTGCGCATCTGAAAGGAGCGGGCGGGGATGTAATTGGCGCCTGCCTTGAGGAAGCGCGCGCGGAGAACGATTTGGCCCTCCTTGACGGCCTTGAGGTCGGGGTTGGGCGTGGTACGCATCATCTTGGACACGAAGTGGCGGAGCACTCCGATGAGCACCATGACCAGCGACAGAGGCGCCAGCACCCAGTCGCGGATCTGCGTGTCCAGCACCAGATCGTTCGCCATCGCTGCTGCTGCTGCGCTCGATGGGGCGATCGCGATTGTCACCCCAAACCCTAACTCGGCATTGTTGCTTCCTCACTCTCCCTCTCCGCTGTGCAAGTGCGCAAGGAATCAGCTTCACGACTTGCCAAAGTTCAAATGAACGAAAAACATTCATCTTCGAGGATGGATGAAATGCTCTACCTCTTTAATATCACAGCTGCGGTTCTGAGAGCATCTCCACCGGTTGATGCGAGCCTGAGTTTGAGCGTGGCCTTAGGGCATCTCCGCTGGTCAGGGGAAATGCAGACTTGTTGGAGGTGTTTGCCCGGGCCCGTGGAGGCAAATATGATCAGGACCATACTGGTGTCACACAGAACATGAGTTCTTCAGTAATTTTTGTGATTCTAATTTGTGAATGATCAATAGCTTTGTGTCACAAGCTTAGTTAGTGTTTGGGGCTGTGGGGCCCGAGACAATGAACATATTTGGGACTTTGACTTAACTTAGAAATAGATCGTGCACTATCGAATGGAGCGGAATTTTCAACGCGGTGAAAACATTGAAAGAGCCGGATACTCCTCGTCCTTGGAGCCCTTCTTGGCAAGGCCACTCAAGCAAACCGCTGGGGCGAAGCACCGATAAAGATCTGATTCTCAAAATTGCTTTTTGGCCCCCTTGTCTCACAATGTTTGGAGTCACCAATGGAGATGCTCTTAGGGCATTGTTAACTTTTGCAATATCCACCAATAACACAGTGAGGGCCAGTTTGTGAGCGGCCTCGCCAAACAAGGGTGCAAGGCCGGTGAACTAATGGAATCCAAAGTACTCTTAACAAGCTTGAATGTAGGAGATTTGAGGTATTTTGAAAATGTGACAAATTGCCAACAAACCGACTTGTCATGGGTTCACGCAGAGGTACATTGATTGTGTAGGAAAAGCAACTCATCAGTTTAGCTTGATGGATTTTCTAGCGTGTCTAAGGAGAGGGGATGGGTGGAGATCATGATGCTTACCTCAACACTTCTACTACAAGAAAAGAATGTCCAAACTGACACGTCCAAATTGACTAAATTTGTCCAAATTGACAAAAAAACATACAAATTGACAAAAAAACTTCTAAATTGACATGTCCAAATCTACAAAAAATGGCCAAATTGACAGTTGTTCTTGTAGTGAATTCCATTGCTCAAGGGCCGCTTAACACTCTCTAGCTCATCTTCAAAATTGCTAACTAGTGGAGATGGCTCAAACATGCTCAATATGGATGAAAAGTGTTGAGGCCCCTCTCAAAAGCCTCTCAAGACACTTTGTCTTACCATGTCTAGCAAGGGCCCCTCAAGACACTATTCATCCTAAATTTAATGAATTTTATCCTCTACTTTCCTCAATAAGCGGTTAACTGATTATTTATGAGGTGTGTTGGAGTGCAAGGCCACCTTTTTAAAGAGCATAGGTGATGAACAAGAAACTTGAGGACTATCCAAAACATATGAAAAACTTTGAAAGAGCCCAAACCCCGTGAAGATGCTTTGAGATGCACATGATAATATATGGAATTTTGCAACATTTTGATTTTAATCAAAGTTTTTGTCCTTCACAAGTCAAAAGGGTTTTGAGGAAGGGTAAGTACGAATATGTTAGAAATTGGGGATTCTCCCCAAATTTTAATTGTGAATGTGTTTATAGGCTCTTATGCAATTTGTCCATTTTATTTATTGTAAATGTTGGTTAAATAGTATAGTCAATAATAGTAATATACTACTTGCCTATGTAATAATTCTAACTTATTGAGTATGAAATGAAGAGTGAAAACTACACATTGCTTCATGCAAAAATCTAGAACGCACTAAGTTGGGAAACAAACAAATACAACTTATAATAGTCAAATCTTAAGTAAAGATGTAGAAAAGAGACATTAAAGGTAACAATCACAGGCATTCTATAAAGCCTATTGTTAACCCATTAAGGTTTGGTCGACCACTTTCTGTCAATTTTGACCCTTTTTAAGGTGTAGGGAGAGTATGTTAAGGATTTTGGGAATGTGGCAAAGAGGATGGGTGTAGGCAATTAGGAGCCCTGTAGCTTGGAACAAAAATCCAGTTTAGTTGGGCTATGACGTGGTTAGGGCATTGGAAAAACTCAAGAAGTATCGACTGCCAAAATTCAAGAATGAATGTAGAAAGATGGTTAGTATTGCTAAAGATTAAGTACTTGTACGCATTCCCAAGAATCTAGGCTTTTCCTAAACCCATCATCACCCTAACAAATTGCCACATGGTCCATAAAGCAACAAGAAAGAACAATCCGTAAAGAAGTATGATCCACCATTGTAAAGACCACCATATTTGTACAAAAATGCATACATGCACATTTAAACCTACTTGCAAATGAAACCAAACATAAAAAATGATGCATACCCACAAACCATGCATGACTTTGCCATTCATATAGTTGGATCTTCTATAGGCATTTATATAATTTGTTAGTATGAGTTTTTTCAAATCAATAGAAAAGGCCTTACTCACCCCTAGAATTGACCACGGACCTTAATGGGTTAAATGGTCTCACAAAAAGTAGGTTTGTTCATCCCTTCTTTTTGCAATTGCGAGAGCCTAGACTTTAGCACAACAACAAGAACTCCATTAGTTCTTGATAACATGACAAACTCTTACAATTTACCATATTTTGCATTTGCAAAAATAGTTGGATTTTTTTTCTACAAGTAAACACCAACAAAAAGGATTGCCATTCACTATCTCTATATACTTTTACATGTAGGTATTGAGCATGACCTTAAGTTATTCAAGTGCTTTCATATGAGCTATCGTACTTACTTGAGCTTGCAACACCTTTTTGTCAATATCACTTTGTTTATGTTCTATTGCAAGCATTCTAATTGGTGCACACTTTGAAATTCCCTATTGTTGTAATCATTCCAAAACAATATGGAAAAATAGAGTGCAATCAAAAGTTAGTTAGTAGTGAGACATTGACATTACTACATGGTGAGACAAAAATATTGTATAAAATTGCTATATGATAAACTATTTATGTAATTATAAACTTTCTATGTCTTTGACCATGTGGAGATCTGTTCATGTTTTGTATATATGTTTTAATGTTTTGCAAATTGAAGTAGTTTTAGGTCATTATTTATGGATTTTGATTAGTTTACAAATAGTTAAATATGGCATCAAATCTAAGCTTGCCTTTCACAAAAACATCTTTTCTTATACATAAAATGTGGGATCAAAGAGGATCAAACTATTTAATTGTAACATGTATGTAAAATGTTGTTTACTTTAAACCCTTAGAAATTTTTCATATGCTATCCAAAAAGTGCAGTTTTTTGGTTTTAACTATAAGGTAAGAGGCTTTGCATTGAGAGAAACTACCGAGGAAGTTTGTGTAGGTACTTTACTCAAAAACCAAGCCAATGCCATAAGGACAAATCCTTTTGAAACATAATTGCTTAATTTTGGTAAGGTTTGATGGATGATCTAAACCCACCAACATGCGCTATGCATTTTCAACTCTAATAAGTATGTATTAAGTATGCAAATTCTCAAACATCAGTTATTGCAAAAGCTTCTGAAAGTGTTGCGTTTATAGAAGTATCACAAATTGTGAGTGTTTTTTTTTCATTTGCCAGAAAACACGTGTTGACAAAGAATTCAAGAATAATTGGAGGGACCAATTGGGAGTGGCAGGCATCTGTCAGTTTTTTACCAAACTAGCTCCAGTTTGCCAGATAAAAATGCCATGGTCACAATTAAGTGTAATTATTTCAAATCCAATGCCTCCTTGTGTTTAGTGGTGCTCACAAATGTGGTTGACTTCAGTGAAGGACATCCAAGGTCAGCTTCTTTACACATCTCAACAATTCATATGCCATGTTTAACTTAACTCCTCAAGGCCCAAGTCTTTTTTTCTGTGAAAGTCACTCAAAATTGTCACTTTTGGGGGAATGAGTAGAAAGGTAAGAAAAAAAGTGTTTTTTGGAAATCCAATTGTAGGATCTTGCTCTAGACTATGGGAGGTACTTGTGTGAAAAAAATCAGCTCATTCTACATGTAGAGGAGTGAGACATTGACATCTAAAGTGCAACAAAAAGTTTTTTCCCTGTTGCCCAAAAACTTTAGAAGCCTTTGACAACTCCTACATCAAAAAATTGCTCTACGCAAAGTTGAGGTTTTTTTTCCTATGTAGAAGATCAAGTTAGGTATGTGTGGGAGAATTTTCAAATGAATTGGAGGTGTGGATCATACTTTGTAAAATTTTGCAATGCCATAAGGTCATGAAATTTGCATCTACACTAATCAAAATCGGAGGATTTATCTAAAATTCAGAAATTTGAATTATAGTGATTCAAATGATCAAAACCAAGGAATCTTTGTCTACAACAACTTGGAAAAAAAAAGAAGTCAAAAAACAAATACACAAAGAGCTCAAAAAAATAAAGCACCAAATTTTAAAAGGGGCAAAAGGAATGGAGGTTTGGGAGTCCCATACCTACCCACAAATTAAAATTTCTCATAACTTTCATCTCATCAATCAAAATTGATTGATTCAAAGCTTCCCACATATATATAAATGTAAAGAACCAATTTCAGATTTTTCTTTAAAAAAAATGCAATTTTTTTTTGAGCTGCCCAATTTTCTTCCGTTTTTCAATTATTCATGCATAACTTCTTGAATAAATGTTGGAATGAAGAAAAAATTAGATGCCCACACAAATCTTTGAATCCCCCATCTTCTAGAAAAGTTTTAGAAAATCCCACAAAGTAGTTTAGTTGTAAGTACATGCCTAAAACCCCACTTGGCTCCCAAGGGACTACTTGGGCCTTTAGGGGTTAATTAGTGTGTTTAATTTTGTGGATACCTTTGAAGCTTGTCATATTTTCACAGATACCCTTGCTTTTTCAGAAATTTCACAAATACACTTGGACCAAAAATTTTAGGGTTTGTTTTGATTTGCATGTTATTTCCTTCTCCCTTTGTGTGCACTCTACTTCTTTTTTGTTGTGCGTGCACACAAGAGAAGAAGGGAAGTGGGATGCACAACAAACAAACACTTGAAAATTTTAATCTAAGGGTATTTGCAAAAGCAAAAGTATTTGTGAAAACATGAAAAACTCCAAAGGTACATAACATTCAATAGCACTCAGCAGGCTTGGCCTCCCTCCAACTGAAGAGTGTGGAATATTCCACACCCATTAGTAGCTAAGAGGACAAATGGTTGAATTTGTCAAAGATTTTATGAAAGAGAGGCTCAGTTTAGTGCACATACATTGATGTGAGGGCTAGCTATGTCAGAAAAATTTAATTAATTAATTGATTAATTTTTTTATTTTTATTTTATCATGATGAAGTTCGTGGATGATACTTGAAGAGAGGGAAAGGCAGCCTCTCTTCAAGCTACTGAATGTTATGTATCTATGAAATTTTCCCTTAACTTAATTAGAACAATTCATACAATTTTGGACTTTGTTTGCAACTTGTATGAAGACTTCTTGATGTTGAGGGATATACATCTTTTCGCATTTTGAATGTGATATGTGCACAACATTGGGAGACTTTCAAAGGTTTCACATATGGATTCTTATTTAAGGACTTTAAATAGTCCAAAATTAATGAAATAAGTTATCAAGGAATACTATACCATGAGCAAAGATTCATGAGTCGTGAGAAATGAGCTTAGGCTTTTTTGTTGAAGCACTAAAATTCACCTATAATCATGTACATAGGGTCTTATAATTATGCATTCAAAACTTTCATTTCTTAAAAAACTTGCTATTGTTTTAGATTTTTTTATTGATTTTGAGCTCAAAATCAATTCTTGCATAGAATCTTGGCTCACCCCCCATGGCTCACTATTTTAAGCTCACAAAATAGCGTTCTCCAACTTCTGTCTATGCAACTTCACAAACTTTCAGAAATTGACATCGTGCTCAATGCAATAAAATGAGTAAGTTGACTATCAGTTTGATTAAAGTTAGGGAATTACTACTGCGACACCCTAAATTGCTAACTGGACACCCCCTTTGAGCATGAAAATGTGATTTTTAATGTTAATTTTGCTAATTTTTTTATTTGAATCAAAAGATTTGTTTCACCTATATCATTCTAAGGCTATACTATAAAAAATAGGTGTGTTTAAATTTCAAATTAAAAATATAGTACTTCTGAGTTACTTCAAGCAAAAATATATCAAAAAATAGTATTGGTGCAATAATATTTAAAAATATATATATTTGTCATGTTTTCTTTCAAGGAGATGATAATGTTGTGATTGAATGAATGATGGACCACTTAATAAATAAAAAATAGCACTAAATTATCAAATTTCATGCTCAAAGGGGTCTCGTTAGCAATTTAGGGTGATTGCTTCAAATCAACTTTCCTCATAAGCAGGCGATAAGAACCGAACCATAAACTAGGTCAATGAAAGAAAGCTTGAAGCTGTAATACTGCTCAATCATAATTTCATAAAACCGTTCTCTCATTGTGGAATGAACAATTCCCAGAGGGTTTCATGCTCATAGTTAAGAGAAGGCAAAGCACACTGGATCACTTAAGAACATGAAACTTTAACAAAACACGTAGACTTGCTGCATGTGTTCAGCACTCAAGCGCAAATACTTCAAGGATCCGAAGCTCCAAGAGCTCTTCCTAAGGTACACACCCAATCTGGAGCATGGTCCTAATGTGGTGCATATGTGCACAATTAGTATATTTCAGATCTAAAGTCTAGGCAGGTCATAGATAGCTTATTTTCTGTGACACAAAAAATGACACAGAAAATAAGCTATCTATGACCTGCCTAGACTTTAGATCTGAAATATACTGACTGTGCACATGTGCACCACATTAGGACCATGCTCCAGATTGGGTGTGTCTACCTTACCTTAGAGTATCTACAGAAACCAAAGAGCAGAAGAACCTATTGAACTCGTCAACGGTCAACCCCCTCCCGCCTTGTGATCCTTTTGTTACCCCCAGAAGACCTCTACATCATAGCGAAATATTCACAAGAACTGATCTTTTCAAAACACGTGTCTACGTATTACCTGCACTTGGGTACAAAGTCTAGGGTGTTCCAGTGGCTCATATGGACATTAGAAGCTTGAAGCAAAGATTCATGTATTAGAAAGCTTGCATCTAGGAACTTTTAACTCCTGGAGAACCACAAAACCCAAATTGGGACTCGTGTTTGCTTAGCAATGTTGAGTAGGTCATGCTGAGGCTTTATCTTTATTATTTATTTATTTATTTTAAGTTTTGATCAATACTTCCAGTGTACTTCTATGATCTAGTGAAATAGAATGCGGCTCCATCTGAACTAAATCACTTCACAAAATGATCACTGAATTGGTCGTTATAAAACTCTGATTCCTTGGTCCTTTACAGAGTAAGCCACAAGCACCGAAAATGTGTTAGACCTTGCACTAATATACATATTTTTCAAGAGTACTTAGAGCAAACTTCCATGCTGCATCGGAATAGGCCACAACAGTTAGCATTTTTTGACTTCGAAAATTTCAGGTCCTTGAAGTTCCTATGTGTCTTGTAAAAAATCTTGCCAAACCATTATTTCCAATTTTTAATTTTGTTATTTTCCAATACACTTCCATGTTGTTTTCCAGCACTCTTATATGAATGGCTCCATATCTCCTTTATTGTTTATGAGTTTTTTGATTCCGGGGCCAGCATGGAAACTGATCCTTAGTACTTAAGAGTAGCTAGTCCATGAGCAGCAGGTCCCACTATTACGTAAGAAACTAATTCATCGTCATAAAAATAAATTTAACTTAAGAAAGTTTAGCTCTTGTGATCCAAACGACCTCGTGGTCGCTCAAATACCACACTCCAACATCATTCTGATTAAAATGCTTAAAGCGATGCAAACAGTATCCTCTACCTCAGTAGCATGCAGCTGAAACGAAAACTTCCTTGCCTTGCGCGTGACATCGTGCCATCTCGAAAGCAATTCCTGAAGAATCTGCAAGAAGTATCCAACGAAGTTCCAGTATAAAACAAGAAGCAGTACTATAGAAGCTTTGCTCTATCTACAGATCCAATGCAACAAAGACAAGGGAAAATAGAGGTTTGCAGGATGACCATATAACAAAGTAAATCCTTCATACAGAAGCTGCTAAACCCTGAAACCCTAAACCTTAAACCCTCGCAGAAGCTGCTAATCATGAAAACTAGTTTGCAACTTCTGGAAACAGTGAATCCACAAAGTGCAGATTCTTCTGAAGGAGAAGCTTGACTTTGCCAAAAATTAGGGTATAACCCCGAATGAAATTGTTTGGTTTTTGGGGAGCTTATATAGAGAGGAGCGGAGTTCGATTGTACTCGGGCCTGCAAATGGGCTCAGCGATGGCGACAAGGAAACCATGCACCTGCTTCTGCAAATTGAAGAGATTCTCAAAAAAATCCGGACATCGGCACAAACTCACAACAATCGATTGAGATGGAGGGGCTTCAGTAAATTCTGGCGCTAAATTTCTTCAACTTCGTCCGGATCGTCTTCCAGCATCAGTAATGCTGCACCAACACCAACGGATCATCCACCTACTAAAACCCTAAACCCTAAACCCTTCCTCTAAACCCTAGCAAGGAGCGAGATCCCGAAATGCACACTGGAGTTGTATTACTCTCAAGCTCAGCTCGGAGAACAGCTCAATTTGCAGGATTTCGAACACTCGTATTCAAAGCTCTAGTAACCGAATCGGTTCCAATCCAGCAAGCGGCAGAAACAGAAAAAGAGGGAAAAGAATATCCCGGCATACATATGCCAACAATGGGAATCACAAAAACGCAGTCTGAACACACAAGAACTCAAGCAAACGCGATTGACGAGGATCAAGAATGAGAGAGAGAGGCGGAAGTAGTTCAGAAGCGCAGATGACGAATTGGACATCTGTATCATAAGCCATCTTGCGATGCTACTTCCTGTCATCAGAGACGATGCGCTTCTCCCGGTCGCTCATCGTGCTCAGTGCTCAAACAGACACACTCTTCACAGAAATGTCATGCATAGTAAAGCTTTACCCTCAGATAACGGAGCCTATAACCGTGCAACAGTAAATGCCTTGGAGAGCAATGTCACAAGTGTGGGAAGGTCAACCTAAACTACATATTCTATTGCAGTCACGTCGGTAGCCGTACGATTGTGTAGTTGAAGTCACGCAGATGCTTCAATTTGATTATCAAATTTGTGCAAATTGATATTATTTTGTTAAAGCCCTCAGGTAGGTGACGAGTGGAAGCCAAATGTCAGACTTCTGACTTGGATTTGCTTCCGTTTGTGTTCCAATTCCGCCGAGCTCTGTGCCGGTAAGTTAATATCTTCTCCTCCTGCAATTGAGTTTTCGCTCGACTCGTGACTTGCAAACCAATTGGCAAATTGTCAAAATTTGTAAAAATTCTGCTCACTGAGGGAGATTGCTCGTGTTCGAGTTCCAGAACTGTCGAGTTTCGTTAGATTAATGTGGATTGCAGAGCGAGTTTAGTTCGCCAGGCACAATCGCAGAACGTTCACTTGCGATTGGCGTGCAGTGAGAGATATAGTTTGTTTCATGGCGTCGCATTTGTGATATCCGTCAGGGAGAGTTGCGAATTTCTGGAATCGGGCTCTTCGTCATTCGCGTGTCTATTAGATATATACCAAACAATCGTTCGGATAAGAGCAGGAATTTTTGAGTAGTTTTTCTTGCTTGGAAGGTGAGTTTGGTAGTGTGAGGCTTTTGTTCCAATGCGGTGAGCTCTTGGCTATGGCGAAAATTCAAGCCATATTGGGAGCGTCCGTGCGGAGAGGATATGTTCCGGTCAGTACACAGAACCCCAAGCGTCCCGTTTATCCTTCTCTCGGGGTCGCGCTCCGCAGCAGACAGCGTTGTCAAATCACGTGCCAAGCTTCCAAGCAGGATGCGTGGGAGCAGACGGTCTCGCAGCCCGACACATTCACGCAGTACTCGGGCTACATTGCGAACGCCGCCATCGAGGGCGCGGACCAGTTGGAGGAGTACAATGCGGACAGGATTGCCGCTGTTTTCAGGCGTCGGCCGTTTCTGTTGGCGCGGAGGATGCTTCAGATTGCCGGCACGCTCGGATGGTGGGCTGGGGTTCGCTATGGCGATACCCTACTGGGGAAGAAATCCACCAATTTCAAGGCATGTTGTCGAGTTTCTGTGTGTCTGCCTTGTAACCTAAAACCAATCTCAGCTATGTTATAGCTTCGAATTGCAATGCCTTTGTTGTGTAGCTGCAGGTTTGCGACTTCTGGAGAATTCTCATGAATGTGCTCCCTTTTGGAGAATGCTCATGAATGTGCTCCCTTCTGGAGAATGCTCATGAATGCTCCTTCTCATTGTAATTACGACCCCATGATTGGACCTGATATGGTTTTGCAGAAACGAGCAGCGCAACTCCGAGCAGCTCTTGTACAACTTGGTCCTGTATGTAACAATTTCCCAGTTTCTTCGGTGTTTTTTTATTAAAGTATTGAAACGAAGAAATGTTGGTTATTTCACAAAATTGGCAGCTACTTGGTTTTGAAAGAGCTGATTCTAAACAGCTTTGTTTGTTCAACGGTATCTGGCAGGCATTTGTAAAAATTGCACAGGCGGTATCTTCACGCCCTGTAAGCATCAAAATTTTCATGCTTGTGCTCTTCATGCTTCTTCGCAAGTTGCCTGTTTAATAGCAAGGAGCATATTAGCATTTTCGTTGGTCGAAGGATGTTCTGAAATCCTTGGAGTTGGATTGACAGGACGTCATATCGCCAGAGTATTTGGAAGAGCTCGCTCAGTTACAGGACCGCATTGCTCCCTTTTCCACTGAGCTCGCCTTGGAGATTATTGAGCAAGAGCTGGGTGTTCCCATGGACCAGCTTTTTTCAGAAATCTCACCACAACCAATTGCTGCTGCTTCTCTTGGACAGGTATAATTACAATCCAAACCGTTGCTCCTTCTTACGAGTTTTTTCATGAAATGGCCTTTAGAACCGGTGTGGCTGAGAACGAAGAACATGGAATGCTTTGGCTTTCAGGTCTACCAGGCAAGGTTGCGTCCCAATGGCAAACTCGTGGCCGTGAAGGTGCAACGGCCTGGAGTCAAGGCAGCTATGGCACTCGACCTGTTTCTTTTACGTAAGCTGGCTGGTTACGCAAAATCATTCCTGAAACTCAATACAGATCTTCCAGTTAAGAGCCAGTTTGCCTTTTTGACTAATTTTTCTGATATTATTGTTTGTAAATTGGCTTTGAGGTGGCTTCTAGTGCTCTCACTTTTAAGTTTGAGCACTGTGTTTAGGAAGTATATATCCAAGTAACAGACTAGTATTTTCATTTTGTGGAACTGACAGGTGCTTTGTGGATTCTCAGAGTGTTGTTGACGAGTGGGCTTCCAGTTTGTTCAAAGTAAGTTCACTCACTCACTCACTCACTTACTCACGTCTTCGTCACTCGCCGGGACTTGTTCATTTTTTTTCTTGCCTTGCTAAGAATGTTGTTTCTGAAAGTAGCATTAATACTGCGTTGTCAATAATGTCAGGAAATGGATTACCAGGCAGAGGCTCGTAATGGTAAACGATTCCGGTGAGGTTCCTCACTTAGACTCGATTGTAATATGCTTTTTAAATATAATTTCTTTTTGCATTGCGGAACATTACAACTAACATTACATGTGTTAATCAATAAGTACGCAAAATTGGACAAAAGAAATTCTCAGTATGACCTACTTAAAACTGCTAATTAACTTGTGAGGCCGAATTTGGGTTTCTTCGCCTTTTAGGGTTTAACTCCCACAGATCCACCGTAAGGCTTGAATTCTTGTTCCTTTCTTGGATTGTAATTGGAAAGGAGCCTATTTAACGCAGCTGTGGCTGGCAGGAAATTGTTCGGATCTCTACCTGACGTTGTGGTACCCGAGATGTATTCAGAGCTTACTAGTCGTCGGGTTCTTGTTATGGAATGGGTCGAGGTATGCTTTTTCTTTGCTTGATTTGCAAGCTAAAAAATAAGACATTGTTGATTTCTATGCTTCCAAATGGCAAAGACACGTCACAAGTGCAGAGATGTTCCTTGCCTTTTCTATCACTCATGAGAGAGACTAACGGGTCAATCTTCACTGAATAATGTAATGAAGTTCTGAAATATCTGTCCTGTAGGGAGAACGACTATCAGAAATCAGTGACCTTCGCCTAGTTGAGGTAATGTTATTGGTAACATGCTCCTGCATTTCATGCACAGAATCTTACGTGAAGATACTTTTTATGAGCATGAGCTTGAAACTTTCTGAGCTTTCTTCTGTTTTAGTACGGTTGTGTGAGATTGCAGCAAGTGTGATGTTTCTGTTAACCAGGTGGGAGTTTTCTGCTCACTCACACAATTACTAGATAGCGGTTTCTATCATGCGGACCCACATCCTGGCAATTTATTGCGCACTCCAGATGGTAAATTAGCGTATCTAGGTACGTTCTGACATAATCATTTTGTTGAAATAGAACCTTCGGTTATCATGTTAGAGAAATTGTATGTGTATGATTTGCACTGGATCAGAATACTTTAAAACTCATACTCCTATTGTTAATTTCACATTACTGCTACCTGCTTGTTGATATTGAATTAATCCTTCTCACAATGTTTATATTTACCACCTCCGTACGCGGTGTGTTCAGATTTTGGTATGATGGGTGAAATGAAGGAGAATCTTAGGGATGGGTTGATTGAGGCTTCTGTTCACCTTGTGAACCGTGAATTTGACTCTCTTGCTAGTGATTTTGTCACTCTCGGGTATATAGTAACTTCGCACTTTCACTATTCACGTAATTAGGAGGTATTTGTGAGTAGGTGTTTTGCGGGATGTATTGCAATGTGCCAATTATTCTATACAAATGGAGAGTAGATTTTTTTTGAAATATATGGTAAATTATGCAGGATGATGCCATATTAAACAGTTAGAAAGAGTTACAATCTCTTGTTTGTATCTTTTGGCAGGCTTCTCCCACCAACTGCGGAGAAAGGGGAAGTAGCGAAAGCTCTTACAGGTATCAACTTTTGAAGGCAGTGAATTGCTCATTGCACGTCATATCTTATTTTATGAAATGTTTTGTTTCTTAAGAACCAGTTCAACACGGCAACGTAGTCGGGTTTTTGAGTTATTTATTAAGGGCATGAGGTTGTTGTCTGGCTCTACATTAATCATGCCCAGGACTAAAGTACGTGTACACCAGTTGACTTCTGGTCTGGTTGACAGTTCTGTATTTGTTTATTTTTGCTCTGTCAATCATTGATCCATTATGGAATTCTGAAGATGTCATCGGATATTGCAGGAGTGTTTCAAAACGCTGTCAGCAAGGGTGTCCGGAATATAAGCTTTGGAGACTTATCAGGGAAACTAGGGGTCACCATGTACATACAGACTCTTATACTTTAGCCAAACTATGTTCGAGCTACTGTGCCTTTCGAGTAAGTTACGTTTAGTATTATAATAACTAGAAACGTAATTTTACAATTGTTTAACAGAATTCCCACTTTGTGCCTGCAGGTACAGCTTCAAGTTTCGCATACCGTCCTACTTTTCGCTTGTCATCCGAAGGTAATTTGCTTAATCTTGTAATATGTATCCCAGTCACTTGAATTTTGTCTCCTGCCCCACATAGTTTCCACGTTCACTATTCGTATGTTTCCGTTTACAAATCTTCTTCAGTAGATATATACACCTTTCCATCTTACTCAATCACTGCTTTGTACAGTTTGACAGTACTCGAAGGCATTGCTCTCAGTAGTGACCCCAACTATAAGGTTTTGAGTAGCTCGTATCCATGGATAGCTCGGAAAGTCCTCACTGATAAATCACCAAAGATCCGTTCCACCCTTCAGGAATTAGTGTATAAAGTAAGTCACTTATCTTCTTTCCTCTTTCGGTCTAACTAGCACGTTGAGGCAGTTATTGTGGAGTCTGAAAACAATTCCAGATTTTTGGCATTTAGGTTAAAGTGGTAGGACAAAAAGACGAGGAGCGAAGATAAAAAATGCTTTACTTCTTTTCTTTCGGTTACGAGATGCAGTATGCAAGATGAACACTCTGACAATGTTGTGATAGACTTAAATATGGTTGGGAAATGTGCGTGGACAGAATGGCGCTTTTAGAATTGATCGACTGGAATCACTAGTAACTGAGGTGGGTGCTTGCATTGTTCTTTTTTCTCCATTCATGTTGAATCTAGCGAATTGTTTCATTGAATGGGAAGCAAAGAATACGATTTTCAGTTTTGGTAGAGACTTTTGAACTGACAGATTCTCGTTACCAAATGGTGTGTTATGATTGTAGTCAATGAGACAGCCGATGGAAGATCCGGCAGTGCTAGCAAACAGGCCAACTGAGAAGCAGGAGGAGAAAGTAGAAAGGGATTCAAGGGCGCTTGCTAAACGTCTTCTCACCTTTGCATTGTCAGAACAGGTATATGTCCTTGTCTCCTCTTTCCTGTGAACACAGCAACAGTGTTTGGTTTACGGAATGCATACTATTCCAATGTCATCTTACAGAAGCACTGACGTGGTATTGACTGGCAGGGTGATTTCGTAAGAGAATTGATATTGGAGGAACTCGCAAAGGTACAGTAGTTCTTTACATATTTTTATTTTCGTTCTGGCCAGCAAGATATGGATTCTCTCTCGGTTAGAGCGTTTGCCATATTTAACTACTTATGGATTATGCAAAGTCCTTAAGCAATGATCTAGAAACTGCTTTGGTTTGCAAATACATCAATAGGAGATAGTTGCAAAACACGGGGAGATCTCCAGAATGATGTTTATGGACGTAGAAAGTCCATAATTACATGAATATTTCGAAAGTAGTTAAGCATGTCATACGTGCATTAATTGGGATTTATTCATTTGTTGAATGAAGGATTGGAATTGCTGGTGATATTTTGCAGGGCGTAGATGCGTTGAATCGAGTGGCATTTGATGCAGTAGCGCACAATGTACGAACAAGTTTCCCAATAAGTCTTCCATTGATTGCACCTGTAACTGAAGACGAGGATCTGAAGAATATCGAAAATCTTCGGCAGATCATGGCGGTGCTTACCAGGTCCAGTGGTACTAGCTCAGGAGCTGCAATCAATGCAAGCGTAGCCACAGGCGGAAAGGCAGCAACCTCCTCCTCCTCAACCAACTTTCGAACTACCACTCAGGTTCTATTGATCCTGTGTTTTCAATACCATGTGATAACTTTTTTTCATGCCATCCCCTCCTTCATGACTTTTTATTGCTGTTCTTGTCTCCCTTTTCTGCTTAACATGTGTTACCATATATTTGTGAGACGAGGTCGAAGACTTGAAAATCTTAACTTTGAAAATGAATTTTTCCAGGTTAGCACCTCGAATCCAAACGATGTTGTGCAGACGACGAAGGTTGAGAAGGTTGGGAGAAGTCAAAATGGGGCAGCCATGAAAACAAGTCTCGTGGAGGGTGACAATGGGAAGGACATTATCCAGAGAACTGAAGTTTTGAATGGGCGAGCGGTGCCGAAGTCACAAGCTTTCAAGGGTGCGAATGATAGTGACATTGTAGAGAGAACTCAGTTTGTGAAAGACTACAAACCAGAGAACGCTCTTTCAGTGGATGATATCAACGATCTTGTGCAGAGTCTGAGTGGCTTGCAACGGTACTTTCCACTTCTCTCTGTTTTCTCTGAGGTGCATTTCTTCACCTTCTTTTCTCGTCCATATTTGCTGAAACTGTTTTGCTCCTTTTATTTCCAGGGATTTCAGACTGATTGTGGGTTATTTACATCGTCGTTGTTCGGCAAAGAAGGTTTTAATGTGGTATTTTTTTATGTTCTATATTATGGGCGTTGCTTTTTTTTTTTAGCTTCCTTTTCAAGCCCGGCAGCAAGCGATTCTCCTCCCGCTGGACCTTGCAGGCAAGATAGCATCACGTGTTGTGGCCCGTACCATCCGAGAAAGCATCCCTACCAACGGTAGTGATCGCTTCAAAACTTCCAAGGTATTCTCAACGTTGGCTCTTTGCTATTTTATTATTTCGTAAATTTGCAAATGGCAGCTTTCTGTTAAAATGCGTGGTTTTGTGTCTAGGGTCATGTTGAACTCCTCTCTGTAGCCCTCTAAAGTGATGTCTATACTACCAACAAGGTATTCAGTAAAATTAGATTGCAAGAATCTTCTTATCATGCTGTCAGAAAAGCTCCTAATATGATCAAATTTCACTCAATTTCTGCTTACTTCTTTTCTTCAAGTGGTGAGGTTTTGCATGCTCTGTGAGGGTTGTAGTACTTTAACCTGATCCGTGGTGTTATTGCAGAAAAATTAAGACTTGCATTCTAGGAATCGATATACAAACGAAACTGTTTCTGGGAAATGCATCAACAAAAGTTTTCCAACAATGTAAGCTTCACAGTTTGTGAAGCATGACGTGTCGATTCTTGTAGTCATCTGTAATGCATTTGAATACATGCAATCGTTGTATGTTGTTCCTGTAAGCTCCGCCTAGCTTGGTTTCATCTTTATAAATGTCATTTTGTATGCAACCTAAGTGAGCTTTACGGTGACATTATAACTGCAGCATTAGTCTTTGTCTTGTACATTTTCTATACCATAATCCAAACGTTTACATACAATGCATGTGTGTGTGTACCTTGGAACTTCCGCCATTAGAAAAATTGTCTACGAATGCAAGCTCTTCATTGGGTTAAGCTCGTTCGTCACGATGAGAATTCACTACTACGGAAGTTCTACTCCAAAATCCACTACTATTATGGCAGTTTTTTGCAATGTTTCCATCTAGTTAGATACCTACTCTTCAGCCAAGCATTGTTTGCACATTGCAGTTCTTTGTATATAGCCTTTTTAGCAAACGCAATTTTAGGACAAACATTTGATGTAAACACAACTTCAGTGAAACACAAGGGAACTCTACAAAAATTACCACCTTTTTCCTTAGCAACGTAGTTGGTAGAATGACTTGTTGCAAGTGCTTTTTCCAGTGTGGATACTAGTATGATGGATCACAGCTTCCTAAGTAATCCAACTCTGTAGGCTACTGTTGTGGCATCCAAGTGGACAACATCTCATACGTGCAAACCCGAAGAGCTCAAAAAAGAAATGTCAAGAAATGTTAAAAATGTCAAAAAGATGTTTGAGAATTTCTGATGATCTAGCCTTTATTACAATTTGGGGATACACATCTTGCTGTAACTACAATTAGGGTACACTTTCAGAGTAATCGCAGTTTAGGGCACACATTCGTTGCAAGGACTTCCTGGATTCGGACAGAAGCCGGACAGAAGCCTGAATCCGAAAGGTGAGGCTACGAAAAGCCCAGCCATATCCAATCAAAGGAATCCCCGTAAGTCTCCATTTTTGCAGGAATGTGGCAGAGTAGTAGAACTCGAGATTCCTTCGTAGGCACCAATGCGAGGCCTTTTTCATCTTTCTCGGCTCACAAGGAAGAAGAAGCGAACGATCGAGTGGAGCAACTGCAAATCGCCAGATGGCACACCACGTGCACATTGGAAAGCGGAGACGCTACTGCGGCCAATTGCAATCGCACAGAAGCCGACTGTTGCAAAGCTTCGGCTGAAGACGAAGAGGAAGAGGAAGAGGACGAGCGTGCCATCCATTCCGATTTTTCCCATTCGACCAAGTGTGGGTGAGCTTGCGGAGTTCGCGAGGCGGGAGGTGGTATACTCCAGCAACAATTCCTTCTTCTGAGGTGGAAGGGACGAGTTTGCTGAAGCATGGCGTGCACGGCGAGGCTGAGCGTCGAAGGCCTCCACCACCCAGCTGTTGTGTGTCGACGTCTGGGGCGCCGATTTGTAGTTGCTCAGCGGCAACAAGTTTCGCCTCGTGGGCATAAACCTTCGTTGCCCACTTTGTCACTCTCTCATGCAGCAGGGTGGCTGCGGCGCAGGCCCACGGCGTTGAAAGCTCAAGTGGAGGAGGAGGAATCAGCTGCCGTCGTCACTCCCGAGAGCGGTTGGTGTCGGTCATGTTCTTTTCTTATTTCCCGTCTTCAAGTTCACTCGCCGGGTGGGGATTGGATTGATTGTGTGGATCGTAGAGAAATGTATTCACAACTGAAGAAGAATTTTTATATGCTGGTGTTTGGAAGAGACGTGGTTTCACTGAGCGAATTGGTGGTTTAGGTCTTGCAAAGGGAATCGACAGCAATGGAGGTGCTGCGGTGGAGGAGGCGGTGTCCCAAAGCTCCTGGTTGCCTGCGCTTCCACATGTGTTGACTGCAGCCATGGCTAATTTTATGTTCGGCTACCACATTGGGTACGCGCCTCGTACTCCTGGCCTGCCGATCTTCACCATGAGTTTGAAATTGAGCAGCTGGATTCAATATTCGTGGTGGTGATTGGCAGAGTGATGAATGGACCGTTGGAATCCATAGCACGAGAATTGAAGTTCGAAGGAGACACCATTATGGAAGGCTTTGTGGTCAGCATCTTCATCGTCGGCGCTTTCATTGGTAGCGTTGGTGGAGGCGTTCTTGCTGATTCTCTGGGTCGCCGGAGAACCTTTCAACTTGATGCCATTCCTCTTGTTCTTGGCGCTGCTTTAAGGTAAAACAGACTCTTGGATGCACAGTCCTACGACTGGTTATGCCATCTTCAAACATTTTGGTTTCATCTTCCGACCTCCACATCTCTCGTTGTGCTCGTGCAATGCTTGATTTAGTTGAACTTTTGAAAATGTAGTGATGCAACTGGTCTCGTAGAGTGAAACAAACTCCACGGAATTATCATTTACACTTATTATCAGAGGATGTCAAAGTGAGAAGTGGAGGTGAGACTTCTTAATGAACTCTAGTACGTGACTAAACTTCGAATGTTGAGATGTTCTGATCTTTGAGGATGCTTGAAATGTGTGTGCTGTGCAGTGCGACTGCGCAATCTGCTGTTGTTATGATTTTGGGACGATTCCTGGTTGGAATTGGTATCGGCGTCAACACTGGCTTGGTTCCCATGTACATCTCCGAGGTACCGACTAACAGCTTCCCTTGCTAACTCACGCAATAACTTCGTACGAAAACTCTTGTATGAAAATTTCACCCTGCATATCACGTTTCTCACTGCAGGTAGCTCCTACGAAATTCAGAGGAGCGCTGGGGAGCATGTGCCAGATCGGAACGTGTGTTGGTATAATTGCCGCTCTCCTGATTGGGCTTCCTGCCGAGACAGATCCACATTGGTAAGCCCTGGTCAATCATCAGCACAAACCTTGCAACGAATTAATTTTGATGATTTTAACAAACCTCTTTAATCTTACCACCTGGTGTCCCAACTATTTCAGTATGAGATACTCTGTGATGAGTGTGCTAAAGTTACTAGTAGTGTGGCAATTGTGAAGGGTATTTGAGAGAAGGTCATAATGAAGAGGTGTAACACATGATTTGATTTTGTTCTGAAGCTTGAAAGTGGGGCTATTACAGGTGGCGAACTATGCTGTGGTTAGCCACAGTACCTGGAGTAGCGCTTATTGTGGGCATGCAATTTGCAGCCGAGAGTCCACGGTGGCTAGGCAAAGTACGTCGCCTCTTCCTGAGTCTACTTTGACAAAGCACAATAAATGCAGCTTTGGTGCGCTGCTAATAATCTGCTTTTTTTTAAAAAAATTTCAGATGGGGAGATGGGGTGAAGCTGAGAATTTGATTGAAAAACTCTGGGGCAAGGGAGAAGTTACCATGGCTATGGAAGAGCTACGATCTGCTAATTCTAGTGACGGCGAGGATGAGGACATAAGCTGGTTCGAGCTTGTCCAAGCACCGTACTTCAAAGGTAGCACCCTTTTGCTCCCGGAGGGCTATTTCTGCTACGTTTGTTTATGCAAGTCCTTATTTCTGCCATTACTTAGGATTTTCGTCTCGGTTCTGCTCTCTTTGAATTCCTTAGTATAGCGGTTTTTTTTGCGTATTGATGGACTGGGGTGTTTGGTGCAGTGGCTGCAATTGGAAGCGCCCTTTTCGCTTTGCAACAATTTGCTGGAATCAATGGAGTTCTTTACTTCTCATCGTTAACATTCAAAGATGCTGGCATTACAAATGGTGTGGCAGCAAGTGCTGCAGTAGGCGTTGCTAACCTTGTGGGTCAGTAACTTTCCTGCTCATGAATCATATCCAGGGGAACCTCCTATTCCGCAGCCTACATATTTATGTTTCTAGAAAAGTATAATCCTTACGAGTAACTTATGCTGATAATTATTTTCTAACTATTTTTATTTTTTGTTTGGTCGTTGAATTCCAGGGGCTGTTGTGGCGTTGTCATTGATGGACAATCAAGGTCGACGGAAGCTCCTAATGGGCAGCTATGGAGGAATGGTATCCTTCTTCACTGTGACTCACCTAAAAGCTAGTATTGCAATCCAGGTCGCATACTGCCCTTTATTTTCTGACGAAAGTGATGTTATTTACTGAAGCATTTGGAGAACATGTTTTCTGGCAGGCTCTCTCTATGGCGCTACTAGTGGCAGCGTTAGGCATGCCTGACAATCCTGACGTGGCACACATCCTTTCTGTTGGAGGAACGCTCTTGTATGATTCTCCCTTCCCATTTGTCTAGATTATCAGTCGCATTTTTATGTTGTTTGGTTCCTAGGTGTCCATCTTATTAATACTCTCTACAGCTCATCAATGTTTGGACTAGATTCATGGAGAGAAAAAAGTGCATGTCTTGCAGCAAACTAGGATTCAGGTTTCTGGTTTAGAATCTATGTAAAGAAAGATTTGAGCACCAGAATTCCCATATGAAAATAGATAGAAGAACCGTATGGATTGCTCGACTGGCACGTTCAAACTAGACGCTTGTCTCCTCTCTTTCATGGGCAGTGTTACGACTAGGGTATAACGGAGGTACTTGAACGTCTAGCATTGCTTGCCTTGCAGGTATGTCTTCACCTTCGCCTTAGGAGCAGGACCCGTGACGGCGCTAATTATTCCAGAACTATGCACGACAAGATTGCGGTCCAAGACGATGGCCGTCAGCCTTTGTGTCCATTGGGTACGCTTCAAACTATCCCTGGGTTTCTCTCTCCTTTCAAGTGCTAAATAATTGACCACGTAGGACATAATGAAGTCCTTTTTAACTTCATTATATAATATCAGCATAAGAATTGATTGTACATTTCGCTCTCATTAATGCCACGTAGTAGGCACCTAAAATGAACGTGATGACATGTAATGCTGTAGTGTGGTGGCAAGACAATGTTGCATGTGCACACTTGAGCAAGTAGGGGTTAGAAGTACTTGAGGTTGCCAGGAGTCTAAGAAGTCGGGTCTAAAACCTTTTTATAATTGTTGAAATCCTCATTATCACATTTGTATGCAACTTCTTTGTGGCAGAAAAGAGTATTAATAATGAGTGTCTGTAGTGAGTTTTTTGAAGTGTATGTGTTGGTTATATCAAGCTTGGTGAAAAAATAAAGTATGTGATGTTAAGAAAGGTGATATAAATGAGGGTGAGTGTATCTTATTGTAGCTGACTAGTGTTTTCGTTGGCAGGTTTGCAATTTCGGAATTGGGCTCTTTTTCTTAGACCTGGTTCAACGACTCGGACTGCAGGCGGTTTACACAAGCTTCGGCGTCGTTTCATTACTCGCCATAGCATTTGCAAACGGTTACATCATTGAAACCAAAGGGCGGTCATTGGAAGAAATTGAGATGCTTATGAATGGAAACACTCTCGAATGAGGAGATTCTTACAGAGAACAATTGGTAGCCGTAACTGATAAAATTAGGTGGTTCTGTATTTTTTTATATATAAATTCCTGAAGTCTGCTAAGTGTCCATAGTGGACTTCTCCCTGCACTCATACTAGCCATATTTTTTTGTGAAGGAGAGTAGCATGAATGGATCGTCCTCCTAAGAAGCTTTTGCACTAGTGTAGAATGTGTAAATACTCGTAGAGTGTACAATGAAGAGTTACTTCTCATCTATGTTGAAAGTTGTAAATGATTGCAGACTACTCGATGCATTTAGTTCACATCATTAAGGTATTGTAAACTGAAAGAAGTCCCAACAACATTCAAAATTTCAAAAATTAACAACTCTCTCGCATATTGCACTTCCAAGGCATGCAACAAGTCGTAACTTTTACAGTAGGCAGTGGTTGATTAGTAAGTGCCATAAGATTAATCTTAGATCTGACCTGTTGAAGCAGATTCGTGAACAGTTGAATACTTCAAATGCAATAAATACATGCAGTCCATCAAATTTTGTCTAATCTTCATATCTAGTAAGTAAAGTCTTGTGTGTAGTTGCTTGTTGAGTTACAATCCTCCAATAGGTTATCAAAATAATGTCCTAATTTCAGTACTGAAAAGTTCATGAATTCTTTGAAGAGTAAATTTGTAGCAGTCGTGTGCAGGCATTCATTACAGTGAACATAAGAACTTACATGAGTTTGGAGATTGCAAGTGACTACCTCCAAGGTAAACACCAGCAATATCTAGCCAAGCTTTGGAGACTTCGAGCGTCTACCTTCCCAAGGTAAACTTTAAACCAATCTCCAACTTAATCCTTAAACGCCCGAGGGGGTAAGGGCAAAACATAAATGCATTAAAAAAGATACTCTTGTAACTTCAATAAAGTTTGTTTCAAAAGAGGAAATAAGAATCATGATGTTTAGCAATTATCCATATGGTCAAATATCCAAAAAAAGTTTTGTACTCTTATTTAATGAATTTAGAAGCATTTACCATTTAATATTCACCAAAATTACAAATTTTACTCATAGATTTCAAATTTTGGTATGATTGGTTAAAAATAAACATTTTATCCTAAACTTCAAAATTGCTATCTTTTGAAAGGAGGGAACATTATTAGTTTCCCAAAATAGTAAATTCTACAACACTAGCAAATATCGAAGTGTTTGTCTTTGAAAATTTCTCCTTGGAGGAATTTAACTTGGATAGACATGATTCAAGTTAAGTTGGAAAGTAGACTTGATTTTCTATTACAAAAAAAAAAAAAAAAAAAAAAAAAAAAAGTCTCGGGCAGCCCGAGAAAATGGGCAGCGACCAAAAAATGGTTGATTGAGCGCTTAAGGGTTAATATGGGTCCTTTGGGTTCCCTTCTAAAAGAACATTTATGCAAATATAGTAAACATAGCTTGCAAGTAATGACAAGTAAGAAGTCACTCAGAAATTTAATCTACCAATAACTCATTGGGTAGCATGTGGTCCAAAAATCATTGTAGAACTTCAAACAAGTTTTATTAAGACCATATTGAATTATGTGTTGTTGGTTTAAGTACTTGACTTCTCTCTTGTTTTGGAGGACAAATTTAATCCCATTGGTTGAAATGTTCTAACAGGAAACTTTGTTGATTCTAGTATAAGATTTGTATCTCACATGAAGGATTAAGGTAGTTAGCTCCAAAAGCAACACTTTAAGGGCTGGTTTGCTTTTTCATGGCTTTTTAGACAAGTAAATTTTTTGTCTAATTTTTAGGCAAAGATAGATGGATGCCAAATGTAACACAGTTCATTTCATATTTTTTGAAGCATTATATAATTGTTGATGAATTTTCAAAGTTTTTTGTATTAGGCACCTATTTTTGATTCTAGGTCTCTCATAAACCGCTCCCTTACAACTTATAAAGAGATGAGGTGAAATCACAAGATTGTGATTGACCCTTACAATAGAATACACCTTTTCATTTATGACTAAGGAAGGTCCATTTCAGAACCATCTCATATCCATTCTTGAGCTACCTATGGGACGCTTTATGGATGCAATTTGAGCTACCTACCTTACTTTAATCGCATTGGTTGCGCTTGTTCAAAGCAAGAATCAAACACCTGTCAAACAAGGTGGCACATCTTTACTCCACTACCCACAAACAAGGAATTAAATTAGCCTTTTAACCATTCTAACTCACTTATCTGAAAATTTCTTTGTCCAAGCAAGTAGTATTGTACTCTCTGCTATCCACACAAATAGATAAGATGAGCGGTAGAAGCCCCATTGAGATGTTCAACACACCGTTACAAAGCTGTCCAATTTCACAGTTGAATTTCAACTAAGGAACACCAATGGCCTTGTTTGATGCAATCCTGGCTCCTGCTTGGAAGCACGGAGTTGATTTTTTTGTTGCTAGTGGGCTGTTGCGCTTGAAGCAGGACAAATGGTATAGTACACTCCAGATCCAGCTTTTCAAACTTGCACAATTGTACTGTACATCCAGATCTAGTTTCTTAACTTACCGTTCTGACTGAGTGGGTACTTCGTCCTCTCTTATTGCAGTGTATCTGCTATGACAAGGTCCATTCCTAAAGTTCTCCACATCACATCATATATTTCTGTTGATGAAGATCTTCAAGTTCCGAGACACGGTTTTGTGATGTGACTCAGGTTCATACCACCAAAACAACCAGGTCGTCACTAGCATATACACATTTTTCTTATCATTTAGGTTCCCTTCATTATAGCTTGGTCTCGATTGTAATTGAAAGAAGACTTCCACTTGCCTTACATGTGTTTTTTTAGATAAGGTTGAATGATATTCAAAACCACCTGGAAGCTCCCATTTTCTTATAGGAGTCATAACTAGGAAGTCATCTCATGTACGTTTGAACAGATCATATGAACAAAACATTCCCCTTCCTTGGTAGTCACCACTCACCACCAAGGCTTTTTTTTTTTTTTTCATTTTTTAAGAAGCGTGAAAGTGGCGATTTAAAATGTTATAGAGGTGTTCCAAATTTCAACATTCATCCACATATTGGATAGAAAATATCACATTAGTACATATTATATGTCTATAATTTGGTTTTCATCCACAATTTGGCAATTTCATCTAGATTTTCTTTTTTAAAATTTCAAGCCTTGCAGCGATTCCATCCAAATTTTTTGGCTTTTTTTTTTACATTTTTTAATCAGATTTTTTTGTAGGTGCAATTTGGCACCAAAAAGCCAAAAAAAAAGCCGATACCACCATTGATTTTTTTTCAAATAAACTGGGCAGTGCAGTAAGGGATCTCGTCTAGAGTGACAAAGCTATATACATTCATGTCCATGGATGCCATATATAAATAGGGGGTTCTAAATATGACGTTCACCTCTAATTTTGTTCACGTAAATTAGATTTGTGAACAACCCGGCCAAGTTCTAGATCACGTCTCCACAATGTTTTTTTTTCCACCTAACAGACGTGTGCCCTCTCAAGAATGGAGAATTTTGAGAGGGAGAGAGGTGCATTGGCTCAATTTTTGACAAGGTGGCCTCATGAGGTCCAACAAAAAAACATTGCCTCTCAAGCCATGACACCTCCCAAGGGCAGTGACTTCATATTCACTGGTGAATGATTTCTCATGCACTACCCCACTTGTTCATTGCCTTTTTTTTGAGATGTTTGAAACCCCCTAATATAGATGAAAACTCGTTTGTGTAAATTATAATCCACATTTACCCAAAAAGGTTCTAATCATCTCAAGATCATTTAACAAATTGGTGATTTCATCCACTGAAATAAATAAATAAATCACCAAAGGTTCTTTTGAAAGAAGCTATATGATAGAACTCCTCTAAATTGATATCCTCTATAATCTAATATATAACACAAATCTCAATGTCAGACCATACATCAGCCATAAACCAAAACAATTAATTCAATAATGGTAATGCTCCTTGATGCTATCTAGGCACTAACCTCAAGTTCACTTCATTTACACTTCCACAAATTAACTGTTAACTTACTTAGACTAATCTAGTTCTTGGAGTCCCAACCATATCAGTTTAGACGAGTTCTACTGTAGCACTTTTGAGTGAGAATTTGCCCAAAGAAACTCTAGCCACCCCACAACATTCTTGAATGAATCACATGGTTTGTGCAAGAATGTTCTTCACGAACAAAGGTATATATGAACTTAAATACACGTGCTTAGTTTTTTTCATTGAGAAGAATCATTCCTGGTAATAAATACGATTAGTTTATGCACATGTTTAGCTTCTTCACTTTCATACCTGTCATTATTGACCAATGCAACCGGGGTACCCCATTATTTCCTTTTCGCCTCTACCCATTTAAGAGCGTGAGAAGCGAGGTAAACTTTATCGACCACAATTTTTTTGCACGACACCCGGTCAATTCCTTGGCCCACTTGGGGAAACAACTCGCTTTCAAAACTTTTCAACCACTCAGAAGCGTGTGAAACGATCCGACCAAGAATCCTTGACACAATAACCAACGAGATTATGCACCCACGAAGACAGGAAAACAAACACAAAGGAAAAATGCAACCCAAGTGAAGTGTGAAGGCATGAAAATGGATGGTCTCCAAAAAAAATGGTTTATCGCTGCGACTTACCTTTAGTTCGAGAATGGTCAAAAATCATCTTGTCCACTTGTTAATTACAGTGTACCCGGTATGCCTAAGCCTTTATCTACCTATCCTACCTGGTACAGATAATCTGTAAACTTGCCTTCCGCTTTCGATCAACACTCAAGTCTACTTCTGGGACATAATCAACCAAAATTGACTCCCAACCTGTGTACCTTCTGAAACCTCTGATGCCGAAACGCATAGCGACAATCGGTGTGATGACACGTCCTCATTCATGATAACAACGCCGTAACATCATGCAAGCGAAGTCTTCAACCATGAGATCGGTACAAGGCTCCAGCTTTTAAGTACTGCTTCACGAAGTCATCAGCTGATGTGGGACCAGTGGATTCCGGACATGTTCTAGATGGATGAGCAGCACAGGCCAGAAAGACCGTGAATATGCACAAATTTCCTAGAGTTCCTGAATCTGCTGCACGAGCTTAAACAGTCCAGGCGGAGGCGGTGTACAGGGGAGTGTCCTGCCAGCAGAGGGTGAGACAGCCGCGGTCGTCCTTGACGCGGTACCTATCGCAGTGGTGAGCATTTAGCAACGACTTGGCCTGCAGAGCGGCCGTGCTGCTCAACGGACTAGCCACAAAGCCGGCCGCCCGCAGGCGCAGCCTCCATCTGTCCATCTTCTCATGGCGTACCACTCGCTCCACGCCTTCGCACGCCACGATGTTCTTAATCTCCTGCCCCAGCAAAAACTTCTCTAGCATCAACCGCTCTGCGCAATGGTGCGGCAACGTCAAGTCCAGCGAGTCGAACATGGCGGAGTAGTAGTGCAGGGCTTCCACGAATCGCTCCGGCATGACCCCGCTGTTATGGTTTGAGTCCTGCTCCACCACGACCATCACCTTGGGCGCCAGACCCTGCAGCTTTTGCAGGACGCTCTGGACCACTGTGCCAGAGAGAGACGACTCGGAGTTGTGGCACGACGACGAGTCAGACCCATCTCGCACTAGCACCACTGAATTCAAGCCCAGTTCCATGTTGCTGCCGTTCATGCCCCCTTCCGAATCATGCATGCTTCGAGCTCCAACGCTCTTCAAATTCTCTCCCGAGGGCTCATACGATGAATCCCTCGCGTGCTTCAGGGTTCGTTGCTCGGAGCCTTGTATTTTGTCGACACTTGTAGATGAACCCTCCAGCTGGCATGTAATCCTTTCGTAGCCACCACTAGACGTTCTGGTGTGACGAATGATGGGACGACCGACACAATTTGATTGATTATTGCTGCGATTGTTATCAGCTGGAAGCACGACCTGAGTAGTTCCTACGGGAGTAACTTCAATTGCGAGGAGAGAATGCAGTCTCATCACGGAGCTGATGGCGACGGCCTCACCGCTCTTCACTTTCAGTAACTCCATGTCAACATTCTCCAGACTTGCAACCAGCGGATGGAACTGGAAAGGGATGTCCAATTTCTCCGCTTCCTTGGACAACTGCTGGCCGCATTGCTCCAGCACGTCGCGCTTCAAACCCACGCCGGTGATGTGCAAGTGCGGAGGGCCGCCTTGCCGTTGACTGAGCTCTTGTAGAAGGGCCAGCCATTGCACTGGATTCGAAGCTTCCAGGTCCACGATGTGCACCACCTTCTCCCCCTCCATGGCGTCCAGGATGGCCTGGTTTGCCATCAAAAACGCAAACTTCACATACGGGCACACGTTGAAGAACAACTGGCGAGCGGAGATAACGTCCATGACGGAAGGGAGATGCGTGGAGTGGAGCGCCTTATACAGCCCCGGCCATGACTTCGTGATCCGCGCTGCTAGCCCTTCCATGAAATAGGTCGCCATTCGCTGCATGGGGTCGCCAGTCAAGCTGGCCAACACCGAGAGCTGCTCAAGGAAGGCGTTTGTGAACTCCATGTTGTGGCTGGCCACTGCGTTCACACATGCCAGCAGCAGGTGGATAAGATACAGACCTCTCTCCTCCGACCGTAGCTCTTGGAGCCATGTGAGCTGCGCTGCTGGAGACGGAGGAGAGGACTGGTGCGACGTCGACACCCGCGAGAGCGACGAGAAAGACGTGGTGGACACCGAGATAGAAGGGGAGTTGGAGATAGAATTTGAGGCCTCCCCCTTGATCATTCCTGGCATCGTCTTCAGGAAAACCGCTGTCTGCGACGATGTGAGCAGCGTAGCATGAAGCCCAGTACCGACAACCGATCCACGCGATGACGAAGAACACGATCACCTCTTGTCTCCTGTTGCGGAGCTCTAGGAGAAGCCCATATAAAATTATCCAAAAAGCCTACTATATACACACCCCAATGCTCCTGTCGTTATAGAATGGCACACACAGTGTCAGCTTTTCACATCAGCGTTGTGACCTAGCCATTATTCAGAATCTCTTCTGCTCACATTCAAGATGACAGTTCTAACCGATTGGCCCCATGCAAATCACCTACACAGGATTGGGCCAGGATTGGTCCAAAAGCAGCCTACATTGTCAGGGTTACAGGAAGACCTACTGTACCCAACTAACAGAACAGTATGTATGAACAGTTCTTGTGACAGCATATATATGATATATTTGAAAAATCCGCCCATTGGCTCCACGGAAATGTTGAACATGACGGAACGGGGCTCGGGGAGAACTGGCGGTTAGTGTAGTGGCAGCCGGTTGAAATTGTAAAAAATACAGTTGAAATTTGAAACCATCGGCTAAAAACATCGGCTAAAAAACAGGCCCATTTTTCAAAAAAATACTTTTACATTAAAAGTTTTACAGAAAATAACCCGATACATGTTAGTGAAAATCCGGTTGAAACTGGATTTCAACCGGTGAAGCTAAAATTTCTCCCCGAACCCTGTGACGGAATGTTAGGTAGAGAGTAATTTAATGAGCACGGCCTCGTCAATGAAAATACGAAAGCTTCAGCGAGAAAAGGGGGAGTACGACCCAAGGACACCAACTGCACACAACTGCAGGACGACATCCCAGCTCCTCGAAAACCATCAAGGGCTCCCCAGTACAAGCTCTTACAAGCGACGCCTACCAATGAAAGACGCTCATCAACGCAGCGTCCTTGCAGGATTACCAGAATCGCCGCAAGTATCGGTTGCCTTAACGCGAACCTCTAATTGCTGGAAACTGGTCAAACCAGGCCACCCTTCCAATAAATACACTCCGCCGTACAAACCAAAGAAACGACACGAAGTCCTATATCGAGATTTCTTAAAACAATCATTATTCGTCACTCAAGGAACTCGATAGAACGCGCAAAATTATGCTCTGCAAGTTTGGGAGCCGCTCAAGAGGACAGAAATGATTCGCACTGAAAAACAAACTACTACACTCGTTCATCGACAAAGATTTTGTTGTCCCAAGAAACCCTTCAAAACCAAGAAAGTAGACGCCAAACCACCACGAGTTCACGAACAGACGCTCTTTCGAGAAACGAAACAATGTAAAAGAGCACAGCTTGATTGTCCATGCAGGTCCGTATCCGCGAAGCTAGGAACATTGCGATGACAACTCAAAACCGGCAGAGCTCAATCTTCTAGCGAGTAATGCAAGGTGGCCATTGAAGATTTACCTGGACATGTCTGAAGGAGAGAGAGATCCGCAAGGGAGAGACATGTGTCCAAGATCACGCCGGTTTGCTGTTACGTACTAACGCTCATCTTCTCCAACAACCGACGTCCACCACGAGGAGAGGATGATTCTCCGGTACTACTTTCATGAACATCTGCTGGTAAGCGGAGAGTCGCGATTGGCGTGAGCTTGTATGTACCGCAACGTCGTCACTTACCGCAATACAGCCTCCACAATCCTATTCACAGGCAAATGAGGATTGACGAGAAGATCAACCAACACGCTATCCTCCGCGCAGATCATTGAATGCGTACAGATGAACCACCGAACCATCAGCCCCGCGAACATGTACCCAAGCTTGGATCGGATCGAAGCGGGTTTCACGCCGGCATGCACACAAAGCCTACCGAAAGAACACAACCAACCACGTTCCACTCCGCAGACCAGGAGCGTCTTACAATCTCCACCAAAATGTGGCAGCAGCTCGTCGAAGTAATCCCACAACTTGAGTCAAGCTTCCACGCTTTCTAAAAGGGTACCAGCAGGTCACTAAAGAGACGCTCCACTATTTCCTCTGGCGCTCGTGCTGTTGTAGATCAAAGCAGCGGGCGGGGACGCCAACGAAGTAAGTCTCACCAAACAAGCCCCGCAAAAACCGATGGTACTGGAAACCAAAAGACGGCAGGCAAGAAGAAGGCTGGGATGATTGGGCGATTGCGAGAGGGACGGGCGATTGATTCCAGCGCAGGTGGCCCCCAAATTCTGCCCGCGACTTCCTCGCGCTCCGGAGGAGTGGGAGCCTGTTGACTAAAGGCTAGCTCGATTGGCGCTTCTCGCGGCTTCCAGGGAAAAAAGGTCAAACCTGGATGTTGTCCAAACACAACGACACCGGCATAACTCTCAATGGGGATTAAGCTTAGTTTATTGATTGGCGTGAGTAGGCGGAGACGTGAGACGGTGAGAGAGAGAGAGCGTGAACGCGAGAGGGAGAGAGAGTGCTAGAGGTGGTGACGAATGGCGAGAGTGGTGCTGCAGTGCAGTGCACTAGTGCATCGGAAAGGGGGGTGGTGGGTGCGTATGTGGTGAGGTGGTTGATGTTGTGAGTTGTAGGGAAGGTTGCGAGCGTGCGTAAATGCTATCGGCGTTGTGGGCACCTGGCGTTGATGGGGCTAGGAATTCTCGAACAAGCCAATGGGCGCCGTTGTCTGTAGCGAGGCCTGCCACGCCCCCCCCCCCCCGGCCCCCCATTTCGGCCTTTCTCCTCGTCTTTGGCTGTTTGCAACTGCAGGAATCGGCAGCGCTTCCTTCTCTATCCCCCTAACTCCCCGGCCCCCGCCCCCCGCCCCCCGCCCCCATTGATCATAGCATGTGGCTATATTTAGCAAAAAATCTACCAACTCGTTTAGAGTCGCTTGAGGGCATCTCCACCGGTGGCTTCTCAGTGGATGAAAAGTATCTAGGCCTCTCTCAAAACTCTCTAAAAACACTTTATCTTATTGTGTCTAGCAAGGGTTCTTCATAGTATCTCCACCGGTCTAGACTTGATTAAAGTTTTCCATCTGGTTTGGCGAGGCCTAAAGCCTCTCAATCTCCACCCATGCTCTTTGAAATGTGGCCTTACACTCAAACACACCCCATATATAAGCAGTTGACCACTTATTTAGGGAAGTAGAGAATAAAGCTCACTAAACTTAGGGTGAATAGTGCATGAATAGTGGCTTGGAGAGTGGCTTGCTAGACTTGCCAAATAAGAGAGTTTGAGCGGGGCTTGAGAGGAGCCTGGCTACTTCTCATACACTTTGAGCGAGCCAGAGCCACTGGTGGAGATGCTCTCAAGTCACTATCCATTCACTATTCACCCGATGTTTAGTGAACTTTATCCCCTAATTTCCTTGATAAGTGGTCAACTACTTATTTATGAGTCGTGTTGGAGTGTCATGGCCGGGCCACATAGGCCAAAGCAGGCGTTCCTAACCAACATTTTGTAAAAAATAGGTAGCAAAGTCACTGGTTTGCGTAAAAGCAGATTCTTCGACTTTCTAGGGCCCACTTTTCTAGCTTGTTCAAAACTGTCAGTTTTGAGAGTTCTCAAACCAACGTCTCAATCCTCCTGCCTTAGATTGGTGGAGAGGTTATGTTTAGATGAATAGTAGATGAAAACTTGGAAAAGTAATTGTCTCCTAGTTTTCCAAAAATTCAAGTTACTTCTTCATTTGTTTCAAACCGCCGATTTTGAGCATGTGTGGCCATGTCATCATGTGACCTTTTTGAAGAGCATGGGTGGAGATCAAGGGGCTTGAGGGCCACCCAAAACTAGTGGAAAACTTTGAAAGAGCTCGGACCGGTGGAGACGCTCTTAGGGCCACACAAAACTAGTGGAAAACTTTGAAAGAGCTCGGACTGGTGGAGATGCTCTTAGGGCCACACAAAACTGGTGGAAAACTTTGAAAGAGCTCGGACTGGTGGAGATGCTCTTAGGGTCACACAAAACTGGTGGAAAACTTTGAAAGAGCTTGGATAGGTGGAGATGCTCTTATGGTCACACAAAACTGGTGGAAAACTTTGAAAGAGCTCGGACTGGTGGAGATGCTCTTAGGGCATCTCTTCTAATTCAAACACGCTCAAAATGGATGAAAAGTGTTGAGGCCTCTCTCAAAACCCTCTCAAGACACTTTGTCCTACCATGTCTAGCAAGGGCTCTTCAAGCCACTATTCATCATTATTGATCCTAAGTTTAGTGGACTTTATCCTCTACTTTCCTTGATAAGTGGTCAACTGATTATTTATGGGGCTTGTTGGAGTGCAAGGCCATCTTTTTGAAGAGCATGGGTGGAGACCAAGGGGCTTGAGGGCTGGCCAAAACAAATGGAGCCGAGACCAGTAGAAATGCTCTTATATCAGGATTCAAGGTTTTAGGACCATTGCACTACTAAAATCACAGTGTCCTTTGTAATATCACACTACGCCCTCTGTAATATCACATATCCACTTCAAACTATGAAAATCATAATAATCTTTGTAATATCACATCTTCACCTTTATAATATCACATATGCAGTCTTTGTGACATCATCACACATATACAATTTGAAGACTTACTAAAAAATATACCTTGCATTTTATTTAACATATGAAAATCCTAATAAAATTCTAATGGGAATGCGTATTGTAGCAAGTGTCAATCGTAGGTCATACTACTAAAATCACAAGGCCCTTTGTAATATTACACCTCCAATCTTTGTGATATTATCACACATATACAATCTAAGAATTATTGAAATTCTTAATTTACATTGTTTAACACAAATCACAAGGCCCTTTGTAATATTACACCTCCAATCTTTGTGATATTATCACACATATACAATTTAAGAATTATTGAAATTCTTAATTTACATTGTTTAACACACTCAAAATTGTAGTAAAATTCTAATGGTGAATACGTAGCCTAGCAAGCGCCAACGGCTAAATTTAACTAAAATCTTAACAGATGGCCTTAAGAATGTCCACAAGGATCCATAGTAGGACAAGTGTAACAAGAGCCCTTGTGTACAAGCCTTGTGGTCAAATAATTGAAGCCATTAGTGCAAAAACATGTAGATTTCAAGAGGAAAGGGATAAAAAAAAAAAAAAACCAAGTAGAGTTGTTGATATATTTTTCCCATCCTCTAGTAATCGTATTTCAATAAAATGTGACAATGACGCTAGAGCCAAGAGTTGGCCTCTCATTTTTTGAAAGACTTAGTTTCTACAATTGAAACTATGTCAAATCTTATTTTTAAGGTATTAATATAGTTTTTGAATACTTGACCTTGACATGTAGTGAGACCTTGAGCTCATTTTCAAAAATTAACCAATGAGAGGCCAATATTGGGAATGACAAAGGCTCCAAACCAACCTCAACTCCTCATGTAATGGTACCCTTATTATATCTATATATATCAAAATAGGGAAACTAGAGTGATGGGTCTTTACTTCCGCCACATTTTGCAATGTTTCAAGCACCTTGAACTATTTGTGGAAATTGCATTCGGGACCACAGCCATGTCACTCTCAATTGGTCACATCGTCAAAATTAGTGAAGAAAGTTGCAGACGTTTGTAAATTAAAAATAATAAATAAACTTCAAACGAAGAAGTTTCTATATGACTTGTTCAAAACTAACTTTTGAATGCGGCAAAATTGAATTTGAACTCCTTGACCCCTTAGTTATAAATCATTTGGGGGTTACGTCATGAAGGCACACAAGTTCATTATTTTGACTAGGAATGGCATATGTGCTATGTATGTATGGTGTTAATGTAGAAGAATGCATTCAATACAAAGTGATAGGTTATTATTCGAACTTGTCCATGTGTTGCAAAGTTTTTGGTTGGAACTTGCAAAAAAATCCATGGAACATAACAAAAAAAACTTCAAGAAGGAATGTATTGCAAATTTCTTTCTTTTTTGCATCATGATAATAAATAAATAAATATATTATTATTATTATTAATACCAGCGTACAAGAGTCTGATGAGTGTAAAATAATATTTTTCTTTTGAAGGAAGGTGTTGCATATTAAAAAGCTCTTGGTTTGTACAAGTACGGCTGAAAAAGAATTTTGATTTCCAAAAGTCAAATCGTATGTTGCTATATTTTTAAAAAGCTTCAATTCCTACTAAGATTTAGTCAAACATAAGCTTGAAGATTGTATACGACAATCCTGTAATCCTAGGTGACTATCGCAGATCATATAGAGATGGAGACACAAAGATTCACTCCTCAATCACACCCCTCTCACGCAATCAACATTTCACTAAATCTAAAATTTAAAATTACATATGTTAAAAGTTGTTATTGGGGTGAGAATGTATTGGTTTTAGATTAATGGTGGACTTGTAGTGATTTTACAAGCATTTTAAGCATAATTTGATGCTTTTTCTAAATGATTTTTAATTAACTCTTCTTGTAATTTGATTCATGTCAAATTTTTGTGCATTGCGTTCCTCTTTCCATCTACAAGAGGCTCGCTTGAGTTGAGACAATTTCAAGCTCTAAAAGGTGGTTAAAAGATTAAAAAATTGTTGGTGGAAGACTAAAAGTTGATGAACATGGCATATTTGATAGTGCAAAATTACACTTGGCATGGGTTAAAGGCATGGAGTTGGAATAGTTTACTTTTCAAATTTTGATATTTATTTTCCCCCTTTATAAGCTTTTAAAATATGTAATTGGTTTTAGATTTGGTGAAGAATTGATTACATGGGAAGGGTTTGAGTGAGGAGTGGATCTTTGTGTCCCCATCTCTACCATAAGAGGTGGTTTCCTTATTATCAGTGGCCCTTGTTCAAAATTAAATACAACTTTTATAATGCACCAAATGTCATGTTTACCATATCATCAAAAAGATGATTGATTCAGGGTTTTGTATCTGGTTTCAAAATCCTAAATGAATGAAGTGTGTATTAGTTATCAGGGATTTAATGAGGTAGGGTTAATTTTAAGCTCAAATTTGAAATTATCATATTATCACTTTCTTAGATATTTTAGCCACCATAGATAATTAAATATATATTTTTTGTCTTTATTATTCTCCATCCTTTCCTTGATCTTTGTGGTCATCTAGTTGACAAATTTCAGTTATTTTTTATTTTTTGCAATTGATGTTGCTACAACCAAGACACATGGATTGTATATTGTATGTCTAATTGAGGTCTTCATAGCTAACACGCTTTATCTTGAGGAGTTTTTGGTCAAAGGGAAAAAAAAGTGCATTCTTAAGTAAAAAAGTATAAGGCCCTTTTTACAGTACTAGTAAATCTAAATTTGAAGCAAATCCCTAAAAGATATGAACGTTTAAAAACATGATAATGATAAATAAGGCCAAAGTGATAATAGGGCCAAAGTGATAATATGGTAAACTACCTATATGCAAACCCACGACTAAAGATTGGATCAAATGCATACACTATGTCCAATAACCAGCTCACACCGGTCATTTGTACATGATAATTTCTAAGGTCTCTCACAAGAACATATGAGGGTGAGATGATTTCTGCCGTTAGTTCAAAGATGGATTAACCCGTGAGCGCCCAGGCCATATTCACTCAAATCCATACCCTTGTGTACTTAGTCCAATAAAAGTATTACTTAAGTAGAGTCAAATAGCTTGATTTTTTTTAAAGTGGTAGTAAACACATGCCTAGAGGTACATGAAAAAGTACAAGTCCTTTGACTTTACCATTAAGAAGAGGATAAGAGTCAAACATGGGCATTTTTCAAAACTTAGCGACCACATAGTGGTTGTTGGGGCGCTCAAGGGTTAACCCCTAAAGGACCAAGTCCCTTTTTTTGTGAAAATCACTCAAACATGCCACTTTCGGGGGAATGAATAGAAATGTAGCAAATAAAGTTATTTTGGAAATCCAACCTTAAGATCTTGCCCTAGACTATGGGAGGTACTTGTGGGAAAAAAATCAGCTCATTCTAGTCGTAGAGGAGTGAGATATTCACATCTGAAGTGAAAGCAAAAAAAATTTTAGTGCTGCCCAAAAATTTCAAATGCCTTTGACAGCTCCTTTATCAAAAAATTGCTCTAACCAGAGTTGAGGTTTATTTTTTCCATGTAGAAGATCAAGTTAGGTATGTGTCACAGAATTTTCAAATGAAACAGAGGTGTGGATCATACTTTGTAAAATCTTGCAATGCCGTAAGGTTTAGAAATTTGCATATCCACCAGGCAAAAGGAGGATTTATGTAAAATTCAAAAACCCAAACTACTTTGATCCAAATGGTGAAAACCAAGGAATCTTAGTCTACTACAACTTACAAAAAAAAAGGTCAAGAAAATAATACACAGAGAGCTCAAAAAGTAAAGCAAAAAAATTTACAAGAGGCAAAAAGAATAGAGGTTTGCATTTTCCATACCTACCCGCAAACTAAAACTTCTCATAACTTTCATCTCATCTATCAAAATTGAATGATTCAAAGCTTCCCAAATACATAAAAATCTAAAGAACCAATTTCAAAATTTTACTTAAAAAATTGCAATTTTTTTTTGCTGCCCAATTCTCCCCTATTTTTTAATTATTCATTCATAACTTCTTCAATAATTGTCAAAATGAAGGAAAAATTAGATTCCCAAGCAGATCTTATAATTCCCCATTTTTAATAAAAGTTTCAGAAAATCTTAACCATAGATACATGCCCAAAATCCCAATTGTCCCCAAAAGGGACAATGGTTCTTTAGGGGTTAATGCATATAAATTTTCAACCAATCGGAGGTTACTGACAGCTGTTTTCATTTTCAGGCATTGTATGTGCAAATTTGTGAGTTGAAACTCAAAAACTGCAGTTCAACCTGTAAGTTATCCATCCAGACATACAAAAAAACAAAGTGTTGCCAAGTACTCATTCTTTGAATCCTTGAGTGGCACTTACACTGCTGTCCATATACCAAAGAGCACAAATAATGAAAAGTCTCACACTTGTTACCCTAAAGGCTTTTTTGAAAAGTGTGTAAGAAACTAAGCCCATTATGACACAAAGAGTTCACAACGTTGGCATGTAACTTAGTGGTTGTAAAAAATCTACCAATCATATTGCTAAAATATTACCTTACGTGTGGTTGTTATGGCCCAACAAATTTCTGATGATTTCAAAGGAATGAAATATGGATGGTACGCCGGGAATTTAGTGTGGGGACTGGAACGGAACACATTATGTGCAAACATGCATCAGTCATGATCCAACAAAATCTTTGCATATCTGGATAATTGCACCTCCTTTGGTGTGACTACAAACAAGACCATTGTTGCTGGAAGACCGTCGTCGCCATTCAAGTGCCTAGTCCCATCACAACTGTAGTTACAATGTGTGCTGACTGCTGAGAACCTGTCTTTACGGGAATGGTTGCCAGTGATCTTTAACGAGAAATGGTTTAGATGGCCAAGTGGCGGAAGTAAAACCAGTTTGTAAAAAAATCATGAAAATTAACTCGGTGTTCAAGTTTAATTACAGTATAAGGAAGGCTTACTTAACCCCTAAATGACCATAGGGCATAGTATATATGCTGACGTATAATTGTCATTTGTTACCAAGAAGAAATTTTAATTTGGGATTTCAAGTAGCTTACTAGAATTGCATTGATCTATTCTCCATCTTCTTTGTTGGTCTCAAATGTAGTAGAGGTGTGGATCCATTCTAAATACATGAAAAATACCTCATATTGTACTAGTCGCAAAGGGCCTTTTAGTTGTTTAAGGGTTAATCCCTAAATGTCCAAGGCTCCTAATTTGAGTGTTGATAATACTTTGAAGTTTAATAAAACCTAACTAAGTTGTTATTTTAGTAGTTTATGTTTTTGAAATATAGTTTTAGTATCAAAAATATCATTTTGAAAATGCTTGATTGTGAGTTTCTATTCAAGATTTTGTGTAATGTTGTCCATTGCAATCTTGACTTTCTATAGTGTTAAGAGCTCTTGGATATGGGCCTCAAATGCACTAGATATTGGAGAAAAAAATTCAATAGAAATTCATTTTAGAAAATTATAAAAGAGATTTGATAAGCCGTAAATTGATTGGAGTTATGTATGTTATGTCCTTTAACCTCATATTTTTTGGTGACCAATTTTTTGGATTCAACATGTGAAAAGAGGATTGAAAGACTTCAAGTCATTTTCATAGTTTTAACACTTTCATATCGAACATTATAATCTTTCAATCCATAAGCGCTGTTATTATGTTTTCTTATCTTATGCAATTGTAAACACATATAATTTGAATTTGTACAGTTACAAAAAAAAATTAAATCATACAACTTATCAAAACGTTGGTTTTTTGTACAATTTAGAGCAAATTCCTTGAAGCTCAAAAAGGCCTTAGGCTTTAAGGGTTGAAGAAGCCTCCATTCAACAGATGTTGGGTGGAAGAAATCTTGCATTTGCAAACGTTTTTCAAATGTTTCAAGGATATAGGCAATTTTGTAACTGAATGGGTGGTTTAGAGACCAATATGGCTCTACAAGGTCCAACACAAAGTTACATTGGTTTATCATGAATTTTGTCATGGGTGCGTTGCCTTGGTGAATTGTGTGAAATGGGAATCTAAGAGGTTGGAAATCATCTCATAACGTAAACCAAACCAATAATGGATTGTTGAATCTATGGCTGATGTAACTGAAATGAAGAAGACATTGAACAAACCAAAGGTTGAAAAGTTAGGTTTTTGGGTAGCTGCATCTGGTAAAGTTTGAGTTACTGCTGGTTGAAGTTATGAGGGGATTCTGACCTAATTGAACCTAAGGGCCGCTTTACACTAGGAGTCAAGGTCATGAAAATTTGGGGCCATTTTGGTTCACCTCAAATGGCCTCAAGAATGGCTCCAAGTGTCCATTATTTAACATGAATGTAGTGAGGGTTAACTCTCTTGTGTGTAAAGGTTTTGAGATCAATAGAGTAAATTTTGAAATTTCAAGAGAAAAGGGATAAAAAACAAGGACAACCGTCGATGTTTTTACTCCATCCTATGGTGTTGAGTATCTCAAAAGAATGTTTATAATTGAAAAATTCATATTTCGATAAAATATGACAATAGCCCCGGGGCCAAGAATTGGCTTCACGTTTTTAGGAAATCCAATTTTTGAAATTGAGACCATGTCATATCCGGTCTTTTAAATGTTAAAATATGTTTTGATAAATTAGCCTTGACTCCTAGTGTAAAAGCCTTGAGGCCATTTTTAGAATATGAACAAATCAAATTCCAATATTGGGCATGTTAGAGGATGGAAACCAACCTAAACTTGTAGTGACAAATGGCCCTAGAGAAGCCTTAATGGTAAGACTGCATACATGAGTAGTACAAGAGTATAAGGGCATCCCCAATGCAACTGGAAAACAAACATGCAAAACCAAGTCTGACATATTCATAGCCATCAAATCATGATTGATGGCTATGAATATGTCAGACTTGATTTTGCAAGTCTGTTTTCCGATTGCATTGGGGAAGCTAATAAGGGCATCCTTAATGCAGCCGTAAAAGAGGCAGGCAAAAGCTTGTGCAATGCATTAAACAGAACTTGAGCAAAAACATGGGCTCCAATGCAACAGTTAAACCATATTGTATTTTTCAAGGCTCCCCACATAAGAGCCCCTCCCCTGCAAATTTTCACTATTTGGAGAATCCTGCATACCACTCCTACTCTGACCACAGGTAAAAAATAGCGTCCTATATGACCGCATGTTTTATGACTGGGTGTCCTAAATGACTATAAAATGACTATGATATGACTAAAAAATGACTAACATTGAAATAGTTGTTCTTTAGTCATTCTTTTGAATGGTTCATCTGAAACTCTCCACAGAATTGTATTCTTCTAAATTCGTAAGTACATTCTCATTCATAAGCGGATGAGGTTGTTGTTGTATTTGACATCTTTTAGCTGGGTTAGTGGTTTAGTCGTATGTCCAAAACATGAGTTTATAGTATTACTAAGGTGTTACTAATGAACTACTAAAGAGTTTCAACTTTTATTCCATATCATTTTCATGCAGAAACATATCTTTCACAGTTTTCTCTCAAAATTTTGGGACTGCCCGGTAGCATTATTTTTAGCTCTTTCTTGTTCTCTTGAGACTATGTGAACACAAACTATTGCAATAGTCATTTTTTAGTCGTTTAGCAAGTTTTGTGGCACTACTAGTTTACTATTAGGATATGAGTTCTGTAATTAAATTGGTTTTGAGTAAGTAGGTTAATGAAGTTGTTAGGGGAATAAGCAATGTAGGGTTGGATGTCACTAGGTACTAGTTCTATACTTACTAATGTGCGACTAATCCATGACTAATAAATGACTTTCATATGATTTTTATGTGCAACTAATTGAAGACTAATAAATGACTTCTACATGGTTTTGCCTCTCCTGCTGAGTTAATATTGTTCTTTCTATCGCATTCGTTTAATGATTAGGATTTGATCTTATTTCATGGGGTCATGGGTGAGGAGCAAAGAATGTTTTAGGATTTAGGGATTTGGAGTTTAATGGGAGTTAAAGAAAAGTGGTCATAGATAATATGTCACCACATTAGTTAAATGACTACATAATGACTACAATATGACTATAAAATGACTACATAATGACTACAAAATGATTACAAAATGACTACATAATGATTATATAATGACTACATAATGATTACAAAATGACTACATAATGACTATAAGACAACTATGGAAGAACCCAATTATAGTCATGCATTTGTTGTCACTTAGAAGTTCATGGATATTTTTTCTTCTACTATTATTGTTAGAATATAACTTGAACAAATCAATTTGGAATTTACTGTGCAATTTTCTTTTTGGGCCCACATATTGTGGCTTTTAAAATAAAAAAAGTCTTGCTCTACCTATTCCAATTCCAACCAACTATTTGAAAGGGTGTAGTTTGGTTAGCTCATTAAATTGTATGTTTAAGAGTTTAGTTGTATTTTAGTTTTACAAGAGTTGTAGTTAGGTCACTATAATCTTCTCCAAGCATGTGCTAGTGGTACATTAGTTGTATTTGAGTCATACATTCAATATGTTATTTTTATTAATGTTATTGTTATTATTATTACTATCATTATCATTATGATTATTATCATAATAATTAACAATTTAAAAGCTATAATTAAAACTCTTTGAAAGCTTAAAAAATAATGTTTCATAAGTATATATATAAAAATTTTATCATGATTTTGATCGTTTTTTAAAGTTAGAAGTCAAACAAAATTTTTAAAAAATCATTAAAATTTAATAATAATAATACATTCAAATATTAGAAGTTATAACTTTAAAATTTGCAAAAAAATTTGTTTTAATGCTTCACAATAATTTTAGCATGTAAATAGTTCATTTTGATGCGAATTTATGTTTTAAACACATTGCTGATGTTAAATTTGCCACAAAAAAATATTATTTAAGTTTTAATAGCAATCACCCCAAAAATCAAGTTGTAGTTTTTGAGTTAGTTTGAACCCTTCATTGAGATTAGGGTTAGTAGTTTGTAAGGTGAAATTGCGGCTGCCACCTTTAAGTTTAGGATTTGGCTCTACTTGATTTGTTGGCTCTGTGCTCTTTAGAGAGTTTGTTGACTATGTGCACTTGTTAAGGTTTGTTGGCTCTACGCTCTTTTTTGGTTTGCTTGCTCCTCATTTTTTGAGGTTTGTTTGCTTCACGCTCTTCAATCTCAGGTTTGTTTGCTCCTCACTTTTTTTAAGTTTGCTTGCTCTGCCCTTTTTTCAAGTTTGTTTGCTTTGCGCACTCCTCAAAGTTTGTTGGCTCTATGCACTTGTCAATGTTTGTTGCCTCTATGTTCTTTGCATATTTGTTTGCTTTGCGCACTTGTCAAGGTTTGTTGGCTCCATGCACTTCTCTGGTTTTGTTGGCTCCATGCACTTCTCTGGTTTTGTTGGCTCTATATTCTTTGCATGTTTGTTTGCTTTGCGCACTTGTCAATGTTTGTTGGCTTTACGCGCTACAACATTGTAACTCATTTTTAGGTTGTGCTTTCATTGTTTATATGAAATTGTTGAAATTGCAAGCGTGTGCAAATGATGTTAATTGAGTTTAGAAAGCAGTGAGTGGGATAGTTTGTGAGTGCTAAATGGACAATGGATATACTTTGAGGTTTTGAAAACCTTGAACTGTATATCTAAATTTTACATAGAGTCTGCACTGAATTGTGACTAAATAGCAACCGAGAATCGACCAGATCGTAATTGCATAGCGACTATTCTTTAACTACATTGTGTGATCAACATTTTTGAATTTTGAGTTTGCATTTGATTTCTGAAGTGTAAATGGAAGTGAAATGCATACTAGTTTTGAAATAGAATGTGAATGCATGGTCAATTGTCTTGTGAATAGACTCTAGGCTATGGACAGGTAGAAGTTAGGCGGTTAGGAAGTTATATACAGGAATGGAGAGAGTCAGACCATAAAAGGCTATTGACATTCTCATTTTACTTGGAGCATAAATTAGAATCTGACTTCCCTTGCAATTTCTTTGTTTTCTTGTAATTGTTTTATGTTTTATAATATGTATGCTCCCAATCAGTAGAGATTGAGGAAGGCAATATTCTATGTATGTTCATTTGTATTTCGGCTTGCAGAGTGAGTAAGTAAGGCCGAGGTGTTTTATTGATCTGATCTAATTGATCTTGTTGTCTTTGAGGCAATAGCCGATCTAACTCAATGAGTGAGTGTGTAGATTATAGATAGTGAGTGGTGATTGAGAAACCTGCAAAAGGTAATCACAACTATGATATGATTGTGTATTCTTGTTCATAAAGCATAGACTATAGCCAGAGAGAGAGTGTCTTAGAGATTGAGAGCTTAAGGCAATAGTCGATTGGTTAATTTATGAATGAATGCCTTATGAGTGACAAGATGTGATACTGAATTAATTTAATCAAAGGCAATAAACAGAGAGAGAATTAATTTGAGAGAAGTTGCTCCAGATCATTGTCAAGATTGTTAGCAGTATCATGCGAGTGTTTCCAAGAGAGAATGCTTAAGGCAATTGACTGAAATTGTAATTGCAAACTCAATGCACGAATTCATTTAAAGAAGTGAGATGCTTCTGAGAGAATAATATGGATGATATTAGAGTGATTATTAATTATAATTGAAGCTTGTGAGAATATAGTCGAGTGATGAAACTAGAAGAAAAGGCTATAATCTGATTGTGATGATGGAGATAAATTAATGTATTGCAAGAGTAAAATAAGATGATGGCCATGATTTGAGAGTGATTTTCTGCATGTGCCCTTTTATGATTGAATATTGAAACAAGGAGAAAAGCTACAGCCTAGAGCGTAGAGCATAAGCAGGAGATTATAAATCTATAGCCAAGTACCAGTTCTCATAAAATTACAATACACTGTGAGTGAAAGCAGTTGGCAATTGAATAGTTTATTATTTAACCTTGTAGCAACTACAAGATAGTTTCTGTGATAAAAGCTGAGGCAATAGAACATAGATTTAGTATTCTGTGATAGAGTTGAACTAGCTATTGACCGATTACAATGTCTATTGACTGAGATAGAGATAGAATAGAGATATTCTATAGAATTAGTATAATGGAATAGATTAAACAATATGTGTAATGGAAACCAAAGGCTATAAACAAGTGAAGAGAAAAATATTGAATTGATTATCTCTTTATTTAAATCCCTTCTGGGTAGGCCTTAAGACGTGTCAATACAAATTGTGGTCTAGTATGGAACATAATCAGATTGATTATATGTGGTTACTCAATGATGCAATTGAATTACTGACGCTTAGTTTATGACAAATAATCACTATTGCCACATTGTGATGTTAATAACACACAATAACCAGACTATAGGCTCGGACTATTTGGCTACTGATTGCGTCCATTGCCAAAGACTATTGCTATGTTGTTTGATGAATGTGAATTCCCCTAAATCCATTTTTGATTCTTTGATAGTACCACAGCATTTGCATGGGATTGCATACATACTTAATGGACTAATTTGAAGATACTGAAATTCATACAAGAGAGGTACCCCCAAATTATCTTATTTCAATTTTCAATTGGATAAACCTTTGTCATAACCTTATCCTTACATTTCCTATATTGAATGACATTTACCTTACATTTGACCTTAGATCCTATAACTTTAGCTATTTTAGACTTTCCCTGAACGAATTTGGTGTTAGCTTGTCCTTGTGTTTTGCGAAGCTAGTCATCTAATTATTACTACACATTGCAACTAAACTGTGCTCGTATTGTGATTGTAATGGGATTTCATATGAAATGTATAATGATTGTATTGTAATTGTAATGTAACTTGACTATATTGTAATGTTATGTCTATATGATGTCTGCATTTGTGACTAGTTTGTGACTCTAGTTTGTGACTAGTTTGTGACTCTAGTTTGTGAATACATTTTATATGCTTCTATGAATGGTTGCTGACTAGTTTGTGACTAAATTTTGTATGCTTGTGTGAATGGTTGATGATTGTATTATGTTTGAGGAGTTACTGCGTTGTGAACTCCAAAACTCATGTGACTATATGACGACTATGTCATCACTTCAAGTTTGCTTCAACCATTCTATAGTGACTGGATTGAGACTACTTAATTATAATTAAACCGCTAACATTGGAACTAAAAATGACGACTATATTGTGACTAAATAGAACTACCCGCTACCATTACTAGTAAACCGCACTATTTCTACACAACAAGCAGTTACCCCAAACCCTAAATGCCCAAAACCAAACAGTAATCAACTTAAGAAAAACTAAAATATGACTAAGTAACAACTAATATATGACTAAGTGACAACTAAAATCAGGTTTATTTTTTTCATTTTTAAAAAAATGCTAAAGTGGCGATTTTAAATGTTATAGTGGTGCTTCAAATTTCAACAGTCATCCACATATTGAATAGAAAATATCACATTAGCACATAATACATGTCTATAATTAGATTTTCATCTACAATTTGGCGAATTCATCCAAGATTTTTTTAAATTTGAAGCTTTTTGGCAATTTCATCCAAATAATCATGTTTTTTTTCTTTCTATAGGCTTGGTGCCGGTCAAAAAAATTTGGTGCTTTTTTGCTGCAAATTGCCAAAAAAAAATATTGACTAAAATATGACTAAGTGGAATGTACAAACATACAGAAAACGACTAACTGAGCACTACAAAATGAATGTAAGTGCTTGTTGGAGCAGCGTGGCACCTTGATTCAAAACTAACAAACAACTAATATATGACTAATGAAAACTATGGGCTCACTTATCCGTTACTGATACATGACTAAATGATAAGTGTGTTGTCATTTATCCATTATTGAATGTGGATTGGCGTTTTGATAACAAATGTGGATTTTATAAAGTAGTTATTGAGATCAAGATACGTTGCCACATGATAGTTTGATTCTATCAGTGGAAACGTAATGGCACCATTGGGAATTGGGAAAATTTAAACGCCTTTAAGAAAAAAGGGGCTATTGGGTTCAAGAAAGAGAGAAGAATTCTTTCTTCCTGATAAAAACAAAGCCAGCATGACGTAAAGGATGAGATACTGTAATGTCCTAAATGACTGAATGACAAAGACTACTAAACAACTAAAAAATGACTAAATCGTGACCAAATGAGACCATTCATGATATAGTCATTCAGTGAGAAATGACTCATTTTTTAGTCATTTGTAGTAGTCATATACGACGCTGTTTTTTACCTCTAGACACAAACGCAATTTTAGAGAATTTTAGATACTTTTGACATGAATCAGCCACACACAAGCACTCAAAAAAGACATAAATTGATAAAAAAAAAATTGTGATTAGTGAGTGTCATAAGGTATGTGCATTGGAAGGTGGTGTATTGGAAAAAGGCCCTGCTCTGTAAGAGAGCCGGCGTCAGCCCTTGTCTGACACAGATGGCAGGGCTAATATACCTGCTGCATTGGCGATGCTCTAAGGACTAGTTTATGGGGCTCTTGTAAATAGGGTGTTGTATGCACAATTGAGAGAGCTAGTGGCTCATGTGTTTGGTTAAATAAATTTTCTTCCATGGGGGGCTGACATTGTTCATCTCACATGACTTGAGTAACAATTCAACACATGCAAGTTCAAGTACAAGCTTGCATGGGCTTGCTAACATCCGTGTGGGTTTAATTAGGTACAAACCTATTGCAAATACTCCTTCAAAGCTCTCCTTTGGTGTGCACTTCAATTAAATGCATTGATTAAGGTATGTTCACACTTGGTGTTAAGAGAAGTAGTAGCAAGGGAAAAATAAATGCATTGAGACATACCTTTAGACTGCATTCATAATGCTAATATCCCTCCTAACATCAAGTGAACATACCTAACATTGGGTCCATTTTTTTCTTGCCACCTTCATCTTAGTGATACAAGTTCTACACTTGTACATAGTGTGACCATTGAGGCTGCTCTAAACAGTAGTAGCGTCCAACACAAAGGCCAATCCGGTACAAAGGTACATACTATTCACCTTTGGCTAAGCCAAAAATTGCCCAAAGTCAAATCGAAAGAGGAGGAAAAGAGAAAAGGCTTAAGGTAGGAGCACCCATAAGCGTCAAACTAAGGGTTTTGAACATGATGAGTATTAATAAACAACTAGCAAATTATAGGATCCTATTAGGAACAAAAAAATATTCAGTTTGCACTTTCGAATGTATTATTTGGATACTATGAGAATAAGTTGTGAATTTTTAAAGAGCAAATTGCCATTGTACCCATAACCACTTTCAAGATTTTATGTTTACATGTTGTACATCCTTGTAATTACATCTATTCATTTCCACAATTTTTTCAAGATTTTAGAGGTGACAATTATGGGGACAATTACGCTTATGGGTGTTCCTACCTTAATTCATGATCAAGTAGTTATGTAAGGTAGGAGCACCCATAAGCGTCAATTTCCCCATAACCGTCACTTCTGAAATCTTGAAAAATCTATGAAAGTTAATAGATGTAATTATAAGAATGTACAACATGTGAACATGAATTCTTAAAAGTGGTTATGGGTGCAATGGCAATTTGCTTTTTAAAAATTCATAACTTATTCTCAAAGTATCCAAATAATACATTTGAAAATGCAAACTCATTTTTTTTCTGCCTAATAGGATCCTATAATTTGCTAATTGTTTCTTAATAGTCATCATGTTCAAACCCTTAATTTGACGCTTATGGGTGCTCCTACCTTACTTCCAAGTTCCAACACAGAATAGGACAATGAAAGGACCAGCAACTTGCTTGTATGTCTGAGCAACAAAGGTGGCGATTCCATTTTACTTTGATAAATTTGAAGTGGCACCAAAGACAGCAAGCTATAGACAAGGGAGAAGGCAACAAGTGAGGAGCCTAGGACCCACTCCATGTCACAGAAAACCAGCATGCTCAATTATACCACTATTATTTTTAGTATCATGCTCACACTCGTCAGCGCTAAAGTTAGTTTGGAATGTGGGCTCAGCATCATTTGGTTCTCATCCATCTTGTCCCGTTTCACCACTACCTGACAAACGCGTCACTCCCTTGGCCCCTTCGGCCCTTCCCTTGGTTGCCAGTTCTTGGGAGTAATTCCGGTGGCAGTTATTGCTCTCCCAAATCCAAATAACCCCCTTACGGTCTTACCTCCGTACTGCTATTTTTGTCCAATTTTGGGATGAATAGGTTTCGATTTGTATCCAAAAATGCAAAAAATATGTGGATGAATATAGGTTAACGCTTGTCAAGATACCTGAAGATCATAAACTTCATATGTTTGGGGCATTCACATTTGACTTTAGCATTCAAGTTCCGGGGACTCGGGGAGCCTGGACTTTTTTTGGAACAATTTTTCGTCCTACAAGAGGTTTGGTTTGAGAGAATCCCAAGTGCATACTCTATTTTCACATGGGTGACAACTTTCATGTGATAACTTTGTTTGTCCATTGTTTGTCCATTAGTGGGTGTCAAACCTGGGTTTTTTCTGCCCGTAAGTCTTGCACTCTTCACCCCATAACTCAACCATTTTTTCAAGTTCTGAGTTTGATAACTTTATCACCCACCTGTAGAGGTTGGTGATAACAAGGACTACAATGGTGCTTGGTTAGAGTTAACACTTTGGGCTTGTAGAAAGTATTGACCTTATCTAAGCATTGATCATAAACAAACACTCAATTTGTATTACCTTTCCCTAGTTCTGGGGGTTACATCTTTGGAGGTGCTTTCCCACCCATGCTTTTGGTACACTAACCAAACTTCTTTCTAACTAGGGAGTTAAAATGGGAATTGATGAAAAAAAAACGTTGACCACATGCAAGCACTTGACCTTAACCAAGCTCATAATACATGCTTTTGAGCAAAAGGGGAGTGGGGCTATGATCTTATCCAATTGTTGCTCTTACAAAGGTTGTTGCTAACCAAGCACCACTGCAATTATGGCCTTAATTTATAAAAGTTATTAAGTACTCTTGTAGCTCTCTTCTAGCATGCTAACCTTCTCTCACTACTAAATCCTAAATTCTAATTTACGCAATTTTTTGATATTAAAGAGGGAGGGTGCAATATTATAGAGGGTGTGATATTAAAGAGGTAGGATGTGATATTAAAGAGGTAGGATGTGATATTTAAGAGGTTACAGTGTGATATTAAAGAGGTTCCGGCGTGATATTTAAGAGGTTGCTGTGTGATATAACAATGGCAATTTAGATTTTAGTAGTATAATTAGTAGTAACACCAACCTCTTTAATATCATACCCTACCTCTTTAACATCACACTCCACCTTTTTAATATCACACCCTACCTCTTTAACCCCTAAAGGCCCAAGTGGCCCCACAGGGGGCCAAGTGCGATTTTGGGCATGTACTTATAGCTAAACTACTTTGTGTGATTTTTTGAAATTTCATTAAAGGTAGGGAATTCAAAGACTTGCATGGGTGTCTAGCTTTTTCTTCATTCCAACATTTATTGAAGAAGTTTTGCATGAATAACTGAAAAACATGGGAGAAGCAAGCAGCCCAAAAAAATCGGGTTGTTTAAAATAAAAAACTAAAATTGGTTCTTTAGATTTTTATGCATGTAAGAAGCTTTGAATCATTCAAACCTAATTGATGAGAAGAAAATCATGATAAGTTTTTTTTTGCAAGTAGGTGTGGGACTCCCAAACCTCCATTTGTTTTGCCCCTTGTAAAATTTGGTGCTTTACTTTTTTGAGCTCTTTGTGTATTTGTTTCTCTACTCTTTTTTTTCCCAAGTTGTAGTAGACTAAGATTCCTTGGTTCTCACCATTTGGATCAAAGTCATTCAAATTTCTAAATTTTACATAAATCCTCCAATTTTGCCTAGTGTATATGCAAATTTCATGGCCTTACGACATTGTAAGATTTTACAAAGTACAATTCACACCTCCAATTCATTTGAAAATTCTCCCACACTTACCCAACTTGGTCTTCTACATGGGAAAAATAAACCTCAACTTCGCGTAGAGCAATTTTTTTGATACAAGAGCTGTCAAAGTCTTCTAAAAAATTTGGGCAGTAGGGAAATTTTTTTCCCCTTTCAAATGTCAATATCTCACTCCTCTACATCTAGAATGAGTTGATTTTTTTTCCCACAAGTACCTCCCATAGTCTAGGGCAAGATCTTATGGTTGGATTTCCATGAAAAAAAAATTCCTACCATTCTACTCATTCCCCCAAAAGTGGCAATTTTTAGTGACTTTCATTGGAATAAGGGCTTGGTCCTTTAGGGTTGAATATCACACCCTTCCTCTTTAATATCACAACCTACCTCTTTAACCCCTCAAGCTTGGGGGCCATTATTTTATCAAGAGACACTTAGAATTGCCATTTTTATTGCAAAGAGTAAAAAAGTTTGAAAATTGGTCTTTTTTCATGTTTAGCCATAGGATCTTGTACTAGATTACTATAAGAATGTGGGAAAAACAATTCAAAATCTTTGACCACCCAGATTGCAAGATATTTGCATTGAAAGTGTAAAAAACAAACATTTTTGCACCTTGCATGATTAGATTATTTGACTTTGAACTTTATTAACTTAATTTTTTTGCACAACAGAGTTTTGATGTTTATTTTTAAATGATGGAAAATTGAGTTGTGAATCTTTGAAAAAAATCAAAACAAAAAATACTTAATTTTCATTCTTAAAAAAAACATTGGGTGGAAGAAGGTATGAGATTGAACAAAAACTTAAATCGTTAATAACCCTGCAATGGAATTGAAACGCAATAATCCCAATGGTGAGATTGTTTTAGAAAGAAAACTTATCCCTCCTCAACAATTTTTTTTGAAGAAATGTTAAACTTGCATTCAAAAATGAAGTTTATAAGTTATTTTTTCAAGACAATGCTTGAATTGCCCGAAAAACAAGATTGTCCATAACTTTCTCATAACTAGTCCAAATGGAATGAATCAAAGCTTTAGATGTAGAAGAAACTATAAACTACAAGAAGAATTTTCTTTTCTTTTTAATTCAATTTTATGTAAAAAAATTTGCTACCCAATCTCCATAAGTTTGTGCTTATCTAGGCATAACTTTTGTTTTTGGGCATAGATTGGAAAATTATATATATTCCCCAAAAGCTAATATGTTTTTCTATTTTCAAAAACTGAGTTTCAAAAAATCAGGACCAAAATTGAGGCTGTAGGTACTTGCCCAATATCTCATTCAAGGATTTAGGGGTTAATATCACAACTCCATTCTCTGTGATATTATGTAGACAATCAGAGTGACCTTTGTAATATCACATCTTGACCTTTGTAATATCACATCTTGGCCTTTGTAAAATCACATCTTGACCTTTGTAATATCACATCTTGACCTTTGTAATATCACATCTTGACCTTTGTAATATCACATCTTGACCTTTGTAATATCACATCTTGACCTTTGTAATATCACATCTTGACCTTTGTAATATCACATCTTGACCTTTGTAATATCACACATGTCCCTTTATAATGATCACACATCAATTTTTGTGACATTATCCTAGACATACGTTATGAAGACTTACGGAAATTTTTATCAAGTAGTTTGTGAAGCTTTGCAAGGGTGATAACTTTGCAGATTGTGGTTCAACCATCACCCCGTAACTTTAAGAAAATTCCCCAATAAAATTATCCCAAAACCTTAAAAAATGAAAGGTTTGACACCCACTATTCACAAGGTATTGTGAATTTTTATGTGACTATCAAATATCGTGCCACTTTATACTGTAGTTGCACCCTATTATAATATTTTGCAACTCTATAAGATAATTGCACCTTATTATCTTATTATAGACACTTTTCGGTTTGGTAACCCAATTGCCACACATCTATAATTTTGAATTATTTTGATTTTACAATCTTTGGGCCACCAAGTTTTTGTTCGTTCTAGATTGCGAGAGAGGAGGCTTTACATCCAAAGAACTTGCCTCAATGTAGTTTGTGTAGTACCTTACTTGAAAAAGCTAACCACTGCTAGAGCCTCTCATAGCCTAGCTGCTTGTTCTTTTGTTGGTTGTTCCTACCTTGGAGGGAAAAAAAGAAAGAAATATGTGTTAAATAACGTATGGAAGGTAACTATATGGTTGCCACTTATGGTAACAAAAGTGCGCCACTATTTTAATACTGTTCAAAATGCTATTACTGTAGGTTGTTAGCAGATTCAGCATAAAATAATTCTCCAAAATTTTACCTGATTATTCTATAAATTATTTTCCAAAAATACCCAATGTCAAACAAATCAAAAACTGAAATGCCAAATATCATAAAAGTCATTAAGCTTAACTAACAATGGCAGGTCAAGGTTGATTCCAAGAGGGCTCAATCTATTGCAAATTTCTTACGAAGAGTTAATTTTTTGGAAGTGGAAGATGCTTAGAAAAAGGCTCAATTCTACTATTTTCTTTGATTGAATACCAAATAATAACAACTTTTTTTAAAAGTGTCTAATCTTGTTTAATTATACAATCTGATACCAAATTGCATTTTTTTGGAAAAATAATTAATTTGGCAGGGAGCAGCCGAATCTGCTCCCCACCTACAGTAGTATACTGGATAGCAAGTAGCAACCTGTGTGGTAGTGATCCCAAATATGATTTTCACTTTTAACTCCACTGCCTAAAAACACTGCTCAAAAGCTAAAATTTTCAATGTTAACACTGCGAAGTGTACATTTTTTAACTGCACAATTTTTTTGGTAGCAATTCTAGTAGCAATCCTGCTAAATTTAGCCAGTTTAAAGATCGCTGCTTTGACACATATTTTTTCCAAGTGCAAGTGTACTAACTTTTTTTTGTGATGTGTTGGTCATCCTCACTATGAGTTTGAAATGTACTCAACTTCTTTATGCCTTGATGAGACCTTCACTAGCTTTCAAACCAAAAGATGATGGGGTAATGGCACAATTACATTCATTTTCTCAAATATTAATCAATATAAAGTTAGGCTATATTTAATAAATGATGCACTATGAAAACAAATTTGAATAGTATACATCCATAATGATCAAGGGAGAAATTCCATTGTTATGCACATCTTCTAGAACTAAAATTTTTCAAGTATAGATTGGTCTCCCATTAACCCCTAAATGCATGAGGCACCAAATTCTAGTGATTTTTACACTAGAATTTGGTGCCTCATGCATTTAGAGGTTAAAGGATCCTCCCATCCACCTTACAAGGGCCACCAATGCTTGAGAAGAAATTTGAGTTTCACTACTTGATATTTGTCATTTGTTATTTGTCATTTCACTTATTCACAATGGATATTCCCTATAATTGTACATTAGACTTTTATTATAGAAACGTTGACTAATATTCTTTCAAAAAGTATTTCTTTGCATTTCCACCACCTAACATTACATTAACCCCTAAAGGACCAACTGTCCCCTTGGGGGACAAATGGATTTCAGGCATGTACCTATAGCTAATCTACTTTTGTGATTTTTTGAAACTTTTATTGAAGGTGGGCAATTCAAAGATCTACGTGGGCATCTAATTTTTTCTTCATTCCAACATTTATTGAAGAAGTAATGCATGAATTTTTGAAAAAGGGAGAGGGCGGGTAGCCCAAAAAAGAATTCAAAATCGTATTTTTTTAAAATAAAAATTTGAAATTGGTTCTTTAGATTTTTATGTACGTGGAAATCTTTGAATCATTCAATTTTGATTGATGAGATGAGGGTTATGAGAAGTTTTAGTTTGCGGATAGGTGTGGGACTCTCAAACCTCCATTCTTTTTGCTCCTTGTAAACTTTGTTATTTTACTTTTTTGAGTTCTTTGTGTTTTTTTTTTTTTTTGACTTTTTTTTCCAAGTTGTAGTAGACTAAGATTCCTTGGATTTGACCATTTGGATGAAAGTAATTTAGATTTCTCTATTTTACACAAATCCTCCAACTTTGCCTAGTGTATATGCAAATTTCATGGCCTTGCGGCATTGCAAGATTTTACAAAGTATGATCCACACCTCCAATTCATTTGAAAATTCTCCCACATTTACCTAACTATCACCATATTCATTATAATGAGAGAGTGAGGACCTCTCAAAATAAATTTGTTAGATTTTGACCAAAATCACCAATTTCCATTAAAATGAGAGATTTTGACATAAAACCTTTCAATTTGACATAAAACCTTTCAAATTTAGGTCAAATCTAAAAGGTTTTATGTCAATTTAGCTCAATTCAAGCTAAATTGTCCAAAAACCTTTTGTTGAATTGACATAATTTTTTTTGAATTTTGGATATTTTATTTCTCATTTTGCTGGAATACTCTCATTACAATGAATATGGTGTTAACTTGGTCTTCTACATGGCCTCAACTTTAGGTAGAGCAATTTTTTTTGATATAGGATCCGTCAAAGGCTTCTGAAAGTTTTGGGCAACAGGAAAAGAATCTTATTTTTTCACTTCAAAGGTCAATATCTCACTCCTCTACTTCTAGAATGAGATGAAATTTTTCCCACTAGTACCTCCTATAGTCTTGGGCAAGATCTTACGGTTAAATTTTCAAAAAAACTTTTTTTCCTACCTTTCTACTCATTCCCCCAAAAGTTGCGATTTTTAGTGATTTTCAAAAGAAAAAGGGCTTGGTCCTTTAGGGGTTAACTGCCGGTTTTTTCCAAACATCAAGGACCATTATTTAACAAAACTTCTCTTATTACCTCTTTTATTCATGGACTTTGGAATGTCAACAATTAATTAACTCCTAAAGGACTTGATCCATTTTGAAATGGTCAAACTTCATTCCTAAGCTTAATTTAGCCTTTTAAATTGTGTTCAAAACAATTTTATATTTTTATTGTTTGAAACTATGAATGATATATCATTGCAAGAAATTTCAATTTATTTCATGAAAATTTGTAATTGTTATCATTTTTTTTCATGAAATAAACATAAATAAGTTAAAATAGCAAAAAAAGTCTAAATTATTTGAAATTTTTTCAAGAGGTACAAGCAGAATTAAAGATTAGTGTGAAAAATTTCAGTTGGTTATTTTATTTTTTACACCCAAAACAGCCACAACAAAGAATCTAAAGCCAAATTTGACTATCAAACCATATTTATTCTTGTATTTAATTAATATATAAAATTTTTATAACTTTTACTAGAAGACACATTCATTTTCTATTTATGTTGTTTTTTTCAATAAATTTGATAGAATATTCAAGTTATTGTGATTTTTAAAAGCTAAATATGGAAATGAAATCATATCAACTAGAATATATATTAAAAAAGCTATGATTTCTACCATAAATGAATGGTAGAATGAGAAACATAGTTTTGTAGTTTAAACTAAAAATGCATTTAAAGATTAGAAAATATGAATGAAAAATAGACCATATTTTGTTATTTGGGTTCTAACACTTGGAGCTTTCAATGGCAATAACTCTTTTGGTTTATGACATTTTTCAAAAAAATAAATGGAATAGAAAGGAAACTTGTAAAGCTTCATTTTCTTGGTTTGAACTACGTACCAAAAATTGATATTTTGAAAGTTACAATTAGGATTGACCAAGGCGCATCCTCTTTTTGGATGCAAAAACCTTTAAGGGTTAAATATGACATACTTCTTTGCTTCCTGGGCTTTGGTTCCCAGATCATCCAATTTCAATTGCCATCTACACCTCACTCGTCTCACAACTGACTTCATCTGTAAATGCTACACCAAATAAGGTAGGAGGCTCAAAAAGCGACCCTTTAAGGGCTGATCCACTTTTTCATGGTCATCTCCAAGCCGGAAGATTTTTGTGTAATTTTCAAATAAAGAGATGCTAAATGTAACCCAATTTTTTCATATTTTTTCGAGGCATTATTGAATTGTTGGTGAATTTTCAAAGTTTTTTGTAGTAGGTACCTATTTATGATTCTAGATTTCCCATAAACTGTCTCCCTATAATTTATAAAGAGATTAGGTGAATTCAAGACTTGTGATTGGCTCTTGCAATAAAAGACAACTTTTCTTTTAAGACTAAGGAGGGTCCATTCAAAAATCACCTAATATCCATTCTAAGGCTACCTATGGAACTCATTAATTGACAGGGGTTGCTTTTTAAGCCTCCTACTTTAGTGCATTTCCCCATACTATTTTCTAGACATTTCACACTATTTAAATATTTACTAAGACTACAGTAACTTGTGTTAATAATTATTGTGATAAACAATGGAGGAAGCAAGCAAAGGTTGGACCCAACAACAATTGCCAAAGTCAAGGAGCAAGAGTTGAAACCATACACAAAACAAGGAATTATTGTAGCATAAAGAGAGTTGCAAGCCCCTCTATGGTCAAGAGTGAGTCATGAGGTAACTTTGCCAAGGTAAGGCAAATTAATTGTTAAGCCAATCTAAAAATGTACTATTTGGTGTACTTAGGCCCGCTTTACATATGGGGGCTGGGCCAATTTGGCTAGGGGCCGATTGCCTCAAATTTCAGCCCACATTTTGCTTAAGGCTGGCCTCTAGTAATAATTAAAATAAGATTATAATGGGGGCCAATTGTCTCATATGTAAAGGCCTTGAGGCCAAGGAGTTGGGCTAATTCAATAAAGTTTAGCCATGTTTACACTAGAGGTGAGAAGTTGTGACAAAAATCTCTTATGGGTCATGGCTTGTTTTCAAAAAGTTAGCATTTGGAGATTGTGGCTTCTTATTGCAATGTAAAGTGAGAATGGGTCACAATTTTTTTTAATTAATTGATTTTTTATTTTTTATTTTTTTATTTTGAAACAATAACATGATGATAGATACCAAAAAAATAGAGTTTGACAAAGGGGGACGTTGCCAAAATGTGTATGAACCCTAAACATGAAGTTTGAAACAAACTCTTGAGTTCTTTGTTTACCTCATCAAGGTATATTATACTAATTACCTTTATTATTTTCTTTTTATCAACCACAAAGCATTTATAATATTTTTGCATATTGATTTGTTCTTCCATAAATCAAGTTTTATGTAGATAGTATCTAGCAGAGTATATACTATGAGTTATGGATCATTAAGAGTATCTTGCATAAAAGATCATAGAAAAAGAAATCAAAATGTCAACATATGCAAGGTTGAAAACTTCATGAGAAGCATAGAAGGAAAAAAATGGTTTGCAAATAGATACTCCCTCTGTCCTATTATAAAGCTCCAAAAAACTTCTCCATGAGGGATTAACTGTAGTTTTAGTCATTATGCTAGTGACAAATGCATTCTAGAATCAATATACCACCTACCAAATGTTTGAAAAATCTCCAATTTTGATGTTGCTGTTGACACCCAAATTCCATGCAAAAAGTATCATATTTGTACATGTTGCTAGCTCCTCATGATTGATGATTTAAAGATTAGTAGCAACAATGGTACCCCATATGGGCAAGGCCAAGCTTGTTAGGAGAGGAATGCTCTATAATTGCTTAACTTACCCCCATGAGATCATTGGACAAGACAAACGCTTTCTCAACAATTGAAATTAGCAAAATGAAGCTTTTTAGTGGGACAAGAACTATGCCTAATTTGGAGCTTTATATTGGGATGGAGGGAGTACAAAATATACAAGCCTACACAAGTAATTAGTAAACTCATTTAGCAAGCTAAATGCCCTATGCCCCCCATGCCATCCCCTCCCCCATCCCCCATGCCATCCCCTCCCCCATCCCCCATGCCATCCCCCCATCCCCCCCATCCCCCTAGCTTCTCTCTTGTGCCTTAGGCTTTTGATATAACGAATTCTATTAGAGAAAATTTAATATTTTATGAAAAAATATATTTTTTAATGAAACTTGACATTGGCCCCAAGGCCAAGAATTGGCCTCCCATTTTTGGTGCACTCAATTCAGAGAACTTGGGCTATGTCAGATCTTGTCATTGTTGAATAAAAAATTTATTCCACCAAATTGGCTCTGTCACTAGGTGTAAGGGCCTTGGGACTGATTTCAGCTTTTTGTTCAATCAAAGGGCAAGATTAGTGGCCTCTGACGCAGTTAGAAGGCCTGGCCTCCATATGTAAAGTGGGCCTTAATAAGACACTTAACTTGCTAAAGACGTAATTAGTGCCGTGATTAGGCAACAGTGGTGCCGAAGCCGAACAGGCTGGAATTTGACAAATAAACCCAGAATACTCTAGAACCTGCATTCACACGTAGCCATCTCCAGTGAGGGCAATTATGTTCAGCTCAGACGCTTGCTAAATCAAATGCATGCATGCATTGCAGAATCAATTCATCGAACTCAGTAGGAATGGGATTAATTGGTTGGCACGGGTATTTTGGACACTAATTGCCAAACACGTAAATATGTTTTCCACATGGGAATTATATGTCCACGTTGTCCTGATGGACTTCCCTCCATCATGTAAATACTTGTTATTTCTTTATATTTGTGTTGATTTCAATAAATCAACAGTTGAGGCAAAAGGGGTGGTCGTGGTGAGGACCACGGTTTGGTGACAACGCAGCGGCCATAGATTCCAATGCGCTGCGCCGTCTTGTCACATGCACAGCTCAGGGGGGTAGGTAGCGGGTTGGCTGGGCCAATTTCCTGCCTCACTAGCTGCCAAGCCGTGAGCCGCCATCACCGCTCGACGAGTTCGATGGGATTCGAACCCGGACCGGCGGGCGGCCAGAGACGACCGCTTTTCCAGCCAACCAAGTCCACGACTTGGCAACTGAAGACAAGCGTTTGACGCTATTATATGCTCGCAAGAGCACGTGGCCATTTTACGATGGTGTTTATTTTGTAATTTAATCATTTTCATATGTTTATCTAGAGATTTTGGAAGGCTCATATATTTTGCCTTTGTTTGAATAAAAATACTAAGGATTTAGAAGTCAATGGGAAAGGTGTGAAAGGAAAAGGGTTTTGGCATCTATGGTGGGGTTAGGATAAGGAGGAGCATGGGCTGATGTGCCCCACCTCCCTACCTTAGATAGGGTCGAAATTGTGGAGGAAAGATCCCTTAGTTGTTGGAAGTTAGTGTATGAGTGTTGGTGGGAAGAAAGGAAAAAAATCCCGAAACTTTGAGAGGAGATTTTTTTCTGTGTATACATGATTTTGAATTGAAATTTGAGGAGGTTGTTCCTTGTGTGATTACCTTTCCAAAATGAGTTTGCAAGTTTGATTTGGAGTTGTGATGCAAAAGTTATGAGTGTTTGAATTTTGGAGTCAAAAAGCCAAACTATGAAGAAAGGCTGAGACTTCGACAAGCCATAACTTATGATCTGTATATCATTTTGCAACAAGATTTGGAGAGAGTGTTTATCTTGTTATTGGCTTTCTAGAAAGTCTTTAAACTTGAAGTTTGAAGCTTGGACGAGAAAGTTATGGAAGTGTGAAGGTTTGGAGGTGGCTGCCCTTTTGTTAGGAGAAAGCCGAGATTTTGAAGAGCTACAACTTTTGGACAGTATGAGATTTTCTTCTCAAAATTTTAGGAGTGATAGTTTGTTGTCATAGCTTTTCAAATTGTCTTTAATCATTTCATTTGGAGTTTTATTGAAGAAGTTATAGTGGGTAGAAGTTGCGGGTTTGGGTGCTCTCTAAAAAATTGAGACCCACACTTTGATTGACTAGAGCTTTCGGACAAAGTTTTGTTTTGAAGTGCAAATTTTATGGATTGAAGCCAGTGATATCATCTTTCTAAATTGATATCACGTTTCTATGGGTGATGTATAGAACAAAAGTTATAGAGGTTTTTAGAGGCAGTGTTTAGTTTGTAAAGAGGAAGAAGAGCCTCTACTTTGAACTTGCATAACTTTTGGACAGTATCTTAGATTGAGTTGAAATTTAGAGGGATGTTAGAAGGTTAGGAGAGCTTTTCAAATTGCTATTACACTTAGCATTTGAATCTTTGAGCCATCTGTGGCATTAGATAGAAGGTTGCTGCCTTTTCTAGGACTTGTTATTTGTGATTTTCCCCATTGTTTTTATTAAAACATGAAGACTTGAAGACTTGAAGACATGAAGATTTGAAGATCTGAAGATATGAAGATTTCAAGAGGAATGTTTTGGGTTTATTTTTTATGTATGTGTGGGATGTGGCTTTGTTATTCCTAGCCGGTTTTGGAGGCTCGTTTGTCAATTCATTTCCATTCTGTTTTGTAAACCTTGTTGCGGGCAGTTTGGGTTAAACCAAACTTAACCCCATTTATTGTCGTGGTGACGAAGTGGGATTGATCACCCACATGGTCGAGACTTGCTCTGTTCTCACGATCTGGAGTTTTGGCCAGCAGATCGTGAATTTGATTTTAGGATCCCGTCATACGGACGGCAGCTCGTGTCTGCTGTCCCGATCTACCCGTCCCGTATCCAGTGGGCTCTTATCCCTACCTTGACCCTTATACCCTTAGAGCCAGCCACAGGATAGGCCAACGGAAGACTGAAGACTAAAGATTTGAAGAGAAGATCAAGATTGACAACGTTTTCAGTCGGCAACGCACGATCGCAGCAAGACACCCTGCGTGTTCCCAAGGCGCGCTCCTCTCAACCCGACATTTGGTGCTTCCACTGAGAGAGCTTTGGGGCGATTATTGCGTTTGTTGATATGGGAGACAGTAACGAGGCTTTCGGCGCCAATACCGGTGGTGCCAGTGGAGCTGATTTGCCTCGAGAGGTTCCAAGCGCCACTACCAGAGGTGTTGGTGGACCTCAGATGCCAATGGAGGATCTCCTAGGAGCATTGGCCATATTCATGGAGCAACATCGAGCCAACCAGGGTGGTCAAGTAGCCACCGAGGCATTGAAAGCTGTTGTTGTGAAGACTGGTAGATTTGACGGCAAGAACATAACGAAGTTTTTGCGAGCCTATGTTTGCGAGATGGAGGTGCATCAAGTTGATGAAAATCGAATGATGGCTACCTTCGACATGGCAGTTGTGCCTGACATTCGTGACCGTGTGCGAGAGATCCGCGAAGGAGTTCACACTTGGATTGCCTTTGCTGAGCGTCTACGTGACGAGTACTTTGACGAGGACACGGAAAGGATGACCAGAAGATCTTTTCTAGAATGGGTGGAGCAGCGGCCAGGAGACAACATGGGTGCTCATGAGCTGCTGAAGGCCTTTGAGAAGAAGTTTTCTCAGTTACCCATGATTGAGAGACGCCTCCTCAACACCAGGAAGGCAGAGCTTTTCCTTCAAGCAGCTGATGCTGCATTGGAGGATAGACTTCTTCTACTTCTTGGAGATCGTACCACAGAAGGTGGTTTTACCACCGATTGGAGAAGGGTGGAAGAGACCGTGACCTTGTTGGCCAAACAACAACGTGTGAGGTCAAGAGGATTTGGAGCAGGAGTAGACACTAATCCAATTTTAGTTCCAAAAAGTCCCAAAGTATCTTTTGCACCATCATCATCAACAACTCCAGGGTCTATCTTGAAGACCACCAAAACCAACGAAGGTAATGCTCTTGAAGAACTCATCAAGAGTTTTAAAGAGCTGAAGGTGGAGTTTATTGAGTTGAGGAAGTCTCAGGCATCAGGCTCTTCTTCATCGTCGCAGCCATCTGATGGAGGGAGGACACTCCCTTGGAGATGTATATGGTGTGACAAGAGCGAACAAGATGGCAAGCATCGCCTTCGAGACTGTACAGAGTGCGACGAGGCCTTGAAAGATGGCATCGTTGAATTTATTGACGGCAAGCTTCATGATTCATCCACAAAGACACCATTGAAGACCAACTTTGGCAGAGGAGGGATGAAGAAACTTATGGAGGGAAAGATGGGACGATCTAGTTCCATACATGTACGTGAAGCTGATTCATACCACATTGAAGTGGAGCAGCACTCAATTGGAGCTTCACCCACTCAGAGAGCCACACTAATGAAACGAGGAGCTCAAGCCATCAGAAATGTAACTGGATGGGAAGACCCGGTTGATGCAAGCAGCATCAAAGCATTTTTGGAGAGAGATCAAGCCAATGTTGATCACTATGAGGCTTCAGTTGAAGAGAAGCGTGGGAGAGTTGAAGCCGAAGATGGTGAAGAGCCTTCATCAAAGAAGAGGGCTCAAGCGCAGAAAGATTCTGCAAATGAGTCGAGGCGCAGAGTACAAACGCGCTCGAAGACACAAAGTCCAAGCTTTGTGCACCCTGAGGATGATTTGCTTCCTGATAGAGACTGGGGGCAGTCTAGCGGCAGCGGAAGAGGCCATGAGAAAGAAGACTCTAGCAAGCCAAAGGGGAAGAGCCCTGCTTATAAGCTCCAGTCCGACATTGAGACCTCCATTGATATGAAGGGAATATTGGAAGAGAGGATCTTGGATGCCAAGATCGAGTTCACATTGAGGGAAGCACTTGGCATAGCCAAGAAAGACTTCCATGAGCTGATCATCGACATCATCAAGCGAAAGAGACAGATGACAGCAGAGACTGTAATGGTGAGTGCTTTGGACACTCACATGACCATCGATGAAGAGATTGAGATTGGCGAAGTTTTTGCCATGATGGGAGACCATGAGGCTCACTGCAGTGAAATTACACTCACGGAGATAACAAGAAAAGAGCCAGAGAGGGTGCAGCGCTCAAATGGAAAGGCTAATGAGGCAAAAGTTCAGACAATTGATGATGAAGTATCAAAAGTTGAAGCTAAGATTTTTGAGTTCAGTTGTGATCATTCTACTGATAGACCTCATGATGTCGAGACTGAGTTTCAGCAACCGTATTGGGCTAGAGCCACCACTGAAACAAGAGTGAAGCTTGGTGGAATGGATGAATCTGTTTTGGCCCTTGTAGATCATGGTTCAGAGATCAACATCATATCTCGCAAGACCTATGAGAAGGGCAAATGGCCAATTGACACAGAACATGGCTGGGTGATGAGAGCAGCTAACAATGGGCGCAGTTCATTGTATGGAGCTTGCCCTTCAGTGCCAGCAAAGATTGGAGATGTGGAGGTTGAGCAGAATTTCTTTGTTCAAAATACTGGGGCATATCCAGTGCTTCTGGGCCAACCTTTCATCACTGCTTCACGCATGGAAACCAAAGTGTTGGATGATGGATCTCACTATGCTCGAATTCGAAGTATAGATGGGAAGAAGTCAGTGCAGTTCTTAACTGTGAGAGCTGACAATGAAAGGCATCGAATGCAACTCAGAGAAGTATCTTTGCCGACTTCTCTGAACTTTCCGGATTTCTAGAGGGCACACGTGGGATGTGGGGATCCACGGGTGCCAAGGATATCAATACTAGAGAATTCCCCAATATACATACTGCTATCAAGTGTGGATTTTTGAGCGTGACAAAGTGTGGATTTGCGAGTTTCATGGATGCCAAAGATTTGGACCATGTACATAGAAGATTTATCAAAAAGAAGGAGAAAAACCTAAAAAAAATGAAGGTTCTTGAAGAAGATGAGAGCATTACTGGTGTGTATGAAGAAAGTGGCATGCCAGATGATATCTTGCATACTCTGCAAGATTTGAAGACAAATGAGGATGCAGAGCCGACTACTCATTGTCTTATTGATGTCCATACAGCTGCAATGCATCATGAGATTTACACAGCAATGGCAAAGCTGTGTTCTTCTAATATCGATGAATATAGACCTGAAGCTGCAGTACATACCAAGTACAAGACTGTGAACAAGAAGGTGAAGCCAGTGGCTACTCAGCTACCATTTGACACTGATGATCACATCAAACAAGCTGAAAAAGAGCCAAGTTTGAGAGAGTCAAGGAGAATTGGACACAAATTCACCGAAGAGACTCTAGCTAACCTCAAGATTGGAGGAGATGGTTTCCTGACTAAGCCAGAGAAAAAGAAATTTCAAGACATGCTTTTGATGCATGGAAAGGCTTTTGCTTCTTCTTCAGATGAGATTGGGTGTGTGCAGCCAAGTGTTGTAGCACCAATGGTCATATTCACAGTACCACATATACCATGGGATTTGAAGCCTATTCCAGTGCCTAGAGCTCTACTGCCAAAATTAGTGGAGTTGCTCAAAGAAAAGACGCGCATGGGCATACTAGAGCCTTCAATGGCTCCATATTCAAACCGTTGGTTTACTGTGCCAAAGAAGTCAGGAGCATTGAGGTTCATCCAAGATATGCAGCCTGCAAACAAAGTTACAATCAGAAACAAAGGATCAGGCCCTGTTGTTGACGAAGTGGCGGAGGCATTTGCTGGACATGCAATCTATTCCATTGGAGATCTATACTCTGGTTATGATCAATTCCAACTTGCTGCTCAAAGCAGGGATTTGACGACCATGAAGACTCCTCTTGGATTGGTGCGTATGTGCACATTGCCTCAAGGCGCTACTAATTCAGTGGCACATATGCAAAGCGCTATGAATCAAATTCTAAGAGACTTTGTGCCAGAGAAAACCATACCTTTTGTGGATGATATCCCAATAAAAGGATGCGAGGAAAATCAAAGAGACTTGACAGTTCAGAGTGATGGTTGCCGAGCCTTTGTAAGCAACCATATCCATGACGTGGCTCAAATCTTGGGCAGACTTGAGGAGGTGAATTTGACTCTATCCATTGATAAGTCAAAGTTTGGGGTGAATGAAATTCTGGTGGTTGGGCACTTATGTGGCTCTTATGGAAGAAAACCTAATCCTGAAAAGATTGATGCTATTGGAAGAATGAAAGCCTGTAGCAATATCACCGAAGTAAGGAGGTTTCTTGGAGCTTGTGTCTTCTACCACATATGGATTCCCCATTTTGCTCATATATCAGAGCCTCTCTACAAATTATTGCGTAAGAGGACCAAATTCATTTGGGAAAATGAGCAAAACTTGGCTATGGAAGAGTTGAAGAGGATTTTGGAGTCGCCACTAGTTCTCAAGCAAGTGAACTATGATTGCAAGAGGCCGGTGATCGTGACTGTTGACACAAGTCCAATTGCCATAGGTTGGGCTATTGGACAAGATGATGAGGAAGGCAAAAGATTTGCTATTCGATTTGGAGCAAGGATTTTGACAGAGCGTCAGAGAGCATATCCACAAGTGAAAAGAGAACTATGGGGTGCTCTTACAGCTCTGAAGGCGGACAGAAATTACCTTATTGGAGCAGAGGTGGTACTGGAGACTGATTGCTTACCTTTGCTGGGGATGATAGCAAATTGTTCTTCACCAGACATTGCAATGCTTCGATGGATCGCCTACATCAAATCCATGAATCCGGTTCTAGTACACATTGAAGGCAAAAAGAATTCTATTGCCGATATGTTGTCTAGAGCAAGGTATTCTAATGAAGATGAGATGATGGGCCACGAAGATGTCGAAGATTTATTGCATGGAGGCTATGTGGTGACGATAGATGCTGAGAGCTCATCGATCGATACTTTGCCATTCAAAGCTGAGCTTTATGAAGAAAAATTGAGAGACATTGGGCTATATTTAAGCACAATGAAGCTGCAAGAAGGATGGACAGACAAAACATTCAAAGACATCAGGCATCAATCCTATAGATATCTTTTGAGAGAAGGATTTCTATGGAAGAGGGCAAAAAGAGCTGATGAAGTACCATTGAGAGTGGTGGGGGACTCTAAGACCAAAGCTGAAGTTCTCAAGGAGTTCCATGATACTCTTTGGGCAGGTCACAGAGGTATATGGGCCACTTATACAAAAATCAAGGAGAGGTACTGGTGGAAAGGACTTTACAAAGACGTTGAAGAGTTTGTAGTTTCTTGTGTGGTATGCCAATTGCAATCCAAGGTGCGCCACAGAGATGAATTACATCCTACTTACCCTCTAGCAATCCATTTTCAGTGGATGATAGATTTGGTAGCCATGCCAAATGCTATGTGGGGAATGAAGTACCTTGTTTTGGCACGAGAGGAGCTCTCAAACTTCGTTGAGGGCAGAGCCTTGAGGACTAAGGCTACCGAAAATATATGCCGATTTATACTCGAAGACATCTTCAGTCGTTATGGCAGCATTGGCCGAATGAGAGCTGACAGAGGAGAACTAAATGCCACTGAGGCCAAAGAGTTCTTCAAACGTTATGGTGTGCAGTTGAAGCTGACGACAGCTTACAACCCTGAGGCTAATGGCAAAATTGAGAGAGGGCATCCTCCGATCATTCATGCTTTGGTTAAAGCTTGTAAAGGCAAACCAAATATGTGGCCAAAGCTATTACCATTTGCTTTGTGGGCCGACAGAACTACGCACAGTACAGTTACTGGTTACATGCCTGTCGAACTTGTGTATGGGCAGAAACCTATTATGCCGGCGGAAGAGGATATTCCCACATGGGTGTTTCTTTCATGGGAGGACGGTATAAGCAGAGAAAGATTGTTGGAACTTCGGATTCAGCAGCTTGGAAGGTTGTCAAGTGACTTTGATATCGCATTGGAGAAGATGAAGACAGCGAGGCTCAGCAATAAAGAGCGATTTGACAAAACACACAGATTAAGAACCAAGCAGATCAGAGAGGGTGATTGGGTCCTTGTATTTGACAGTACATTGGAGCATCAGCATAGTACAGTGCGCAAATTTGCTAAGAGATGGTTTGGACCCTATATTGTGATGAAAGTGCACACCAACGGCACTTATTCACTTAGGGAATTGGATGGGACTTCTCTGCGCGTGCCTGTTGCTGGTAAACGAATCAAAGCTTTTCGAAGGAGTGGAAAATTTCATCATGAAGACCTTGAGGAGATTTTTAACCCTCAAGAGATGGAAAGCCACGAAAGAGCTGAAGATAAAGATGAAGATTCAGAAGATGCAGAAGACAACCAAGATATTCATGACGAGCAAACTTGGCACATACCGGAGGATGTGCAGGTTTAGAGAGGGTGCATGTCCTGATGGACTTCCCTCCATCATGTAAATACTTGTTATTTCTTTATATTTGTGTTGATTTCAATAAATCAACAGTTGAGGCAAAAGGGGTGGTCGTGGTGAGGACCACGGTTTGGTGACAACGCAGCGGCCATAGATTCCAATGCGCTGCGCCGTCTTGTCACATGCACAGCTCAGGGGGGTAGGTAGCGGGTTGGCTGGGCCAATTTCCTGCCTCACTAGCTGCCAAGCCGTGAGCCGCCATCACCGCTCGACGAGTTCGATGGGATTCGAACCCGGACCGGCGGGCGGCCAGAGACGACCGCTTTTCCAGCCAACCAAGTCCACGACTTGGCAACTGAAGACAAGCGTTTGACGCTATTATATGCTCGCAAGAGCACGTGGCCATTTTACGATGGTGTTTATTTTGTAATTTAATCATTTTCATATGTTTATCTAGAGATTTTGGAAGGCTCATATATTTTGCCTTTGTTTGAATAAAAATACTAAGGATTTAGAAGTCAATGGGAAAGGTGTGAAAGGAAAAGGGTTTTGGCATCTATGGTGGGGTTAGGATAAGGAGGAGCATGGGCTGATGTGCCCCACCTCCCTACCTTAGATAGGGTCGAAATTGTGGAGGAAAGATCCCTTAGTTGTTGGAAGTTAGTGTATGAGTGTTGGTGGGAAGAAAGGAAAAAAATCCCGAAACTTTGAGAGGAGATTTTTTTCTGTGTATACATGATTTTGAATTGAAATTTGAGGAGGTTGTTCCTTGTGTGATTACCTTTCCAAAATGAGTTTGCAAGTTTGATTTGGAGTTGTGATGCAAAAGTTATGAGTGTTTGAATTTTGGAGTCAAAAAGCCAAACTATGAAGAAAGGCTGAGACTTCGACAAGCCATAACTTATGATCTGTATATCATTTTGCAACAAGATTTGGAGAGAGTGTTTATCTTGTTATTGGCTTTCTAGAAAGTCTTTAAACTTGAAGTTTGAAGCTTGGACGAGAAAGTTATGGAAGTGTGAAGGTTTGGAGGTGGCTGCCCTTTTGTTAGGAGAAAGCCGAGATTTTGAAGAGCTACAACTTTTGGACAGTATGAGATTTTCTTCTCAAAATTTTAGGAGTGATAGTTTGTTGTCATAGCTTTTCAAATTGTCTTTAATCATTTCATTTGGAGTTTTATTGAAGAAGTTATAGTGGGTAGAAGTTGCGGGTTTGGGTGCTCTCTAAAAAATTGAGACCCACACTTTGATTGACTAGAGCTTTCGGACAAAGTTTTGTTTTGAAGTGCAAATTTTATGGATTGAAGCCAGTGATATCATCTTTCTAAATTGATATCACGTTTCTATGGGTGATGTATAGAACAAAAGTTATAGAGGTTTTTAGAGGCAGTGTTTAGTTTGTAAAGAGGAAGAAGAGCCTCTACTTTGAACTTGCATAACTTTTGGACAGTATCTTAGATTGAGTTGAAATTTAGAGGGATGTTAGAAGGTTAGGAGAGCTTTTCAAATTGCTATTACACTTAGCATTTGAATCTTTGAGCCATCTGTGGCATTAGATAGAAGGTTGCTGCCTTTTCTAGGACTTGTTATTTGTGATTTTCCCCATTGTTTTTATTAAAACATGAAGACTTGAAGACTTGAAGACATGAAGATTTGAAGATCTGAAGATATGAAGATTTCAAGAGGAATGTTTTGGGTTTATTTTTTATGTATGTGTGGGATGTGGCTTTGTTATTCCTAGCCGGTTTTGGAGGCTCGTTTGTCAATTCATTTCCATTCTGTTTTGTAAACCTTGTTGCGGGCAGTTTGGGTTAAACCAAACTTAACCCCATTTATTGTCGTGGTGACGAAGTGGGATTGATCACCCACATGGTCGAGACTTGCTCTGTTCTCACGATCTGGAGTTTTGGCCAGCAGATCGTGAATTTGATTTTAGGATCCCGTCATACGGACGGCAGCTCGTGTCTGCTGTCCCGATCTACCCGTCCCGTATCCAGTGGGCTCTTATCCCTACCTTGACCCTTATACCCTTAGAGCCAGCCACAGGATAGGCCAACGGAAGACTGAAGACTAAAGATTTGAAGAGAAGATCAAGATTGACAACGTTTTCAGTCGGCAACGCACGATCGCAGCAAGACACCCTGCGTGTTCCCAAGGCGCGCTCCTCTCAACCCGACAACGTCACCTTGTTTTGGTTTGCACTGCCATGATCTCCAATAGGTGTTGTGTTAAATCGTGCCCACGAAAGTGGGTCGAGCCAACGTGGCGTGCTGGGCAAAGCGAGGGTCCGGCCTTGACCTTGTTGCCTGGCCAACCCACTTCCAAGCAAGCCCGACCTGAGCTTCTTCCCCTTGTTCCTCGATGGAGCGGAGCCCCAACGGAGCAACTTTGCGGATCCAACAGAGCGACTTTGCGGACCTGACAGTTGGAGACCCGACAAAGCAGACACTTGATGGAAAACAAACTAGCGTAGTGTACTGCATAGTATGCATATCACTGTGTACTGCAGATTAGGACGAGACTTCAAGTAGTTTGCTATGTGAAAGCAAACCTTTCAAAAGCTGATTTTAGTACACGTTAAACTCTTTGAAGGATCTTATAGTATATTCTTTGATGAAGATAAATGGAGTTTTCATATAACACAAGTCGTATTGCATATAATGAACCTTTGCAATATCATTTACAAATGAATGAAATTGACATGCGGTTGTCGTTAAAAGAACTCACTTCTTGAAGTGTACATTGTTTTTACATTGAAGAAAGGAAACTATTTCTTTGCGGTATTAGGGGTTTAGGACTTAGGCACCCTATCTTGGTATTTCAAATTAGCAAATAAAGAAAAAAACTTTGGTTTAGAAGAAGTAGTTCTTTGTTCTTCAAGAAATTGTTAAGTACAAGTAGGTTGAAAATTATCAAACAAAATATAAATAGTGAGTACATCTAAAGTGACATCAAGACACTGTAATGATAGTGTTGCAATTGTGTCAATAAGCAAATTCAATCATATCTAATCATTTCTATTTCACTTGTTCACGGTTGTACTAATGAAAACAACAATGTACAAGATGTTTAGGGACAGAGATGCACACATAGTCCAAAATATGATATTATTCATCACTTCTTCATATGCAATTGAGATGCAGTGTAATGATTGAAACTTTATATGTTTTTAAAAAAGGGCCTTCAAGAACTAAAAACATATTCAAAATTAAATTTTGGAGGTACCTTGTGATTCAAAAGAGTAATGGAAATTAGTACAAATATTGGTACAAAATCTATTTTGTAGTACCATTTCAATAAAACGAAAGGAAAGGGTTTAGGTAATGCATGTTACTAGAAAAAAAAATCAGACACCCAAAAACACGTCCATTGCAAGGTCTCAAAACATTGCTCACAATCCAAAGTGCCTTCCAAAAGGACATTAGGAACTTTAAATACTCAATCTTGGTACCATTAAATTTACACACTCTACTATAAAATTTTGTGTACAATTCTCTAATTTACCTTGTAAATTATTAGTTTCCAAAACTCCAAAATTAGAGCTGAAATGTTGAACTTGCTCATCAAGGTATTTTAGACAATCTAAATATTCAATTCGGCGTAACTTCTTCTCAAAGAACTTGATGAGGAAAAACTAATAAATCTATGTAGAGCGGACATGCTCACACCTTCTTCAAAAATTTATTGGATACTGAAGCAATATTCAATTAATAGGAACATAGTGACCATTATTTCTCAGATACTGTATGTGGAATACACAATTGGTCCTAATTTGTTTATTGTTGATAGCATGTTGAGTTTGCAAACAATGTGGTAAGTTTTAGTCCTTGTGAGTGCTCAAACCTCCCCCTCAAGAAGTAAGCGCAAGCACAATCAGGTTCTAATCTTAACTGGAAAATAAGCTCAGCGTGAAGGAATAGCAAGAGGGTGCTTTTGGTTGTAAATTTCCAACTAAAAGATGCATTTCAAGCAACGGATTTTTTCTAATGAGCCTTCAACATACAATGATGAACAAGGAAATAAAATAATTTCCTAAGTACGCCAAATGTAGCTAATCGTAATGGGAACACAAGTAATCATACTTTATTGTAGGATCCAACATATCTTATGGCTGGGTCGTGGATGGCCTCCATTCTCTTTTAGACGTAGATATGGTGGTGTTGAAGCAAACATGTGGTGACTCTATTCTAAAGACGAATAATCACAACACTCTAGTAGGTTGCTAGATCAACCCTTCCTATCATACCGGTTTAGACTTTAGTTGTGTGATGAATAATTACAACATAAACTCGTTTCCAAATTTCAGACTTTAGGAGAGAATTTTCTAATATGGATGAGTGTAATAATATCTTCAATGCAAAAGAATATCTCCTAACTCCACCAATAGACAAAATATGATGAGTAATCGGTTTACGTTGTTCTGATGGAGATCCTTCCATCATGTAGATAGTTGTTATTTATTTATGTTTATATTGATTTCAATAAATCAATAGTCAAGACAAAAGAGGTCGTTGTGGTGAGAACCACGGTTTGGAGACAACACAGTGACCATAGATTCCAATTTGTTGCGCCGTTTTGTCACATGCACAGCTCACATGGGTAGGTAGCGGTGTCAGGTTAAAAAGAGCGCGCGTTGTAAACACGCAAGGTGTTTCGCTGCAATCGTGCGTTGCTGACTAAAATCAACTTCAATCTTGATCTTCAGTCTTCCATATGCATATCTTGTAGCTGGCTCTAGGGGTATAAAGGTCAAAGTAGGGATAAAAGCCCACTGGATACAAGATGGGTAAATCAAGACAGCAGACACGAGCTACCGTCTGTATGACGGGATCTTAAATTCAAATTCACGATCTGCTGGCCAAAACTCTAGATCACGAGAATATAGCAAGTTTCAACTATGTGAGTGATTAATCCCACTTTATCACCACGACAATAAATGAGATTAAGTTTGATTTAATTCAAATTACCCACAATAAGGTTTACAAAACAAAATAGAAATGAATTGACAAACGAGCCTCAAAAATCGACTAGAAATAACAAAGCCACATCCCACACATACATAAAAAATAAACCCAAAATAATCCTCTTAAAATCTTCATATCTTCAGATCTTCAAGTCTTCATGTCTTCAAGTCTTCATGTTTTAATAAAAACAATAGGGAAAATCACAAATAACAACTCCTAGAAAAATTGCGACCTTCTATCTAGTGCTACAGATAGTTCAAAAATCACAATGCTAAGTGTAATAGCAATTTAGAAAGCTCTTCTAATCTTCTAACATTTTTTTTTATATTTCAATTTAATCTAAGCTTTTGTCCAAAAGTTATGCAGGTTCAAAGTAAAGGCTATTCTTCCTCCTTGCAAACTAAACACTGCCTCTTTAAATCTCTATAACTTTTGTTTTATTCATTATCCATAGAAATGTGATATCAATACAGAAAGATGATATCACTGGCTACGATATGTAAAATTTTCATTACAAAATAAAACTTTATCCAAAAATTGTAGTCAATCAAAATTTGGATCTCAATGTTTTTAAAGAGCACCTAAACCCCCAACTTCTATCCACTATAATTTCTTCAATAAGATTCCAAATGAAATAATTGAAAACAATTTGGAAAGTTGTGACAACAAGCTATTACTTCTAAACATTTGAAAAGAAAATTTTATGCTATCCAAAAGTTGTAGCTCTTCAAAGTTTTGGCCTTCTCATAACAAAAAGGCAGCCACCTCCAATTCTTCACACATCCATAACTTTCTCTTCCAAGTTTCAAATCTTGAGTTTAAAGATTTTTTCAATAAAGCTAAGACTAAAATGAACATTCGCTTTAAATCTTGTTGCAAAATGATATACAGATCATAAGCTATGTCTTGTTAAAGTCTAAAACTTTCTCCATAATTTGGTATTTTGACTCAGAATTCAAACACTCATAATTATTGCATCACAATTCTAAATCAAACTTGCAAATTCATTTTGGAAAGACAATCATACAAGGAGCAAATTGTTTACATTTCAGTCTAAAATCTTTTATATACAAAAAGTTCTCTCACATCAAAGTTCTGGGATTTCTTCCTTCTTCCAACCAACACTCATACACAAACTTTTAATATACTAAAGAATCTCACATCCTACATTTTGATCCTATCCAAAGTAGGGGGATGGGCACATTAACCTATACCCCTATGCATCATAACCCTACTATAGCTGATAAATTTTTCTTCATTTCACATTTCTCCAAATCACATCTAAATTTTTAGTATTTTTATTCAAATAAAGGCAAAATATATGAGCCTTCCAAAACACGTAAATAAACATTAAAAAAATAATAAATACAAAATAACTACCATCGTAAAGTGGCCATGTGCTATTACGAGCATATAATAGTATCAAACACTTGTCTTCATTTGTTAAGTCGCAAACTTAATTGGCTGGAAAAGCAATCGTCTTTGGGCGCTCGCCGGTCCAGATTTGATCCTAATCTGATTCGTCAAGCGATGATGGCGATCCACGGCTTGGTACACTAGTGAGGCAGAAAATTGGCCTAGCCAATCCGCTACCTACCCTTTGAGCTGTGCATGTGACAAGACGGCGCAGCGCCTTAAAATCTGTGGCCGCTGCGGTGCCATTAAACTGTGGTTCTCACCACGACTACCTCTTTTGCCTTTTACTATTGATTTATTGAAATCAATACAAACATAAGTAAATAACATGTAACTACATGATGGAGGCATCTCCATAAGGACACTACCGAGTAAAAAAAATTATATGTTATGTAATAATTTTAGAACCATGAATTCAAAAGTTATGAAAATTGTTGGGTTTTAACCTCTATACTTCCAAGGGGGTAAGGACAAAACATAGATGTATTATAAAATAATACTTATGTAATTTTGATGAAATTTGCTTCAAAAGATAAAACAAGAATCATGATGTTTAGTAATTATTCATATGATCTAACATTCAGATATAGTTATGGATTTTTATTTAATGAATTTAGAAGCATTTACCATTTAATATTCACCAAATTTACAAATTTTATGCATAGATTTTAAAATTTGGTATTAATGGTTAAAAATAGACATTCTATGGGAAACTTCAAAAATACAATCTTTTCAAAGGAGAGAACATCATTATATTTCCAAAATAGTAAATTTTACAACATTAGCAAATATTGAAGTGTTTGTCTTTGAAAAATTCTTCTTGATGGAATTTAACTTGGATTGACATGATTCAAGTCGGGTTGAAAAGTAGATTTGATTTTCTATTACCAAAAAAAAAAATTAGAATTTTTTTTTTTCATCTTGGGTAGCCCGTGAAAAACGGGTAGCGATCAAAAAATGGTTGCTCAAGCGCTTAGGGTTTAGCTACTCCTTGGACACATTATGTATGAACATTTTAAAGAAAAAAAAAACCCCCCATTGGTAGTGAGCTCCTCAAAATTGCTATGTTGCCAAAAAAAGGTGTTCAAGGGTTTAGGGGTTAACCCCTAAAGAACCGCGGCCATTTTTTTGTGAATTTTAGTGAGAACTGCCACTTTTGGGGGAGTGAGTAGAATTGAAACAAAAAAAAACAAAAAAATGGAAAATCCAACCATAGGATCTTGGCCTAGACTATGGGAGGTACTTTGTGTGAAAAAATTGGCTCAATCTAAATGTTGAAGAGTGAGATGTTTACATCCAAAATGAAGAAGAAAAAAAATCTTTACTGCCCAAAATTTTCAGAAGCCTTTGACCATTGATATGTCAAAAAATTACTCTACGCAAAGTTGAGGATTTTTATTATTCATGTCCAAAACCATGTTAGGTATGTGTGGGAGAATTTTCAATCAAATTGGACATGTGGATCATACTTTGTAAAATCTTGCAATGCCGGAAGGTCTAGAATTTTACAAATACACAAGGCAAAATTGGAGGATTTATGTAAAATTTAGAAATCTAAATTAATTTGATCCAAATGACAAAAAACAAGGAATCTTAATCTACTACAACTTGGAAATAAAAAAGTAAAAATACAAATACACAAAAATCTCAAAAAAATAAAGCAACAAGTTCTACAAGGGGGAAAAGGAATGGGGGTTTGGGAGTCCCATACCTAACCGCAAACTAAAACTTTTCATAACTTTCATCTCATTTATCAGAATTAAATGATTCAAAGCTTCCCACATATATGAAAATCTAAAGAACTAATCTTGAATTTTTATTTTAAAAAATGCAATTTTTTTGGTTGCCCAATTCTCCCTTGTTTTTCAGTTATTCATGCATTACTTCTTCAATAAATGTTAGAATGACAAAAAAATTAGATGCCCGCGCAGATTTTTGAATTCCCCATCTTCAACAAAAGTTTCAAAAAATCACAAAAAATAATTTAGCTGTAGGTACATACCTGAAATCCCATTTGTCTCACGAAGGGACAATGGTCCTTTACGGGTTAATTTGCAAGAATTTTGAATTTATGACTTCTGTAATCACATGTTTTGCAACTATAAGTTGTAGCTAAATTTAAATATAATTTGAACACTAGGGGAGTAGGGAGTGGTGGTTGTGGATCTAGTGATGGAAAAGGGATACCATGATTGGGCCATCTGCATAAAGATAATGTATAGATGCAGAGCTCTACTTTCCCATTTTTTATTCTTTACTCTTTGAAGATTTAAAAAAGAAAGCTATCTTTCTTGGTCGAAGGACACGCATCCTATAAGCGTTCAGGGTGTTCATGTTCATCCATCAATAAGCTGTTGACCCTTTAGAGACCACCAAACCATATTACGGTTCGGGAGAGTATTTTTTGGTCTATACAATAAAATAGCTCGACATCTTGACTATTGAAGAACACTTGTGGTCACAAAAATTTTGCATCTAACTCAAGAGAAGAAAATGGAATTGGATATGTGGGTTGATAAATAATGGTGTTTATACATCATGGCTTCAAAATATGTATCCATATTTGGTCAAAGATGGATCAAAGCAACAACACAATGCATCAAACATCCAAGATGAATGCCACTTTTCAATTGTGCAATCTTAAAAAAATTCAAATTGTTTAAGGAATATGCTTGTATTGTTTCTATATACGGTAGTAGTACAATTGTAATATTTGAGAATCCATTGATATGATACTATCGTTTTATTTATTTTTAATTTCATCATACATTTAAGGTCAATTCTTGATTTCTTTCACCAATTGGATTTTTCATAACAGTTATCAAATTTCTTGTAGACCTGTTTTAGGGTAGCAAAGAAAATGGGATTTTTGACCCTTTTTGTCCACTTAGCTACACCTTGTGATTACTATTTTTGTCTATTTTGAGTGAAATTAGTCTTGTTGGAAAGGTGGGAAACCATGCTTTCTAGAAATGTAAGGTTCTTCTCAATCCAAGCTTGCATGAAGCATTAACATTCAAAACCACACAAGCATGAAAATCTAAAGATTTTCCATATACTAGACACTCAATCATTATAATTTTTCACCTCCAACGGTAAATCTAGCTAAAATTTTGATACATTACAAAAAACAAGGTGTCCTTTACATGTGTACAATTGGATGATTCAAATTGGGTCCATATTTGATTCAAATGCACATCTAATTTTATTGCCCTAGTTTCTAGTGGATTTTGGGAAAATGTGTGTGGTCTTTAAAAGATTAACAGTTAACCCCTGAGCGCATCAGAGGATCAAATTGGTCCTCACACGATTTCACAAGCTTCTTTGAGGCATTGGATGTAATTTTTTTAATCTTGCTATTAATCACAATTATCAAGGTATTCAAGTGGTCCATGCAAGTGGAGTAATGGCAAGGCAATTCAAATGTTGTACAAATGTTTCAAGAATCTTGATTGAGTGAAACATCATATGAGACATGGTCGCAAGCAAAGTCTTTGAAGCTGCAACCAATAAATATCCCTTGCAAGCTTCCTTGCGTGTGCTTTGCATTGTTAGGAAATTCACTAACCTAGGTTTGAGCATGTTCTAGTCCCTTATTAGCTCAACCCTCACCAATTGTGCCAATCATTGTTTTTAGTTTGAAGCCCTACTAAACTTAACCCCTAAAGGACCAAGCCCTTTTTTCTGTGAAAATCACTAAAAACTACCACTTCTAGGAGGTTCAGAAAAAAAGGATTTTTTGTTTTGTTTTTGGAAAATCCAACCATAGGATCTTGCCTAGACTAGAAAAGGTTCTTAAGGGAAAAAAATCAAATCATTCCAAGCGGAGAGGAGTGAGACATTTACATCTAAAGTGAAAAAAAAAAAAAAAAAAAAAAAAATCCATGCTGTCCAAAAATCTCAAAAGCCTTTGACCACTATTATAACAAAAAATTGCTCTACCCAAAGTTGCACTTTATTTTTTCCATGTAGGAGATCAAGTTAGGTATTTCTGGGAGAATTTTCAAAGTAGTTGGAACTATACAACACATGGGAAAAAATAGCAAGTAATAAAAAATAGAGAATGACTCAAAACACTAAATTGTTAAGACTCTAAATATAGAAATGAAAAATGCAAATCCCGACAGTTATAATGTTGTGATAAACAACCTACTTCCTTTGGTGTAATTTTTATCCAAAATATAGAAAATTGAGTAAAATAAAGAAATTCAAAGTTTTATTAGAGGAGAGAATCCAAAACTGCCCGCAAACAAAATCTCCTCATAAATTTCACCTCATTGATCAAAATCAAATAATTCAAAGCTTTCCAAGTATATATAAATTGAAAGAATCAATTTCAAAAAACAAAATTCAATAAATGTAAATTTTAAAGAAGTTTGGGGGCAGTCCTCCCCAAATTTTCAGAAATTCATGCATAACTTCTTCATGAAATGTTGGAATGAAGAGAAAATTAGATGCCCACATAGATCTTTAAAGTCCCCACCTTCAATAAAAGTTTCGGAAAATCACACAAAGTAGTATAGCCATAGGTACATGCCCGAAGTCCAACATGTCCCCCGAAGGGACAATGGTCCTTTAGGGGTTAACATAAGAAGGAGAGCAATCTTCAATAATTTGTAGGTGTGTGCATTCACATCTAATCTTGCTACTCACAAACATTAAGATTTATTGGGGCTTATAGAATTTTCTAAAAATCATGAAATAGCAACTATGTGCCAGAAATAAGATTTTGTCATCACTTGTTGTTTGATCAAATGTTATAATCTCCTAGCTCCCATAATCAGTTCTTCCCAAAATTTGCAAACCAATTTCCAATGAGGTATTCCATTATTTTCAATGGTCACATTTTGTAGATTATCCAATTGACTGAGATACAATACATCAAAGTTATAGGTCTCCCAAAAACCCTTTTTTTTTGGTGAAAATAGCTTGAGCACTTAGGGGTTAAGCTACTATTAGTGACACTTTTCCAAATATTGACAAACTCAACGCTTCTTTGGGAGGGAATTGACAATTTCATCCCAATTATATAGAAGTAAGGTTTCTAGTGTCAAAACAATGTTAGGTTTTGGACAAAAATTATTAGATTCTTTTTTTATAGCTAAGGTGATGTTTGGTCCTTTGGGAGCCTGCCTTCATATTGGCTTAACCCTTAAACAACCACACAGAACCGTAAAATCCTGGCTGTATTGTAATTCTACGGTGATACAAATCTAATTTTTGTTCTTTTCTTAATGCGGATTGTGAATCCAAGTGGCTAAGCCTTAAACGACCATAGGGTACCATAAAATCTTGGTTGTATTGTAATTCTACGGTGACACAAATCTAGTTTTTGTTATTTTCTTGACGCAAATTGTGAATCCGAGCGGCTAGACGAGAGCAATTGTTCTTGGCGCTCCGACAACGTGTTCATTTCGGGGATCCACTGTAGGGATCCGTAAGTCGCAGATTTGCTCCAGCTACGTATTTGTAGCCCACCTCCAATACAAACGCTTTGCAACGTTGGAAAAATGATCGCAAAAACATGCCAAACATTGCAAAAGGTGGAGACGAATAGCAATACACAACCCTTAAAAATCCAAACGAAATCCAAAACAACAACACCTCTAAATACGAGAAAAATACCCTATTTTGATAGCAGTGGCACGCTGGGTTGTTTAGGGATTAATGGTTTGACATGATATCGCACTTGATAGTAGTAGGCGTTCTAGATCAAAGGTGTACACATAACGTTGGGTTGGAGGATAGTCTACATTGAAGGTATACACATAACTTTGGATTAGAGGATAGTTCAAATGACGTGTCAGGGGAGAAAATCAAGAAAGAACTTTACCACTTATATTATAGCTATATGCAAGTTTATTTTATTTTTTATTTTATTTTATTTTTTTATTTATTTTAATGATAGGGGAGAAGCTCAAAAAAGGTTTTGAAACATCCAAAAATACTCAAAATCCAACCCCTTTCTCTAACTTTTTTATAATAACTAGTAAAAAAATTCAACAACATGGTTGATTATCCTAAATTTCAGGCCTATTATTTTAACATGATTTTTCAATCTTATTCAGCAAAAGTTTCAGTTTAGAAGCCCACTAGTGTATGATGGTGTACCAATACTTCACCCAGTACCGGGTCGACACTGCTTTTGGTGGTAGCATTTGAGATAAAACAACAATAGTTTTCACGTGAATAAGCATACAAGGGTATGTTCACACTTGGTGTTAGGAAGGATATTACAGGAAGAAAATTAGATACATTTGAACGCACTTTTAAACTATATTCATATCAAGTGTGAACATATCTTAGGGTATATTTAATTAACCTCTAAAGGTCTAAGCCCTTTTTTCTAATGAAAGTCATTGTTAATTGTCACTTTGGGGGGAATGAGTAGAAAAGTAGGAAATAAAGTTTGTTTTGCAAATCCAACCGTAGGATCTTGCCTTAGACTAGAAAAGGTACTTGTGGGATAAAATCAGGTCATTCTAGATGGAGAGGATGGAGATATTTACATGTGAGGTGAAGGGAAAAGGTTTTTTCCCTTGCTGCTAGTAAATTTCAAAAGCCTTTAACCACTCTTACATGAAAAAAATTACTCTACACAAAGTTGAGGTTTATTTTTTCCATGTAGAAGGCCAAGTTAGGTATGTGTGGGAGAATTTTCAAATCAATTGGAACTATACAACACATGGAGAAAATAGTAAATAAAAAGAAGTAGAGAATGAGTCAAATCACTAAATTGTTAAGAATTTCATTATTAAATGAAAAATGGAGATCCCAAAGGTTGTAATGTTGTATTAAACAATCTACTTCCTTAGGTTTTGATTTTTTTCCAAAATTTTGAAAATTGTGGAAAATAAAGGACTTCAAATTTTATTATAGAGTAGAAAATTCGTAACTGCCTACAAACTAAAACATCTCATAACTTTCATCTCATTGATTGAAGTGAATGATTCAAAGCTTCCCACATATGAAAAATATCTAAAGAACCAATTTTAGATTTCTATTTTTACAAAATACAATTTTTAAAGAAGTTTTTGGGCTGCCCAGATTGCCCTCCCTCCCTTGGGCAGCAGAATTTCTTGCATAACTTCTTTGTCAAATGTCAGAATGAGGAAAAATTTAAATGCCCACGTAGGTCTTGAAATTCCTCACCTTCAAGAAAGGTTTAAAAAAATCACAAAAACTAAATTAGCTATAGGTACATGCCCAAAATCCATTTCATGGGACATGTGTCACAATTTAGAATTGTTAAAAAAATTGTTAAAAAAATTAACTCAATGAACCTAAAAGCAACTATTTTACTCTTTATTCAAAATTGAAACTCATGATTGCATTAAAATAAAATCTAAATTTTAAAATTAAGTTAATTTATGTTTTTTGAAGTGACGTTGAATATGTCATGGGTTTTTTAACTCTTGGTAAATAGACACCTAATTTCACGAGATGATTTTTTTTTCTCATAATTTCACTAGTAGAGGAACCCATGGGTCCAATGAGATGCAAAATGATTTAGGTCCAATTACACAAAATGTATTCCATGCATTAAAACATTTTTTATTTTTTACCCGCGTAGTCCAATTTCATGCCCAATCATGTAAAATGTTTTTTTTTCCCTTACACACAATTAAACATTTTTTCTTCCACCCAATCAATAAACAGTTTTCATGTTTTACCTACGCAGTCAAGAAACTGATCATTTTTTTATCCACACAGTTCAAAAAAGGGTGTTTCTTTACCCACGCAACAAAAAGATCGCCATTATTTTATGTTATGTATATAGATACATTTTATTATAATGCAACATATATATATTTTTGTTTTTCAATATGACACATTATTGTTTGATACAATTAAGTAATATTACTAGTTTAGTGTAAGATTTGATTCCAGTTATGTATCTAATAAATCTAAATTTAAATCACCAAATCAAAAACTTGGAAGTATTCTACTTAAAACTAATGAAGATTGAAAGATCAAATAATATAATCATTATACGGAAAGCTAAAGCAAATGAAGAAATAACGTTTATGCAGACACAAATACGTTGAGCTCATTAAGAATACTTGAGATAAATAGACACCACAAATTTGTAAACATGCATTATTTTACATTCTAATGTGCTCTTCATGTCCTTCAAGCACTTTAACTTCCTTTTGAATGAAATGTGTTACCTTTGTGCATATCAACAATACAATTTTATTATGATTTTCATGATACAATCTAAAAATGTAAGCAAATAAGATCATAGAGAGGAAGTCAACATGAAAATTTTGATTTTGGCCCTTGCCAATCATTACTAGAAGCAACTTCGTTAATATGTATGGTTGTCTCATTTGTTGTGTCATCTCTATCCATACAATGAAATAATTCAACTCTTTTTGTTTAAATAAAATTAGCTTAAAGAAAAGATATTAGGATTAAAATTGAAAATTGAAAATTCAACCAATTAAATGCAACTTTGTTGGCAAAATCAACTCTTAGAGATGTTAATCTAACATGTATATCTCTTGAACATGAAGGTTTATGATGATTTTTTGTCACATCTATATTTAGCACATTGAAAATGTTTAATTTTCTTCATTAGATATAGAGTGCAAGACATCATAAATCAACAAATTCTTGGCCAAATAGTTAGTGACTTTGAATGCAAATACATATTTTTTGGTAAACAATAGCTCCAATTTGTGTTTGTAAATTTTATCCTTAAGACCTTCCATGTTTATAATTGCAAAAAGTTTCAGCTTATTAAGGGGTGCCATGAAGAACTCATATGGTTGTTAGGTATTTGGTTGCTTTATTTTACTTGCAGTGCACAATTCAGAAAATTTGAATTTTCTTTCTGGTGCTCAAACAAAATCTCACAAGAGGAGTTATGCTCAAATGCTAATTGAACAATTTTAGGTGTAACTTCCTCATTGCATTTCTTACTACCAGTTGCACCATGTATCCGTACATGCAGTGTACTTAGAATTGCTCATTTCAACGAACCACTCAAGCAGAAAGAGTGTGAAATGAATTGTACTTCCAGTGTTTTGCCATTGAGAGCATCCTTGGAAACTGACATGAAGAGCCTGAATGCATGGACTTACCTGCATGGACTAGGATATTAATTTCTTCGATTCTTTTTGAATCAGTAACCCTTTGAGTACAAGCCTGTCAATATGTGTCTTCAATCTCTGGAGGGTATCAGTTGGGTGGCTGCAAGAATGGAATGATAAAAAAAAGGCACTCATACATCATTGACAGAAACTTAAACATCTAGATGTAGCATTTAAAGTATAGGAACCACCTTAGAAGGACGACAGGTCTGTTCAAAAACATGATTTATGACATTATTTGAAAATTTATTTTTCAAAACAAACAAAGAACTTGAAGGAGAATTCAAAGTGCTGAACTTCAACATTTTGAAAATATTAATTGGTTGTGTTGGATGCGGTGAAGATGTTGTTCGTGTGATGTGCTGAGTATAAGTTAACCCCTAAAGGCCCAAGGAACCCACTTTGGGCTTTATGAGAACTCAAGCAGGCTCTATTGACTTCATAATTTGGAAATTTTTCACGAAATTTTTAGGATGGATGCTACTCATCATAATTTACATGTGAAGTTTTATTTCATGTTGTTTGGATAAGTATTGCAAAAGTTAGAAGGTTTTTTCAATTTCAATGTCAAATCGGGCAGCAAAAAAATATATTCTAATTTTTTTTTAAACTTTTTTATAGAATTGTATAGATTGATACCTACTCAAAAAAATTGAATCACTCGATTCCAAATAATGAGGTAAGAGTTAAATGGAGTTTTCTTTTGCGGGCAATGAAGGTAGGAAGATGGTAGAACAAACATATAAAGTTATCTTTTACTCTCAATTTTGAAACATTACAAATGAAAATGAAAAAGAAAGTTACTAATTTTCTGTTAGAGCATTCTCACCATTGGGATTGACACTTTTCAAATTCTCCCAAAACTTATTAGCATATTAGTTATATCTTTCATTCATCAATACCTTTCACTTTACAATTTTTGTAAAAATGAATCCAATTTTTTTTTGGTTAAATTTTTTTATATATGCTTTCAACCCATTTTCCAACATATTGTAAAAACTACACAAGAAATACAACATATGTATTTTTTTCTAAAAAGTTTGAAAATCAAAACTTCACCTGTTGGAAGGACTAGAAAAACCTACATTTTGAAATTTAGGCACATTGATCTTGCAATTTGTGGGGATATTCAATTTGAGATTTTGGGACAATATACTTATGCAAGTCAACCAACGGATCCTACGATTGGGTTTGTTAAAAAATAAGTTTCAATGAAGATTTTGACCCTAGATTGGGGACTAATATTTTGAAGCAGTTTTGGACCTCTAAACACAAAAGAATTTTAGGGGTTAAATTGATTTCAGTATTGAGAGTGAGTCTACCCAAGCCAATTGAAATAAGCATGCAGTCTTCTAATGTAACATTCATTATGGATATCATCAACTTGAAAGAGAGCAGTACTTCAGGGCTAAACTCTGAATTCTTGCCAATTAATTTGGTAAGGTAGGCGCACCCATAAACGTGGAAATAAGGGTTTTGGAGTAGGTAAAACAATTGACTAACTTTGAAAAAAATACTGTAAGTTAGGAAATGGAAATAAAATATTGGCATTAATTTCAAGGTTCCAATTGCAAGCATTTGTTCACAAAAAAATTTCAAAGTCCAAAATCACTAAAATTGTAGGAACCATGTGTAAGAGATGCTAAAAACAAAACTTATTGGTTATTAAATAGTGAGATGGGTACTCAAAACCATCATGGAGCCACCCATAACCATCACTTTATCACCCATAAATATCACTTAAGTACCCATAACCACCATGACTTTGTCAGTGATGCCCATGGGGACGTCACGTCCATGGGAGCAGCTACCTTAAGTCACACCTATCAAGCTCGTTATTAAGATGATTTATTTCATGGGTTATTTATTTGTGACACATCTGAGACGCATGTACAAAACTTGTGTTGAGTGACTTAACCCCTAAGCGTCTCAGCGTGTAGCTATGACCAATACAATATTGGGTATTTTTCTTGTATTTGGAATGGATCCACACCTCTACTACATTTGAGACCAACAAAGAAGTTGGAGAATAGATCAATGCGGTTCTAGTGAGCTACTCGAGGTCCCAAATTAAAATTTCTTATCGATAGCAAATGACAATTATAAGTCAGCAAATATACAGTTCCCTATGGACGTTTAAGGGTTAACCACTAAAGGATGTTGCCTACCAAAAGTGTTGGTTGACTATATTCATACGAGGACCATTTAGTACTTGAAGAAATGATTTTAAGATAAATGTCAAAAATTTCCCCAAAATCCTAGTTGATAGATAATATGTTTTATGACTTCACTTAAAATTTATGGTTTCAATGGAATTCATGTGCTACCCAAACACCCCATCTATATACATAATAAGCTTAGTTCTATTAGTTGGGTAGTTGGGTGTTGCTCCAAGAAGATTAAGTGGTGGTTATTCTTATTTCTATGGTTATGTGGTGGTTATGGTCGTCCTTGGGGATAGGGTATATATGGGAATAGGTCTATGGTTATGTGGCTGTTATGGTTGTTCTTGGGGATGGGGTATACACGGGAATAGGGGGTGGTCACTTGGAGAAGGAGGTTGCCCTCCACCGGTACATGGGTCCACTAGACCTTATATAACATAGGAGAGCGTATACAAAACAGCAATATCCTTGGGTTAACCCCTAAAGGATGTTGTTGTTTTGTATACGGACTCCCAAGTTGTATACGGATGGGGTATATGGATATCACATGAACCCCATTGGAGTTGTAAGTTTCAAACCAAGTCATAGACATACTACTTGTCAACTAGAATTTTTTGGGGAATTTTTAACATTTGTCATATAATCATCTCTTTAAATACTAAATGGTTCTTGTACAAATACAAACAATACTTTTGGTAGGCAACATCCTTTACGGGTTAACCCCTGATTGAGTAATTTCCTAATTGCTCTCAACACTAAGAGCAAATGGAACTTTTGTTTTGTTGTCATTTAATCAATTGAGAGCTGACAAAACGAAGATGGCTCCAATATCCAAGGACGCTATGATATCTTCCAAAGTGCAGAAATTCAACTTGTAACTTAAACGACTTCATTTGAATTCTTGGAATATGGGATCTGGCAACCAAAGTGAATTTTGTGTGCAACTTCATGCTTTTGATGTCTAGCATTTATCATCTGACTGACCATCTCATCGAGGATAAAAATCCATGACTCTGGATTTGTCAATAAATAGGCTGAGTGGCTAAGTTGTGCTCATCAAGTTGTGTTCATTAAAGCCCAGTTACTGGGGGCTTTTACCCATAAAAGCATCTCTGTGCCTTAGAGCATCTTTACCCGACCCCAAAATCTTCATCATTGGGAAACATGGTGTTAAATACGGTGTTTCATTTTTAGTGTTGACCCTACCTATTCAACTAGGTAAATTAATGTCCTGTTAATGGTAAATCTCTATGTTTGCAAAGGTAAATTGATTCTTCATCATTATTTACTCAACTTACTTTTGTAAAAAACAAAAAAGTAGAAGTTGAAGGAGTTGTTGTGTACAATGAATTTTGTCTAGGCAAAAATAATATCTTGGCAAGTTATTGCATTAATTGCTCCCTTTTCATCCAATGTCTCCCCAACTTATTGTTAGTACATCACTCTAAATGACTCACTCAATACATAACTATCTTTTGCTTGGTGCAAAATTAAAACTTGTGACTGTTATCATAAGATGCGCATAAAAGACTTTTGACATACCCGCAATAATATTTAGATTTGGAAATTAGACAACCAACACAAAACCAATTGAAAACAAGCAAGAAAACAAAAAATTATGAGGAGCCACTCTAAATCATGTTTAACCCCTCGTTGTCGGCAAATCTTGAAATACATGAGAAATAAGAACAGGATTGTCTGGGATAAAATCCATGACAATGACACAACAAACTTTGATATTATTGTGGTCACTCAAAGAATTCTTTTATGCACGTTCAATGACAATAATCACAAGTTCTAAGTTTGTACCAGCAAAAAGATAGTAATATATATAGTGAGTCTTTATGAGTGCTGCATTTGCAATGCTCTCAAGGCCAAGTTGGTATGCTCTTGGTTTGCAAAGGAGCATGGCAATGGAGAGAATATGAACTTCAATTAAATCATAGAAGAAATGGAGTTTGCGGCAAAATTGTTGCACAGACCCAATGGGGTTGTTTCAATGAGGTTGGCTAACAACTTCTCTGGAGCACAGGCTGAATCCTAAACTGCTACAAAATTTCTAGGGACTTGGTGTTTCCTCTTTACAAGTATATGGTGATTAACCCCTGAGCGCCCCACAGGCAGGATCATGTTGATTGGGATTTCACTAGGCCCTTAAGGGATTAGATCTAATTTTTTGATTTTGTACTAAATTACATTATCAAGGTAATCAAGTGGTCCTTGTAAGTCAAATAATGGCAAGTCAAGTCGAATGTCGTACAAGTAGCTAGGGAGTCATGATTGCATGGAACACCATAAGCGGCGAGTTAGCAAGGAGCATCTTACAGGCTGCAATCAATTAATATCCCTTGCAAAATTCATTATAATTTATTTTGTGATAATAAGGAATTCACTAGCAAGGGTTCAAACATGTTCTAAACCCTTTTCAAGATAATTCTCATGGACTTTGTCAAACATTGTTTTCCATGTCATTGCCATTTGAAACCCTCAAACTTAGCATTCAAAAAGTACAATCTTTGATAATTTGCAAGTGTGTGCATTCGCATCTAATCTTGCTACCCACAAAATTTGAGATGAATCAAGGGCTTATAGAATTTTGTAAAAATCAACAAATAGCAATTGCTTGCCAAAAAATGAGATTTTGCCATCACATGTTGTTTGGTCAAATGTTATAGTCTCCCATCTCCCACGGTCAATTGTTCCCAAAATTTGCAAGCCCTTTTTCAAGTAGGTAATCCACTATTTCCAATGGCCACTTTTTGTGGATCATCCAATTGAGTGAGATATGATGTATCAAAGTTGTAGGTCTCCGAAAACCCTCATTTTGGTGAAAAAACTCTGGGCACTCAAGGGTTAAGAAATGTTGGACATCTAGTAGTATCAAATAACACTCGAATGTTCTTGAAATAACTTTAAGCTGATCAAAATTCGTGGTAGAAGTTCTCGTAGAAGTTCCGTGGGACAACAAACCTTCTCAATCCCTAAATGCCCAAGGGTGCTTTTCTTGTTTTTGGAAGGTAGTTTTGAAGTTTTGGAATTTTTCTTGTAAGATCATTATTAAACATCAAATCAAAATTGTAACTGTAGAATCCTAAATTTCAAGGCTTCTAGATGGCACTACCCAAAAAGAATCCAAATGACCACATGGAGATATTTGTGATTGAATGTGGATGAGTATGGAATTTTTTGCTTTCTTTGGAGCTGCCCAAAACTTCCAATGCAAATTGGCAACTTTTGGATACAAAATTGGGAAACAACCATTTAGGATGCTTTTGGAATTATAGTTGTTACTTAGAAACTAATGGCCCCCTTCCAAATCCATGACCACAACTTCACAAATGAGCCTACAATGCAATTGTCAAAGCGCAATTGTCTAATACAAAGAATTCTTTTAGCTTCAATTGTTGATCAAAGGTCATTATGATAGGTTCAAAACCTCCTTTGTGTAAAAAATAATACTAAAAAAAAAGAGTTTGATCTTGGCTTAGAATGAACACTAGCGATATGCTTAACACATCCAAGTTGAACGTAGTTTTTGAATAAAAATGAAAACAAAGTAGCAAACATGTACGTAACACATAGGAATCTGCCAAATAGTTTGGGCCAAATCTCAAATAAATAAAAGCTAAAAAGCTCTATATGATGAGCCCACATAGTATTAGGTAGTTGGTTGAATGAAATAAATTTCAACATTGAATGAATTCTAATTTTTATAACAAAGTTGTTCCAAGTGAAATTAGTCCAAAATCACTTTTAGATTTTGCTAAATGATAAAAATTCAAAAAAAGGGCCCTTACTACCCCAAGGTAGTGCCCACGGGAAAACTTCATTTTTTTCTCAATTTGATGCCCCTCTTTTCAATGTGGCAACTTGTCATAGGCTATGTGACACTTTTCATGACACTATTCACGACTCAAAACGTACACTTGGAGATTAGCTTCTACCAAAAACATTTGGAATAAGTTATGGAGGAAACTAAAATTGACGTTGAAGCTAACTTCAACCGAGAGCTTCTCCAAAAAGGAATCCTTAAAACATTCAAACCTGCACCTTCCACTTGGTTTCAAAGTTTCTTGAAAATTTTTGGACACCAAAATTTGATGCCTTTAGCATTTAGGGGCTAATGCCTTCAAATCTCTCCTATGAATTATGGGATGTTGAGCCAACAATGTCATTCTTGAGTAGCCAATTCCTATATTTGTTGGAACAGATTGCTCACATTTAGAATTTGGGAAAGTGATGAGAGCCCCTTGTGTCAAGGATAAAGTTTAACCCTCTGCTTGAGGTTTTTTGCACCGTGCCCAAACCAGCTTTGCATAAAATAATAGAACACGTCCCATCTCTTTTTTGTTTTTTTCACTCAGGTTCGCATTATATCCCAAGTCTCACTACATCTTCAAAATCCGATGGGTTGAGAGGTTGATAATTGAGGTAAGTATACCCATTCCCGGATCATTGTCCCAATTCTATCTCTATGTACTTAGGATGGTCATTTCAATGACCACCCTAGGTACATACGGACGGAATTGGGACGCTGGTTGGGAATGGGTATATCTACCTTAGGACCTGTAACTCCACATTAAGGTTTCAAGTCCTAGGCCTCATTTAGCTCAGAATTGCTTATGTGGGAGAAATATTAGTACCACGGAAATGGGACTGCTTCGAGTATGGGATCCAGCACAAATGAAACCCAATTAGAAAACCAAGCCTCAACAACTCATTTACGTTGAATACCGGCTAAAGCATCCTGTTTACTATTTTTGTTATGTCCTTAATAACCCAATCTTGTAGTGCAATCTGGCGTCGAACTGGGACTTCTGGAATTTGAACGTGGGACATAAGTCAAGTGAGAACCGCCCTATAGGTGTCCATAAAACCATGAGAGATCTGGTGAAGTTTAAGAAGCCTTGACATGACTAAAACCAGTTAAACTGTCAAATAGTGGATTCATCAATACTGCAGCCATGAGTAGCAAGAGGTCTGCTACATTTTTTGATGACCTAATAGATATAATAAATAGTAGCTGATGCCAGAAAAATGGTAAAATAATGAATTCAGCCTGGTGAAACGTGAGGTCCAGCGTGCGTCTGTTGTGACGGCTTCGTATAATGCACATACGTGTTTGTGAGGTCAGAGTAGAAAAACTCAGTCTTTTTTATAAACAAGGGTAAGAAAATACAATCTACCCCTTTTTTGGAGTTGGTCCGACCAACGTTCAGTAGCGCTTGGTGTCAGTAGCGCTTGGTGGCAGCGCCTCCCTCCAGATGAAATGGTGTGGAATATTTCACACCATTTCGTACACCAAGATGAACTGGTGTGGAATATTCCACACCCATCTTTAGCTATGGGGACATTTGGTTGAAATTGTTAGAGAGTCTATGGAAAAGAGGCTCAGTTTAGTGCACAGACGTCGATGTGAGGGCCAGCCATGTTTAAAAAATTATTTAATTTTTTTTTGTCAAATGAAGTTCGTGGATGATACCTAAAGAGAGGGAAAGATAGCCTCTCTTCAGGCTACTGAATGTTATGTCAGCTTTATCCTCCTCGGCGATTCAATTTTGAAACAAGGTCTCTGAACCCAAAAATGAATTCAGAATTTCCTGAATTTAACCTCCTGATGGTAAATCTCTAAACTCTTACATTCTGACAAGTGAAAAACCAGAGCATTTCCACCCTGGCCCCACAAACATGTCTGTTCAGCAAACCGAGCCTGCGAGGTAACTATACCAAGCCTGTTGTGACAGTGCAATGGAGAGCCCAGCCGTCATTTAGCCTGAATCCAGAGTTCCAGACCGTCAATAATCAAACGGAAATACGGTATCTGGGTTCTGGGGTTGATGATTCTGCGCATACCGTTGCCAGATACTGGAACAGGGGGAAGCAGTCACCCCAGGAGTAATATTTCATGCTCAGCTCAATTGAAGAAGAAAAACACAAAAAACAATACTAAATGTGCTGAAACTCCAGATTTAACGCTGTGGTGCAGCTTTTGCTGAGTGTTTCTGAGCTTCACCAGCAATAGTCCCTCATTTCCCATGTTCAGCTACTAATGGTGGCAGGCACTCACTCCGGCTATGTATTACCTCATTTTAAACTGTAATTTTATCAATATTTGAAAGTTTAAAAGTGGATTTTTATCCAGTAGTTTCAAATTCCAGTTGATAGTTCTGTTATATTCCTTTTCAATAATTTACAATACACTAGCTGTCAGTTCTTCCAAACATGGATGTGGTATTCACATTTTTGTTTTACCATAAAACTAAAAAATGGTGGAATTTTTGCCTCTAGGAGGCTGTTCTTCAAAAAAAATTAATGTATCTTGTGAGGGCAAGGGTATATTATTGAACCTTATGTAAGTGTATATTTTGGCATTAAAATCCTCCCCAAAGCTTTTCTTATTTTACAATAGTGAACAAAAGACACCTTGTACTAGTTACAGTAGTGCATGGATATGATGAAGGTATCCGGACAGCATATTCCTTTCATGTAAGGAAAATATTCATTGTAACTAAAAAAGCTTTTGTAACTCCCCAACCACCAAGGACAGTCATCGACTCCATCTTAGCCAAGCCTTTTCATTATAAAGGTTCATCTTAAGGAGGCACTAGTGTATTTTGATTCAAAAATTATTTCAACCATCTTATCATATATCAACACAATTTTTATTGCGTAATTAGAAAAATGGGATCTACTATGTAGTGTCTCTCTTATTGTTTCAATTTTTTATGCCAGTAATCTCCCCACATTTTTTGCAAGATGTAGCCACAATTGTGATATTGGTCGGTTACTTGGAAGGAACTCGTAACTTGTCTTGCAATTTGGACAATGGTCAACACTCATCCATTGAGTGGTGGTTTGCTTGAAAACATCATTAAAAAAAGCTAGAAGAGCATTTATGCATTTTTTAAGGAGGAAATTAGCCCCAAGTTGAATTTTTGTTTTCATTAGATTCGATTCTTGTCGTAAAGTCCCATTTTATTGGTGTTTTATTTCTTTCTTTCTAAGTATTGTCATATTTGCATTACTAAGTAAAAGGAGATTCAAAACTTTTGACAAAAATGTGAAGGTTTGAATCTCAATTGTGAACCTCTCAATTTGGGAAATTAATGAAATTTGGAACTTCATACATGGTACACAATGAGTGAAAATCCTTGAATATGCATAAGGTTTCTTTTTGATTATGAAAATCATAGATGTAAGTGTATCCATTCATTCTTGGCAATTTTAAGAGTTTTTAGTTACTTGATAAAAACACACTTGAAAAATCACCTTTTTAATTCTAAAAAAACAACAATATCAATATTTTGATTGTGTCGTTTAAGTATGAATTGTATTGATACATTGTTAGCATTGAAATAATACTAAAAAAATCTCTTTTAGCGTGATTTTTGAGAAATGAATGTGTGTAAACAAATGAAAACAAAATATTGATTTGGTATTGTTTTGTTATTGGCTCAATGACTTTTTAGTATTTGTATGTTAATTAATTAAAAAAACTATTAAAGCATTGAATCCATGTTAAACTGGTGACAAGTAAATAACAATGTTTTTTGTTTCACCTACCACACGCCACACGCCACACGCCCTCTTAGGAATGGAGAATTTCAAGAGGGAGAGAGGAGCATTGGTCCAATTTTTGACAGGGTGACCTCATGAGGCTCAAAAAACAAACAATGGTAAATAATATCCATTTATAAGATATCTCTGATGTAGGACATGCAAGAGGGCCAAGAGGATTTACAAGCTTTATTACTTAAACATGCATGACCAAATCTAGGGCATGCTTCTCATATTCAAGAATTTGAACAAGATTTTTTTGTGCATGGTGGGTTTCTTGTCAAGCTTCATTTTGAATTATCTTAACCCCTAAAAGCCCATTGTTCTTACGCGGATAATATGGATTTTGGGTAGGCTTGTTCTACTAGGGTTTTTAGTAAATAATTTTGAAATATTTATTGTGAAATAGAGTTTTGCAAGGAACATGTGGCAAATATGATTTTTCTTGAAATTGGATTTACGGTTCAAAAGTTATAAATATTTTATGAGTATTTTTTGAATAAGGGGCAATTTGGGCATGCAATTTTTAGTGAACTTCTCTCAAGGGCAATCAATGAAGGCAAAACCTTTCATTGGAGTATACCTAGAGCAATAGTGTACAAGATAAATACATTATTGTGTTTGGTGATTATATTAACTTTTGAATTGCAACTGCTATTAGAAATTTGATTTTTATTTATTTTTAAGTTTTTTTGGTTGCCAATAAAGACAAAACCTTCAAATCTACCGTTTAGATTTTTATTTTTCAAAAACAACCATTGAAAAGTTGGTTTTGCAAAAAACTTTAGTGTAGTGTGAATTTCAAGCACAAGTTTGTAATGCATAGTTGTGTAGGGAATGTTCCAAGTATTTGTTGGCCATAATAATTGGTGGAAGTATGCCTAACATGATTAAAGCATGTTGGACAAATCCCTCGTGCATCCATTGTGCAAAAAAGGTTCACCACATGTGGTCAAAGGGACTTGAAAATTTTAGGTAGAGATCAAAAAGACTTTTCATACTAACTTCAGGTAAACATATCTCTCAATGTGTATAGTTGAACCTCATGAAAATTTCCCTATGGCTCCTTGCATAAGTTCAATACAAGACTCTATGGTAAAATTTGTGAAAAAAAAGAAAAACATTGTTATTATGATCAGATGATTGATAATGATAGTTTTCAAAGTTATAAAAAATGGGCTTACACGTTTAAGGGTTGAATATGTTGTTAGAGAATTGATGGCATTTTTTGGTAGTAACATAAGGCACAAGGGTGGTTAGAAGGTCATTTATAGACCTTCAACAAGTGTAGAGGATTCATGCACTTTGTCAATGTCTTATGCATTGAACATATACAAATAGGGGCACAATTTTGAATAAATCATTTGTAAATTCTTATAAAACTTTGAATTGGGAATTGGTTGATTTTTAAAAGCCTCCCCAAATCAAGCCTAAATAAAGAAATTTTAGTAAAGGGGTCTTGAAACTATGCCCCTATTTGTAAAAGAATTCATTTTTGTACCCTTATTTGTAAATTTTCCATTTTGCAATGTCAAAAGGGATAGAAAGTGGAGTAGGTTGATATGATTTTGGAGTACTTTTACGGCTGCTTTTGAAAAGAGAGCAAAGAGAGCAATTTGCATTGTGCTAGTGTGCAATTTGATGGTAATGGAGGCAATAAAGGTATGGAACACATTCAAGTGGTTGTGGTAGCAAATTGGTAATAGAGCGCAATTAGGTGGCAATAAAGGCAAAAGAATGCAATGAGGAACAATGTCTTGTTTGAAAGGAGGAATAGAGCAAGGATAGTTGCAAGCAAGAGCAGTGGAGCATGAGCAAGGCTAACCAACAAGCAATCATGGAATAAGGTAAAAGGAAATCACTATAATTTTGGCTAAATCACAAACTACAATATTTGCAACAAAAGGTTGAAGTTTTGTTTTTGAGGAACACCGACTAGCTCAAAGTGCAATAATGATGTCTTGAGATCCAATATGCAATAATCTATAGAAATTTGGTGCATGTTGGGGAAGAACTTGATAGTGTTATAACAAATCCAAGTTGTGATTATTGAAGTCTTCTTGATTTTTGAAAATCAAATGGAGCCTCATTAATCCTAATGTTAACAAACTCATCAAAATCATCAACATTATTGCTTACAATAAAACTATAGTAGATCATGCATATAAGGTAGGAACACTCATAACCGTGAGTGTACCCCTAGCCGTGACTTATGTCTAACAAAAGCTATCAATCATTTGAAATTGATAAATTTGGTGATTATGGGAGCTTAAGTGATGGTTATGGGTGACAAAGTGATGGTTTTAGGTGATTGCATGACAGTTTTGAGAGCATCTCCTACTCACGGCAATGGATTTTCAATGATTTTGGACTTTGAAAAATCCTTGTGAACAAATGCTTGCAAATGGGACTTTGAAATTGATCCCAATATTTTTCATTCCTTCTTGCTAATCTAGTAGTATTATTTTCAAGCTTGTTTCATCAAGGTATATACCCTATAATGCTTAAACTCACGCTTATGGGTGTTCCTACCTTATGAGTTGCATGACAAATGATTTGCATAGATAAAAGAGTCTTATGAAACCAAATTTTAACCTCAAAAATGCTTGAGAGATTGTACAAAATCAACCTAAATGGGCAAAAGACTAGGATACAACAAAGTTAGCCAATCATATAAAAAAAACAAAGAATTTGGACCAAGATTGCTTCAATGCCACAATCAAATGTGCAAGTACTGCTAACAAGCAAAACAACAAGAGAGTTTGTGATTGACCAATAAACACAAAAATAACAAAGACAATTCTCACACAAGTCAATATTTGTGATGGCACTCTCTATGCCTAAGTTGTTGCCACCGAGGTCATGGTTGGTGCCACTTTTCAAAAAGCAATTCAAATAAAGAACCATACCATGCTAATGCTAACAACGATGTAGTCACAAATCACCACACTTATTGCTCTAGAGTGCATATGGTTATGGCAAGATAAAGAGTTAATTTTTATGCAAAAGAGGCTTGAAGCTACTGCTGAGATGGAGTTTAGGGATTGAATTGCCTTTGCCTTGCATTTGGATTCAAAGACCCTAATTTAGTCTAAGTCTAAGGAACCCCGACAGGGAATGAAAATGACCAACTCCAAAATAGGGCAGATTCTTAATTTTACTTTTGCCATAAAGTGGCAGATATATTTAATCCTGGCCCAAAAAAGTGTCACAGTCATGAAGTCGAAGGTGAGCTTTAGTGAAACCTCACTAGAAGTTGCCCAGCCATTATGGAATTCCGAGCAGCATGAAGTGATTTAAACTTTTGATTAATCACAAGCTGCCTTTGAACACCCAAATGCCACAAAAATTCATTACTAGAAGCGTTTAACCTTTGACTTTACAAGTGGAGAAAAATGACTCTAGTCCTTCGACCAGCCTGAATCTATAGTCCGTAGAGGGTAGTTCAACCAATTACGTTAGGTGGGCACACTTCGCGAGTGCTACCCTCGGCACCTCCTTTTGGAGGTAGTCTCAATGATACGGAACCGAATTTGATAGCCAATATAAAGTATCTAATATCCCATGTTCAACATCTGGTATTCAGTGGTTCATGATTAGTAATTTGAGAGGGTTGCTATTCAATGGTTAAGGGTTTTTGAATGAAATCTGGTCACCCTACTAGTCAACATTAAGGTGATAACATCCTAACTCGAGGTCAATGCAAAATCAACAGACTACACATGGATTCTGCATCCGCAAGAAAAATATACCTCGGGGGCTCTATGAAGGATATAATAAGCAGACGGAAACGAGGGCTTGGATGATATTGTACACAAGCTAACTTCTGAACGACAGGCAGAAATTTCTGACCTTCAGATCCTGAATTTCTCATCCTCCTGACGAAAATAGATGCCAACCGTGCTTCAAGGGACGAATTCTCCTTCTTCAATTTCCTCCTCCGGGAAAAATCTTCCCTCGAGTACTTCATTGAAAAGGTTCACATCCAATACAGGAGAAGCAGCAGGAATTACTCTTGGTGGAGCTTTGCCGAAGACAATGGGAAACTTGATGGGGTCTGCACTTATTGCTACATGAATGACTGGAAACTCATATACAGTCTTATATGCAAGTTGTGATCGGACAGTGTCTTCCATGTCTAACTCGTAGAAAACCTTCTTGTTGCCCTGCAGAACGGCACACAGATTTATCAGTACCACATGCATTGGAGAAGTGTTAAACCTCAAAGTACCATTCAGGGAATACACCTAGAAAATATACAAACAGAAAGAAGAAATCATGTCGTCAATTTACAGCAGTGTATGTGTATTGGAAGTTATTAAAATTGGAGATAGGGTCAGCTTTCTCTTTATTAGTTGAGAGACTAGGGGTTAAAAAACCATGTTCACAGTTCAGAATCATGGTCATAAGTAGAGACAAAGGTGAGAATTGATTATACCTCACAAGGCTCCTTTTGAAAGTATAGTTTCAACTCAGAAATTTCTGGCCTACAGAAATGTCGCAGCTCTGTGATCATGGGTGCGTTGTCAGCCCTAGATTCTAGGTGCTTTGCTACGAGACTTTTCAGAGTAGAATTCTCATCAGCTCTGTCCGACATGACCATCATAGTCAGTACTTCGGCTTTAAGAAAATAAACAAAAAACTGCATTAGAAAGCTTCACGTGTCCAGGAATTTATTCCCTCACCTTGCACTGACAACTCGGACATCTGTTCCTTCAAAAATCCATTCTATCCTCCAGAAGATGCACTTGCGTCTGCACTCGCAAACAACGAGACGAAAGGGCATGAGATCTCCATACACGTAAACATGAGCCTTCTCAAACCAATTAGGATACAACTCCGATGGCGATTGAAACTAAAGATTCCCTGGATTTCAGGATGCTACAGGTACTTACGTTTTGTCGAATAGAGTTGAATTGCTTTTCCTCTTGCTCATTCCATGTGGCCAATACACCAACCTGGTGTTGCGCATCTTGGCTTGGTGTTGAAGAGCCTGCATAGCCTTGGGCATTTCGTTCTTAGGTAACCCTTGCGTAGCACGAGCTCGATTTGCAGATTCAGTCTGTCTCAACATCTCCTCCAATAAATTGTAATCTGCAAGCATAAGGGCCGTGAGTCTACACCTACGAACCACAACCTACAAATCTCTACCAACTGTAAAAAAAAATAGACACGCTTTGAAATCGGAGCGGCAGGTGAAAAAGGGTTTAGGGTTTCCAAAGATGACCTAATCGATTGTAGCACTCAAGGCACTTTTAAGTTTCAGTATTGAGATCACACAGACTAATTGGAGATGAGCTTTCAAGCGATTTAAGCGAGAATTTGAAGGCAGAAAAGAATTCAAACCCTAAGAGAACTTGAACACTGTAAAACTATAACGACACAGATGAATTGCAGTGTTTTGATAGGGGAAGAGGCTGCACAATTAAATTGTACAAGAAAAGTAGGAATTCAAGGCGATCAAGGAGAAGAATTCTGTGCATGAATGTTTCAGTTTGCTTACCTGAAACGAGGACATTGTCACAAAACTCCGCCAAGGGCACGAATGCAGTCCGATCACGTTTGCCGGAGCATCCAGTGCGCGTCTTGTGAGACTTGACACATGCTAACCCACACGATCGCAGCTCACACCTCGGACACCTGTACTTCCACTCCGTCTTCTCGCATTCTTGACACAGCTCCCGCTCCTGCACCGTCACCGCCATCGCCCTTGGTCCGAATTTCTCAAAAACCCTTAAACCCTAAATCAGGGAGAACTCTGATACCGGATTCGGAGTGAAACAACGTCCGACGGCTGATTCCCTTATCCGCGCTACTACTTTTACTTTTCAAAGTACTTTTCTGTTTTGTATTTGCTACTTTTGCTTTTCAAAGTACTTTTTTGATTTGATGAGCCAAAGTTACTATTTCCAAACAAAGTTTAGGTGCCTGTTGTACCAACGGAATGTCTTTGTGATAAGCAAATTTTGAGCTAGTAATCTTATTATAAAATGCGGTTAATTTAAAAAATTTAAACCATGAGTGATTGGTTAACTCACAGATGTCATTAAATTGGTTCAAAGTAAAGTTTTGGTGTAATCCACTTTTATGCATGTATCCCTCTCTTTCCATGTAAAAGGATAAACATGTCACTATAAAGGATAAACATGTCACTATAAGTTGCACCATGACACTCTCTCAGTCAAGAATGAGCAACTCAAAAGGATATATTCTTTTATATATATAGGAAATTACTATTGCAACACCCTAAAATTGCTACTAGGACACCCCTTGTGAACATGAAATGTGATTTTTAATGCTAGTTTTTTTATTTGGATCATAAGATTTGTTTCACCTTTACCATTACAAGGCTATACTAAAAAAAGGTATGCATAAATTAAAAAATAAAATTATAGGACTTTTGAGTTACTTAAAGCAATAATACATCCAAAAATAGTATTGGTGCAACAATATTTCAACAAAAATTTGCATTTGTCCTGTTTTCTTTCAAGGAGGTGGTATGATGTGATTGAATGAATGATGGACCACTTGAATAAATAAAAAACAACACTAAATCATCAAATTTCATGCCCACATGGGGTGTCCCATTAACAATTTAGAATATTGCAGTAGTAATTCCCTATACATATATGGATATACTGTATATGTGTATATGTGTATATATATATATATATATATATATATATATATATATATAAATATAAAAGGTTGTATTTTTTTATATATAAAGGAAAGGGATTAAAATGTTTTATTCCGTCCCAATTACAATTTGATATCAACGTTGGATTAGAAGTGTCAAAAAGTAATTCATATTGAAATATAGGTTGCATTTTGTTTCCATTGTAAATTTTTGCATTGAATAGATTTAAGATGACATTGTTATATAGATGGAATCTTAATACTAAAAATAAATCAACATCAAAAGACATAAAATCTTGAACCAATTTCAAGGAAATTTAGGGATGTACGGCAATAAGTTCATTGCAAAAATTTGTTAAGAATTGGTTTGAGGCAATTCCAATGTCTTTTTCATGTCTATTAAACTTGGTACAAAGATTTATATCTATAAGATGTTAATAATACAGTTATAATATTGAAAAAATATATTAAAAAACAATAAAACAAATTTTCTGAGGTCATTGTAAATCACATTAATATGTAGTAGTATTGCATTGATGAATAAGTTGGTATCACAAGAGGATTGCATGCCACAAGGTGACATTTGACAATAAAAATTGTTTGAATGTTAAACATGTGAGAATCTCGCGCACTTATTGTTTTTAGATTGTGCCTAACTTCAAACTAGGTTTGTTGCACAAATACCTTGAAACTAGCACATAAATTTTTTGTAAGGTGTATAAGAATTGGCCTTGGTCTTAAAACTTTATCATCTTTGTTCCATAAATTTGGATGGCCCCATATCAATTTATATTTATAACTTTAGTTGCGTAAATTCAAAGTAAATGTCACAAAAACTTATCGGTGGTTTCAAATGTGGCACTTGTAATTAGCTAAAGCAACTAATGCTAAAAAGCTTAAAAATTCAAATTTAACATTGGAATAATCACATGTTTGTATCTTGGAAAAGTGTGATAGAGGTTTTGGTAACTTTTAGCCACATTGTGAACATTGTACACCATTAAGTAATATTATAAAATATTTATTGTGATTCAAAGAATTTCTGGTTTTTTTAATGTCATGGGCCAATAGTTCCCTCAACCTTTAACTCCTAAATGCCCAAGCCCATTTTTTCTCAAAAACACTCAAAACTGCCATCTCCATTCATTTGATTCCAAGAGCATATATTTTTTCCTTTTTTTACAAATTTAACAATAGGATCTTACATAGGACTTGTGCAAGGAGTCATGGTGAATTTTCATGACGTTTGACTTTATGGATTGAGAGATATGATCATTTGAAGTTAGAATCAATAGTTTTTTACCTTTGCCCAAAATTCTCAAGCCTCACTTATTGCATGTTGTGAATATTTTTTGCGCTATGACTACTGCAAAGAGTTTTCCGACATGCTCTAAATCATGTTAAGTATATTGTTACATGTTTTCAAGGCCAACAAAGACATGGAACACACTCTACATGGCCTTGCATTGCAAACATGTGCATGAAATTCACATTACATTAGGAATTCTTGTAAACCAAATTCTTGAGGGCTAATTTTGAAATGCATAGTAATCCCAACAATAGATTGAAAGAGTTTAGGCCTTTATTGGCAACCACAAAAAAAAATTGAAAAAAAATCTTTAATAACTATTGTATTTCATATATTATTGTATTTATCTAATACAATAATAAATTTAACTAATACACTATTGTTTTGGATGTACTCCAGTGAGGGTCATGCCTTCATTGGTTGCTTTTAGGAGAAGGTTAATGGACAATGGTTTGCCCAAAATTGCCCATTGAACAAAAATAATCTATGAAACAACAATAACCTTTGAACCATAAATTTGATTCAATAAAAATTATACAAGTCCTCCACTTAGCCCTAGCAAAGCTCTATTTCAAAATAAGAATTCAAAGGAACTAATCAAAAATCCCAACAGAACAAGCTTGCCAAAAATTAAATTTGTCCCTGTAGGAACAATGGGCTTTTAAGGGTTAAAGACTTGGGTCAACCACTTTAACCTTTAAAGGGCCAAGCCTTTTTTCCTATGAAAACCGCTGAAAACTACCACTTTTAGGAGAATGAGTAGAAAGGTAAGAAAAAAGTAAAAAAAAAAGTCCAACCATAAGATCTTGCCCTAGACTATGGAAGGTACTTGTGGGAAAAACATAGGTCATTTCAAATGGTGAGGAGTGAGATATCATTATTTGAAGTGAAGAATAAATGTTTTTTTCCCTCTTGCCCAAAATTTTGGAAGCCTTTGACCACTCTTATAGCAAAAAATTGCTCTAAATAAAGTTGAGTTTCATTTTAACCATGTAGAAGACCAAGTTGGTATGTGTGGGAGAATTCTCAAATGAATTGGAGGTGTGCAACATATTTCAAAAAACCTTTGAATGCCAAAAGGGCCCGAAAGTTGCAAGTACACTAGGCAAAATTGGAGGTATTATGTAAAATTCAGAAATTAGAATTACATTAAAATAAACAATGAAAAGCAAGGGATCTTAGCTCACTACAATTTGGAAAAGTAAATAAATTGAAAAACAAGTACATAAATTGCTTAAAAAATGAGAGTACCAAATTTTACAAGGGGCAAAAGGAATGGAGGGTTAGGAGTCCTCCAAGACGGGCTCCTTACACTCCACTTCCCTTTGCCCAAGTGTCCACACCTTGTGCCTTGAAGGGCTAACCCTCTTTGGAGTCAAGACTCACTTACAAAGGAGAGGCCTTGCCCAAACTATCCCTCCTCCCCTAGTTTCAATAAATTCTTGCATAACTTCTTCAATAAATGTTGGAATGAAGAAAAAATTAGATGCCCAAGTAGATCTTTAAATTCCCCATCTCCCATAAAATTTTCAAAAAATCATGTGAAGTAGTTTAGCCATAGGTATATGCCCAAAATCCCATTTGTCCCTCAAAGGGACAATGGTCCTTTAGGGATTAAGGTTGATTTTGTTTTTGCACATCTTCATCTAAGCAAACTTGCCCACATGTGGTATGAACTTTTTGACTAAAAGAGAAGTGTACTCCATGTTCACATTGACCTATTGCAATTGTTCTTGGATTGTTTGGATCCAAATGAGAAAGATATAATTGCTGAAATTGCATAAGGGAATATATTTTAGCTACTCCAATTAACCCTTAAACAACAGATGGGTGGATGTGCCTGCCCTCTACAATGGTTTCTATAATGTTGTGGCAAGTGCCCACCCACTAAAATACTGTTTTTTAAAATTGCAAAAGTCAACAGTGTATGGTACCCTCATGAAAATTGCAAAATGGACAACATGGGACCTAACACCGTGTCTTTGGATCTACTCACAATTTGGGTTACCAAAAAATATGAGTACATTATCTAAGAATGTTTTTTGCTATCCATGATGCACCATGTGTGTATGATCACTTCTACAAAAAAAATCAAGCAAAAAATGACCTTAATATGTAGTACAAAGTTTTTTTTGTCAGACAACGGACATCTTTCATCCACGTCAACATTTAGGGGCTAACCCTTAAACGTCCATAGAGCATAGTATATATGCTGACGTATATTTTTCATTTGCTACCAATAAGAGATTTTAATTTGGGATCTCAAGTAGCTCACTAGAATCGCATTGATCTATTCTCCAACTTCTTTGTTAATCTCAACTATAGTAGAGGTGTGGATCCATTCCAAATACAAGAAAAATACCCTGTATTGTACTGGTTGGAGTGGCACGCTCAGACATTTAGGGGTTAAGAAAGATGTACGCCCCAATACAAAAGCAATACGCAATTTTTGTTCTCTGTTGCAATAGTTTGCCAAAACTGTAACCAAAAAATGGGAAAAAAGTGATATTCTCACCAATGGACCTGTTTGTGTATTCAAAAATTGGCATCCATCTTGACGAACACTCATGTTATAACACAACAAATCCTAGAAATCCAAAATGTAGAAGCACCTCATCTTTTCGACTACACCATGATAACTTTACGACAAGTTTAAGTAAACGGACCTTACGACAAGTTTGATAACCTTTAAACAAGTTTAAGACAATGGTAAGTTTTTTCTAGCAAATCTCTGATTATTTGCAGACAATGCCAAGCAAGAAAAATACCCCTGAACTATGCCCCTCTTCAATTTGACCGAAAGAGTTAAACCAAAAGAAGTATAAGGGTTAAACACTTGGAAATCACTCAAGACGTAGAGTTAGGGTAGAAGTACAAAATTATTCCAAAACGAAGTCAAGGCAGGGAAGTGGTAGTACTGAAATCAGTTATCATTTCCAATCATGGCCAGAGAGGTGAAACGCGATTCTCCAATTGCCTCAATCATATATCACAGTGCCTATAAGCCCAACCACTGTACACTTCTTTCTAAGTGTATACGGCAAGGGTGCAGCAAATCGTGCACCACCTACTCCTCCACCTCTAACAAAAGCCTAGAAGTTCCTGGGCACTTGAATCACCAAACCTTGCAGCAAGGGTTAACATCAAAAACAGAATTAAGTACCTCATGAACCTATTTTGTGCATTCCAATAAAGAGGTCTGAGGAGATCGACAGCAGTAACGGCAGATTCGGGTGCCACGCAGCCTTGAACACCCTTTTCTGATGCGCATCCAAGGTTTGCACAGGCTCACTGCTGTTGTACCTAATGTCAAAAACATGAATCTTGGGGTCCGTGGACCCCGAGGCACAGTACAGGCCATCTGGAGACCAGGATTGGCTAATGTACCCGGACTGTGAATCGCCAGCTTGTTGCTTCCACCCAAAGCGATGGAGCTCCGTCCTTTGCACCCGGATATCAAACAGACGTAATTGCTTTTCAGGTGTCCTGTCCAAAGAAAACCAAGGTTCAGGAGTACAAAAACGAATCCATTATTTACACCAGCTTCTATACGTAATTTCTTATGCAATTCTAACGCGAAAAGTGTAGTGATAATTAGTCAGTCCCATTTCCATTCAAAGATCAGTGGCTTTAGACATTTTGCCAAGTCATGCTGACACCAAACTTCCGAACTAAAAGATGACCTTAAATCCATTAGGTATTCTCCAGATGTTGAATGCACAACATCATCTGAATAACCCTATAATAAACATTTACCTTTAAGGGTCGCCAATTCTATATTTGTGTAAAGAGCACGCTGGTGGTGAAGGTTACTTTGCACATGCAGATTGAGATCTTCAAGTTCAAAGGAGACTCACCCAGTTTGAACCATGACTAAGTTGTTGTCGGCAGGGTTTGGAGCCACCCCCAAAGCTCTGCTTTCCAACTGGTGATGGAATGTTTGACTACCGTGAGACGGATCTACTGCAACTACTCGCTTATCCATGCCTGCCAATCAAGTGTTGTTCACGAACTCGTTTCAGATACTGTAAGATACATCATAACTAGAGGTACTTAAGCTGCAAGATCAGACAATGTATAATTGGAATTCGTCTATATAATAGACTTGCAACTACAGATTAACAAGCAAAAGCATCTATACGCTATATTATCAAATTACGAACCTGAAGATATAATGTAATTCTTGCTCGGAATACCCCCTACTCCTGTGACTGCAGAGGAATGCCATGTATGCAGGAGCCGGGGTTGCCATCCTTTCTCTTTCTCTATCCAGAGAACAACGCCATGGTCGCAACCCCCTGTGACAAACTGTGAACCGTTGCTCCAGGGCAGAAAGTCAATAGTGTTAATAATCCCCTTCCCGTGAGGTTTGTCGTTCAGAAATTTAACACGGGGTTTCTGCACAGAAAAAATAGAGTGACGCACCGAGTGAGTCCACAAGAACATTCAAGAACTGGGAATTTCACTATCGTAGCAAGAGTTTTGAGTGCTAACACTCGTGTCACAGTGCTTACTTTTTTAGAAGTTTTAATGATGCCAATTTGTGGTCCCCCATCAGCTGTGTACACGGCGAACAGTGTCTCGCCAAGAGGATGCCAAGCCAAATCTTCAGGCCATCTCCTCTGACCCGAAATACAATCTACAGTGTGACTTAAGTTCACTCCAAACCTGATAAATGATCCACAAAATTGTCTCAGCCACCTTATGACTATCGAAAAGAACAATTTCAGAACGGATTCCAAAATATCATTCACAATAAACTGAATAAAGCCTTCACGTTACGCAAAAACAGAAACTTGTTCACAAGGATATATGAAGACCAGAAGAAGCCTTACCCTCTTTCTTGAGTTATTTGCCAAAAATTTACAACGCCATCCAATCCACTGCATCATAGGGTTACAGTTAAGTCATGCATAAATTCACAACACCGTAATAGAGTATTCGCAGAATACTTTCCCTGAAGCAAGAGAGGTGGAACAGGAACAAAAGTACACCAATACAAGACACTTATTTCACTTGCACAGTAATGACCACAGAATTCTTTTTGGCAAATAGCAACACTCAAAGAAATTATCACCTCGTAGCACAAAGGTGGTCAATGGCAGGGCTCAGCACAAGACTCCGAGGCTTGCGTTTGTGTAGAAGAGGAATGTAGCTTGGTATCGCCACATCCAACTTTTTTGGTTTACTCTGACTCCTTATCTTGGAGATCAAGTCCACATGTTCTCCCTGCACAACACCTTTGGCCTTTTTCGACTTAGGCTCCACACCTGCACCTGCATCATCAGGCAATTATGCCGTATGTTAGCCTCCCTGTAGATTTGGCTCTTGTGCCAAAAGTGATCCCTTCACAGCTCTACAGCAATCTCCCAAATTTCACGCTACTACATATTAGTTAAAATTCTTTGAACCACGCAAGTAGTACCCTCTGGCTTGTTCCAAGGAGGGCACTAGACTATCCAATTTCTTGACAAAAAAGAGCTACTTGTGCACCATTTCTATCGCACTTTTAGAAGACTTTGAGATATCAATTCTCATAAATTCAATAAGCTGTTTAGTCTCCGCTCAAACACGTACCTGAAGATCTCTTGCTGGACTTCCCCTGGCTCCGGTCGTTAGCAGGAGACTTTGCAGGGGACTTCGGATGAGATGCTAAAGCAGGTTTTTTGGAGTGCACGGATGGACTGATTGCTGGCACAACCTGCTTCTTAAGAGGGGACTGTAAAACACGGGTCTTGGGGTGATCCTCTCCACGAGATTGACCATTGCTTTCGTTTAAAGATGCGCCTTCACGTCTGGATACTGGGGTCCGATTCTTATCACCCAGCTTTGTTGCTCTGAACGAATCCAGCAATGTCACTGCTTCGTCGAGCTTCCTGCGTGCCTCTGCTAGCTGCCCATTCATGCATACATTACACTTGCCCTAATCAGAAACTCAACACTTTTGCTCAACTGCATATGTGAAATCATCATCTTTAACTCTTTGTTCAAGATAGAAATACTATCTCCAATCAATTGATCCCTCCATATGTTCACACACTCGGTAAGACTTGCAAACAAGTGGAGTAAGAAAGGCTTGGTTAGAACCTCCCAGTGCATCAGAAAATTGTACAAAGTCAACAAAGTTATAATCTCAATAGAATTTAGCTCTTGTACCCAAAGTGACCTCTCCACAGCTCTATAGTGATCTTCCAAAAATCACAATTTGAAGATTCATGAATTGACGCAAGTAGTATCCTCTACTGTTTGATGATTACTTGGACACATAGATTCTCACTCAAGCTAAAAAGCACAATGCGGCTGACCTAACCTGTTCAAGCAAAAACAGAGCCAAGACACGAGGACATTCAATTCTCGTGGTACAGCAGCGCAATTCCATGAATTCTTCCTGGAGTGATTAGCGACGTACCTCGTCTTCTAGATTCTTGACATGGGCCACGAGCTTCTGCATATCGCCGAGGCGACGGTGCACCAATTTGACGAGACCGCCATCGTTATCCTCCACCGCTTCCTCAGCCGGCCGCTTCAGAGGGGTCGCCATGAGCGCCTGTTGACGCTGGCTTTACGAACACTGGCTCATCAAATCACCTCCGAAACAAAAGAGCCGCGCGAGCTCTGTGAACCATAATGTGTCCAGAATTGGCCGGAGATTCCAAGGTGATCGCCGTGCATTCGACCAGGAGGATGATATTCAAAAAAATTGCAAAGAGATCTGCTCTAATCTTGAGTACTGCAGAATGTTCGTCATACGTGCGTGATCTGGGCAGTAGTTGAGCAGAGCGCGTTAGACTTGAGTGTCTTTGTGGGCACCAGTACAGCAAAATAGCGACGTGCCCACCGACCGCTGGTCGCTCGCGGGGTTTAACCCTAGGGTTGAGCAACCGACCGTTGGTTGGTTTTCGAGCCTTTCAGAAACGCTTTCCGCTCTTTTGGAAAGGTCTGAATTGTGCGCTGTTGGTTGTTGCCTCACTCAGACGTCCCGGTTGGTTTTTTTCTGTAAATTTGAAATGCCGGGCGTGCCAGCAATCGGCGAGTGCACCGTCTGCGAGATCAACCGCGACTTTTGTACACAACGCGACCTTTACACGTATTTTGGTTGTCAGTTTTCCAAGTGGTTCCTGCATTGGATGTTGAGAGTTTGGAGATGAAATATTGTGGTTTGTATTGCGTGCTGATCTGATCTGATTGTGCATGCAGTGACGGTGAAAGATGACATTGATAAAAGTGCGCAAGACTCGTACAGCAAAATCTTGGTATGTACCGCAGAGTCAGCTTCATTTTTCCCTGAGGGTTTAGGAGTTGTTCTTGTTTTATACAGTGTTTTGTGTTATCATATGTGCAATTCAAATTCCGTTACACGTTTTGCTTTGCCTCGTTGCTCTGAATTTGTGGCATGGTGGGGTTTAGGGTCGCCTGTATCCCACTATTGCGTATCAGCCTCGGGATGCCGGTGTGCGCAGTAGCCAGGGAACGGAGGACTGTGCACCATTACCTGGAGACGCAGATCTCCTGAGTACAAGTGATGACGAATCCGGTGGTTTTTTCGGTAGGCAAATAGAAAATGTGAAAACGTTTGCCTTTACAGCCGTTCAGAGCCTGCTTTCGCAAAATGTAAGTATGTGGCCTGTTCTGCACTGGTTCTAGTTATCAGAATCACCAAGTTTTGTATATTCTTTTCAGGAAAGTATAAAGGATTTCAGTGCACCAAAGAATGTGTTGTCTGGATTCTTTATAGAAATGTTATAAAGGTTCAAAGTTTGACTGGTAGATGACCTAAAGCCAACACAAGTTCTGATGTTCAAGTGGTATACTCAAAATAAATTCATACTCGTTTTGCAAGATTTTAGTGTCTCACACTAAGGTACGTGTCAGAACTAGGTATCTCTACCTTAAGATGTGCTGTAAGTTCACATCAAGCAAGTCTTTGCTAAAACTGCAGTCATTGTGTCTGTTTCAGAGCAAAGGCATTCAGAAAACATATTCGTTCCAAGAAATCAGCTGGCATAAGCACCGGCAATGGGTTGCATTCATTGGAGGCCAGGATCAAGTCCTTGTTCACGATTTTGAAGATTCAGGTTGGATTCCCATGTTTTGATTGTGCACGATTCTTTCCGAAACATTTACATTCGTATAATATACTTTATAGTTCGATATTTCGGTTGATGCCGATCTGTAGACTGAGAAAGTGTATTTTGGTTTCTTTTCTGTATCCTAGGAAAGCTCATTATACCCTTGCATTTGTTTGAAGAACCCTGTCTAAGTTAATGACGCTGATGGCAGATGCAAGAGACCCAGCTGTACTGGTGAATGATACTCACAAAGGCGTAGAGTGCGTGGAATGGAGACCGAACGCCGGGTCCACACTTTCTGTTGCCTGCAGGTTTTTACTATTTCCTATAGTAGTCTTTGACCTCAACAAACTGATAACATTCTTCAGCTGTGTCCATCCGCCATCACTGTTGATGAAAGAAAGCATTTAAAAATGTCAGTATTGCAGTAATATATGCGAGTTTGGTAATCATGGAACAACTGGTCAGATCATGGCTATTACAGTTGGTGGAGTATTGTTATTTGAGCTCATGTGTTTATAGGAAGCTTTTACTAGGGAGAGGTATAGTAGACTTCAGTTAGTTCACATATTTAAAGATTGATGCAATGTCTTGTGTAGGGGAGGTATTGCTATATGGAGTGCCAATTACCCGGGGAACATGGCACCTGTTCGAGCTGGGGTTGTATCTATCCTTGGCACACCAAACCGGGGCACTGGGGCTCGGTGGGCGCTTGTGGACTTTTTGCGAACGGGGAATAATGCGCCTGTAACAGCCTTGTCATGGAGCCCTTGTGGCAGATATCCTTTTCACGTGTACTATATTTGGCTTCTTTTCTAGCACTCTGTGCCTTCAACCTCACATTTGCAAATATCAGATTTTGACTTTTCTGGTCATGTGAGATGGTAGTGGCGTGGAAAAGATTGTTGATTATGTGGAAACGTGTTGCCGCCTTGACCAACCACACAATGTTAGCATCAGCTTCGAAACATGACGCATCCTTCACCATCTGGGACGTGGCTCAAGGTTGTTGGACTTGACCTCATATATCATCCAATGTTGACTGTCATTCACGTTGTTTGTTTTAAGATCTATGTATCTGGGAGACACCTTTCGGAGGTAGCACTCCTTCACTCTTAAGTGCTCAATTGGCCAATAGGACTGATTGTACCCATAAGATTTGAAATGATCCATTCAAGAGTCCTCAAGGAAGGGAAGGAAACTTACCAATACAAAGAGAAAATCACACCTTGAATCATGAATGATAGAAACATGTTTGGAAAGTCACTATATCAACTATTAGATTCCGAAGTGGGCTCATTCAATGTTTAGCTTGGGCAATCAAGGGTTACTACAATGAGAACTGTATTAATGGTCTGCGAAACTCAGTATCTATGTTTAGAACAGTTTCTTCAGTGTCCTCACTTTGTGTGATCAAACTCCGTTTGGTTTTGGTGTGCTTAGGTACGGGAACGCCATTGCAGCGTGGTCTTGGAAATGTCTCATTGCTCAAGTGGTCGCCCACCGGAGATTACTTCGTATCAGCCAAGCAGTAAGTCTTGGTTTTCCAATTCAGTCTGCCAGATAGGATCTGTTCTGACCAAATTCTTGCTGTTTATGAGTCGTCCATCTATGCATGCTTGGAAGTGTTTGGCAAGAGTAATAGGAAGCTGCATATCCCTCCCGCTTGAAAATGGAGGTAACGCATGGCTGCTATTTTATCATAATAGTGTGAACCTGTCTAAGGTGATACTTGGCATACAGTCTATAACACTTTATCAATCATAGGTAATTTTTTTATTTCAACTCGAAATCAAGGTGTGGTTAATTTGCTATTGTGTGTTTACATGACAGTAATGGAGTATTCCATCTCTGGGAGACGAGTAAGTGGACCTCTGTACCGTGGACATCAGCAGGTGGATCTGTCGTGGTAAGGCTATCAGCGATTCATCAAGCACTTAAAACCATGCTTCATTTAGTTACACTATGAGCCTGATACATGTACTATTGGCAGAGCGCAATGTGGAGTCCAGATGGGAAGGTTTTACTGGCAGCTTTTGATCAAACAACCTCTTTGGCTGCTCTTCACTTTGCCGGAAAACCTCCGTCGTTGGGTACGTTTCTTCATTTCTTTGAATTCACTTCACGATCTGCTGCTCATCAGTGAATTTGATGGCGGTGGTGTTGCTGCGATTGCTAACATGTGGTGTTACCTGTTCAGACGTACACCTGCTTCCATTAGATTTGCCCGACATTGACACCATCACTGGGAGGTGTGTATTTAAACCTTCTTAATATTCATTGTGCTGTTTTTCAAAAGTTTTTCCAGTTGTTGTTTTTCTTAGTAGAGGAGAAATGAGCTTGAAATCATCTTCCTCAGCAAGGCATTTCTATTGCTTTGTGAATAGAGATATTATTTTCTCTAATCACTCTTCTTCTTAAGAATGTCACTTTTCACTCTATAGAGCCACTATTATTGTCTATAGTGACACCTTTTTACATAAACAATGCCACCATTGTTACATGACAAAGATTATAGAAGTTTGTCTCACGTACAGTTTGGCTCTACTATTCACATGACCTTGCTCCTAACAAGGTGAAGTTCAAAATCTTGTGTTCTTTCTAATGCATATTTGGGCTTGGAAGTTGAAACTATGTGGATGCTTTTGCAGACATGGTGCCATAGAAAGGATGGCCTGGGACGGCACTGGGGAGAGACTAGCTGTTACCTACTGCGGTGCTGTAGATCCTATTCATTCTGGATTAGTGGCCGTTTTTGATACCCGGCAGACACCAATTGTGTCGACATCATTGCTGTAAGTACATTCTCTTATCGTGATTATATTTTGAAACAGAGCTTTCTAAGAGTAACGTCTGCTTTATTTGCAGGCTTTCTCTCATTCTGGAAATGAATGTAGGACCAGTGTCTGCCTTCCTATTTGTTCTGCTTCTGATTTTGCATTTCCTTTTTTTCTTATTTTCCCTATAAATTTGATTCCTTCGGTTAATAAATGGAATTGGTTCATAATGTGGTGGGAAAAACAGGGGCTTTATACGCGGGCCTGGTGATGATTCGAAACCTGTTTCATTGGCTTTCCACGACAACTTGAAGCAGGGTGCACTTTTGTCTGTGGCAAGTAGCAATCCTCAAGACCTATGATCTATTTTCGTGGATTTCCTAACAATCTGGTGTTTACTGTCGAATCTATTTCTTCTCTACTTGCAATTCAGTTGTCTTAGCTTGCTTGCACCAGCTCTGTAATCCTGCTTTTGGAGTATTCACTCGCCTGACAGGAGATTTTTTAAAGTGAGTTCAGAGTAGATGTCAAACCGGCAGCTTGTCAATTTCCATATTATTGAACTTCATATTGCTTTTTTGCAGTGCTGGAGTACAGGAGTTTGTTGCACATACCCCCTGTTGTTCCGTGGACATGGGGGCCAATTGCTGCGAGGGTAGATTTGCGTCAGAGAATCCTGCTAGTTACTAGTCACTTCTATGGCTCCTTCGAAGTTGGAACTTGTGATCAAGCTTTGATTTTGAGGCTCTCTGCATGATTTTGCGAAGATCATCGGGATCAATAGATAGCTTACACGCTTCATATTCTTCTCTGTAGGCATTTGTTAAGTTAAATAGGGGAGGACACAGTTACGACCTATTTGCAAAGAGACACAACGCGCCTAGGCCTATGTTCTTTGTAAACGCTAGCAGGTCAAGAGTGAGGTAGGTAATTTGTACTCGATACAAGATCAGCCTTCAAAAGCATTGCTGCTGTATCACCAGGACTTCCTTGTATAAAGCTGTGTCAAATGAATTCCATTCGTTCAGTCCCTTATAATTGTGATGTATGAAAAATAAATAAAGTGAATGAAATCTTATCACGTTGCCCGCCAGCAGCTTCGAAGTTATTCGTTAATCCACATGAGGCTCGTGCAAGATTTTGTCTAATTGTATCATTACATGTGCCATGCCAGGGACCGTCCTGTTTACTACTTTTATGGTGACGTTGTGACTTCTCAGTGCTAGTCAGTAGAAACGAGAAGTGCATGCAATTTTGAGCATCTTCGAAAGTGCCCATCTGTTCTTGTAAATCCGAAAGTCATGTAGAACATTGCGGTAGGTGTATGTGATATTTTGCAAGCACCAAAGGAGGTGCTTACACCTGTAGGATTTTGCCACCGAAGTAGGGGACTTGCGGGCGTGGATCATGCTTGCACCGCGTTCTAGGTGCACTGTGCAATGGGTGGAACTGTGGAAGTGAACTTGGATCATAAGCTCCCTGAAATGGCAAAAAATGAGAGGATGTACTGTACTGTACATCGAGTTTGATTGGATTCGAAGCTACTCGCAGAGTAACTCAATTGCAGTTATTCACTTTCGATTGTTGCAAGCAAATGTGTCTTGTTTAGAACCTAGTTGAGATTCCGAGTGCATTCGTGTGGTTTTTGTGATGCGGATGATTTGAAGATCAGGAGGTTTTGAAATAGCAATCCTTTGGCAACACTCGCAAACTGCATTGGCCAGGACTTCGGTGAAAACGAGCTGAAGACTTTGTTGTCTTGTTTCGGAGTGAGGAGGAGACCGGCATGGCGAAACGAGCTTTGCTGGTGGGGTGCAACTATCCGGGCACGAAAGTGGAGCTTCACGGATGCGCGAACGACGTGAAGCGCATGCACAAGACGCTCATCACTCGGTTCGGATTTGAGGAGTCCGACATCCTCGTGCTTCTGGACAGCAGTTCGTCGGTGGCGCAACCCACCGGCGCCAACATTCGCTCGTACCTCAACAAGCTGATCCGCGGTGTGCAACCTGGAGATGTTCTGGTGTTCCATTACAGTGGCCATGGCACGCAGGTGAGAGGGTAGCTTTGTGCGCGGCAAAAACCCCTTTGCTACCAGACGCTGTGACTTTCAAGCCCTAAAATGCTGACTCGCTTTTGCTGACAAATTCTAACTCTCAAATCCTCGCCTTTTCTACATCAGGTCCCATCCGAGGGAGGTGTCGTTGATGAGACTGGAGCTGAGGAAGCAATTGTGCCTACTGATATGAATCTCCTCACAGGTCATCCCTCTTTCAACACAATATTAGAGTTTCATGTCCTGTCAGATTTCGAGAATTCGTTGTTGAGTTGCGTTGATGTGGATTAGTTTTGAGGAAAATTGCCATTAGAGGCCAGAATGTGCTCATATGGTTCCTCTCTCGAACAAGATGCTCACATTCTCAACAATGCTGCCCTCTGATCGTGTTCTTTTGGGGCTTTCCAGATGACGACTTCAGAGAGTTGGTGAGCAAGATACCGCGAGGAGCTACATTCACGTTCATCTCCGACTCCTGTCACAGTGGAGGCCTGATTGAAAATGCGAAAGTGCAAATCGGGAACACCTCGTCTGTCTCTCATCATTCTGGAGGATCACTCTCTAGTGGTGGTGGTGGTAGTGGTAGTGGCGTTGGTGATCTCGTAGGGTTGATGCACCAAGGCTTTGACGCCTTCAACAACCGTGGTGGTATGCACAGCAGGGATTTTCATAGCAGTGAAACGAGATACGAGGAACGACGCAGTCACTATGGAAGGGATGGCGATGAAGTGACAACGTATGAGAGGCACCGAGAGAGACGTGGGTATGGAGGTTCGCAGGACGAGGAAGAAGAAGAGTATGGAACGAGCTATAATGAACGTGGCCACCATGGCTCCTCCGATCATGTTCGGTATTCGTCCTCCTCGGCTACGAGGTCGAAGGAGATTCCCATCGGTATGTTGACCCAGCTTCTCAGCGAGCGTGTCGGTCACCAAGTCGAAGTGGGCAACATCCGCACCACTCTGTTCGATATGTTCGGCAGAGATGCTAGTCCCGCCGTCAAGTTGTTTGCAAAACTGGCGCTTCAGCAGCTCCAGGTAAACAACCTCTCACTGTTCAAGTGCCATACACATCACCAACGACTTTCTGAGTTTTCCTATAACAATGCTTCAGAATTCAGTTGCCTAGCATAATCTCAAATGATGATCCTGGATGATCCAATGGGGTATTGCAAGAGAATCTTGCAGAATGGCTTATAAACGCAGCTCCTCCTCTTGAAAGCTACACCTGGCACTTGACGATAGAAGCCCTTCTTGAGACTATGAGCAAGATTGTACCAAATCCTTTAAAGACTGGCTAGGACTGAATTTGATATCTAAGATATGACCTAATATGTTTATTTGTTGGTGTGAAATTGATTTCACGACTTTTGATGGTGCTGGTTTTGATGGTTGATGGTTTCGGTTATGGTTTTGATGGTTGATGCTTTCATTTTGCAGAAGAGGGCGCATGGTCAAGAGGGCATCCTGGGCGCCGTGTCGTCGCTGGCTACGCAACTGCTGTCGGCGAGGCTGGAGAGTCAAAGTCCACAGGAGACCTCGCAGTACGTGGCGGCAGCGGAGGATGAAGAAGGGACGTACCGGCCACACCCACGGCGAGGCCACAAGTCCACCGACGTGGGCATCTTGCTGAGTGGGTGTCAGTCCAACGAAACCTCGGCGGATGCGAAGCCGGCGCACGGAGCCTCCTATGGCGCCTTCAGCAATGCCATTCAAGAGGTGTTGAGCCAAGCCAAGGGGCCTCTTTCGAACCGGGACCTCATTCTGCAAGTGCGCAAGGCTCTGCAATCGGAAGGTTTCAAGCAGCACCCCTGCCTCTTCTGCAATGATCACAACGCCGATGCTGCGTTCATTGGTTACTAAAAAACCTTCCCTTTTTTTACCTTGCACTGGAAAATACCACTTTCCTGAATGCTCAGTTTCATGTGGACAAATTCTGTTGTGCTAGTGTGTGTAATCGTTTTGGCGGCGGCTTTGTTTTTTTATGCTACTTCTGGATATAAGAGCTGCTTGACAGGTTTATAATGGTTTCTTCTCGCGCTGCAGTTGTTACAAATGTGTTTCAAAGAGGAAAGAGTAAAAATCGCTGATTTGCACCAATTATCTATCCTAACTTGTGAGAGTAGTTTCAACGTTTGACATGTTCCATGCAAAGTGTCCTTGCATTTGAGGCCGGTGTAGTTGTCAAGAAGCTGGTCATTTCCCGTTTGTCTACTTATATTTCAGACTGGCATGCAGAGAGTCAATACTGCACTCTTAAATTTCTCAAGTTGCACGTTTATGATAGTTTCTTTATTTGTTACTCGAATTCCTTGAATCAATCAAACTGCAAGCTTTGCTATTAAACATCTACAAGAAAAGTCGACACTTGTTCGACAGCTGTTCATATGTCAATCGTCAATTCCAATGTTGAACCCGGTAATCGCAGGTACTCTTAGTCATAAAAAATAAGTACAGTGAGGTCAACCTTTGTAAGAGAAACATTTGAATAGCGTTAAGGTCCCCATCTCTTTGTTGTGTTCTAGGCTCAGTTAATTGGAGTGTTTGTTTATGGTCATTACTTGGATATAGTCAACATTTTTTCTCGCTCAAGGCATTGCCCTTATCTAAGCATCTCTGACAGGAGGTAGAAGCCTAAATTTGCATGAGAAATAGATATATCCAGAATCTTTTCAGTCACTAGTAACTATTGATCAGAGCGATCTCCACAGCTCCATAAATCATCCAAGTATCATACTCCTGCATGTGGAGAATTATCTAATGTGTTCAATTGCTTAGTATTTTGAAGGTGATCGAGGCACAAATGGCTTGACAATGATATAGAATAAAGGTAAACTATATTGACAATAAGGTGAAGAGAATAAAAACGAAAGCAATATTAAGTAGTACCAACACACCTGGTAGGTCGGGTAAATTCCAGTTAGAAAAGTCGTAACTACGCGGAGTAAACACCAAACATCTAGATTAGGTAACGGTAGTTGAAGCACTAATGCATTTAAACGAACTAGCGATCCCTTTTGGGATCAGCAAAACAATGTTTATCTACATTTTTGGTAAATTTTTTGGTAAGATCTTCGCAGCTGATTTTTAGTTATTTTTTCAAAATTTCAAGTTATAATGTTATAGCATGTTCAAAATTACAGTAGGAAAAATAGAAAATGCAACAAACCTTTCTTATGCTCATCTGTTGTGCTAAACAAATAGCGATTCAAAATGACTTTGTTTATTATGACGGGTGCTTGTACAATTTGGAAATGTTCACTTTATATTTACAGAGAATTGGTACAAACTACATTTGAGCTACTACAAACTGCAGTTAAGTTGGCTGCTATAATCTACAGTGGCTACAAACTAAATTTGAACTGCTACAAACTACTGATAAAAAAGGGAAACTGGAATTGATTAGGCAGCAAAAGCTTTGAGCGACTGGAAAGCATTTTTGCTGGTCTCCTTCCCAAGTAGAGCATCAAATACAGACTTGACACCTTTGCTGGGAGGTTTTCCCAAAAGAAACATGCGCGGGGGAATCTCTAGAAACTCCGGTGCAAAGACGCGAAACAGAATGTTGAACGAATACCAGAAGGGCACCAGTGCATAGCGACGGTTGCTCATGGCCGCATCCACAATCTTCTTCGCACAATCTGCTGTTTCCATCATTGGCCACCACCTGGGTATATGCCCCTGCAAGGATAAAAAAATCAAGTCCACAGCATTTATGTCAACCTTGTATACTAACTAAATCTCTAGTCCAACTTCAAAAGCAAAAACAGAATACAGGATTTTAAAGTTGATGCACTAGAGTTTCAGTAAATGAGAGGAGGAAAATTCAAATCCATAATTCTTGCCCTGTTTAGACGGACTCACAACCTAAAATCGAATTCAATTTAATAGATAATAAAACCAATGAGGTTCATGAGCTCAAGCTAACCCTCAAAGTACATTGTTGTATTTTTGAAGTCCAACTTTCATTGGCAATTACAATCTCGTAGCATATTTGGGATCAATAGCTAAAATCTTGAGGGTTGGAAGAACATGACCTAATCTTTGAGATCTTACAGTTTGACTTTTAAGAGTATATAACTGAACGGAACTTTGAAAAGGATTGGAGTTTGGTTGTAAGTTTAAAACGGTGTTCACATCGACATTATGCCTAGTTACAGCAATCAAGGACATAGTTATTACGACTTGTTTACAAAATTATGCATTTTGTTGTGCTTGACTGCTGTTACGCATTGCTGTAAATGATTTTACATTTTGTCGAACTTAGAAAAGATTTCTTCGTTCTTAGATGGAAGTTGAGTCTGCTCAAAGGACTTGGGGGTGTAGTACTGTAGTACCTTGGGTCCTTGTGTGGTAATCTCAGATTTGATGAAACCAGGCAGAGCGACAGTAATGGCAACACTTTCACCAATGGGCTCCACTCGAAGAGTATCGTAGAAACTGAGCAGTGCGGACTTCGATGCCTACGATCACATGCAATAATTATGAACGACGTCCAGTTCTACTTCACTAGCTAGAGAACAGTAAATTAAGAGACTTTCAAATTTATACAACTTGATTAGTAAGATAACAGCAAGGAATTAGAGGATTTAGAATGGCTGCTGCTTACATTGTAGAAAGCCTGCTTGGGATACGGAACAAAGGCACCCACAGAGCACGTGACCACAACTTGACCGCGGACGCGTTGCAGATGTTCCAAAGCATACCTCGTGGTCAAAATGTTGCCCCAGAAGTCAACTTCCTGCATCACTATCCTCGAAAATCAGTATTCCAGATAAAAAATATATATACGTTTTATCGTTGCCTTGACCTCCTTTGAGTTTCTCTTATTTTTTCAGCACTACTGAAGCTTATAAAAGCAGTATAATCCAGGCAACGAGACAAATCCATGTCGCAAGTATCACATGTACTTGTTGCTGTTCAGCAAAACATAACTTCAATGGAGCCCATTTCTGGAGAGGTTTCTCAACCAAGAATTAAACATGTTAACTAATCTATTGATTTCAATATGTTCGTTTTAGAAAGGTCAAGTGGTATTTACCACTGTCTTGCGGAACCTGTCAGTGTTCGGATAATCTTCAAAAGCTGAGATATCTACACTTCCTGCATTGTTCACCAGCACGTCCACTGCTTTGCACACATGCTCAACCAGAATTAGCAATGAGCTACAACAGCAAGCTTTGAAGATATTGACCTTGAATTCGATTTATTCGCAAGTACTTGACCATACACATGTCAAAATTGCATACACTCATCAGGAATCAAAGTCAATGCAAGGAATTTTTAGTTTGTTATTGTCAAATGAACCATCTATCGTCATGCAAAACCAAAGTTTTCCAAGGGTTGAGCAACAGTGAGTACAAAGAACTAAGAGTTTTGGAGGCCAAATGACTATGAAACTTCTTCCTTCTCTCTCTTAGTTTGATGCAAGCTTAAACCCTAAAGCTCTTGACGTGATTGTTTTCAAAGTGAATGCAACATAGGTTAGCCTGATTTTCGACTGTTCTTGCTTACAGCTCTGAAAAGAGATATTTATGATCTGCTCAGCAGGTTAACCTTCTTTGATTTTATCAAGAAAAAAAAAATGAGCAGAAATGACAAAGTGCCGCACCTCTTCCAAAGGTGCCGACAGCGAATTTGACTAGATTTTCGCATGCCTCAGGACTGGAGACGTCTGTAGGACAAACAGCAGCGTCAGCTGCACCATTCTCCAGACACGACTTTTGCACCTCTTCCAGTTTTTCCTTGCGTCTCGCTGCTAACACCACCTTTGCGCCCCTCTTTGCATACTCTAGAGCAATACACTGCCAGGTACGTCACATGGACCACAAACACGCATGAAAATTTGAATAATCAGGCTCTCAGCAAGAGCTCGCTTCAAGCTTTGCCCAACATCAATTCACCATAAGCGAGTTCCATGAATGACATGAATGAATTGAGTTCTGTCTGAATGAAAATTGCAAGCTGTAATCTAAAAGAGACCTAAAACTTTGAAGCTTTAACACCACGTGCATTGCCGATTTCACAAGTAACAATAGACATACTCCATACTTGTTCGAGACCCTCAAAAAATATTAGGTTTCGATTTTCCTATGAAAATGGTCAGAATGTTGAAATGATGACATGGCTGGGGCAGGCAGAATAATCTTGACATCGGCTATGGCGTTGGCGTTTCAGGAGCATGCATGCGTACCTGCCCAATGCCGGACGAAGCTCCGGTGATGAGGACAACCTTGTCTTTGACGATGCGACGCTGGGAAAACAGACCACTACGAAGGAAGTTGTACACCAGAGAGATGATCACAGCCAAGGGGAGGAAGAGCAAGCCTCCGAAGAATGTCGCCCACCCAATTGTCTTCTGGAGCCATGTGCGAGGCTCCAGCCAGTACCCCATGGTCGATATCACACCTCTAACAATTATTCAACCAGCTGAGGCCAGAATTGGATTCTCTCACCATCCAATCCAGCTTAGCTTCGCATGAATATGCATGTGGTGCTTCTGTTTTGTTCTGGGATCATTCAGCACGGGTTGCATCCAGGCAGCCACCCATCGGCCTGAGTGTCGGTTTTTGTTCAAAAGTAGGCTCCGAATCTCCGATGGAACAGCTTGAATGGGTGCTGCATGCATGGATGGAAAGGTGGCGAGAGGAGGCTGCAGCAGCATGCGGCAGGACAAGGCTGCTCCTTGGAAAAGTGCAATGCTTGGGAATGATAATCCCCGAAGAAAAACCGAGGAAAAGTGGGAGATGGGGAGGTGCTAAGTGCTGGAGGCTCATTCTGAGGACCACGTTTTGGGTGCCATGCTGCTGCAGGGCTAGGTGTACTGAGAGCATCCGCACCCATACACGCAATCTGTGACGCGCTAAGAGTTTTCATCTTTTGAAGAGCCCTCAAAATTGTTGTTTCCCTGTTGAAGGCAAAGATTTGATTTTTTTAAGAGATTTTTTTTTGAAGAAGTAGCAGGCTGAAGTTAGCTTTAGTGTTCAATTTTCATGTCTTTCATACTTTATTTTAATTGTTTTTGGTGGAAGCTAAACTATTAGCATACCTCTTTAGCATCAAATAGTGTCATGAATAGTGTCACATAAAGCCTATGACAGGCTGCCACACTGAAAAGATTGAAAAGATGGGTATCAAGTTAAGAATAAAGTGAAGATTTCCTTTAGGCATTCCCTTGGGCACCAAGAGCCATTTTTATTGAAATTTTGTCATTTAACAACACCTAAATGTGTTTTTGCGCAAATTCCACTTGGAGCATTCTTGTTATTACAAATCAGGATTCATTCATTGTCAAAAATAAATTCATATGTTTTGAATTTTGATTAAGAATTGGAGCTTATAAAAGAATTCTTTGTATTAGGTAACAACTCTCTAATAGTTGCATTGCAAGCTCATTTATGAAATTGTGGTCATGGATTTGGAAGGAGGGTCATTAGTCTTGAAGTAACAACAACAAACACTAAACCATTGTAAGTTGTTGTTTCCCATTTTTTTTACACAAAAGCTACCATTTTTGCATTAAAAGATTTGGGCAATTGAAAAAAATCAAAAAAATTCATATTCAACCACATTCAATCACAAATATCTTAAAATCCGCATGACCTTTTTGGAGACTTTGTTGGTAGCACCATCTAAAAGCCTTGAAGTTCAAGATTCTACAATAGCAAGTTTGTTTTGATGTTTAATACAAAAACAATTCAAAAACTTCAAAATTGCCTTTCAAAAACGAGAAAAACATCCTTTGAGCATTTAGGGGTTAACCCTTAAAGGACGGATGGATGACCGTGGCTTGCCTTGCCTATTGCAGTTTACAATATTTTGCACATGGACACCAGTAGTATTGTTTCAAAAAGTTGAAAAAGTCAACAGTGCATGGTGCCCTCATGAAAATTGCAAGAAGGGCAGCTTGGGAGCTAACACTATGTTTTTGAATCTAAAAAAAACATCTCAAGAGGTAATTTTTGTCTTGCATGATGGACCATGTGTTTATGGTCACTTCTGAAAAAAATCAGATGAAAAACGACTTTTTCCTGAATCACAGAATCTTTTTTCAGAGGCGGAGGACGTTTTTCGTCCTCCTCGACGTTTAGGGGTTAAAGAAGGAAGAGAGGAAGAGGCGGATGCGTCGCAGCAGCAGCCGTTTGTTGCAGTGGTGGGATCCGGGTCGGGAGGTGGACATTCAGAGGATGACCAATCCCAGGCCATGGCGTGCACACTTGGCCTGCTCTCCGTGGCCACAGCAGCCAAAAAAGCCAAAGCCGCGGTCCCTTTTCGTGTTGTCCATTTCTTTCGTGCTATCTACCAGTGCTGCACGCCTATGGTCTGCAAAAGAAGCGTCCCAACTCTCAACTCCCAACTCCGACAAGGCGCGTCACACACTCGACGAGTGGAGCAATTCCGAGCACTAACTTTCTTCAATGGCGCCTACGGTTCCAGGCAGTTTAAAGTCGAGTGCGTGCGTGGGCATTGCCCATTGGATTCGTCCGCTCTAGCCAATAAACCTACCAAGTCGGTTTCAATACCTCCCCTCAGTGACCTCATTCAACTATTCGAGAGAAGCTAAGATTTGGTTCCCCCTGCATTGAGCTCACGCCATGGCTACGATTCAAGCCATGAGACGGGCATCTCCTCTCCAGCCAGGCTGCTGCTCTCCACACAATTCGCAGCTGCGTCCTGCTGTGTCTCTTCGACACTCAGTTCGACTCACTACTCTCCCGAGCTCCTTCGGAAGGCAACGATGTCGAATCACCTGCCAAGCTGCTGCTGAGGCCAAAGTGGATCCCTGGGAAAAGGGGGTCTCCCAGCCAGACACATTCACGCAATACTCGGGGTACATTGCAGAGGCGGCCATCGAGGAGGCGGACCAGTTGGACGAGTACAATGCCAACAAGATTGCCAAGGTCTTCACGCGTCGCCCGTTTCTGCTGGCGCGCAGGCTGCTCCAGATTGCGGGCACGCTCGGGTCCTGGGCTGCCGTTCGCTATGGCGACACCCTCTTCGGGAAAAAAGACGCCAATTTCAAGGTACGCACGCTGCCAATGCTTCCTCGGATTGTGGCCGCCGCCTTTTCAATATGAATTTCATGTTATGTTTTAGATTTAAAGCTGAAACCCAATTTTGAAGCAATCCTTTTTTGACAGAGCTTTTACAATGTTTCCAGTAAAATTAGACTGTATCTGGAACCTTGACGTAGCAATTCAAATGAAATCCTTGTCCATAATTCGTATAGAGATCTCCCCATAATGACAGGGAACCCACACACTTGGCAATGGTTCAGTTTGGACTACTTTTTTTTGAGAAACTAGAATTTTTAGTGCAATCGAAATTGAGTACGTTTACTCCTATTATTGCAGCCTCTTTCTCTAACAACATCCTAGAATATCTTGTATACTTGTCATACAAGAGATTTAGCTATAGGTCAGTGACAAGTAGGCCTTGCCAGTCATTTGTTCGAGCTAACTGAAAAGTTGTGAGTCAAACATTTAAGATATTAACATGAGCAAGTAGGTACAAGGAATTGATTGGAGAGAGTCCTATGGAAGATCTCTCCAGTAATTGGGGCTTGTCTATTTTTTGCCTCCCCCTTGATTAATCTCTCTGTAATGTTTTCTAAAAATCCTTCAAACAGTTGAATTTTGTTAGAAACCAGGTCAGAAAAAACCTTTGTTGTAAGAAGTTTTTGATGGTTGAATGTGTAATGGTTTTGCAGAAACGAGCAGCGCAACTACGAGGAGCTCTTGTGCAACTTGGTCCTGTAAGTAGCAAGTTTTCAATTTCTGTGAATTTTTTTACTTAAAGTATTGGAGAAATGGCAGGATTGAGTGACATGGATTTCACTGAATTTATTTAATCGGCAGCTTTGGTACGTACTCTGAAAAGGACTTACTTTCTAAATGATTTTGTTCAATGGAATTTGGCAGGCATTTGTTAAAATTGCGCAGGCGGTATCTTCACGCCCTGTAAGTATTCAATTTCCCTCTTCGTCTACGTCGTTGATTCAGAATCTAAGAATAATTAAGAGCCAAAACTTTCATTTCAGTAAGGGTGGACATTCAATTATTTCACTGACCTAAGATTTTTTCTGATATCCGGACAGGATGTCATACCGCCAGCGTATTTGGAAGAGCTCGCTTTGTTGCAAGACCGCATTGCTCCTTTTTCCACTGAGCTCGCTTTACAGATAATTGAGCAAGAGCTGGGCGTGACTGTGGAGCAGCTGTTCACTGAGATCTCACCACAGCCAATTGCTGCTGCTTCTCTTGGACAGGTACACGTCCTTCTAACCAAACCCCACCATCAAACCAAAGAGTCCCAAAGTGGGCCTCATTAACACTTCTACGAAGGTTACATGAAAATTTTCTATCGTCCAACTGCATCTTTTTTTCACCAGTACTTTCATTGATTCTAGTGATACAAAATCTAGCTTTTGAGTTGGTTATTTTGAACCATGATCTTGTTCTTTTAGGGGTAAGTTGTCAACTGTTGATGTTGACATTTATAATAACTTTTGACAGTCGTGTTTTTGATTTTCAGGTTTATCAAGCCCGTTTGCGTCCAAATGGTAAACCAGTGGCCGTGAAGGTGCAACGTCCTGGAGTCCGGGCAGCCATGGCACTGGATCTGTATATCCTTCGTTCCATTGCAAAGTTCGCGGGGTCTATTCTGAAGCTCAACACGGATCTTGCAGTTAAGAGGCGCATTTATGCTAAGAACTTCATATGTGATGAATCTTTGTGAGGTGACCGTCATTGGTTTCTAATGGAAACATGTATATGTTTGCGAGTCATTGGTCTCCCATATAAATGCATACGTTTGCAAGTGTGACGGCTTGTTGTCAAGGTTTAGGTGAAATTTGTTGTTGAAATTTTCATCTTGAAAAGGACTTACAAGTGAAGTGTGCATAATATCCGAAAATTTCTGTCTCTGTCGTGGACTGACAGACGTGTGTTTTGTGGTGTCTTCAGGGTGTTGTTGATGAATGGGCTTCAAGCTTGTTCAAAGTAAGTTGCTCACTATTCAAACCCTCTTTAGTTTTCATCGTAAATTGCACTCTGTTAATGTTTAAAGCATCACTCTCAATAACACCTGAACGTTTTCAATGACAGGAAGTGGATTATCAGGCAGAGGCGCGTAATGGTTTACGATTTCGGTGAGATTTCTCTTATTTATACTTTATAATGAGTCCTTTTTGGCTGAGAAGCTCTCAACTGTTGTTGTACTGGTCCTACTTTAGTGGCTCCTTGATACTGCAGCCCATTGGAATGTCATTTTCTGGCATCTGGTTTTAGATTGGTTTAAGATTGAAAAGATGGAAAGTTGACACTGATTATTTTAACGTGGATGACAGGAAAATGTTTGGATCAATACCTGACGTGGTGATACCGAAGATGTATTCAGAGCTTACTAGTCGTCGGGTTCTCGTCATGGAATGGGTCGAGGTATGCCTTCCTTCACTTGCTAAAACTCTAAACTTTGGATTTAAAATTTTTCTTCACCAGAAAGTCAATAATAGCATTTTCATCTAAATCAGATTTTTTTAAAGAGCTTTTAGACAACAACATTAGACTGGGTATATTCTCTTTGATTCATAGGGAGGAATTAATGAGAGAGATCCTCTCCATGATGTTTATTTTTTTTGGAAGGTCTCATGTGTTCAACTCATAGAAACACACTTTTTTTTCCTGTTGCATGAGGAAGTGGAAGTATTTTTGTGAGTAGGGGATGTGGATGCGCTAAATATCTGAAAGGTTTCTCATGCAGGGCCAACGTTTGTCAGAAGTTAGCGACCTTCGCTTGGTTGAGGTAATTTTCACCCACTACCATCGCATCGTCAAATACTTAAAATATTTGTGAGAACAATTTTGTTCGACAGTTTGCAAGTTTTGAAAGTGCAGCTAAAATAAGGTTTGATGTATGTGATGCGTAAACCAGGTGGGGGTTTTCTGCTCACTTACACAATTATTAGACAGTGGTTTCTATCATGCGGATCCACATCCTGGCAACCTATTGCGCACTCCAGAGGGCAAGTTAGCATATCTAGGTACATCCAACTTCATGTGTTTTTGGAGGTTATTGTTTTGGAAAGCGTTATAAGTTGAATTTTTATGTAGAAATATGTGAGTGTTTAATGTCTTTTGTGAGATTATATAGAAACGTTTGTTTCATCTGCTGGTTTGATATTGTGGAATTTCCGGTTTGCGAGTTGTCGTTGTGGTCTTCTTCAGAGCTTTTGTACGTCATGTTCAGATTTTGGAATGATGGGTGAAATGAAGGAAAACATCAGAGACGGGTTGATTGAGGCTTCGGTCCACCTTGTCAACAAAGAATACGATGCTCTTGCAGGGGACTTTGTCACTCTCGGGTACGTGTTAATTACTCCCAACTAAATATCGTTTTTGGGTATGACAAGTGTTTTTCTTAGATTGTTTTTCCAAAATGTACTACCAAATCATAATAATTTTTTTTTGAAATATTAAGAAGTACAAACGACGTCATGTTGAAAAGCCTAAAAGAGCTCATTTGTTTCTCATCGCAGGCTTGTTCCACCAACTGCAGAAATGGGGGAATTTTCAGAGGCACTTACAGGTAATTATTTGGGAAGTGAACATGAAGGCCATAAACCCTGTAGATTACTGCATGCACTCCCTTATTACCTATGCTCCACAAATGTTTCGTTGTATTACTATAGCTGTGACCTTTAATTTTTCCTTCATAGGATTCTGAGGTTGTCGTGATACTCTGCAGGTGTGTTTCAAGAAGCTGTCGCCAAAGGTGTCCGTAACATAAGCTTCGGAGATCTGTCGGAGAAACTAGGGGTTACCATGTACGTTCTCTCATGTTTGAAACCGTATTTCTATTAGACATCCGTAGCCAAATAGCAACTGTTGGTTCTCCTCTTTAATTAAAGTTTAATCTAAAACCTTTCATTATCTGCTGGCAGGTATAAATTCAAGTTCCGCATTCCCTCCTACTTTTCGCTTGTTATCCGAAGGTAATTTGTCAAGTATCTCTTTTCTTTTATCAATTTGATTACTCTCTTGTGAAGGTGCTGTTAGTAGAGTTATGTGCAGGTTGGACATTTTGTAGTACATTCCACTAGAACTACATTCTTTTTTTCATTCTACTACTAACCCTTAAACGACCGAGAGGCCCTTTGCGACCAGTACAATACGGGGTATTTTTCTTGTATTTGGAATGGATCCACACCTTTACTACATTTGAGATCAACAAAGTAGTTGGAGAATAGATCAATGCGGTTCTAGTGAGCTACTTGAGATCCCAAATTAAAGTTTCTTACTGGTAGCATATGACAATTATACGTCAGCGTATATACTATGACATATGGTCGTTCAAGGGCTAAACCCTCTAACTTTAAGTGCATACAGTGCTAACTTGGAATATGAGCTGGTAGTTTTTAGTTATTTTTAAGCTTTTGGTTTATGCGAATTTTATATCCGTAGGTATTGATTGTTCTTGGCTGTGCAGTTTGACAGTACTTGAAGGCATTGCTCTCAGTAGTGACCCCAACTATAAGGTGTTGAGTAGCTCTTATCCATGGATAGCTCGGAAAGTCCTCACCGACAAATCACCAAAGCTTCGTTCTACTCTTCAAGAACTAGTGTACAAAGTAAGTAGCATATCTCTCTCACCTGTGTTGTTTAGCCCTCTTGTCATCCCTAACTTTTTCCATTTAGACCGAATTGAGGAGCACAAACTAGACCGTGATCAAAATTTGTAATTTGATTGTGAAATATCTTGTGCGCACTCATGATACCTTCTCTAATGTGTGGTTTAGGGTTACGATATTAAAATTGGTGGGGACTTTGTATTGACAGGATGGTGGTTTTAGAATTGATCGGCTGGAATCACTGTTGACAGAGGTGGGTGCTCCCATTGCTCATTTTATCCATCCTTGCTGAAATTAGCAGGTTATCTACTACTTGAAAAACTTTAGAGACTAACAGTGTTTTGCGAAGACTTGACATGCTAGATTGAGATTGAGATAAATTGGTTCAAACCTATGTTCTGACTCTTTCCGATTTGCATACGAATTTTCGTTGCCCTTTGGACACCCTATGTACTTGCAGAATAATTATGAGGAAACTAGATGAGGAAAGCGACCTCAAATATGATTCTCATAATTAGTTCAAGTGACTGAAAACAGAAACCCAACATTGTTTGATTTCGCAGTTTTTGTAACTGTAAAAAATAAATTGGTAGAAGTTTTGCTAAATTTAGCCACATATGGGAACATTGGATGAGGAGATCTGTCACGGCTTAAAAAGCTAATTTTGGTTCCTCGTTGAGGATATTGATTACAAGTACAAGTTGGATATTCCTAGTCAGCTGCTTCATCAGTTTGCAATTGGCTCTATTTACCAATTTGGTGAAAATTGTAAGAATTGCAGTCAATGAGACAGCCGTTGGAAGATCCTGCGGAGCTAGAGAACCGGCCAGCTGAGAAAGAAGAAGCGAAAGCTGAGAGGGATTCTCGAAGTCTCATGAAGCGCATGCTTACCTTTGGACTCACTGACCAGGTGCTGATCTTCTTATTTTCTCCTGCGTACCGCAAAATTTGGAACAAGTAGTTACCTGCAAGCATCTCTACCGCAAATAAAATGTAGTTTTTATATAGCACTTTCCATATAACCCTCAGTACAAACATCTGCACAATCCTTAATATAATTCTCACTAACTGAAAGATTCTAAACCCAATTTGTCAACCTCAAAATGCCACTATACTTGTAACCACATGTCACAACTCTGCTATTTCATTTACGAGAATGATATGCCCTATCATGTTACTATTGCTTTTAAAAGATGTCTCATTTTCACTGGACCTTACAAGTTTCAACTTTGCTGAACCAATTTTTAGTCACTTTCCTTGGGGTGGAGAGACAATAAAACGTAGTGAGAGAGCGTGGTTTGAATTTAGTTTTGTTAATGACTGAAATTCGTGAAATGCATTGACAGGGTGATTTCGTAAGGGAGTTGATGTTGGATGAGCTTGCAAAGGTTCTTTTCTATCCCCCTATTACTCGGAATTGCAAAGATGTGAAGTTTTGCAAGCATATGTAGCTGAAACAGAAGACAAAAGTCCCAAATGTTTTATTTCATCATCTTGGTGTGGCCATACTCAGGGTTTAAGAAACTGAGAGTGTGGTGAATGTTGCAGGGCATAGATGCGATGAACCGAATTGCGTTTGATTCAGCGGCACTGAACATTCGAACACGTTCCCCTATAAGCCTGCCGGCGATTGCGCCTGTAACTGAAGACGAGGATCTGAAGAACCTGGAAAACCTTCGGAAGATCATGTCCATATTTAACAAATCTGGAGGTACTTCCTCAGTTGGAACTGTGGCAGGCATGAGTGGTGATAACGGAGCAAGTAACGGGTCATTCGACTCTCAAAATCCCACTCAGGTAAAGTTTTGCTTCATCTACCTAAACCATAAGCCCTAAATATTCACAACTCCTGTTTTGGTAGAATTGCATGTAGTAGGAAACTGCATTTATGTTTCCCAGTGCCTACCCCTTAAAAGACCATGGATTCATGATCTGAAAGCGGCATTCCAATTCAACATGTTAACAATTATACAGTTCAAATGGGGCCGAATTTTATACGACCTAGATCATTGAAGAACGCTTCACTCGTTTTTCAGGAATTAGCAAAAATCAGACAAAAGAATATTTTTTTCATATGAACTATCGCAAGACTACTAAAAAGAGAGAAGTCCAGTTTGAATCTTTTGGTTCCTTTTGGGGTTAAACTCTCTCTCCAGGCGTTTCCTGAGTGGCTTTCCTTTTGAACCATGAAAAAAATCTGCTTATATTCGCCTCCCGTGATGTGTCTCCTTAAAACGTTTTGAAATTCTGGGAAATCACCACTAGTTTTACTGAAGACTATGTTAACCCCTAAACGCTGGGCTGGTCACTTTGACTGCCCCTCTACAATAGCTTTACAGTGGTGGGCAACCCATTATAATACTGTCTCCAGAAGTTGCAGAAGTCAACAATGCATGGCAGCATGGGACCTAACAGTGTTTGTGAATCTTCTCACAATTTGGGTTGCCTAAAATATGAGTGCATTTGGTGAGGTTTTTTTTTTTTTTTTTCCTTCCATGATGGACCATGTATCTATGATCAATTCTAAAAAAAACAGCTGAAAAATGGCTTTTTCCATCCTATAGGGTATTTTTTTGTTATCCAGGAAACGCAAAACGTCCTCTTCGGCGTCCAATGGTTAACTAGTGTCATAAAAAAACGTTTATTATTAGTTCAATCTCGAACTTTAAAATTGCTTCTGTTGCATTGCAGGCCAGTACCTGGAATCAAAACGGTGCTCTTCAGGCAACTAAGATGGAGCCGGGGATGAAGCAGCTCGGAAGTGGAAACGGGGCGGCGAAAACGACGACCCTCGTGAAGAGTGACAATGGGAAAGATCTCATTCAGAGAACGAAAGTGAGGAACACGAACAGTGATATCAGGGAACCGCAGACGCAAGTTTTCCAAAGTGCCAACAACAATGAGGAGAATACCGAGCTTGTGAGCACGAGCAACAGTCGCACCCAAGTTTTGGAGAGTGGGAGCAAGGGTGGCCTATGGGATCTTGTGAAACCAGGTCAAGACACGAACAACAACAACAACAGCAGCAGCAATGGAAATGGAAATGGAAACGGAATTGGAAACGGAAATGGTCGCGTGGCTGGCACTCGGGTTGTGAATGAGAAGGACTTGGTGACGAGTGCACGGTTTGAAGACGATGACTACGATGACGATGATGATGAGACAGCTCTATCAATGCAGGATGTCACTGATATTGTTCAGGGTCTCAGTGGGTTGACACAGTACTTACCATTGCTGTCCGTGGTCCCTGAGGTGCGTTTTTTCACCTCCCCTTTTCTTCATACAGACTAGAACTTACAGTGCTTTCTAAAGCTTGATTGCTGAGCAAGGTTTCCGTAAATATTGGTTTTTGTAAGCGATTTATATGAGTGTATGTTTTGCTTTTTTACAGCTTCCTTTTCAAGCTCGGCAGCAAGCAGTATTCTTACCTGCAGAGCTTGCTGGGAGGGTTGCATCACGTGTTGCCGCTCGTACCATTCGGGGAAGTATACCCAAAGGCACTGGCCGGTACTCGTCTAAGGTAAAGCGTGGTTCTCTCACTCCGCTCTTACAAAAAAAATTAATAATAATCTATACAAAAGCCTCTCTTATTCTGGTGCATTGTTGAAGTTTGTTTTGGGATCTTTCGTGAAGGAGTAGATTACACTATTTTTCTGTTTTCTGAAGCTGATTTACGCTACTCTAAAAGTTGAAGAATCTGTTAGAATCTATGAAATTTAGTTATGTAAAATTTGACCAGAGGTTTGCCATATCCTGACTTGACGCCGTGGTGAGTTGCAGAGAGCTGATGATGTATATTAGACTTACAGCCTGCTTCAGCATCTTGCTATGGCGTAGAATATGCCCATTCTTAGACTTCTTACGTGAATTGCATTCTACTGCATGTACCACTTAACATTCTTGTGTTAGAAAGTCTGGTGTGGGTGCAGTTAAATTTTTAACGTAGTAGTGATCTACGGTTTGTTCAAGGCTTGTATACTAGTAGCACATGGAGCTCTAGGTTGGAAGTGTTAGTACTGTAACATGTCTATTCTCTTTCCTTGTAAATGCCAGGCCTTGCAACCGTTTAACGTAATTGCCCCTGCTTTGTTGATTACATGGTTGAATAACTTGAATCGGGTCCTTTGCACGAAATTTCTTTCTTTCAATATGATATCACCCGTATCTTGTTAGCTGCTGTCGTTGCTCATACCTGTTACAAAATCTCCATTGTGTGTACTTATTGAGTTACCCTTTGATTGAGTTGAATTGGGTTCTTCCCTTGTGCTGCACTGAATGTTGCGTTTAACCCTTAAACGTCGGGCTCATCCCCGTGGCCAGCCCGCTAGACTTCTACAGTGTTTTTCAAGGATTTCAGAACTATGATTGGTGTAACAAGTGTCCAGCTAGTTGCAAAAGTGAACAATACAAGTTGACCTCACAAAAATTGTAGGAAGCGCAATATGAATCTTCTCACAATTTGGATTGTCTAAAAATATGAATGTATTTGATGAAGTTATTTTTTGCTTTCCATGATGTAACATGTGTTTATGATCACTTTTGGGAAAAAATTAGATGAAAATCTGCTTTCCTCTACCATGCACAATGTTTTTTCAGAGGCAAAGGACAAAAAATGTCCTTCTAGATATTTAGGGGTTAAGTTGCCCCCACACTAAATTCTTCACATTTTACACTACATAAATACTTTTTGATATTGATATTGCAGTAATTTTCATCAATAATTACTGCAATGCAAGGTTTAGCAATAACAACAAAGCTGCAAAAAAAAACTACTAGCATCCAATTTATAAATCATGTATCTAAAGAATTGCATGCACCTTCAAGTGGTTAAGTGATAAGTCATGAGGTAACTTTCCCAGGTAAGGCAACCTAAATGCAATATTTAGTGGAGTGAAAAATGCAAAGTCAACCTTCACTTGATAACTTTTGGTTGAATGTGATTGAATTAGTATGAACTTCCATGCTAGCCCTAGAATTGGAATTAGAACGTAGTGATCATACAATTGGAAAACTTAGAAACAACAAACAATTTCACTCTACAAAATTGTCTGTTCATTTTAAGTTTTACAACTTTTGGCTAGCATGGAAGTTGACCCTTAGCAAGTGTAAGAAACAAAAATTTCTATCATTCTTTTGAATTATGGTTGTAAACAGTGAATGAACTCTTGGATCACTTGAAGTGTCCTTGTGACCACGTATTAGGGGGATTCCAAAAAGCCAAGAAAGAAACTACAATGAAGTAACTGGTTATATTAGATCTCAGGCCAACTGGTTTTTTGATCTTCTGGCAGGAGTTCCAGTCTTGATGCCCCCTAATAAAGAAAGGACTAGAATTCAAGCACAAACAACGGTACCAACTTTAAGACAACCTGATTCTAGAGCAGTACGAAAAAAGAGGAGCATCTTCACAGGATCCTCTACAACAAAACGAAATTATAAAATTGATTAGTTGAATGCAATTTTGCATTGACATTGACGCACTGTATAAATACAACAGCATACAAGTATGATTCGGATGCACATGTTCAGTGACGCTAGTCTCAATAAAATCCTGCAAATGGTTCTGCTTACATTGAAGCTCCGCAGCCTCGGCAGATTACGCATTTCATTCAGTAAGCCTCATTGTCGGAGATGGGTGTATTGTGAGACGTCCAGCGGATGAGTCACACATATCCCTTCCCCACACAATTCAAGCACTTCTGAACCCTGCATACATGAATTCACGCACACATCAATAAGCTACAAGTCCTGAAAAACTACCTGCATAAGGTAGAGGATCCTGTGTGCGTAACTTTAACCATTTCAACATAAATATAAGTTTATCTTTAGGGAAGAATAGAGTTGTGAAGAGCTGTGGAGAGCTCTTTGGGTGCAAGAGCAAAGTCATGCTTACACCACTTGTTAATATGTCCAACCAAGTGTACGAGTAGATGAACTGAAGTTGGTAACAGGGGTTACTGTAAGGGGGATCAGGTCCCTCACGTTATCAGAATCCTCTGCCTTATTTGAAGGCTACAACGACACGATTAAGGCACAGATGGCGCAATTCTGCAACGATTATAACGATCCCCAAGTAATCGTGATAAATAGGGAAAATGAGAGAAGACATTACTTGTTGCCGTCACACGTCGGACAAACGCAAGGCCTGTTAATCACAGGGTCATACAGCGGTGACCAGTCGATTATCGATTCCCCTTTGCAAAGCCGACACTCGGTAAACCCTCGACCTTTGCAACATGCACATTCCGGCGCAGTTTTCTTCTGCAAAAAAAAACCCCCATAGCAGATGCTATTATAATATACTGTAGGTTGAGAGCAGATTCGGCATAAAATAATGTCCCAAAATTTTGACTAATTATTCTATAAATTATTCTCCAAAAATGCCTAATGTCAAACAAAACAAAAAACTGAAATACCAAATATTATAAAAGTCATTAAGCTTAACTAACAATGGAAGGTCAAGATTGATTCCAGGAGGGCTCAATCTACAGCACACACTAATTTTAGAAAGTTGGAGATGCTTAGAAAAAGGCTTGATTCTACTATAAAAAATTTGATTGAATGCCATATAGTAACAACATTTTCTGAAGATGCCTAATCTTTGTCTAATTACTAAATCTGATGCCGAATTAGTTTTTTCTGAAAAAATAATAAATTCGGCAGCTACCTGCCGAATCTGCTCTCAGTACTCAAACAATGCAACCTCGCAACACTCCATTAACGAAATGACCAATAAAACCAAGAATTCATGTGAGGACTAATTACCCGCTGGCCCTCAACGACGGTGGAAAGCACGTTCAGAGATACAGATGAGGCCATCGACAGTGTAAACATTCCTGCTGCTACTGCGGCCCCGGCTGTCGCCACCACCCGCAAAGGACCTCCCATCGACATTGTTGTGCCTTTACCCTAAAACCCTAAACCTTGAGTCTCCAAAGAAAATCTGCCCCCAACAACCAATGAATCTCCACACAAAATTGCCAATTGTTTCAAAGTAAACCCTAATTCTTAAACCCTAGAACCCTACGCCCTAAACCCTAAACTCCGATACAGATTGCGACCAACAGTAACTTTGACAGTGAGATAAGAGTGTAAACCTAACGCTCAAAACATGCATCAAACACAACAGCAAGTGCGAGCGTGTGAAAAGTGACAACAAAGGGTTCAGTATCTGGAAACCTTTAAACTTTCTCCTAATTTACCAATATATCGATAACATCCAGGCAACTATAGACATAAGAGCGTCTGATTGAGTTGTATCCTAACGAATCTGAGCAATAAACGAGGTGATGAAAGAAATGACCTACTAGTAATATTGACCTACTGCCCAAAGAGACAGCGGTGATTCGCGGTGTACTTGATTCCTTATGAATGTGCAATGCCGAAATGCCGTCTCAATGGAGCGCCAATTTTTCCGACTCACTCAAGCTGCAACCTTGGATGTACCGCGAACAGATTCCAGTTAGCATTGAAATGTAACGTCCGCACAGCAGATGAAGATACAAAAAAAAGGAAGCTAGAGAAAACTCATCGAGGTTTGTATTTTGGTTGCGTACCACGAGATTCAGTGCGATTAGGTCAAGCCAGTAGACAGGGAGCACACCATAGCTCGTCATTCCAGAGATAATTCAGCAAGATGGCGCTACGAAGTAGGACTTGTTATCTATCTTGGCGTAGAGTCTACACTGGATATTGCTGCTACAGTATCTTTCATCAAAAATCATTGCAACAAACCATTTTTAGATAGCCTATCAACAACAATGAAGCAACAAAAAGACAAATTAGTGGCTTTCAAGTCACAAACCATGTGAAATCTAAACATTTAGTGAGTTGCATGTGCCTCCAAGTGGCCAAGTGATGAATCATGAGGTAATTTACTGGGGTAAGGCAACCTAATTGCCAAAGCAACCTAAATACAATATTCAATGTAGAGAGGGCAACTTGTGGCCAAATTTAGTAGAACCCAAAAGAAATGAATGTTGGACGAATCTATCGACATACATTTTCACAAAATCTACTAGAAACCAGGGTAGTAAACTTAGATGTGCAGTTGAATCAAATATGGACCAAATTTTAATAATTCAACTATACAACTAGGAAGAACACCTTGTTTACTACAAACTATCAAAGTTTCAACTAAATCTATTGTTGGAGGTGAAATATCACAATGATTGAGTGAGCTATTGGTGAGAAATTTCTAATTTTTCATGCTTGTGTGGTTTTGGATTTTATTGCTTCATACAAACTTTGCTTGAGAAGAGCCTTATATTTCTAGAAAGTAGGCTTTCCCACCTTTTCAATAAGACTAGTTATTCTCAAAAATGAATTAATGTAGTAATCACAAGGTGTAGCTAAGTGGACAAAAAGGGTCAAAATTCCCACTTTATTTACTACTCTAAAACGGTTCTACAAGAAATTTGATAATTATTTTGGAAAATCCAATTGGTGAAAACAATCAAGAATTGGCCTTAAATACAAGATGACAAAATTTGAAAATGAAACAATAGCACCATTTCAATAGATCTTCAAATACTACAATTATACTACAATCATATAAGAAAACAATACAAGCGTATTTCTTAAGCAATTTGAAAGTTTTTAGGACAACACAATTGAAATGTGGCATTCTTCTTAAATATTTGATGTATTATGTTGTTGCTTTGATCCATCTTTGACCAAATATGAATACATATTTTGAGGCCATGATGTATAAACACCATTATTTATCAACTCACATATCCAATTTGATTGTTGTTTTTTTGATTGGATGCAAAATTCTTGTGATCACAAGCGTTCTTCAAGACCAATTTCCAAATTGTTGGGCAATTTTATTGTACATACCAAAAACTACCCTCCTAAACCAAAATATGGTTTGGTGGTCTTTAAAGGGTTAAATCAAGTTGTTTGGATGTTTGTACATTTGGATGTTTGTCATATTGTGATCTTCCAGATTGTGTGTCCCCCTTGCGTGCTTGGTACCATTGGAAAGCTGTTGGCAAGGAGGGGTGCACAGGCTTGGTTTCATGGCATTTGGGTGTAGAGAAAATTATTGAATTTCAAAGTTTTGTATGAATTTAAAAATTTAGAAAATTATTGATTGGCCAAAGACAAGTTTTGTGTAAAAATAAAGTAGAGTACAAGTTTAACTTTAGTAAAATTTGGATGTCCACTTAAAAATATAAAGTAAAAGTTTAACTGAAATAAAGTACAAGTTTTACCACGGGTGGCATGAGGAGATGACATGGGGGGCATGGGGGGCATGGGGGGTAAAAATTGGGCCAATGACACAAGGTCACACTAGTGTACATTGAAGTCTAACTAAGTTAATCGGCAAAATAATCATTGGCAAACTTGGTCAGCATGATTTGAAGACAAAGCTCTCGTTGTAAGGAGTTTGAATATTGGTTGAAGAACCTAGTCTTAGTTGGCAATTGAATGGGGAAATCAATGCTAAATCATGAGCAAAGATCCATGAGCCGTGAGCATAGATATTTTGTCAAAACATTAAATTTCACTTATAAATGTGTACATAGGGCCTTATATTTGCACATTATAAATGTTCATTTCTTGAAGAACTTGCTATTTTTGAAGTTTTTTCATTGATTTTGAGCTCAAAATTGATTCCCGCTCAATGTGCAAGGAGATTTTGAACTTTTTCGGCTACAAGCCTACATTTCTCAAATTCATCCGGTTTTTTAGTGGATGCACTAGCTATTTTCCATATACCTACACTATAATTGGAAATTTTCCAAAAACTTAGTCGGTTTTTAGCTGATTTATTTAAATTTCAATCGGTTTTTTGCATGTTTTATTCAGCTGACTTTCTATTATTTTTTGGCTCTCCCCGTTCATTGTTCCCACTCACAAAATCTTGGCTCAACAGTTACGGACTTACCATTTTACGCTCACAAAATAGCATCACCCGCAATTGATTGTGATTTGCAACGGATGGTCATCTGTATTATATGACCTATTATAAGTGGTACCAAAAATGTAAGTTAGTTCCAAATGGAGTGTGAAACATATCATTGGAAAGGTATCGTTGAGAGCTTTCTAGCTATTTACAATGATTCCACAAAGGGTCTCAACATTTTTTCAAACTCCAAACTTTCTTTAATATCCTATGTCAGACTACCCCAATTGACTTGCTATTTGAGAAGAGGAAATCAAAAATATCATAAATGTTCACTTTGAGTTGTGTAGCAATCAAGCATGATAATTAAAACTTTTCCATCAAACACTTGAGCAAACATTGTGACACTTTTGAAACCCTATTTGACATTTTGTTTGTTTGCCACTAATTGTCAAAAGGGCTACAACTTGGCACGGCATGTTATTTACAAATTTAGGATAATATCTTGAGGTATGGCTTTCCATTCTTTTTTTATTATTTCTTGCTAGTTGAGTGACTTGTATCACATGAGAAGGAAATTGATGTTTTAGATGCTTCTATAGGTGTTTGATGAAGTTCGTCGAGTGAGTTGGGCCTAAGACTTTTATTGTTCAGTTCCTCAAAAACTACTAAAAGATATAGTTGGAGGAAAAAAATTGAGCAATGTCTGTTGTGTCGTTTGAAGTAGGAAAATTAGGGACTAGCAAACATGCTCTTGGCCCAAGGTCAGGCAACTCACAACAAAATAGATCACTAATCAAGGTACACAAAAGATGGAAGGAGTTTCATCTTTATAGGATTAAAATGCCTAATTGTGACATGGATCTAATAGGATGATGAGAAAGGAACTACTTAGTTTCTTCCATGATTCACAGCACTTTATAGGCTTAAAATTTTGTAAAGCCTCTTGAATTGATTGGCTAAACTTCATTTGTACCAAAAATAGATGTGGTGATAAACAAACCAGGTCATCTTCCGGTACTTGGGAGTTGGGATTGTTAAGTTTAGAATTACATTTGAATACTGTTAAAATTCAAATTGCAGTATCACCATGCGCAGATATCTGAAAAAAAGGAGTTTTCTTTTAAGTTTTTTAAATATAATCTTACGGTTGAATAAATAAGGAACTGAAACAAAACATGAAGATGGTATTTTACTACCCGCCTATAAATTAACCACTTTCTCATTTACTTTATGCACATTTCTTTTCGTCAGGTATCGCCTTTTCGACTTCACGCAAGAAAAACAAAAGAACATTCGACGACAGAGTAAGCTTAGAGCGGCTTAACTTAACCCTTTAACCCCTCATCGCCGATGGGGACAAAATCTGTCCGCTAAGAATTGGAAAACCCAGTGCACAATTTGCAGATGGTGTCGATTGAGAGGACTGAAATTTGAATTGAGTACGTGATCGACTGTCCTAGCATGAGATCGTAACAACAGATCTGAAGTGTTGCGAGGATTGAAATGAAGTCACTTTGATTGCCCAAATTTCATGGTTTTGAAAGGTGAGTATGTCAAGCGCTCTGCAGAGTGACCGGGAGAGGCCGGTGAAAGATCCTTGGCATCCAAATTGCTTTGGATATGTTTTTTAGGGGTTTCAAGTGAATCATGAGCAACCTGCTCTAACCCATTCAAAATGATTGCATTATAGGTCACCCGGTCACTTGATCGCAGGAACTCTAATCTTCAACCTCAAATTGTGCAAAGATGTTATAGAATTTTATTTTGAGAAATTGTGAAGGACTTTGTAATTGTTCACTCCACCCTACTTACAAAGTATTCTATAAAAAAAAAGTTTATGCAGTCAAATTTTGTTCCATCGTAGACAACAGAAGCAAAAAATAGACTGATGCCTCAACACAACAGCACAATCAAATCTTATAAAGTAGAAATCTATCAGAGCAAATGTTGATCAAAGTTGGATTTTGCAAACATAGTCCAATGCACACTTAATTTCAATGGTGAGTTTCTTTGTAGCCTCAAAAATTGGCAATGCCAGCAATTTGCTTTGAAGACTCATTGTTCACAACCTCAAAATGCCTTTACAGTTCATGCAATGAGGGGTTAAGGACCACACGACCATATTTTGGTCGCTGGGAGTGGTTTTTGGCCTGTAGGTTGAAATTGCTCAATAATTTGGAATTTGGTCTTGAATTACGCATGTGATCACAAGAATTTTGCATCCATCTAAAAAAATAACAATGCAATTGGGTATGTGAGTTGATAAATACTGGTGGTTTATACGGCATGGCTTCAAAATACGTATCCATTTTTTGTCAAAGATGGATCAAAGCAACGATATAATACATCAAGTATGCAAGATGAATGTTAAATTTCAATTGCACAATTCTAAAACATTTCAAATTGCTTAAGAAATATGCTTGTATTGTTTTCCTATATGGTAGTAGTATAATTGTAGTATTTGAAGATCTACTGAAATGTTGTTGTCATTTTGGCTGTAAAATTTGTCATCCTCAATTAAGGCCAATTCTTGATTGTTTTCACCAATTGGATTTTCCAAAATAATTATCAAATTTCTTGTAGAACCGTTTTAGGGTAGCAAAGAAGTGGGTTTTTTGACCCTTTTTGTCCATTTAGCTACACCTTGTGATTGCTATTTTGGTCTATTTTGCGTGAAACTAGTCTTGTTGGAAAGGTGGGAAACCATGCTTTCTAGAAATGTAAAGCTCTTCTCAATCAAAGCTTGCATGAAAGGTCAGCGCAGCTAAAGTGTGAGCGGGGAGCAGTGAGCAATGAGCAGTTAGATTTGAGCAATGAGCAGTTAGATTTGAGCAATGAGCAATTAGATTTGAGCAATGAGTGTTTACATTTTACTAAACAATATTCATTTTTGAATAATAAAAAATGAAGTTAGCCCATAAAATAGTATTAGAACAAAATGAAAAGATCATCAAATAACTTGAAGGAAGAGAGCTCTTTTAAATTCATGCATTGTCCAAATAAGGGTAGTAAAAGCAAAAATGGTAGAAATTCTAGTTTATGCACATGAAAGGAAATTTGAAATGGATGAAGAATGAATATCATTCATCCATGATAAAAAACATTCATCCAATCATTCATCCAATTATCATCCAATGAATAAGATTATGATGTGAGTTTGGAATATCTAATGAATAGACGTGCATAAATAGGGCATTAAAAAAAAACCTCACATTTCAAAGAAGCTTCAAGCTATGATATATTAACATTTACAAGTTCACTTGCACACTACAAACCCCCTCTTTGGACCAAATAGGGAGGGCTTAGGACCCTCCTTAAAACCAAGGAAGTCATCTTGGGCCCATTGTGGGTTTTGCAAAGTGCTCCTCAGAATCCAAGGAGCCCTCCCACAAATTCTTATTATTATTATTATTATTATTATTTTTCAAACTTATTTTTTTCTCAATTTTTTTTTTTTTTTTGGTTTTGCAAGGGGCCCCTTTTTGCTCCTTGGAATCCACGATGTCCTCCTACAATTTTTTTTTTTTCCTTTTTTTCTTTTCAAAGTTTCCTATAGAAGTACTAGACTACTTGTGGTCAAATATGAACTAGACTATAAGAGAAGTACATTAATTCAACTCCATATACAAAGTCTTTATTAGAACCTTGCTAGAGTTGCTTTAAAACTATGAACGCTTGGTAGTTGGAATAGATTCTACTTGCTAAATTAAGCATATACCTCTTTGCATAAAGCATAGCAAAAGGACCTTGTTGCGTGCTAAAAATTGCTTATAGCATACTTGACTTAATGATGATACTCAAAACTTTACATGATCAATTCTAATACTTGGCTCTAAGCAATGATAACCTAAATTCTTTGAGATAGGTTCCATTTACTATTGGTGATTAAATAGATTTATAAATATAGATATATATCTATGTATACTATTTCTATTCTTATAAGTTATAGATATTTTATCACCTTATCTTTTATCTTTTATCTTTTATCTTTTATTTTTTCATTTTACTTTATAGGCACTAGATAGTGCTTGCATAAATAACTTTTTGCAAAAAAAGTAAAGCAAAAATGTTTAAAAAAAAATGCTCAAGCCTTGCTAAGCATTACAAAGGCCTTTTCCAATAAAACTTTTTGTCTATATGACTAAGTCGGCTGCTTCACTGGTCTGACATTTTTTACCCAAAAGAGAGATCTTTTTTCCCCTTCCTCCTTTTCTTAAAAAAACCTACCAGATCCGGCCTTAGATCGATCCAAATTTGCCATGACAGGTCCCTTGACCATCCAACAAACTAGCTTTCACCAAGAAATTAAATCCATGGTGTATAATTGCTTTTTCATTAAAATACCGTGATCAGGCAATAAGTACACAAAATTAGCCGAATCATGAGTTACAGCTCATTTATGAATTGGTCAGATTAACAGAGGGGAATTACCCACTTGTCTTCTCTCTCCCCCATACTCAAAAACTCTCTGGCTTTGCATACACTACAGTAAGTCTCTGAGTATTACAAACTTGCATGCTTTATTTTTTCAAGTGATCACTTTGCGCACACTGCTTTGAAAACGTGCTTGATGCACTAGTGCTATAGAGGCGGAGTACACAGATGTGCTGCCCTTGAAGCAGGACTTGCTTGGAGCTCCAGCCCAAAATCTTACTTCCATCGTACCTCAGCAACATGGCCTCTTCACAGAGTGCTACACAAGTTCTTGTCAATTGAGGTGTTTTGGTTTGTTAGTTTTTTATTTTTGACTTTGGTCATTTGTTTTCCTTGTGAAGGCGATAACAAGCATTGTGAATTGTTGACACCCGTTGCATCCCCTCTCATCTAACATTGGTTTGTTTGGATGTTTGGACACAGGTGAGATTCACAATCTCTTGGAGAACTTGGCAAATTCAAGCTTTCTTCTAACAACCTCTAAACCCTTCTCATAGACTTTCTTGTTCTAAAAACCTTGTTTTTAGTTGGAAAGTCCTTGAATAGATACATAGTTCTAGCTCATCTTCCAAAAACTATGTTAATTTCACTTTTTTTTACTTTGAGTTCCTGAAGACATACACTCGTTTGCTACTTCCCTCCTTAACTATGACTCCATACTGTAAAGCACAACTGATAAATATCAGCCTTTTTTGGTTTTCTCTTGGCTATATCTGCCATTGCACAAGCCAGAGAATATTCCACTCAAAAGTAGTATAACGGCTGGGCTATAAATCCAATCTTCCTCTCAGTCTTCTTATACTTGTACTTTTTTCCATAGGATCTTTGAAACTCTACTCGGCTTTATAACTCTTTACTTCAGTTAACAAAGTATGAATACAAAAAACGTTATTAAACCTACAGCTTATGCTTGATCCTGATCAGAGATGATCCTTACACTCTGGTCCACACGGAAAAAGAAAACAGAGGGGGACTACTCTATGATTTATAATTCTCTCTCTCCCATGTTTTGACCTCGATTTGGGTCTAAGTACAAAATGTAGTACTCAGCTTGTATGGATATATATACACATATATAAAAAAATACCAATACTAGCAAGCTGTGACTAAAAATTCCGGTAGAATCTATTTGATAGAAAAGCTTACAGTTACATACGCTTGTCTCACAAATAAGTATTTCTTCACAAAAACTAAGGTATACAACCACACATGATTAAGACCTCGTATGCTGATGTAAGAATACCGCAATATGTAGTACTCTAATGGCTGACATACTCTGCAAAAATTAGCAAGCTGAAGACACTAGTGATGCTCAGATGCTCTTAGGGCTTTAAATAAATCCACTTGCTCATGCGTGACCAACAGTGACTATGAATAAAAAGTGAGTGATCTCAATAGTATACACATGTTCTAGAAAAACCTTACAACCCTGATGCAGCAAACTTTTTATCATGCTGCTTACAATACAAAATGCCACATAGCTTCTTATAGGAGGTCAAACTGATCTGCTCATATATCACGTTCGTGACCCTGAAACATGGATTCATGATAATGATCCTGTAAAAATTCTGATGAGCTTCTAAGAGAACTAGTAAGTGCCCAAGAAATGATGGGGTGTTCCAAAAAAATGTTTTTTTATTTTTTTATTTTAAAGTTTATACAAGTTACCTGTTCTTGTCTTAAGGCCCTTCTCAAAACCAAGGAGGTCATCTTAGGTACATTGTGGGTTTTGCAAAGTGCTCCTCGGAATCCGAGGAGTCCTCATACAATTTTTTGTTTTTTTGTTTTTTTCAAAATCCTCCTTGGAATCCGAGGAGCCCTCCTACAATTTAGTTTTTATTTTTTTATTTTTTATTTTTTTCAAAACCCTCCTTGGAATTAGAGGTGCCCTCCTATAAATAATAATAATAATAATAATAATAATAATAATAATTTCAAAACCCTCCTTGGAATCCGAGGTGCCCTTCTACAATTTTTTTTTTTTCAAAACCCTCCTCGGAATCTGAGGTGCCCTCCTACCAAAAAAATCAAAAATCAAAAATTAAAATTTTTTTTTTTCAATTTTTTTTTTTTTTTTTTTTTTTTTTTCTTTTGCAAGTTACCTCATTTTGTCTTGAGACCTTCCTCAGAATCTAGGAGGCATTGTTGTACTCTTAGTGTGTCTTGTAAAAGAGACATAAAATTTGTTAAAATTGCAATATAAGAAATTTCAACAAAATTTAAGGTTTGAAATTAAAAACTTAGTTATTTTTTGCTAAAACTAAATCAAGATGACCTGTAATAGAGAAAATTTCCAAAATTACCATTTTGCTACTAAGTTGATTTGAGAATAACATTGGGTTAAGCAATTCAAATCTAATGAACACAAATTTGCCTTAAATGATTTATTGTATTTATGTTACTTTATTTGGAGATTGAAAAGGTAGACCTTGCACATGTGAAAATATGTAAATCTTATTTGAAAATACTTGACAGTTATTTGCAATATTACAAGTTGCAATGTGAGCTTGAGTTACCCTATTCGGGACTTGGGATGGTAGAGCATTCACAATTGAAGAAATGTAAATTTCATTTTAAAGCATTTGACAATGTTCTTCAAAATACCACAAATTAAGATGTGGGTTTCAGCTACTCTATTTGGAACTTGGGAAGATAGAACATGCACAATTAAAGAAATGTAAATCTTATTTTAAAGCATTTGATAATGCCCTTTGCAATATTACAAGTTGCAATGTGAGCTTGAGTTCTCTTATTTGGAACTTGGAAAGGTAGAGCATGCACTATAGAAGAAATGATTTCATGGAGAGAATGACGCAAATCTTCACGGCAAGGCTTGAAGTTCTCCTGCAGCCCTTAACTTTTCAAACTTGCACTTGCGTTACTACAAATTGCATAGGTATAGCTGGCTATGGAGTGGGGTCTTGAGTGAATAGTGCTCGCCAAGGACCGTGAAGGGGCTTGGAGAAAGCTCAAATTTGATGGGTATGCAGCTCAATATGAAAACCCCACGACTTGCACATGGATGTGTCGAGTGCTGCTGGAGACTTGAATTGGAGAAGCCGATATGAGTTGAACACAAAGACTGTTCTAACATGCTGCAGGAGATGCTCTTACAAAGTCAAAATTTGGTGCCCCAGGCCCATTTGGGTACAAGCTCGATGTTCATATGCGCCACGGGAACCAAGTTTCTGACCTTGTAGCTTGGTGGCCAAAGACAGTGTTTCCTACTAGTGTGTCAAAATGAGGTGAAAATTGTTACTAAAGGTTACAGTGAAAAAGTACCCTGCATAAACACATCCACAACAAAGGCGGAAACCCAAAAGCCTGAGATTGTTTGTGTGCTAACTGTGGTTAGTCAGCAACTGAAGCACATCAACAACAGAATCATGCCAACAGCTTTTCAGAAATTATGAAACCCACAAATCTATGCATACAAGGAATCTAATGCCCAACTGTAAACCACAAGAAGGACCCAACCAGAAGCCAGAAGCGTTTTTGGCAGGCTCTAAGTTTAGTCAGCATATTAGGGTAGAATGTGTCATAAGAAGATAAGTGAGACCAGAAAGTGAATCCATGGCATGCACCGCAAATGAAAGCATTACAAATTTATAGCTATTTTTTTGACATTATTCAATAGCAAGGATGCCTGTGTACACAAGGATATCCTAACGTAAATGTATATTTCAACACTACATAACGTAATGTTTTTCTTCTTTAACCCCTAAAGTTCTTTCGTGTTTACATGGTCGTCAAATGGCTAAGAATTGACCTCTTTCAATAAAATGATTAGGAAATCCAAATTTTGAATTTTTTTCAATAATTCAACTGTAAGATCTATTTTGTCACTTGCTTATGTACATCCTCTCAAAAATTTAAACTTTAAGAGGGCATACTTCATTAAGTTATGGCACTCAAAGTAGAGGCAAATTTTTTTTTCAAACTTCTCTAAGGTGTCAATTTATTTTTGGTCATTCAAAATGATATCTTCCACTTTATAAATTTCTTGAGCAACTTATCTTTCTTGTAGAGCATGAAGTTGGCTATATGCCTCACTAATTTCATGATCACCCAGTGCTTAAAACAAAATAGAAAAAAATCAAAAGCAGGAATTGCTTTGTTCAAATTGTCATTACAATACAAAAACTTCACCAAAGAGATTCTTATAGAAATAAATCTCAATTATAAAATCCAGATAGTATAAACCTAGAACATCACATGGAGTACTTGCCAAAGTAATTATTTTCTAAAAATAAAAAGTAAAATAGAAGTTATTACATAGTCAAGGAGAGTTGATTGCAAATTTTGCCCATTGACCAAGCCATTGTAAAGTGCTTTTGATTACTATTTGGGCCACACCCTTCCTCAATCCCTTTGTTTCTGAATTTTTTTGAGGATGCATGTGTTGACATCAAAATCACATTTGGTATCGGATCCCACTCAAAAATTATTCAAGTCCACTTTTATTTGGGAGGGTTGCAGAATTTTCAATATGAGCACATACACCCTTATTTTCACAATCTTATCTTTTTTATTTACTTGGGAAATACTTGCCCAAATTTTCCAAAAGCCCAAAGTGGGCCCCTTGGTCCTTTAGGGGGGTAGTTGCAAGAAACACTTCACTGTTTTGTCTCAAACACCCTTTGTACTAGGAGTACTAGTAGTACTACCGAGCTTTTGGAATAATTTTTTTAAAAATAAAATAAAATATGGACAATTTGTAAAGCACTTAAATAGTATACATGTGAAAATTCAAACCTAGAAATTTTTTATTCTAAAAGTTATGAGCAAAACAAAATCACCAACAAAAAGCCAATTTCTTTCTTGCTTTTTAGAAAATAGTAAAATAATTCAAAAAATAAAAATAAAAACTGGCTATTTGAGAACCCATTAAACACATTCACATGGTGCAATTGTTTTGCTGAGGAATTCTTTGTATTTTGCCAATGAAGTGAGATAGGATGCCCATTTTGAGACAATGTAGATGCCATGGAATTTATAATTTTGCAAAATACTTCTACAAATGCATGTAAGCATGCTCCATAAACAACATCCTTGATTTACAGCCCTAGAAAAGCTTTTTTGGACCCAAAATAGTACAAAAAACCGTCAAAATGGCCAAGGTAGACACCTATTTGGGGGCTATTTAAAAATAATAAAACAATTTAAAAAAAACTGCAAAAATTATGGAAGGTCTGTAACTATGACATGTACCTTTCTCTGAGATTTCAGCTCAAAAGAACTTGCTGCACAAATGTTACAAGCCAAAAAGCACCTATGGGAGGTAAAAGGGACAAGAAATAGTACAAGTGTTTCTTGCAATTACCCAAGGGTTAAGTAGGCTTCATTTCAAATTTGTTGATATTCTGGACAATTTGAAGCTGATGACTAGCCTTGTAAATTTCAATTTTTTGTTGGCGCAACACACACCCAACAATGCAAGTTGGTAAGGGAAAATTGGATAGAAATGGATAGAATCAATACCGTCTGCATAGTAGCTTCATCCAAATTTTGGTAAACTTGGTGTTTGTTTGGGGAGAGATTTGGCAATTTAATCCAAATTTAATCTAAATTTTCACCCATTTTTTTTTAGTGATATAGAGATATATAGATTTGAAACCTTCGTTCAAAAGAGCTTTTGGGTTTTTACACGTGGAAGAAGGTTTTTGTTGAGTTTTGTTACAACTTGGCACATTGTAGTAGTGATTGAACCTGCTTTGCGTTAGCTTGATTGAGCTTAAGAAGACATGAACTCCGGCCTTTGCGCTCATTGTGCTAGTACTTTTACATCTTTTATATATATTTGTCAATTGTCTGCAATACATTCTGCTTCTTGTTGCATAAAACATAAAGAAGTACTTGCACACAAGATTAAAAAAATGTAATCAACACAATTTTTTGGTCGCAAGAAGATCTATATTGTCCAAGGCCAAGAAATTCATAGTTTTATTGGGCATTGTTGTACACGTAATGTACATCTCTCTATATACATGAATGGGCTTAGAATGCAATAAAATGGTGCACAAGGTGACTTTGTCAGCCCTAAATTTTCTACTTTTGTCAAAGGCACATCATAAATGAAGCTACAAACCTGACCACCATTTTTCCAAAACAACTGGTCACCATCATTGTCTAGGTACACTAATACTACCCACAATATTATTGTATTTAATAAATTGTTTTTGCTTTACAATATATGGAAAGCTTTGTTGAACCTGCTACAAACTTTGTATGTGAATTCGAATTCTTTGTTCCCTCACATCCAACAATCTAAGCTAAACGCGCCATCAATTATGTCGTTCACATCAATTTTTATACAATGGATGAGAACATGAAGATATTTGGCTTCAAGAGAATCTCATGGACAAGATACGTGTAATGGTGGGTGTCAAACCTCGGTGTTTTTTACTGGATAACTTTAGGAGAGTTCATCTCATATTTCAATCACTTTTACAAGTTATCAAGTTTGATAACTCTATCACCCATATCACCCACCTCTTGAGGTGGGTGATAACTCAAATTAGCTATGGCTCTTTTTTATAGAAGTTATCAAGTGATCTTGTAACTCTCTTCTAGTGAGCTAACCTTGTTTGATTACTAAATCCTGAATTCTGATTTGCACAATTTTGTTATTGAGCTCATTTGTAACCAATTCTCTTTGTGATTGTCGTTTAACACGTCTCAAAAACCATGTCCTCTAATGCAAAAGCGCATGATTAGGAAGCATTGTTGTGAGTTTTTATGATGTTGCTACTAATCATATTACTAAAATTACAATTACCTCTATAATATCACTTAATAACCTCTTTAATATTACATTTCCATTCTTTATGATATTATCACATAGATACAGTTTGAAAACTTATTGAAATTTTTACTTTGCATTCAACTTAACATATGAAAATCTTAATAAAATGCTAATGGTGAATGCATAGCGTAGCAAGCTCCAACCGCTAATTTTAATGAGAAATTTTTGAACTTTTCCTTAACAATTCACTCCAATGCGCATCCATGGAAAAGGGGAAGGAGTTACCTAGGGGAAACAATCACATTTATCAAGTGGTTTGTGAAGCATTATAAGAGTGACAACTTTGTAGATTGTTGTATGAGCAACCACCCCATAACTTTAAGTGAATTTTAGGATAAAGTTATCCAAAGATCAAAAGTTTGACACCCCAATTGAGGGTTTGATAGAGTAGCAAATACATGCCTCAACTAAATATCCAATTCGTAATCTTGGCAATGCATGTTGCTCACTCCATTCAAATTGGGACCGACTTCCATGTCTCATCAAAATCAGAGATTTGTTGAAAACAACACAGGAATTACAAAGCCATGCATGAAAGTGTGCTGAAAAATAACAAAACCAAAAAATCGGAAATGGAGTTCACGCAACTTTCTTCAGAACAAACACATTTTGCGATGAAAATATTCTAAAGTTGAAAATTGCTGATCACTTTTGGCAATTCCGGTGCATTGTGCGTATGGAAGTTCACCCTAGGAATTGTCTATACCATTTTCAGGCAAAGTGAGGATCAGCATCAGCGAGCTCTAAACAAACCGCAAATTTACAATTTCAAAAACCAAAACCTGCTTAAGGTAGAAGAACCTAAAAGTAACACTATCTGTTTAGTGATATCTAAAAATAAACCTAAAGCTATGCTCTTGCACCCAAACCAGACACACAAGCACCCAAACCAGACACGCAAGGTAACTCCTAAGCTTTTTTTGTGTTTAGAGGCCCAAAACTGCTTCAAAATACTAGTTCTTAAAGCAAGGTCAAAATCTTCAATGAAACTTACTTTTTAACTAATCCAACCGTAAGATCCTTTGGTTGACTTGCACAAGTACATTGTCCCAAAATTTGAAAATGAATATCCCCACCAATTGCAAGATCAATGTGCCTAAACTTCAAAATGTACGCTTTTCTAGTCCTTCCATAAGGTGAGGTTTTGTTTTTCAAACTTTTTAGAGAAAAACATGTATGTTGTATTTCTTGTGAAATTTTGGCAATATGTTGGAAAATGGGTTGAAAGCATATATAAAAAACTTAAACCCAAAAAAAAAAAGGATTAGTTTTGACAAAAATTGTAAGGTGAAAGGTATTGATGAATGAAAGATATAACTGATATGCTAATTAATAAGTTTTGGAAGAATTTGAAAATTGTTAATCCCAATGGTGAGAATGCTCTAACAGACAATTAGTAACTTTAATTTTCATTTCCATTTGAAAGTTTACAAAATCAAGAGTAAAAGATAACTTTATGTGTTTTTCTACCCTCTTCCTACCTTCATTGCCCGCAAAATACAACTCCTTTTAACTCTTACCTCATTGTTTGGAATTGAGTGATTCAATTTTTTGAGTAGGTATCAATCTACACAATTCTATAAATAAAAAATAAAAATTTGAAAATATATTTTTTGTTGTCCGATTTGACATTGAAATTGAAAAAATCTTATAACTTTTGCATTACTTATTGGAATGACATGAAATAAAGCTTCACATGTAGATTATGATGAGTAGCATCCACCCTAAAAATTTCATGAAAAATTTCCAAATTATGAAGTCAATGGAGCTTGCCTGAGTTCTCATAAGGCCCAAAGTGGGCTCCTTGGTCCTTTAAGGGTTAACATAAGGGAACATGAATTGTGTAAATGGCCATTTAGGATTGTATGTGAGATGATCTTCTTGTTGTCGTGACATCTTGAGTGACATGATCTTTTTGTTGTCACGTTTTTGGAGGTCTAGTCACTCTAGTGTCCACAATAGGTAGTCTAGGGAGTTCCCTTTCAATAATTTGTAATATATATTCATACAATCTCAGAAAATTCCAAAAACAATTTTACTTGCATCTATGACCATTTCCTAACAAGTACATGCCATTAGATTCTCAAAAGACCCTCAAAATTGCCACATTTGAAGTAAGTGTCACTTTCAGGTTCTTCTACCTTGTACGTGGGAGAGTCAGGGTTAAACTTGAGAAGGAAATTAAGCTTAGGAGCAGCTGTGTGTGAGCTGTCTCTTTCTCCACAGAAAGAAAAAGCCGGGGTGGCACCCGCGCCGCCGACGATTGAATGTGTCTAACTTAGTTCTTGGCTCCTCGTCATTTGGATTGGCTCTTTCGATTGCTGACTCCCTGCCTTTGAAATATGAAGATGTTCGGGCCTCGGGGCTGGCCGAGTGGCCGTTGCTATACAGTATATGGAGGAGACGCCTTTCCCTTCACGTGCATACCAGTCCTTTTGCTCATGATTTCAGTGTGCTAGAATCGCCATAATAATAAAACATTCTCACGGAGCCCCTACACATTTGTACATTCATATATACTGATTTGGGATCGAAATTATTACCTCATCAAAATGTTTTGGTATTCATGGCAAATGACAAACCTCAACCAGCCATTAAATTACATACTAGGGGGTTTCAAACATAAAATCTGGTCTTCGATCTTCTCATCTCACAGGATCTCTACTCATTAGTGAATTGTTTTTGTTCCCTCACATGCGTAAAGTTTGAGACACCCGTAAGTTTGCAGAAGTTTATGCGAGAGAAGTTTCAGGGTTTGAGGACGCAGGTGAATGAGCCGCGAGAAGCCACGAAGGTGAGTTTCTGAAGTTCACTTCTCACGTGAATCACGTTAGGAGTGAAGTCCAAGGGTGAGTCACCTCGTGGTTCACAAGTGAATTCACATAGGTGAATCGTAACCTGAGTCACCTAAAAAAGTTGATGTTTGAAACCCCCTATTATCCGAAGTAGAGCCACTCGGGGTGATGTTATTTTGTGAGCGAAAAAACGTGAGCACAATATAGTGAGCTGTGAACGATGAGCCAAAATTTCTGTGAGCGGGGACAGATTTTGAGTTTAAAACCAAAGGAGAACTAAAAAAATGGCAAGTTTTTCAAGAGATGAGAATTTTAACCCCTAAAGGCTCAAGTCCCCTTTTTTAGCAACATATAAATTTTGGGCAAGCTATGATTGGAGATTTTCATATTTTAGGTTGAAATATTAAACAAATGTGGGGACAAGGAATTTCTTTCATGTGCACTAAACTTCATGACTTTTGAAATTCAAAATAGAAAGTCATAGCCTAACATGTTGTTTTTTTCACTGGGTAGTCCAAGTAGCTTTGAAATAATCAAATTTTTCAAAAGCAAAAATTTGAAATTTGTTCATGAAATTTATGTGTATGTGGAAAGCTTTGAATCATCCATTTTGATCAATGAGATGAAGGTTATTAGGAGTTTTTGTTTGTGGGCAGTTATGGATTATGTACTCTAAAATAAACTTTGAAATCCTTTGTTTTACTCAATTTTCAATATTTTGGAAAATAAACAAAAACCAAAGCATGTAGATTGTTTATTACAACATTACAACCATTGGGATTGGCATATTTCATTTTCCCAATTAAGTTCTTAACAATTTTGTGTTCTGAATTATTCTTTACTTCTATTTACTTATTATTATATTCCCATGTGTTTTACAATTCCAAATGATTTGAAACCTTTTTGATATGTACCCTATTTAGGCGGAATAAGGAATCTAGAAAAACACCATACACATGGACTTTTTTCCTTAGGAATTTCAACTTTTGAAGGGTAGCTTCCCAATTCTTCACAAGACCCAAAAAACTACTTTTGAATATTCAAACCGTTCTATCTTCCAATCCACATGGTGGAAAATTTTGAAAAAAAATCCACATCTTCTAAAGCTAGTCTAATACAAATCCTATGGTCACATACGCATCAAAATGTTTTTGTTTTCAAATTTGATTGATGCTCTAAAAAACAACAATTTTGGAGAGTTTTTGGTGAAAACACACTTTGGTCCTTTAGGGCAGCTCTTTTTTAAGTGACAAATTTTTGCCTAGATCTTACCTCAAAATATTTGTGGCTACCATTACACTAAAAAATTAGGCTCAAAAAATGGATGAAATCACCACTTGTCTTTTTAAGTGAACATACGGTAGGCCAGCTTTTGGATGAAAGTAGCTTATATAAGTAAATTTGTTGGATGAATGTGCATACATCATTCATTCCTTTCATTCCTTCTTATGTTAGCCAATTTTCCTTACTTGCACGCTTTCTAGGGTGTGGGTCGCTCTACCTTAGCAAAAACATATAAAAAACATTGCTTTAGGGGTCAAAATTTGAAAACACAAGAATGCCATATAAAAGGGCTGTCAGTTTGTCTCTCAAGGCCAAGCCACACAGGCAAGAACCAACAATTCAAACCAACAATTTGTAAAACCAGGTTGTAGCTTTTACAGGTTTGTGAAAAAGCAGATTCCTTGACTTTCTAGGGCCCACTTTTTTGGTCTATTCAAAACTGCTAGTTTTGAGAGTTCACAAACTGCCATCTCAAACCTCTTGCCCTAGAATGGTGGAGAGGTTATCTTTAGTTGACCATTAGATGAAAACTTGGAAAAATGGCTGTCTCCCAATTTTCCAAAAATACAAGTTACTTTTCATCCATTTCAAACTACTGGTTTTGGGCCTGTGTGGCCTTGGCATCAAAAATGTATGAGAGCATCTCCACTGGTCGAGACTTGCTCAAAGTTTTCCATCTGGTATGGCAAGGCCTAAAGCCTCTCAATTTCCACCCATGTTCTTTGAAAAGGTGGCCTTACACTCTAACACACCCCATAAATAAGCAGTTGACCACTCAAATCAATGGAAGTAGAGAATAAAACTCACTAAACTTAGGGTGAATAGTGCATGAATAGTGGTTTGGAGAGTGGCTTGCTAGACTTGCCAAATAAGAGAGTTTGAGAGGGGCCTGGCTACTTTTCATCCACTTTGATGCCAGGGCCACACATGCTCAGAATTGGTGTTTTGAAATAGATGAAGAGTAACTGGTATTTTGGAAAATTAGGAGACAATCACTTTTCCAAGTTTTCATCTACTGTTCAGTTAAAGATAACCTCTCCACCATTCTAGGACAGGAGGTTTGAGATGCCAATTTGTGAATTCTCAAAACCAACGTTTTTAAACAAACCAAAAAAATGGACCCTAGAAAGTCAAAGGATCTGCTTTTACTGAAATCAGTAACTCCGACACCTGTTTTTCTCACAAATAAACATTTTGAAACACCGGTTTTGATCTGTGTGGCCTGGCCTTGACCGAACCAGAGCCACCGGTGGAGATGCTCTGAACGCTGAATACAGCCCGTCCAAGACCAGTTGTCAGGATCGAAACATCCAAATTCAAATTTCTATTTCCTTCTCCGAAGCATTTGTATGCTCGAAATAGAAAATACTTTGTTTTTGAAATAAAATTTCGAACCATACGAAAAACGTGAATCATGTATTGTTGACAGGTGGACAGATGCGTCCTCAGTCAGATTTACAGAGTGTATTTACATACTTTATCTTTCGATTTCAGTTATGTATCCAACAAATACGTGTAACGATAGAGTTTAGCATACTATTTTTGATGCACCTAAATTTAGTGCAGGTTGACAATCTTCTGCATTGTACTAAACTTCCAAAATAAAAGAAAGATGAAGTCCTTAGTTTTGGAGTACTCGTTAATTTGAAAAGCTAGTATAGTTGACCTAAGGTAGAAATACCATAAACGGTTCTTGCCGGGAAAGGGTAGCGTAGAGTGTCTTTAAATCAACAAGAGCTGGCTTTGAGAGAGATTTCAAAAAGATGCTCTTTTCTCGTATTTGATTGGTTCAAATTTATTCCAAAACAAGGTTCTAGAGGTAGCTGTTCAAGGTGCACATATGAAATTGCAAATGGTCCAAACCCTAAATCCACATTTATATTGCATAAAATATTCATTTTTAAGTTTTTTTTTTCTTCTTTCTTTTTCTTTTGCACTCTTCCTTATCCTTATTTCTCCACAAATTGAACTTAATTTCTCAAAAAATTTCCCATATCTTCAGGCTAAAGTGCCTCATTTTAACCGTTTATGGTATTTCTACCTTAACCCATTAAGGACCGTGGTCGTTCCTAGGGTGGGCAAGGCCGTTTGTGAGCTTTAGGGGAAAATTGCAATAACAATTGCATACAAGTGGGTACCAGAAATCTAACCGTATGGATTGACTTGTTGTGCATGATTTTGGATTCAGACTTGAAATTTCTAATATTTTTGAGACATGAAGGAGGTTTTTATAGCACATATGTGTGTCCGTATGCAGTCTTGTATTTACGGAGGAGATTTTCTACGGTTGTGAGCGTATTTCCTTACAGCTTCTTCTTTTCGTTGATCATGGAGCCACGTAGTCATTTCTTTAGCGCAGAGATGGTAACCTAGACCTAGAACAACCAAGTTGTCAAAAGTGAAGGCCCTCTCATTACGTCAGTGGTACTCTGTCTTTACAATTCGAAATCATCTTTATACATCAATTTGTGTATTCTCAGTCAGAACTTTTTTGGTTCTTTTAGCTCCTTGGCCACATGCCAGGTCGGATTAACATGATTTTTGTCCCAAACGCTGTATATTCCCAAACCCCAGATCTGTCCCCATCGAATGAAACCCAAATTCTTCACCATACTTTGCCTATATTGGAAAAAAAGGCCGGATCGACCACAAAGTGGTCGACCGGTCCTTAAAGGGTTAATGGCAGAGAACTGCTTTCCTGGACTATAAGTTACCTCCTGAATTTTTTTACAAAAGCCAGCCACCGCTGTGAGTGAAACTAGCTTTTTCATTCTAACTTGAATGCATCTGAACAATCTAGAGTCAAAAAGGCACCCCAGGTTCAAAAGCCCTGAAAATAATCAAACAATTTGTGCTTTTTTGCATGGCAAGGACGGCATAAGTGCCATGGTGATTGAATTCAATGAGCATTGGACTCAAAGAATCTGCAAGTGGGGACAACTCCAGCAGTGAACAACAATTACACAAGAAAAAACAGTCAATACGCTTGGAAAGTGGGGGAGTATGGCAGGGAGCTTCTTTTGCTGCTCATTGGTCAAGGGACATACACCTCGGAATGCTTGCAGGCAAGGAAAAATTTGAATAAAACCATCCATGTATGTGTCCACCCTCTGAAGGACCAAGCCCGTTTTTTTTTTTCTCAAAAAAAACTCACAACTACCCATTTTTAGTCATTTGATTCCAAGAAACATTATTTTCTATTTTCTAGATATCTATACATAAGGTCTTGCACTAAATCTATGCTATATATAGAAAAAAATTGTGAAGTCTGATCATACACTCAGATAAAGAGATATGATCCTTTGAAGTTAGTGTAAAAGTTTTTTTGGCCTTTGTCCAAACATTTCTAGTCCCTTTGACCATATGTTGTGGACATTTTTGCACTATGGAATTTATTGAATCAACATGCTTTCAAATTATGTTAGACATACATTGGCAAGTTTTCATGACCAACAAAGACATGGAATACACCCTAAGTGAATTTGCATTGCAAATATATGCTTGAAATTCACATTGCACTGAGGTTTTTCCCAAACTATATTTGAAGGATTTTTTTGAAAAATAAAAATTCATGAGGTAGATTGAAAGATTTTAGCTCTATTGACAACCAAAAAAAAAGTGAAAAGAGAACCAAATCTTTAATAACTATAATACACTATTACTTTGGATACACTCCAATGAAAGGTCACACTTGCACCTTCATTGGTTGGGCTTGGGAAAAATAAAGGGCAATTGGCACACCTCACATCACTAGAAGAAAAACAAGGATAAATGAATCCACAAATCACAACGACTAGGTCACCATAACTGCCTTGTAACTCCACAAACAACTGCACAACAACTGCATAACTAGATTGTAGTTGTGCAAATGTTGTGGAGTTGTTATGCAGCTGCAAGACAATTCTGGTGACCTAGTTGTTTATCCTTGTTTTTCTTCTAGTGCATGCCTCTCATAAAGCAAATTCTCCAAAAGTCTCCATAACTTTTGAGCTACAAATCCAATTTCAATAAAATACATATCCCAACATAGCCCTTGCAAAACTCTCTCAAAAAAAAAACACACAAACAAACTAGTCCAAAATCCCATTAGCTCAAGTTTGCCCAATTTCCATATTATTCTTCATAAGAACATCTGTCCTTGTTCTTTAGGGATTAATCACTTGTTGCTGGCGGATCTCAAAATACATGAGAAATGAGAACAATTTCATTTGATTAAGCAATAAGGGATTAATCCACAAAACAACCATTATAAATACTTACATCCTAATATTTACAAACCTAATGTTTTGTAAAGGGGGATGTAGGGAGCATCACACTGAAGTAATATCCCAGTGACAATTTGCCAAGTAATGCTATATCTTGAGTGGGATCCATGAGCCCTGAGTTGTGAACCTATATTTTTTGTCAAAATATCCATTTTACCTATAACTATATACATAAGGTCCTATAATTTTGTATTTTAAACTTTTACCTTTTAAAAAACTTGTCATTTATTTAAAATTTTCATTGATTTTGAGCTCAAAATTAATTTCCGTTTACCAATATCTTGGCCCACCGCTCACAAATTCACCATTTCACGCTCCCAAAACAGCGTTGTCCAAAAGTTGCCAAAGAAAAGTTAGGTGAGTGATGGAATGTTGGAGTATGATGGAATGTTGGATCTTATGAAAAGGAAAACCCAGTCATTCATTGCAATGGGAGAAGAGATGACTCAGGTGAGGAGTCCTTTGATAAATTTTGGCAACTGGAGACTGTGGAGTGTGGAGAGGTACACACATAATATGACAAACTAGATCAATAGCCTCTTTTCGTGGAGTTGCAAGGGATACTTGCTGTACAAAAGTTATGGATGCTCTTTAGTTTGACATCTTGTGGATGCTCCACAGAAACTGAGTCTCTCTCACTCTCTTTTGACGATTTCACCTTTATTGGACTATCTCAAATAATTTGTACATACAGATACACTTGAGCACTTGGAAAAAGCATTTAAGGTTATACTTGTGTTCCAATGAGCCCGTGCCACCTGAGACGACATAATCCCGAGAGGTTTTTTTGTTACTGCTCTCTAGTTTCAATCCAATGAAGTCTTAGTTTTGCCATCAAAATAATCTACCTACCTTGGTGGTACTTACGTGACAAACAGTGTCCAGGTGATTTGAATGAATGGTCCCACCTGAAATTGTCCAATAAAAGTTTGAAATTGGAGTGCACAAATAAAAAGTAAGAAATATTTTCTTGTGAGGGAAATGTTTTGCATAATCGGACCTGAAATAATTTTGCATCTCGTTGGATCGACGGGTGCCTATGACTATTATCAAATACTCAAAATATATTGTGGTCAAACTCAGTTACTTATTCATACATCTATGGTCAAAAAGCCTTGAGAGACAAATTTGAGCATTTAATGGATTATTTCTCAAAGTGTGTCCATATTAGAGTTAAGCGTATTAGTGTTCTCAAGGAATGGTATGTTTGGTGACTCAAAATTAGTTGTTGATGGCCTTTTGGCATAACAAGATCGGTTTGGAATAAATGTAGATGCATCTGTCACTAAACTAAAACGAAGTAAAGATCTAAAGAATTATTTTCACAATCAACTACAATTTGGACTATAAAACATAGATAATTCTTTGAGATAAATGAGGGGAAAATTCTTACATATATGTCATTGTTAAAAAATCTAAACATCATTTCATAAATTGTAGCAAGTCAAATATCTTGATATTATATGTTTGAATCATTTTTTTCTACTTTCTTTGCTTTTCGTAATAAGATTTTTTTTTGCAAAACACAAAACTTGACAAACATTATTAAATCCCGTGATCTGTGGGCACCAAATCTTGGTATTGCACATCACTTTGAACACCAAGCTAGTGCCCAAAAGCAAACACTTAGTATCCTCACTTGATACCTAAATGCCAGTAGTGCAATCTACAAGGTGTCTTCACAAACATTGATTTGTTTTTCTTTGGCTTCTATGCACGACGAGATCTCCAATCTGACGAAAATTCGTGTTCCAAATTGTTCCTACGGGACAAGCATGTGAGCGGGCTTTTATATTGGAACAATTGTCAAAGGTTTATCACAGATGGAGGTGCCAGTACCTGTTACTCCCTCCGTCCGAAAATGATCTTCTTGTTACACAAAATGTTATATAGATGAAGCTAAAAAAGAACCATTTTCAAACTTTTTTAAACTTATGAATAGAGTTTGATGTCCTCCTATTGTTCTGAAATTTTGAGTTTCAAGTTACTTTTCAAAATGTGGTTTTAGAGTGCTTGAAAATTGAATTTTGAGGCATTTTTGAAGAGCACCGGTGGCCACTCATTTGATAGCATGGGATTAGTTAGCATGCCCATGCTTTTGGACTATGTGCAAGTGTTTCTAACTCCCTTCCTCCTCCAACAAGAAAATCATTTTGGGACACTAAATAAAGGTCAACATGAAAATCATTTTGGGACAAAGGGAGTATTACAAAGGTCAAGGAGCTACATAACAAACCAACTCAAGGCTCCATCACCCTGTATTAGTGATCCCAAGTATGATTTTCACTTTTAGCTCAAGTGGTTAAAAATACTTCTAAAAAGCTAATTTTTTAAAGATATAGCATTGTATAAATCAAATGTTGTTTTAGCTATATAAAGATATTTGGTAGAAATCCTGCAAAATTTAGTCAATTTAAGGGTTGATGCACACTATGGCTACTCAAGTCGAGAGGCGGTTGGATTGAGTGCCAAACTTTGTTGAGAGGTCAAAGAAATGGGCTGAAAATAGGCAATAAAATGTTGATTTTGACACCTTTAGTTGGCCTTAGTGTGAAGTCTCCAAGGCCAAACTCTTGGCTATAAATTTTTGCTGCTTCTCAACTTGAATGGCCATAGTGTGAAGCCTCCAAAGGCCAAGCCCAAAGTTTAAAGTCATAAACTTCCATAGCCTCATAACTCAAAAAGTCATATTATGAAGCCTTCAAAGACCAAGCCCAAAGTCCAAAGTCATAAAATATATTAAATGTTCCAATTCTAACGGCCAAGCTTTTGTCAACTTTTGATTATTCAATGAAAAAAAACTGATAACCTCTCAACCATAATTCGTGTCTCCATTTTTGCTAAACCCAAATTTTTCTTGAGAGGATGTTGCTTTGGATGAAAGAGTAATGTCATGAAAATGAGGGACTTTGAACTTTGACCTCTTGTACAAAGGATAAAGAGGCCAAACTCTTGATTTCTTGCAATATGATTGGTGAAAATGGACAGTCTCTCAACCTTTGGCCATAATGTGAAGCGGTCCCAAAGATCGCTGCCCCCATGCACACAATAACTTATACTGCATCAGAAACAATCATTTCCACAAGTTACAGAATTATCTGCTGGTCAGCTTGAACAAGAGCTCAGTGGCAGAAGAGGATGATGGCTATGGCACAGAACATAACCCCTATGATGGGTGATGATCTGACCATAGACCTTCCTCAGTTGTCCTGAGGGAGCATGTGTCAGGGCTGGCGTTCTGCATGGCCAGGCGCATTATTTGCTGGTGAATGTGCAAAACACAACCATGTCATGTGACTCATGTGGGCCCGTGGGATGATGAACTCGCAGGATGCCTCCTTGTGTCGAAGACATTCCCATTCCCCTACATGGGCACCACCACTGCACTAGGACGAGTATGCGTCACCGGTCACACACTCTTGGGCACCCCAAGGGGTAAGGTATGTACACCCATCAGTGATAGCAGCTGTTTAGTGACATCTAAAATTAAACTCAACAGTAGGCACTTTTGCACTTAAGCAAGACACACATGTATCTAAATTGGACACTTGAGTTAATATAAGGAAACAGAATTTGTGTAAGTGGCGGTTTATGATTGGATGTGATATTGTCTTTTTGTTGTCATGACATGATCTTTTTGTTTTCGCTTTTTCAAAGGTCTAGTATGCACAATAGGTCAATTTAGGGAGTTACCTTCAACAATCTATAATTTATTCATATAATCTCAAAAATTTATGAAAATAATTTTACTTGAATATGTATGTACCCATTTCCTAACAAGCACATGCCATTACATTCTCAAAAGACCCTCCAAATTACCACATCTAAGATAAGTGTCACTTTTGGGTGTACATACCTTAACACTAGCACTCAATCACTCACTCACTCACTATATGTTTTGTTTCCATGTGGTGGCACTCAATATCCAAATCTTTGTGCTAGTATTGGCTATTTATGCATGTGACTAGTACTTTCAAAGTGTGTCCACTTCAATATCTGCTCACATGGTGGTTATAGGCGCTAGTATTGGCTATTTATATATGCATGTGACTAGTACTTTCAAAATTGTGTCCGCTTGAATCTCTGCCCACATGGTGGTGGTACCAGTCCCCGTCTACGTCAACGAGGTCACACCCCCTTGCCATATCTAAGGTAGTCTGCTCAAAAAGCGATTTTTTTAAAGGGTTACTCTGCCTTTTCATGGGCTTTCCGAGAAAGCAAGATTTTTTTTCGTGTAGTTTTTAGTCAATAGATGTTAAATGTAGCACAATTTTTTTCATATTTTTTGAAACATTATTGAATTGTCAATGAATTTTTAAAGCTTTTTATAGTAGACACTTATTTGCGATTTTGTGGGTTTCCTAAATCCATTCACTTGCAATTTGTAAAGAGATGAGGGGAAACCAAGGTTTATGATTGGCTCTTGCAATAGGATACACCGCGTTATTTGTTAAATTGGGAAAAACAGAGGTACCATTTTGTACTCCACCTTAAACCCAAAAAGTCACCTTAAACCATATTTGACGGTATCAAATTTAGTTTGAGCTACTAAGATTTATTCCCTTGCAAATTCCTCCTCTCAAGCGAGGACACACGTACCCAAAAAATGCACTAAGAGCTCAATTTCAGGTGGTCACCTGAAACCTCTAGAATTCCCAAAATGTATTGTTTTCCCCAATTTAACAAAGAACACGTTATACACTTTTTTTCTTATCCACTTAATGGCAAATTTAACTAGTAGAAAAGTTGGTTTTTGTGTTGTTTTGGATGCGTTGATCAAGAGACTTTTCTATTAATGTTCAACAAAATATACTGATTTCTGCTGATTTATGTTGAACATCAACAAAAAAAAATCCTAATCAACGCAACCAAAACTACAAAAAAGAGCTTTCTACTAATTATAAAGAGGTCCATTTGAGGACCACTTCATATTCATTCCTTAGCTAATTACAAGGATACTTTACAAGTAGAGGTGACAACTTGAGCACATTACCTTGTGCAATGCACTACAAGGGAAATGTGACAATTTAGATATTTTTTGTAAATTTGACCATGTTGATTTGGACTTTTTTGTCATTTTGAACAAATTTAGTCAATTTGGACATGTCAATTTCAGCAATTTTCCTTATAGTGGCGCCAATGTCAAGGGAGTTTTTTGAGCTTAGTCAAAATAAAAAATCAACATTTCTCATTTTCAACTGATTAGTTGAGTGCATGTATCGGGTAATTTTTAGATGTTTATACCATAATTAGATATTCGATCTTAAAAATATGGTTGATTTTTATCAAACCTAAATTTCTACCGGTGATTTTGTCATTTGGTTTGACTAACTTTGTGATGTTTTTTTGGATCTCCCTCCTCATTGTGCAAATAATACTTATTATCTAACAATTGGAAGGTTTTTTGAGCTCTACTTGCTAAAAATCCAGCTTTTCCTATTCCGAACCAATTTTCCATGGGCATACACCAGATTATTCTTATAATTGTATTAAAATATACTATAGTTAGATTTTGAAACTTTCGGTTGACTTTTTTTTTGAAAGCCGGTTATCCCAAATCATTGTTGTTATCCATATTGTACACAATGTAAATGATCAGTATAACTACCTCCAATGATTTTTTTCTATACATTGAGTACACTTGGGTCTTTGCTTTTTGTTTTGTTTTCCCTTAATTTTTATCATTTTTATATATCGTGCTTCATTGCATTTGAACTGTTATATAATGATCTCATGTTTAGAAGATATATACATCAAAGAAGTATTAATGATTTCGACAACATAGTATTCATAATCAAACTACATCAATATTTTTGTGATTTTGAACCTCATTGTTACTATTAATTATAAATCACAGATTTCAAGTACATTTTACGTCAACAACTAAACCGGAAACTTATCAAGAATGATACTAATTAACATATAATACAAACATCTTAAAGATCATCATATGATCATGTCTAAATCTGTAAGCAAATTTTAAAGGAGTTTTTGTTTTTTGGTTCCAAAATTTAATAATAATAAAATTTAGTACAATAGTGGATTCCACAATGCAAATGCCATAGATAGCTCATGTTTTGTAAATTTCCTTTTAAAGTTGTTACTAAATTAATGATCTGATTTGCACATTATAATTCACATTTATGTTTTGAAGAAATTACATTGGAGCACTTCAAAAACTTTTGGAGTCTAATGATAAGATTGGTTATAAAATTAATTGTGAATTGTTACACGTTCTTTCAAAACAATTTAAGCCCTTGATTTGCAAACATTACAAAATACACCAAAGGTCTTTGTCAAGGTAATAAGTAATGATGCTATTCATCACCTTGAGCATAATCGTTTGAATTTTCTAGTGTTATCAATCAACAATAGTGTTCAAAAGTGTCTTCTAGTAAGAACATTCAAAGTAAATTACGTTTAGTTAAGAACCATTATTTGATAAAAAGAAAACAAAAAGATGTGCATTTTTTTTTGAAGAAAACACCCATAATTGTATTTTTCACTTTATTTAACACAATATTTAAGGCACTTAAAAGTATACCAATATTGTTATCATCAAACCTGTAGCTTCCAAAATATGTTAAATGTATAGTCTTTAATAGTTTAATTGGTCTTTTTTTTGTTTTCAAAATCTTGCTTTATCCAATATACAATCAAATAAAAACACACTAGCAAAATTATAAACTGTTCATCCTTTGTAGCTATTTCTCATTTCTTGATACATATTGAATATGTGGATTTTGCCAAATGTAGGGCCTCTTCTGATTAATGTCAAACTTTTGGATTTTCAAATTTCCAATATCTTCAACATAATCATATACTAGAAACTCAAAGCTCCCTTTTCTGTTATCTTTTCATTTGATTAGCATAAAATTTACATCAAATAGCACCAAAGTGTCACTCGCTACCAATATTCACATGAAAGAACCAATAATACCATAAATAAGCCATTAGGCTACAAGAAGCCTTCCCCTTGTAGCACTACCTCACTTTTTTAATACACACACCATCTCACATTTAGTTGGAGTTGTTGTCAACACAATCCTTCTTCCCCTTAGTTTCGAGGGAAAATTTGATGGATACCCTTGAAGTTTGCAGTATTTGTACAAATGCCCCAATGTTTTCAGAAATTGTACAAATACTCTTGGATCATCATTTTCAATCATTTGGTTTGTTGTGCACGCCACTTTCTTCTCCCTCTGTGTGCACATTGCTTCTTTCTTGTTTTGTTGCACTCCCTACTTCAATATTGTTATGAAAAAATGACGTGCACAACAAACAAACGCTCAAAATTTATGATCTGAGAGTATTTGTGCAATTTTTGAAAAACCATGAGCATTTGTACAAAGATTGCAAACCTTAGTGGTATCCATCAAACATTCCTTAGTTCTAATGTTAACAAGCTATGTTATTCTTCTCTTTTTTATAACAAATTACGTAAGTTGGTATGAAATATTGAGAAAATAAAATTGAGGAACCCTCAGAGGAACCTTAGAAGCTAAGGGTTGCTTCACACTATGGCCAACCAAGTCAAGAGGCCATGTGATTGAGTGGCCAAATTTTGTTGAGAGGCCAAAGGGATGTGCTAAAAATAGGTAATAAAATACTATTGTAGACACCTTTGGCCACCCTTAGTGTGAAGCCTCCAAAGGCCAAGTTTATAGGCCAAACTCATAACAATGACCTTCCACGGCTTCTCAACTTGAATGTCTATAGTGTGAATCCTCCAAAGGCAAAGCCCAAAGTCCAAAGTCATAGCATTTGTGAGACCTTCCAAATCTAACGACCAAGATCTTGTTGGCTTTTGATAATTTTATGAGAAAAAGTTGATGGGCTCTCAACCATTGTTTGAGCTTCCATTTTGGCTAGACCCAAACTTTTTCTTTAGAGGCCGTTGTTTTGAATGAAAGGATAATGTCATGGGAGTGAGGGACTTTAGATTTCAACCTCTAATGTGAAGGGTTGAGAGGCCAAACTCTTGGTTCCTTGCAATCTGATTGGTGGAAATTGACAGACTCTCAACCTTTGCCCACAGAGTGAAGCGGTCCAAAGAGGAGTGTGGGTGACTAGTTCGAGCCTTTTGGAACCAAAAATAGTGTATGGCCCACACCAAATAGAAAAAAATAAAAAAACACTAAATTGAGGATGATTAAAAAATTGGTCGCACGCACCGGGTCACAGGTGTCCTTAACCCTTGAATGCCGAAGGGGACGATTTCCGTCCCCGGGAATACACGGAGCCGTGTACCCACGGTCACACCCGGCGTTGAAGGGTGAAAATTACATCATTGGAGAGCTTTGCAATAAAGGGGGAGAAGAGTAGAAAATCCACAAAAACATCAGAATCATTTGGAACTCGCAAAGGTCAATTGCTAATTGCCAAAGGACGGTAAAGTAACACCAAATACCATCATCCAACAGATGCAGAACATCTTCGAGTGTAGCTGACCGGCGTCTGTGGTCCTGGGGTCCCGGGGGGGTGGTGGTGGGGAGCGGGAGCAAGGCCAAGGCCCCGCCCGCGCGTCTGACATCGCCCCCCGTGGCTCCCTTGCTTTACTGCGGCAGCCAGGCGGGGACCGCGGCACCGCGCCTGCTTCTCCGGCTGCTCCAGCAAGTCATCTCGCCCCCCTTCTGCCGTGCTTGCAAAAAAAATTTAAGCTTTGGTCCCACTGGGCACTGGTTCTGTTCTGGCTCTCTTCCCCCCGTTGCGCTTCTCCTTGTTTGCCCCACCTCTCCCCTCAACTTGAATCTCGGGTATGGTCACAGTTGTATCAACAACTGCCAAACTCGGTCCTTTGGCTGCTGTCTCTCTCTGCACCGTCTTGCCTTTGAACATGGTCATGGAAGGGACGGGAGGATGGACGGGATAACAAGATGGTCACGTGGCAGGAGTGCTGATTCATGAAGGAGCGTGGTTTTGCATTCATTTTGTGATGTTTTTGTTGTGTAGTGTTTGGTTGTATCGGCATGGGGTGAGTTGTGTGGGAGTGAGCTTGGGACGGAGCTGCTGCACGCTCGCAATGGCGACGGGAATAGTTCGAGTGTGAGGAGGAGAATAGCGGTGGTGGTGAGAGGAGGAGAGATGGCGGCTGCGGCGGGCGATGGGGAAGTTGATCCGAGGGCGACAGTGGTGGTGCAAGTGGCAACAGGCGAAGCTCATTCTCTTGCTCTCACAGGTGCGGTCTCGTCTCGTTTCCAGCACAGGAATGCTTAGATTGTCTGCGTTCTCGGTCAGTGACGGGATCTCTGGGGGATTTTTTCTTTTGTGACTGGATCTTTGGGGTGAGGGGTGAGGTAGTGTTTGTGGATGAATTGGTTTTAGTGGAGACGAAGAAGGTGGCTTTGTAGAAAACCCGGGTCTTGCGAACCAGTTCGAGCAAATTGTGGATTCGTTTGCATTCAAAAAAAGTTCTGTTTCTTGGGCAGGAGAAAACCTTGCACGGTGGATCCGTTGAAGTCTCTGCAATCAAGCAATGGGAGTAGTGCGTCTTAGTGGCTGATCTTTCGCTGTCTGTCGTGTTGATACCCTTTTTCCAACTTTTGGAATCATATTCGCTTTTCTGAAAGAATACTGAATTCGTCGTACAATGCACCAATTTTTTTATGATTCGGTTCAATTTTTAGATTTTCATGGAATGTAGTACTCTTTAGAAGGTCTACTGGTACACACTTTGGTAGCAGCAATGTCACCTGTGGTATCGATGGTGAGGAATTGTGATTCCCGTTCTGTACCGGTGGTCTAGGGCTAGTGTTCATCTTCGTTAGATCTGGCTGAAAACTTGAACATTTCGAGGTCGGCATCAGGGCTGATTAAAACCGACCTTGGGATGCTGAAATTCAGAGCACTTTGTGAGACCTCATCCATTGCAGCTGCAGCAGGAAACTATTGTGGTGATTGAACCCTGGTGACATTGTGTGTCTGTATTTGTGAAAGTGTGTAGAGATCATGTTGCTCTTGCGATATTGAAATCCGTGTTGTGTGTGTGTGGTGTGGTGCCAGCCAGTGGTCAGGTGTATGCATGGGGTCGAGGATTGTCCGGGCGCCAGGGTTCCGGCATTCTGCAAGACGAGCTTCTGCCAACGCTCGTGGAGATCAGTGGCGAGGAGTTCCGTGACGACGACTCGCAAAGCTCCCACTCGGACGCCAGCTACTCGCTGTCCACACGCGACGACCCGCGGTCACGCGAGCGCGAGCGCGAGCGGGAAGCGGAGAGGGCGAACCGCTTTATTTTCAAGCAAGTAGCGGCCGGGTCGTATCACAGCCTCGCGCTCGCCGCCGACGGGACCGTCTGGTCGTGGGGATTCAATGCCTGTATCCAAATCCAATTCTGTCAATTGTTTGCGACTCCAATCTGTGCATATGATTATGTTATTGGTGAGAGTAGTAGTCTGAATTTTCGAGGATTCGAACTTGTGAGTTCTTAATTGAAACATGGACGGTCAGCTGGGTCGTGAAAGGGCCGCATCGTTTCCCGCGCCCCTGAACTTCCCGGCGCGGAGCTTCACCTCCAGCGACGAGACGACATGGAAGAGCGGCCACCTGAGAAAACACGACGTGTCCAAGCAGACGACGAAGGTCATGCTGGTGGATGCAGGCGGAATGGTGTCGGGTGCGGTGGATCAGGAAGGGGGACTGTGGCTGTGGGGGCAAGTGCCACCGCCGTCATGCGACAGAGAGACGCCGAATTCGAGCCCCGACAATCTCGACAGCGGCGGCTTCGCCCTCACCAACATCGAGAAACCCGAGCGCGTGCGGGCGCTCATGGGCTCGCGCGTCTACCGCGTCGCTTGTGGGAACGAGCACATCGTCGCGCTCGTTGAAGGCCGCGACGGGGCCGTGGATTTCTACTCGTGGGGGATGAACTCGTACGGCCAGCTTGGCCTCGGCGACATGGAGTCGCGAGCTTTGCCCACGCTCGTTGCGGCGCTGAGCACCTCGCAAGTAGGCACCCTGATGGACATCGCTTGCGGCGCCTTCCACACCGCGGTGATCTCGGTGAAAGACGACGATCCGTCGTCGTCGTCGGAATTCGCCAGCTTGCCAGATCCCTCCGCCACTCCCATCATGCGTTCCAAAATAATGCAACCAGCGCTCGCCCAGATGATGGGATCACCCAAGCTCCGCGGCCGACAAATCCCCGACCAGTACATGGAGTCGCCCAAGCTGCGGTCGCGGCCCGGCGAGCGCTACCCCGGAGCGTTTCCTTACCCAGGTGCGCAACACAGCAACAACGGATTTGGCAACTTTGGGGGTCACTTCAACGCGGCGTACAGCGATTCGAGCTCCTCACCGAAGCTGAGCTCGCGAGGATCGTCGCAGGTCTCCATCAACGGCGGCTCCCGCATGCAGGGGCGGCCCTCAAATGCGGGTATGGAGGGCCACGTTTCGATCTGCTGGACGTTTGGCCAAGGCGAGAATGGGCAATTGGGTCACGGCACCACGGCGAATCGCAGCGTGCCGACCGCAGTGGGCGGGTTACCCAGCCGGGAGAGATTACGCACCGTGGTCTGTGGATTGTTCCACACTGGCGCCGTGACCGAAACGGGGGATGTGTGGGTGTGGGGTATGGAGGGGGGGCTGGGATTGTGTCCAGGGATCGGTCCACCAGGTGCGAAGAGCGGCGACGCGCTCACGCCGGTGCGCGTGTTCGGCGATTCGTCTGCGAAGTGCAATCCCGTGACGGGGTCGAAAGGAATCGCCTGCGGCGCGGCGCATACCATTACGCTGTCGAACAACGGAAAGGATATTTGGGCGTGGGGGCGCGGTCAGAGCGGCGTGCTGGGCTTTGGTCACTCGTCGGACAGTTGGTTTCCGTGTCCAGTCGTGTGGCCTCCGGGATCTAACGCGAGAGATTCGAAAGATCAGCAGCAGCCGGAGATGGAGCCCATGTATGAGCGGAAATCCACAAGCCGCGGATCCAGCCGATCGAAAGGCAAGAGCGACGACGTGAGGCTGCTGCATGGCAAAGGACTCGACGTGGACGTGCGCCCGCCGCGAGGGAAATCAGTAGTGCCCGAATTCAATCGTCCTTCGCGACGCGGGGACGACTTCCGACCAACGCATCTCGAGGATCCAAGGTACGAGGCGGACGGGCCGCGCGCCACCCAAAAAGTGTACGAGGATCCGCGGTTCGCACAGATTCGCGAAGCGTTCGAGGAATCCAGGTTCGCTCGAAAGGGCCCCGATGATCCGAGGTTTTCTCGAAAGGGATATGACGATCCCAGGTTTCGAGATTATGCCGATGAATCGCGATTCTCGAACCCCCGGGACATGGAGGAGCCCAAGTTTCGATCCCGAGCCATGGAAGATTCACGCGCTATGAACGGCAACTATGAGAACGGCGCAACGCAGCCAGGCGAGGATGTGAGCTCGTTGAAGGCGGAGCTGGACGCATGCCGGCGCTATGCGGAAACTCTGCACTCGGCGGTCTTCGGTGGACTGGAGAATTTTCCTTACCAGCAACAGTTCCGTGATGGAGGTGACGACACGGACTCACAGCAACGCCGCGGCAACGGGAACGCCAATACAAATAATTCTTCTGTATTGGACTGGCAGCGTTATGTAGAGTTGGCCGCGGACCAAGAGCTGGTAACAAGTCCTCCGCATTCTCTTGTCCATTCTTAGAGATCACTCAAAACCACCTCTGTGAATCCGTTCTCCTGTCTCCCAGAATCTCTTAAATTCTTTGTCTATTTTTTTGTTGTTTGGTAGTTATAATACAAGTTTTGGAAAGTCACAGAAAAACATTATCACGCTTCAAGGACTAAGCTTCTCGTTGCGTAGCTGCTTGTTTACTCTGAAGTCACACATGCCAAACGGTTGTGATTATTCTAGTTTCATTGCAGAGTGTTGTAGCATTTTCAACTTCGCACAGGCTAGTGTCCGGCACGACCCAAGCCAAACCAGTCATCTAAACATGGAGGAATGCCTTCTGTGGTCGACTGGGCTTGTTTGCAGGTTCAGCTGGAGTTGTTTTACAAGAGCATGCGGAGCAGGATCAAGGACGCGATGTTCCAACGACGAATGGAGGAATGGTGTCGTCGCTGCATGTCGACGATGTCCACGAACCAGTTTCAGGAGCCGCCTCCCGTGAGGGATGCATTCTCCGCTCAAAGCACACCGTCCATGGATGGGCCGGGGGATTTTGCGATGCGAATGTCGGGTATTTTGTCCGACCGAGGGGAGCTGCTTCCTCCAGCTGCTTTGGCCGCCTCTCTTGCCGAGTTTCGCATGCTGTCACAGCGGCGCAGATAAAATGAGTTCTCTCTCTCGGCTACCTTTCACAGCCTGACCTGCTCAATTTTTTTACCCAATCCACTGATTGCGTGAAGAATGTGCATCGAGTCTGCTGCCTTCTGAAGTGCCACGATCTACCAGAGGCTTGGGAGCATGCAACTGGACTTGCTTGGAGAATGAGAGCGTTGAATCCCGAGTTGTACCCCCTGTGCCTGTGCGGCTGCATTAGACTGGTGGCATGCATGCTTGGCGTGGTCTCCCTAAACCCTAAACCCTGAACCCTAAAACCACTCGTCCTCGACAGTGGTTTTCTGGATACAACAGGAGTGAAGAGTCAGTAGCATGGACTGTGGAGATTCTTCTCGGTGCAAAAATGCTGATGTGGTCAATGTGTTGCACCTCTTAAGAGTCAACTTCAGAATCCAAGTTCAAAAGAATGAGGTGGAGTGGCAGGCTGCCAGGAACAAAAGGAAGTCGAGAGCCAATGTCGATAGTTGTGAGGAGCTCTAAGATAAGACTCATGTGTTTTACTTACTGGCTCAAAGGATCCGAGAGAATTTAGTCGTGCATCGGCAGAAGCTAGTTTTTGGGAGTTGCTACTTGCCAACCAAGCCAGTGCTGTGAGTGCATTGGACAATACCGAAAGGGGGAGACCCGTTCTGGACGTAGCTGTTTGCTTGTCCTCAAAGTCACAATATGTGTGAATGTGGTGTCAACATTCGAGGAGTATGGATTAAAGCCTAAGCCTGCTTGCTGGAGACAACAATCGCTGCAAGTGAGCGCAAAGCTGGGGAGGAGGGTAGGAGCAGCAGGCTTGTGTTATGCTGAATTGTATCTGTACGGAATTATAGTGTAAGATGTACATTGATTCTTGCAATTGATTTGTGTGTACACTATAACAGAGATCTAATATCATTGATGATTCAAGATCCTTGGGTTTGTCATGCTCTAGTGATGACTGATGATGGGTATGTGCTCTCCTTTGAGACTGTCATTGCTGACTTGATTCCCATCATACTTAGCAAGTCCAGAGTCAAGACTATCCTAGCTTAAATGTTTAGAAGCAAAATCTTTTTTAGTACTCCAACCGTGGAGCCTTTACACCGACTGACTAAGCTTTTGAGCTTGACGGCGTGTCTGAGGTTCAGCATTGTACAAATAATGCTGAATCACCAAAGTTACTCTGGCACGAGTCCATTATGAGGGCATTGTGCTGGATGTGCTATTATGTATGCCTCTCCAAGTTTTCTAAAGTGCCCGTTTGTTTGGACTTTGGAATGGCTGATTGCCCGTGCAGCAAATGGAAGGAATAACCAAGCATCAATTTGTGCCCTCTGTGCTCTAACTTTTGGCCCGAATGACATTGAGTGCCGAGCTCATCAACAATCGTGACCGTTTTGACGGAGGTCATCAGTGTCATCTCCTCTGGCTACCAAAAGCAGATGCCACCTGCTTCTTAAATAGGATTGCTTCTCAAGGAAGAGACACATGTCAGTTTTTTAGGAAGCCAGGTGGAAATATACTGAAGTCTGAAGGTCACCTTTCTCTGGAAAGGCTAACACTTTGATCAAGCGGTGAACATTTGGACAGCGGAGCTTCAATCTTCGTAAGGTCCGCGGAATAAAAGTAGGAAGAATTCAGATTTGTCAACTCAGATTCTAAATTGACTGCTTTTTTAGGATTGGGTAGGTAGTGGCTGGTGTGGATTAGCTTTTAACCCGTAAACGTTGGCTTGGACGAAAAACGTCCGTTGCCTCTCTGTATCCTAGAAAAAGACCAATTTTGATATGTTTTTTCAGAAGTGATCATAAAAGCGTAGTGCATCATGGAAGGCAAAAAATTTCCTCTTGAGATACATTCATTTTATTTTGTAACCCAAATTGTGATACATGGTGTTAGCTCTTGAGTTGCCCTTCTTGCAATTTTTATGAGGGCACCATGCACTGTTGACTTTTTCAACTTTTTGAAACAATACTACTGGTGCCCATGTGCAAGACACTGTAGAATGCTACAGGCAAGGCAAGCCACAGTGATCCATCCGTCCTTTAAGGGTTAAGTGACTCTGATGCAAAGACTAAAGTGACTCTAATGTAGAGACTAAGAGCATCTCCACTTGTACGAGAAAAACAAGGGTTTGGGCTTGGGATAGAGCTTTTTTTTCTGACCAAATGGAGCCATTTCTTGCTAGCTTTGACTAGACCAATGTTGGCTAGTTCCTCCATTAATTATTAATTAAATGTGGACCACAAAGACCTCATAATTCCAAAAAAAATGCCTTGGCTAGGAAGACTTCCAAATGAAAAGGGACAATTAACTCATGGACTAGCCAAAATATTTTTCTTGAGCACAGAAAAAATTGAGATTTTCCCTTGCACAACAACTCTTTAAAGTACTACTTTTTTATTTCCACAATTAAAATGAAAATTATCAATGACAAAGTGTTTACATGCTTTTGCAACCAAGAAGACATATCATTTGTTAAACATTAATTACCTAGTTAAACATTAATTTACCTAGTAAAACAAGTGAAGGAAATAAGCGGTTGACATTGGAAGCAAGAGACATTCATTTGTGTTTCCTAGTGATGAAGTTTTTGAGGTTGGGTGGAGATGCCCTAAGTACACTAGTAAGTGCAAAATAATATCACATACTTTGGAGACCCACGCATGGATTTTATTTTATTTTTCATCAATTGAGAAACAAAAACCCTAGAATACATGCAAAGAAAACGAGGATGAATAGAATCATCCATGTGTGCACATTAATCCATAGATTCACTTTGTTAATATTAGTGACTTTGGCACACTTGATGTTCCTTCAACAGGGATTTGGAAATTCTATCTGTTGTTTCACACGATTTTTTTGTTGGGAGGTAGGCAGTGTCAAATTGAGGTAAGCCCGACAAAAAGTTGCCTAAATAATTCCCTAGGCCTACAATTGTATTTTGGAATTGAAATGCATCATGTGGATTCTGTGATTTTTCATTTCATTTATCAAGTAGAAATATATTCCTATTCCATCTAGAACGTCCTCTCCCTATGATACCAGACCTACTAGCTATCATGAAAATTGAGGAAAGGAAAAATTAGATGGATACCTCTGAAATTTGTGATATTTGTAAATGTGTCCTTACTATTTCAGAAATTGCACAAATGTTTTTGATATATTTTCATGATTGTTGAAATATCCTTCTTCACAATTATCAAATGGTGCATCTCACTTACTTGTGGACAAAACTTTGTGCTTGTTTCGCAGTAGGTGACGTGCACCTTTGATAACCATAGAGAAGAATATTATGACAATTATGAAAGTATGTCAAAAATATTTGTATAATTTCTAAAATACCAAGGGCAACAATTCACATTTTGCAAAATTTTAAGGGTATCCATTGAAATAAGAGTTGTAAGCTTTTTGTCCAAGCCACCAACAAAAAAAAGCTTAGGTTTTTGAATTTTTTGGTAATTTATGATTTTTGAAATGAAAGTTATTAGCGTTCACAAGGATGTTCATATATATATATATATATATATATATGTATAAAATGAAATTGATCATCAAAATGCAAGTCAAAATGTAGGGATTAAATAGACAAAAATGTATCTTTTGCTCAAAATGTGAATACAATTCATAAGAATTGTACTTTGAATTAGTCGGATTTGGGAGAAAAAGGTAGGGCTTGAGAGTTGAGAATGGGTAGAGGATGATGTACTAAATACAAAGTGTGTATGCTGTGATTTCCATGATCATATGAAAGAGCAAATTCATCTTACACTCATGGTTACGTGTTATCAACATTTGATTTTCTCTTCACACATGGACAAACTCCTTCTAAAATCATGTTCTAGCTTATCATACCAAAGTTTTAGTGTATTAATGAAAAAGAAATTTGCATTTCAAGCATTTTTGAAGAAATATGTGCCTCAATTTGAAAACCCTCTTCAAAGATTATTCTATTTAATATTCTAATTTTATAGTATAGATGAATTCAAAAACACCTTGTCTATTGTTTTTTTGTATTTGAGCTATAGAAGAGTTAAAAGTCATATATTGTAATATGTAAATCTTTTGATCAAACTCTTATCCGTTTTTAAGGATCAAGCAAAGAAAACTCTACCTTTCCTAATTCAACTACAAGTATAATCCAACACCAACTTTGACAAATTTTGCACGTCAAATAGTTGATTTTTGGAACTATACTTGAATTTTGCATAAAGTAATGTCAATATGATGACAATGGGTGGCAAAGTGGCAAATATAAATTTGATTTTGTTAAAAATGCCACTATGAAAGGATACAAACATGTTGAATTGAAAGTGTGATATGTTTTAAATTAAAGTAACAATATATTTTGAGGTCAAACATCAAATGATAATATAAAACTACTAGTGGACTCATGCACCCGCCATTTTGGCGGAAGGCTATTGTGCCCATGCTATCCCCATACCACCCTTTATTCACAAAAAATATTCCATGAGATAATATAAACTCAAATTCAATTTTAGATTCAAATCAATTTGCCTCTTAATCTCCCTCCACACCCCTTTAAATGTGAATTCCAAATTCAAAATGGAAAAAGATTCAACAGATTTCACCAAAGATGTCCTTTCACACACAACACCCATGCTTATCACTCTGCCCCTTGGCTTTCGGCCAATCACAAATTTTTCAGTTTGCTTCTTGACCCTCAACCAATCGCAAATTTTTAAATCATACTTTGCTTGCAACTACCCAACTAATAGAGATAAGACTATTCTAGACCTAAGATAAGTTTGAACTACTCTTATAAAAAATTCACTATTTTACACATTTTTATTTATTTAGGTTCATTTTTATTTCTCTTCTGAAATAAATAAATTTCATAAAATCTAATTCCTTTAATGTGCATGCATCCTAAGGTTGTAATGAGAATAAGCCCCTTTCCGGGGAAAAATCCTATTGTTAGGTTTATTACTTATTATGAATTTGAATTCTAAGAACTAGAGAATGAAAGCATCCACTTTCTTCAAAACATAAGATTTCCATCATGATGTATTACGTGATTCAGAAAACGTATTGTTAGAGCTTTGACTCTTAAATCGCATTGCCTTAGTTCTATTGGTCAATATGCTTACTTGGCCAACTGGTGTTTCAATCTAATATAAAGGAGTCAAACATTATATTTGGAAAATATCACACTTGAATGTGGCTTTTATTCCCAACCAAATTTAACCATGTACACAACAAATTCATAAATATTCACTGTTTTTTTTTCAATGGTAATTTCTCCATATATGTTACGATACAAGATCAAGAGTCGACATTCTTTTCCTATTTTGAGATCATAACCTAATGTAGAAACAAACACTAAGAGACGCAAAGGTGACATTGAAAGTATTTCATTATATTAAGCAAAATGTCAAGTGAGGAACAAACCTCCTCACTTGGTTTAAGAAGGAAAGAGGAAGGGTAACCAACCTCTAACCAACGTAACCATCATTACAAACTAGTTCGTAATATTATCCTCCTTCTTAGATAGAGTTTTTTTACGGTTTGGTGCCGGCGCCCCAGGGTGCTTCTTATGAAACTTTGCCACCGCTAGTGGTGCATTCTCTAAATTCGCCACCGGCTCCCAAGAATTCTCTTCTGGTCCGTAACCCTCTTAAGTGACTAGATATTATAATCTTCTTCCCCGACCAAAAATCCGTGAATTAAGAACTTCGTGGACTTTCCATTCAACATCTTCATCAGGAGTGGTAATTGGTGGGGGTGGTAATTGGCGTCGTCCCGGAATGGAATCATGACGATATTTTTCAAGCAAGGAGACATAGAATACATCATGAATCTGCAATGTTTTTAGTAATTGTAAGCGATAAACAACATCGGAGAGTTTAGCAATTATTATAAATAGTTCCAAAAACTTTGGAGCCAGTTTCCGAGACGGCTCCGTTGTTATATTATCGTGCCAAAGAATAATTTTATTGCCTATTTGAAATGTTGGTTGTAATTGTACCCCGCGATCATAGTTGCGTTTGGCGTCCTCCCCTGCAATTTTTATCATGACCTTAAGTTCTTTGTGGACTTGTTGTAAGTGTTGCACTTGGTCTTCCGCCGCAGGCATTGTAGATGTGGTTGGTGTAGAAACCGAAAATGCCGGATGATAACCATAAGTGGCATAGAAAGGAGAGAACCCTGTTGCAAAATGACTTGCGTTGTTATACGCAAATTCTGCTATTGAGAGGAGATCGGCCCAATCATCTTGCCGGGTTGTAGTAAAAGTTTAAAGAAATTGCTCAAGCACTTGATTTACTCTTTCGGTTTGCTTGTCCGCCTGAGGATGAAAAGCCGTGGTTGGAGATGGCCAAATCCTAAGGAGTTCGCAAAGTCTTCTCATGAACTTAGAGACAAAAACTGACCTACGATCCGAAATTACCTCCTCCGGTATGCCATGAAGCTTTCAAATATTATGTAGATATAATGAAGCGGTCTTGTTAGAGGTAACCGTTTCCTTTGTAGGAATAAAATGGCTTAGTTTTGTATTTTTATCGACCACCACTATGATAGAGTCATGTCCACTGCTATTTGGTAATTTTACTATGAAATCGGTAGAAATTCTTTTTCACGGTGCATGACTGGCCGGAATGGGTTGCATTAGTCTATATTTAGGATGGTGAATTGATTTTGATCGTTGACACAAGTCACATCCCTCAATGTACCGGTGAACATAGCGGCGTAATGTGGGCCAATAAAAAATTTGACTAACCAAATCCAAAGTTTTAGCTCTCCCTTGGTGTCCTGCGGCTGGTGCATCATGCCGAGATCGCAAAATTTGCCGCTTGAGTTCCTCATCGTTTGATATATATATCAAATTCTTAAAGCAAAGAATTCCATCATCCAATGTGTATCCTTGAAGTCGTTGGCATATATCTTGGAGAAGTTGCTCGGAATTGTCTTTGAAAAATGACAATAGTGGTTGTAGTGTGGCATCCTCTTGCAACACTATCTTAAGTCGTTCTATAATCTGTACATCCGTCCATACCGGTTTATGAGATTCAAGCGCAGCCAATCGCAGTAAGGGTTGATTCTCTTTATTTTGTCTCTCGGTGACATCCACTTGTTTAAAAAGAGTGTCTGCTCTTCAATTTAGCAATCCCGCCCAATGATGAATTCCAAAATTAAAAGCAGATAGTAATTCAGACTGTTTAACTGTTTCGTAGTAAGAAAATACTCCAAGTTTTTGTGGTATGAGAATACCCGGGTTTGATGCGGTGATCTTTCCAAATATACCCGCCAGTCTTGAAACGCCAAAATTATACTTAAGAGCTCCTTATCATAGATATCATAGTTTTGTTTTGCTGGAGACATCTTTGAATTACGGAATGCACAAAGGTAGAAATGCCCATCATCCCCGTGCTACGGAAGAATAGCTCCTATTGCTACATCGGATGCGTCCGCCTCTACAATGAAAGGTCGCTCAAAATTAGGGTGGAGCAATACCGATGCTGGGAGAAATCTTGATCAAAGTTCCATGAAAGTCCAGTCCACTTCTATGGTCTATTCAAATTTTTTATCCTTTTTTGTCAGCATGATAAATGGAACGGCAATCCTAAAATAATCACATATAAAACGCCGATAAAAATTGGCAAAACCAAAGAATGCTTGCACTTCCTTCATGGTTTTTGGTGTGGGCCAATCCTTAATGGTTTGAACCTTGACCTAGCACATTTCTAACATTTTAACAGACAGCACCATTTCTAAAAACTCAATGGATTGATAATGAAACTGACACTTTGATTCCTTGGCATAAAGTCCATGTTTCTCCAATCGTTAAAGAACTTCCCGCACGACTCGTACATATTCTTTTAGATTTTTTGAAAAAATGAGGATATCGTCCAAATATATTACTACGGAAATGTCCAATAGATCTCCAAAGATCTCCTGCATGTAAGATTGAAATTGGGCAGGCGCATTGGTTAATCCAAAAGGCATCACTAAATACTCAAACAACTCATACCGTGTTTTGAATGCCGTTTTGAACTCATGTCCCAATGCCATCTGCACTTGGTGGTACATCTGTCTTATATCCAGCTTAATGAAAATCTTTGCTCCACCAATCGGTCTGTGAGCTCCGGAATAAAGGGTAACAGGTAGCAATTTCGGATTGTGACTTTATTCAAATTTCAATAATCCACACAAACTCTGATGGAACTATCTTTCTTCTTGGCAAATACAATTGGTGTCGATATTGGGGATTTGGACTGTCAAATCCATCATTTCCCCAAATTTTCCTCTAAATACTTGCGAAGCTCTTCTAATTCCGCCAGTGACATAAGTCGGAGACCAGTATTTTGTGGCTCCTAGCCCTGCTTGAATTCAATCCTCATGTTTGCCACGCCGTGTTCTGGCAACTCATTTGATGCCTTTTCACTAAATCCTCCGCTCAAGTTGCAGTATTCCTCTGTAATTGAAGAATTCTCTGTATTAGAAAGACTCACCTCAGAAATATTGAGCGCATAAATCTTCGCATCCTTTGCTGGAAAACGAAAAGCGGCCGCTGACACAAAGGAGTGCGTTGGAGCAATTAAGTTTCTTGTAACAGGCCCGGTACCTTTCATTGATTTATCGGGCCCCGTACCCTTAAGCCCCTTATCGGCCCTTGCACCCAGTATCCTTATGCCGGGTGCCAGAAAGGGTACCGGGGCGGGGATGCTCTCAACCGCCAGCCGGCATCAGATTGCCGAATGGCCAGGCGGGGCTCACTGTATGGGCCCGCCCGGCAAATCCCGGCAATCCCAACAGGCCCGCAGCGCCGACGCGCAGGCTGTCTGCGGGCCTTAATAAGCCCGCGACGTCTGCAAGGCCCGCGGGGCCTCCTCCTTCGCTAATTTTTTTTTCGATTCTTCCTTTGTGAACTTTGTATTGTGAATACAGTGCACTCGCGGAAATCCCACTATCCGTTGACGGTTGCCAAGCATCATTTTTCACTCTGGAATGGAGGCTCATTATTTTAGGCATTGTACAATTTGCTCCACAATACGCTGAGTTGAACATTACACTCCTTTGTAACCAACAAGTAGTTGGGTCGTGACGAATCAACCAAGGAATGCCCAAAATAAATGGGTATCTTTCTGTGTTGGTGATATCCGCCACCAACTTCTCACGATGACTCTCAATTACAAGTTCAACCACCGCTTCATGTGTAATAAGCCCGGAATTAATCATTTAGTCATCAATCACTTGGACTTCTCTTGGTGCTCCCTTGAGTTTTAGAATTGCATTGCACTCCTCTGCAAACCTAAGATGCATGAAGATTCATGTGGCTCTTGAGTCCACTAAGATGGAGGCCGCCATAGAATTGATTGTGGCATCCAACGTTACATGGGCCTCCGGATCCAAGATAGCCGGTAGAGACAATAGAATCAATACATTTCTCGGATCTTCGTGGATCACTAGAGGTTTCTTCTATTACAAACATTGCTCATGATCAAGCTCATCATCTCCCCGTGTTGTGCTCGTGCTTTGCTTCGGGATTGTAGCTGCCGCCGTCTGAATAATGCCCGAGTACTGAATCCTCCCACTCAGTCCCGGACTTCCTCTTTTCTCGAGGCTGTTTCTTCCATCTCCATGATAGCCGAAATTGAAAGTGGCCTACAGGGATTTGTGGGGCACTTAGCTCTGATATGTCTTAGTTCGCCAAAATTCCAACATCGCCCCTAGCGTTGATACTCTAGCTGTTCCGCTGCTGTTTTTGCCAAGGCTTGCGTGGCTTGAGTTGCGCCAAGCTTCATAGGCACTAGGCCCGAATTTGCTTGAGACCTCACACTTGGATCACGGAAAAAAGCAGTTGGAACTCTAACATTTTGGAAATTGGATTGTACCCGCCGATTTTGCCGTCGGCCCCATAGCCTCTCATCAATCTAGGACACCGTTGCCATTCAATCTTGAAGTCTTTGTGGTTGGGTCTCTACGGTAACTATAGAATCCAAGATCTCATCTTTGAGTCCTCCTCGAAACCGAGCTATCAAGCTAGTTTCATTCCATTCAACTTGAGTGATATAGTCATTAAACGTACAAATTTATGATGCCGCCGAACCAGTTTGTCTAAGCCAACTTAAACGGTCTTCTGCGTTACCTTGTCTATCTAAGTCACCGTAAATCCCAACAATAGATTTCCGGAAAGCATCATAATCCGTCAACAGCTCATGATCACGTCCTTCATCACAGGCTTGCAAAAGTGGCATCGCCCAATTTTGTGCAGCCCTTGTCATATATGAAAGAGCATAAATGACTTTATTGGCATTAGAATTATAAATGCGTGGCTTACCTCGGAATACCAAACGCAATTGTGCAAGCTATCGATACACCTCGTTATCCTTCTTTCCGGAAAACTTATCCGGTTCTGCTATTTTTGATTCCTTGATATGAAATCCATCACCTCGAGGCTCTTCCATTCTTCTTGGTGCTCGCCCTTCTTCCCCGGATGTGGATGACGCTACCAGTCTTGGCCCCAACGTCACATGCTCTGAAAGTTCTTGCATCAAGTGGGGAATTGTCGCTTGAAATACATTTTGAATTTGTTGTTGTATGAATGAGGCCAACTCCGACCCCACCCCTTCCGGCATTGTAAGCCCTTGCGGATCTCCGGCTACGTGTTCACAATCCATGGTAGTTCAACCTAACTTCACAACTTGACTTCTCTAATCTTCTTCATCCACCACAATCTTGCCATTGTAGACAAACATTGTTAAAACTTGCAACATGATTTACTTGATGCAAGTATTTCCTAACTCTAACCTTATTTCATTTATGCCTCTACTCTTCTTTCCTTCCTAATCACTACTAATTAATTGGCTGTTATCCTACCTACCAAGCACGGTGAATGCATCAAAACCTATAATCACCTCCTTGATAGAATCAACAAACAACCCCAAGAATGCATTGAAACGTTAAGTAGAACATGCCAAAATTTTGGAAAAAGAAAACCGCACAAATTGTTTGCTACTCCTACTACCATAGAAAATTTGCAAGAAGTCTCGAGCCTATTTACTTCACAATAATTTCCCGAAAGGCAACATCCCACATTTGTCAAAACCAAATACATCCCTACCCGGTTGCCTCCTCATCCGAATGTGAACTCTCAAGGACTTGACATAATGTTACGATACAAGATCAAGAGTCGACATTCTTTTCCTATTTTGATATCATAACCTCATGTAGAAACAAACACTAAGAGACGCAAAGGTGACATTGAAAGTATTCCATTGTATTAAGCAAAATGTCAAGTGAGGAACAAACCTCCTCACTTGGTTTAAGAAAGAAAGAGAAAGGGTAACCAACCTCTAACCAATGTAACCGTCATTACAAACTAGTTTGTAACAATATACATGCTTTTACAAAAAACTTTGACCAATCATAACTAAATTTGCAAAATCATGTAACATCTTCATGAACACAATGTTTGTGTGTAGTTTTGTGCAATTCATCCACAAAAAATCGTTCCAACTTTTTTCATAAATGAGAGTACACGTTTCTTATTGGGCTAGAGAGTTCAAATTCCCTAGTACTCTTTTGGAGTAAAATTAAGTTACTGATTTTTTTTCAGGAAAAACACTAAAAAAATGCCATTGTAATTCAGTAAACTTGAAAAAATGAATATTTCTTGAAAAAGCTGCAAGTTGCAATGAGGAATTTTATGGTATATACTCTATGTAAAATGTAAATTTTAGACTATAATCAATCAAACATGATTTGTGATGAAATTTGGACCTTGATCAATAGAGCCAAGAAAGTAGGAAATGTAATTAAACATTCAACACTAGCATATTTTCGAAGTTGAAAACTATTGAAAAAAAGAGGCTGATCAAGATAGTTTAGTTTGGACTTCAAAGCAAAAATTATATCTTTAAGGTTGAAATTTTGGCATCCTACAAGCATCGAACATGTATATATTATCCCTCAAAGGGCCAATGTTAGCTCTTGATGCTCAATCATTTGGAAAAATATTGGGCCTCAAGAAGGCTCTTATAAACTATTCCAGCCCTCATTTTTTGTGGTTCTTGATGTGGGGAACCAGCCCTATAGATAGCCAAAAAAAATTATTTAAAAAAATCCAAATTATTCAAAAAATAATAATAATAATAATGATTTAAGAAAAAAATAAGAATTTTTTTTTATTTTTTTTATTTTTTTTTAATTTAAAAAATCAAAAAAATTGATGTGGCATCAATGATGCCACATCAATTTGCACATGATTTTATTGGGAACTACGTTCCCATGGCTAGGGACCCCTCCAAACTCAGGGCCTTATTGGAGCCCCATATTTTTCCTAATGAATGTGAAATTTAATCAAACTGAAATATTCCTTGAGAATTGCATTATGTCATAGAACTTTTGCATGGACCAATAATACTATTAAACAATTTCAATAGAGCTCACATTGGATCTTAACCCCTAAAATTCTTCCATGTTTAGAGGCCCAAAACTGCTTCAAAAGACTAGTCCCTAAACGAGGGTCAAAATCTTCAATGAAATTTATTTTTTAACAAATCCAACCAAAGGATCCTTTGGTTGACTTGCACAAGTACATTGTCCCAAAATTTGAAAATGAATATCCCCACCAATTGCAAGATCAATGTGCCTAAACTTCAAAATGTACACTTTTCTAGTCCTTCCAAAAGGTGAGGTTTTGTTTTTCAAACTTTTTGGAGAAAAACATGTATGTTGTATTTCTTGTGAAATTTTGGCAATATGTTGGAAAATGGGTTGAAAGCATATATAAAAAACTTAAACCCAAAAAAAAAAGGATTAGTTTTGACAAAAATTGTAAGGTGAAAGGTATTGATGAATGAAAGATATAACTAATATGCTAATTAATAAGTTTTGGAAGAATTTGAAAATTGTTAATCCCAATGGTGAGAATGCTCTAATAGACAATTAGTAACTTTCATCTTCATTTTCATTTGAAAATTTTCAAAAACAAGAGTAAAAGATAACTTTATATGTTTTTGTACCCTCTTTCTACCTTCATTGCCCGCAAAATACAACTCCTTTTAACTCTTACCTCATTGTTTGGAATTGAGTGATTCAATTTTTTGAGTAGGTATCAATCTACACAATTCTATAAATAAAAAAATAAAAATTTGAAAATATATTTTTTGTTGTCCGATTTGACATTGAAATTGAAAAAATCTTATAACTTTTGCATTACTTATTGGAATGACATGAAATAAAGCTTCACATGTAGATTATGATGAGTAGCATCCACCCTAAAAATTTCATGAAAAATTTCCAAATTATGAAGTCAATAGAACTTGCCTGAGTTCTCATAAGGCCCAAAGCGGGCTCCTTGGTCCTTTAGGGGTTAAATTGTGAATATTTTGTAAGGAGGGACTTTGAATCTTAATTTGGCAAAGAACATTAGTAAAATAATGAACCTTGTAAATGCCCACTCCATGCCCCTTTAAAGGGACCCTAACAAAGGTTTGAATTTGTACTTTGGGATATGAAAAATACCTTACAACCTACTTTTCCTCATTCAAAGTTTTGATTGCAATGATGGAAGAGAATTTAAGTTTCAATAGAAACAAGGCAACACGTTAATCATGATGATGCAATTTTTGGCATCCTACTTGATTGTGTTTACTCAAGTTTGGAATACCATATTAAAAATACATATTTTTGTGTCTCTTGATACTTGTACAACAAGAAAGTCATACAAGGTGGCTACACTTCACACATACTTGTATTGTATTAGGCCTAGGCCTAATACATTTTAACATAGTCAAAAGTTTAGGGATTCTTGGAGGGCTCATTCTTTTACTAATGAGTATGCCAACTTAGAAATACTGCATAACCAATAATTTTCATTAATACTTCAATCATTCATGAATTTTGATCATTCCAAAATCATTCTACCAAACCTACTTTTTGACAAAAGTGAATCATGCTCCCTCAAAATAAGCCTCAATCACATATCTTTATTAATTTGGTGTGTTTCATTTGTGACATTGAAGTGCACATGCAAACTTAATGAGTGTTACACATCTTAGGTTTTAGATAAGCCATTAAATTTTTTTTTGTTCATCTCTTGTCATTCCACGAGTACAATAAACATGATAACAAGATTAAATCTTAGTATGAAATTATCAATTTGCAATAAACACATGTCAGCAACGTAGCACTTGACATGGAAGAATTGCAACTCACCAAATATTGAAAGTAGACCTAACTGTTCTTGGTTTTACTCGTAAGTAAGCCCAAAAATGATATTAGATTCTAAACATTGTAACAGACAACTACAAGAATTTCAACTACTTGGCTTGTTAGGATTGGCTCCAAGCATTCATATTATCAACAGTAAGTATTATTCTTTGCTGATTTGCTCTATGTGGAATGCTTTGCAAAATTGCGACATGTCACAATTCCTTCTATTTGCTAATTACAGATGACACTAACCACAATAATGTAAGCCAATCCAATTTGAAATTGAACTGATACCTCTCTTATTGCAAACTTTGCAGCTTGAAAGTAGCTCAATCACAAACAAATCACATTGTCTCACGTTAAGACTAACACCTAATTTGTAATGTTGCGGGTCTAGGGAGTTAACCGCAAAGCTTCAAAAAAGGCATTTAACCCTAATTCGTAATGCTATGAACATGGAGAGGAGGTTTATCAATTGAATTCTAAGAAAAATTAACATGCTTTTTAATTCTAATTGATCCTAGCCATGAATTTAGTCAGGAATGGGAGTCAGAACTTTGAATCCTTCTTGTGTGCATGGTCAGAGTAGCAGTCTCTTTCGGTTGTTGAGCTGATGAAGAAAAAGATCTCTAGCATCAATTTTGTTGTATGGATGGTATACATACATAAAAAGTAGTATTTCAGTTCACAATCTAGGAACAATATGGAATTTGGGTATAGGTTATTTGGCCTGAGCCACGCCAATTAAACGTAATTGGCGATTACAGTTCAGTCTACATTCTTCAACAAATAAATACAATACTTTTGATTCTTGAAGGAATGAAAATACTTTCATTGCACCTGTCCTGCCTCTCTCAGGACCTTCGGCTGCTACAAATCCACCGAACTTACAATTTCATCAATCAATGTAAAGTCAATCCCTAAACACCGAGGCGGCCGGATAGAAAACATCCGCTGCATACCCAAAAAAAAATGCTTTGCAAAACAAAAATAGTTGTTTTTCATCTGATTATTTTCAAAAGTGATCATAAACACGTACATTGTTCACCATGGAAGGCAAAAAATAACCTCAGTAGAGGTCCTCATATTTTAAGTAACTTAAGTTGTGAGAAGATTCAAAGACACTAGGTTAGGTGAATTAGGTCCCATGTTACCCTTCTTGCAATTTTCATGACGTCGGTCTTGTTAGCATGTATTATTGAGTATTATAATTTTTAGAAACAATCTTATTATGAGTGGACACTTGCAAAGCACTGTAAAAGTCTCTAAAGCCAATGTAAAATACAATGAAGGGACTAGTCATGGTGACCATCCCAGCGTTTAAAGCATTTGTAATCCAGCCATGATCGAGGCCTTAGCATGTCGTCAGACACTTTTTGAGTGCGGTCCAGTTCCAGAGCAAGGGCATTTCCTAGCTTACCAGTCCCATTGCAAACAAGTTTTGACACTCAATGAACACAGCTTTTTTATTGAATATAACCTCTTATTTATTAATTTGGGAAAAAGCATACAAAGTGGGATTTTTGGCTTTTTTTTTTCCAAAGAATGCCATATTCATTGAATTGGGAATTTGTTGATTGTTTTCCAATGAAATGATATATACATCTTCCAAAAATATGTACTTTTTGGACAGAAAGTTCGTTAAGTTATGAAATTTTGGACAGAAAGTTCATTAACTTCTGAACTCTTGGATAGAAGTTCATTAACTAGGTTTCAAGTGACCTCCTTAATTTAAATTAAGATGGCACTTTTGGATTAAGGTGAGGTACAAAATGCTACCTATTTTTTTCCCAAGTTAATGAATAATACGCTTTATGCATTTTTTTAAGTGTTTATGTGAGGAAGTTTATGTCAAAAACATCAAAAACTTGTGTCAAGGTCAAAGAATCACACACTTTGGAGTGTTATTCAAGACTCTCCAAAGTGTGCAAAAATGCAAAGGAGGGACTCTTATGTGGGGAGGCCTACAAAATACAAAGTAACTGCTGCATTGGAGCCCTAGCTTCCACTCAAAACCTGATTTAGCACTCTGTACAAGCTTTTCCGTGCCTGTGTTAAGGGTGGATTGGGGATGCTCTTGGGTTAAGCCTCCCCTTGCCGTGAGGCCTTCACTACAATCAACTGAATCTTGGCTCGAATCTAGAATCTTAACCATTTGCCGGCTGCGTCTCGCATGAAGCGGAAAGCAAGTCTGGCCTAGATATCTAAACTCCACGAGGGAGATTCGGGACTTTCTTCGACATCTAGAGAACTGCGATGCACGGAGCACGGGCTGCGAGGACAGACGTCACAATTAATGTCCCTGAATTCCACATACACTCTGCCACTGTACTGTACTTGGATATTAAGAATTGGGAAGCTCTACTGACGCGCATCGTTGTCGCAATTCCAATAAATGTGGACTGGTCCAAAAGCATTCCAGGGTACGGCGTATAAATAGTTCATCACAACTCACAAGGAGAGAAGGATCAACACACCAGCCCACTCAAGCTAAGCTAGCGGGTATCGAACTATCGAACTATCGATAGCTCTGTCTGTCAAGAACCAACAGCAGTCTTAGTGGAAGCCAGTGAGCGCTCAGTATTATTCGAGGTTGCCGTTTCTGAATAGCTTGCCAGATCCGTTGCTCATTCCATGAAGTGACGAGACGATCTAGCTGAGGTCACTAACTTACTCACTACATTGGTTACAATGAGCTGCTGTGACCTGAGATGGCTCGTCATACTGCGAGCGTGTGCAATAATATTCTTCTGATCACATTGCATGTTGCGCATGGTGCCGACCCAGTCAGACCTGCAATCAACCACGCCTCATGCATTTGAATGAGTTCCTGTGCAAGCCAAGCGATAATGTCACCACTAATGGTTTCACGTACACTGGCAAGCGCAAACCTGGTGAGTTGGGAATGACATGCTCGACTTGCACCGATTCATCATTACACCTGGCCTGTTTGTACATCGATAACAACATATTCGATAACACCATATTCATTAAATTGGGAATTTTGTAACATTTTGGGTTTAAGGTGACCAACTTAAACTGACCATTACTCCATTAGGGTACAATTTGGGAATTTAGTTTTTTCAATATGAATATGGTGTTTGGTTCCCTTCACATCTGAACCGTATCTCAACTTAGTTGTATTAACACCATATTCATTAATTTGAGAAAATAGGTGTCTCAACTTGTAATTCCCTTCAAACCCAAAAAGTTACTTTAAACCATATTCGAAGGTACCAGATTTAATCTGAGCCACTAAGATTTTTTCCCTTGCAAATTCCTCCTCTCAAGTGAGGACACATGTACCAAAAAAACGTTGCAAGCTCGGTTTGAGGTGATCACCTCAAAGTCCCAAAATGTACTCTTTTTCCCAATTTAATGAATATGATGTTTATTGGTATGATCTAGAGCGCCAAGAAAGTTGTGAGTTGTGACATTCAATTGCACCAAGCTCTTAACCCCTAAAGGACCAAGCATATTTTTTTCTCAAAAAGACTCAAAATTGTCATTTCTAGTAATTTGATCCCAAAAAAAAAAAAATTCAAAAAAATACAAATCTAATCTCAGGATCTTGTAGTAGACTCATTTAAGAACATAGTATGAAAAATTTGTGAAGTTTGACCATACAGATTGAGAGATACGATCATCTGAAGGTAGTACATAAAGTTTTTTTTTATCCCTGCTCAAAATTTTTAGGTGCCTTTAACCAGATGTGATGAACAATTTTTGCACTATAGGTGCTGAAGAGATTTCTCTAAAATGCTCTAAACCATGTTAAGCATATCTCTCTAGTTTTTTGTAATCAACCAAGACATGGAACACACCCTTGGACCCTCCATGACCTTGCATTGCAAACATGTGCTTGAAATTCACACTACACTAAGGTTTTTGCCAACTAAGTTTTCTGAAGATGTATTAAAGAAAATAAAAATCCAAGTGGTGGGTTGGAAGAGTTTAGCTTCATTGACAATCTCAAGAAAGAAAATTGGGAAAAATACCAAATCTCTAGTAGCTATTGCAAATTTGCAATTCAAAGGTTAATGTATTTTTCAAATATAATCAAGTATTTATTTAGTACACTACAAGTCTTATAAACCCATTTATCAAGGTAGATGAAGGCCTAAATCCAAACTACTATTAGTTTGCTTGTATATTTGGGAACACATGTTTTTTATAAAATCTAAACCCATTCATCAAGGTAAATGAAACATGCATGCCCTTTCATTTACCTCCTTGTTGTTTGAATTTGAATTTTAAGCTCAAATCAAGAATTATCTAATGGGGCTAGGCTTGTTACATCAGGCAAGATTTTGCTATCGAATAGGACAAGCAGACGGATAGTCAGGTCCAAATGGGGTGGTTGTTCACTCTAAAATCAAGAAGTTGATGTTCTGGCGTAAGTGCAAGGTTGTGTCTAAACCCATTCTGAAATAAAATATAAGAAAAAAAGGTATATGGGTCCGTGCCTAGACCATATATATTTGCGTCAAACCGACGGGCGGGTTAGAATTGGTCCAATGTAACAACCATGAATGGGGCTCATTAATTAAAAATGTCTTTTCATATCAATCTATACCTCTTTTAGTTTTAAACTTCAAATTTAAATTTAAAAAATATTCAAAGGGGTTCATTTCAATTGTCTTTTTGTCTCCCTCCTTGCCCCTTTGTATTCAATTTAAAATACAAATTAACCCCTAAAGGCTTGAGCCATTTTGTCAATGAAAAAGACTAAAAACTGCCACTTTTGGGGAAATGAGAGGAATGGTATTTTTTTTACTTTTTTTTTGAAATCCAACCGTAGGATCTTGCTCTAGACAACATGAGGTACTTGGGATAAAAATTTGAGCTTATTCCAAATGACAAGGAGTGAGATTTTTATATATGAAGTGAAGAAAAAAGTTTTTTTCCATATTGCCCAAAAATTTCAGATGCCGTTAACCACTCCTAAATCAAAAAAATTGCTCTATGCAAAGTTGAGGTTTTTTTTTCCCATGTAGAAAACCAAGTCAGGAATGTGTGGGAGAATTTTCAAATCAATTGGAACTATACAACACATGGGAAAAATTCATAAGTAAAATGAAGTAGAGAATGAGTCAAAACACTAAATTGTTAAGAATTTAATTATTGAAATGAAAAATGCAAATCCCAACAGTTACATTGTTGTAATAAACAATCTACTTCCTTTGGTTTAGCTTTTTTTCTAAAATATTGAAAATTGAGTAAAATAAAGGACTTCAAAGTTTATTTTAGAGTAGAGATTCCATAACAGCCCGCAATCAAAAACTCCTCATAACTTTCATCTCACCAATTGAAATTGAATGATTCAAAACTTCACATGTATGAAAAGATCAAAAGAACCAATTTCAAGTTTTTATTTAAAAAATATATCATTTTTAAAGAAGTTTTTGGGCTGCCCGTCTGGGCAACCTGCCCCAAAATTTCATAAGTTCATGCATAACTTCTTCATCAAATGTTGGAATGAAGAAAAAATTAAATGCCCACATAGATCTTTGAATTCCCCACCTTCAATAAAAGTTTCAGAAAATCGCGCAAAGTAGTTTACCCATAGGTACATGACCAAAATCCAAACGGTCTCCGCAGTGACAACGGTCCTTTAAGGGTTAAGAGCTGTCTAATAAGATTCATTGCCAAATCAATGTCCTTTCATCTTCCAAATATCAAGTAAACTGATCATTTGATTATTTGAACAAACAAGTTGCAACATGAGTTTTTTTTTTATTATTTGGTAAATTGGTCATTTGACTATTGAATGGACAGGTTGAAACATGAGTTTTTTTATTTAGTACACTATTGCTTTGGATAGATTCCAATGAACAGTAGTAGAAAATTGTGTTGAAGTCAACATAATCTACATGATGTTTTCATGATTCTAACACAGAAATTTGCATTAGAAGCATGAAAACATCATGTAGTTTATGTTGACTTCAACACAATTTTCTATTAGTGGAAGGGTCATCCCTTCATTGGTTCCCCTTGGAAGAAGTTAACAAAAAATGGCATGCCCAAGCTACCCCTCCAACTAAAATTCACATGGTTACCCTTATAAGTTTTGAACTGTAAATTGAAATTTAATAAAAATTATTCCCCACATAACTCTTGCAAAACTCTACCTTTGGAGAAATAAAATTTAATCATAAATTGTAGTAGCATGACCCTGCCCAAAATCCCATTTGTCTCCCAAAGGGACAAATGATCCTCTACGAGTTAAAAACTAGAATTGCTGGAGATTTATTGAGTTGCTGAAAAGTGCCAATGACGTGAGTATGCACCGATTTAACGAAGTTCACGTTTCTGAAGTCAATTTAATCTATTAGTTGATCGGAATTAGCTCAAGTTGCAAGATGTTACGCCAAGGGAAAACCTAAATTTAATGGTTGGTTTTCAACAGAGCGGGTAATGGTTCTTTAGCAAGGACAATGTCTTGTTCGCCCAGGGGGCAGGGACTGGCTGCTCTTCGGAGACTTCACCCTCCTCTCCACTTTCCAGACTGATGGCCTTGTGTATGCACAAGAAGTGCACTGAACAACTTTATTGCTACAGCACATGCATGTACTGCCTGGCATGGTGTTTGCAAGTAATCACGTCTCTAACTAAATGACGATTCACAAATATATTGTTCAATGGTAGACGGTGCAAATCCAATACAACATCACAAAAAAGCTTTTGTGATTAATTTCCTTGTCAGTTTCAAGAATTCTTCACATTTTCCCTGTGAATATTCACGAATTTGTGGTTTTCCTTGTGTGCTATTGTTCACGTGAAAGGAACTGTTAAGCATTTTTGTCTTTTTCTTCTATGATCTTTCCCTCTCTCACCTTTTTCTTTTACAACATATTTTCCCTACGTTTGTTTAATACACATGGAATTCATAAGTAGATCCTTACAGAGAAATCAAAAAGAGAGTCCTATGAATCATTGATTTGTATTTTCTTGGTTGTTTATGTGCAAAATTAGAAATGAATTACAAGTAGGGGCACACTCTCAATGATATTGTCTTTGTGCAAGGCTTGCTTCCAATTGTGAGACACCAGCTGCTTGCTGCTCTTCACACATCCTTTATTACTAGCACGAACCACTCGCACAGAGTGTTGCTCATGTGTGCAAATGTTGTGTCTCTTCTCTTTCACACTTTTACAAACACACTTTAATGTCCACTACAAAACAAACCTTCTTTGATATAAGGGCCTGCCTCATAAAACAAGGCAACAATAATCTTATAAATGTACTTCTAATTATACTCCTTTTTGTCACTATTTGTGAACTAAACCCTGAAATGTAATTATTTTGCGATATTGTGCCTGAATCCATGAACTCATTTTGTATTTTCTGCCATACACCACATACATATCAATGGCTCACGTGCATTTTGTGTGTCAAACATATGAATAAGTTTCAAATGTTGAAGTTAAAGAACATGTTAGAATTGCAAAAGAACGTCGCATACCCTGACCACCTCAAGGGACTATTTTTTTGTTCAGATACTAGTGGTTCTGCTTGTTAGTGGTGGAAACTTAAGAGTTTTCGTTTGGAGGATCTCAGGATGGCTATCTTGGATAGGAAATGAACAATATGAAAGACAATGTCTTGGATCAACAAACATTCATGACAATGAAACTTTTCATCTTGAAAGTAAACATGCCATACTTAAGTCCAACAATATAAAAATCAATTATATTTGGAGATGTACTCAAAATATTAGAAAACTTGCCAATATATATCTTCATATTTTGCCTGGATATCAAGAGATCTTCAAATATTTTGCTTCAACATCATGAAGTCTCTCAATAGTTTACCTTATTTTGTTTAAATATGGAGAGCTCTCCAAATGTTTTGTATGATTCATATGTACGTGAATAGTCCAGAAGTAGTTAATTATGACATAAATACATAGCAACGCCATATTTGTTAAATTGGGAAAACGCAGTTCCCAAATTAAACTTCACCTTAAACCTAAAAAGTTACCTTAAACCAAATTTGAAGGTATTAGATTCAATTAGAGCCACTAAGATTTTTTCCCTTGCAAATTCCTCCTCTCAAGTGAGGGCACGTGTATCAAAAAAAATGTTGCTTAAACCTAGAGCTGGGTTTAAAGTGATCACCTTAAACCTTCAGAAGTCCAAAATTCAAACATAGATCCCAAATTATCAAATATGGCGTTTAGCGCTCCTAGTTCTTCAAGCTTTGTGCAATTGAAAAGCACAATTTTTGCTCTCAAAATCTTGCCAACGTGTATTGTATTATCTTTTAAATTGGCGTGTTCAGAGCTCCACATACGAGGGACATTCTACAGGCCAGAGATCTAAAAACTAGTTCTTGCTTTCGAATGTCAGAGCTAAAAATAACGTAGAAGTGTCGCAAATTTGAGGTTTCAAGCTCACCACAAAAATTTGCCAATTTCAAACACCAAGGGTTTTCATACTGTAGTTAGAAATTGAGTATCCAAAATTTCGTATTTCTAGCTCAATTTTTGGAGTGTATTCCACTAATAAGTTTACACCAGTCGTCCACACAAAAAAATGTTCCGTCTTCTATTGGGTTGCAAATATGCTCCATTGTGCATATGTATTTGGACTAATATGAGAGAAGGTGACGCAAAATGACTTTTGTATAAATCCAATCTGATAAAGTTTGTTGGGGAATAACCAGGTTTTTGTTTGTTAAAATTCTCTTCTCTAATATTCATGCTTAGGTAGATTTCAATCATACCCATGATTTGCACATCTTCATACTCAATACTGTAATAGCATTGCATCATATATGAAAGTGATCCCTGGTACTACTAATAGCACCCACCTTTGCCTTTTTCCTCACGAATGTCCTGGACAAGTTGTAATTCTCATCTCTATCATCTTCAAGGTTGATAAGATGAAGGCAGTTGTTATTAGAGTATATATACACTATACAGTTTACGAAAGTTGTAATATTTTCACTACCTTTCCAAAGTGGTCGAAGTATTCATAGGTTTCATAGTATTCAGAGTACAATTCAAGAGATTACAAAATTACAAAAAATAGTACAGTGTTTCTTGCAAACATCCTTCACTTTTCAAGAGGAACGACCTTGAATTGCATTCCTAAACTCTCAGTTAAAACAACCAAGGAAAAACCTCTGAAAAATCTCTAGGAATTTTGCGAAAGGCATTAGAGAGTGCAAACGTCGTGTGATATCTGAGCAATGAAAAGAGGAGCCAGATTTTCTGTTCCGCTACTGCTTTTGTCGTGGTTTCAGATGGTAAGTGATACAATTGTCTATGCCACTCTTGTTTGTGGTGCCACCCCCAGAGTGATGAACTTAGTCAAGAGTGGCAGCGAATCTTTGTTTTTTGGGCTGTTCTTATCAGCACATGCTTATAACAAAAGAAACGTTTGTTGCTATACCATCATCTGTAATTGATTTGCGGACACCTGTGTCTAAAAGATGACCCAAAATATCTATTATTTTTTCATACAAATTCTATCTAAAATTCACAAGTATGGTGTTCATAAAAGCATTACCCCCTCAAGGCTCAAGGGGACCGAAACTGTCCCTCCTTGTTTGTAAGTTGGGATGCCTAAATTTATTTATGATTAATTACAATAATTATTGTTTTTTAAAATTCTTATCAAAGTCTTGTTTTAGTATCAGAAATCTGATTTTGAAAATGACTAATTATGAATTTTCTATTTAAGATTTTGTGCAAGGGTGTCCATTGCAAATCTTCACTTTCTAGTGTTGAGAGCTCTTGGAAATGAGCCTAAAGTACACTAGAACTTGGAGAAGCAATCACATTAGAAACTTAGTTTAAAAAGTTGTAGAGTAGATTCTAAGAAGCTCTAAATTGATTAGGGCTACACATGTTGTACTTTACATACTCATGTTTTTTTGGAGTTCTCAATTTTAAATTTGAGATGTGAAAAGAGGGTTGAAAGACTTCAAATCACTTTCACTATTTTAACACCCTATTGATCAAATGTTATAAATTTTCAATCCATAAGTGATATTATAATGTTTTCCTTTCCTACGTGATCTCTAACATATCTAGTTTGAAGTTGTATGGTTACAATTTTAAAAAAAATTGATGCAGCTTGTCAAAATGTTGACATTTTGTTCATCCAAGAACAAATTTTAAGATACTTGGGAAAGTGCATGGGCCTTGAGGGGTTCCGGTCTTTTCACTTGTAGATAAATACAATGGAACCAAGATTTCAATTCTTATCCAAAGAGTGCTTTGTTGTCCCCTCCACATTGGAGAACATCTAGAGGGAAGGAAAATTAGTGGGGGAAATCCATCAGAACTTACGAATTTCTGTCAAAAATTTGAACCCATTATGGAACATTGCACCACTCACAACGCCAAGCAAGATGGTTACTTTAAACAAACTAGATAGTACACTACTACATTTCAATGTGCCATAGGACAATCATGGGTGTTTGTTAGGATATTTTCAATCTCTCAATACACAAATAAACACCCAAAAGTGAAAGGATCAATTTTTTCTATTCGTAAAGAGTGGTTTTGGAAAACCACTTTACTTAAAAGATATAAATTGGTGATTGCTTCTGTTGTGATAGAGCTACAGGCTCTAAAGAAAGAGTTGGGAATAGAAAACACAATGAAGACACAAAAAAGATATAACAAAGTATGCAAGGAGAAGAAATAACAAGTGTTATTATCCAAGTAGGGTTTGCCTAGTATATATAAGGGAAGACCAAATATAGAAAGTAAAAGTCCTTCTCTATTATTGGTCCATGGGATCCCTTTACTAAAGTAAACTCCTGTGAACTCTAATTAAGTATGTAAAGAGCATATTAATAGAATACTTATCTCAACACTCCTCCTCAATTGACACATAGTTGTATGTATACCTAAACAATAATGTTCTATATGATAATTCCCGTAATCTTGTAAGATATACAGTTGTTGCCTCATTAAAACTTTATCCAAGAAAACCTTGTTAATGATCAAGGATGAAACTATGGATGAAGGAAAAAAGAGTACAACACCTTCAACAATCCATTCACATGGTAAAACCCAATGGGAAAAATCCATGGAAAGATGGTAAATGTTACTACAATACAAACCTATTGAATCTCTTGCTCCAAAGTATTGAGTTGCCACATTCCAATGCCATGAATAAGTCGGCACTGTGTACATAATGGAAGGGCTTTGGTGAAGAGATCTGCAAGATTATTTGCCAAGATGACTTTCTTGATTTCAAGTGCTTGCGCTTAAATCAAGTCATGGATGTAGCTAAAGTATTTGGGATCAATATATTTGGTCCGATCACCTTTAATAAAACCTGCTTGCATTTGTGCAATGCAAGCACTATTATCTTCATACAAAATAGTTGGGGAATCATTATATGGTAATCCACAATTTGTTTGAATAAACTTATCAATGGATCTCAACCAAATGCATTCCCTAGAAGCTTCATGTAAAGCAATAATTTCTGCATGATTAGATGATGTTGCAGTTATTGTTTACTTTACCGATTTCCAAGATATAGCAGCTCCATGCCTTAAAAAAACATAACTTGTTTGAGACTTGGCTGTTGCGAGATCAAATTTATAACCAGCATCAGCATACCCAACCAATGTAGGATTCATTGATTTAGAATAATGCAATCCCAAATCTTTAGTCCCTTGTAAATAATGAAGAAGATGTTTAATACCATTCCAATGTCAAAGTGTTGGATGGGCACTATGTCTTGCAAATACATTGATTGCAAATGCAATGTCAGGCCTTGTAGATGTAACCAAATATAAAAGCGCTCCGACTGCAGCGATGTATGGATATTGTTCACCCAATGGTTCCTCCTCCTCCTCGCAAGGGCAATAAGGTCATTCACTATTGTTGCTCCGACAAACCATAGGCGTAGATAACGGGTAAGCATCCGTCATATTAAACATTCTCAATACTTGGTTTATATAAGCATGTTGGGAAAGAAATATGCTACCATTTTTCAAGTGAATAATTTGCAAGCCAATGCAAAAGGTAGTTTTACCAAGGAGTTTCATCTCAAACTCATGAATGAGTAACTCCTTAGCTGCAATACATGCAAATTTGGTTGCTCAAGGTTTCACTCAAAAGTTTGGAGTTAATTATGATTCTACATATTCACCGGTTATGGATTCTATTACTTTCCAATATCTTCTTGGAATGGCCGTACACACCACATTGGAAATGCGTCTTATGGACGTTGTTACTGCTTATCTCTATGGCTCTCTTCATGATGATATTTTTATGAGCCTATGGTTGGTCGGAGCAACAATAGTGAAGAACCTTATTGCCCTTGCAAGGAGGAGTAGGAACCATTGGGTGAACAATATTCATACCTCGCTACGGTCAGAGCGCTTTTATATTTGGCTTGGGAATATTATGTTCAGAAACAAAATTTTCTCCCTCATGAGTTGCAGATCTCATAGAAGTAGAAGTGGTTGTTGTAGAAGTAGATGAAATAGTCTTACATTTGCGTGGTTGCTTATTAGGTCCACGAGTCCACTTGCCCACTAATTGCAAAGTTAGAGTAGAAATGGTTTTTGGAATTGAAACTTGAGCAAAGAGATTTTGAGCTTCACTTAATGGAGTCTTGGTTATCCTTGGTGCATCATTGAAACCATCAAGTGTTTGATCCGCAATCTTTTGCAAATGCAAAATTTTAGCAACCTCAGTTTCAGCCAAAGATATTCAAGAATCAGGGTTCAATGTAAATGTTTTAGGTGCCTTAAATATAATGCCCTTAGAATGCTTTTGAATAGATGCTCCTCCCTGAAAAGATGGAAATTTATCCTCTTCAAATCAACAATTGGCAAAACGAGCTCAAAGCAACGTATCATTATAAGGATTGATATAATGAATAATGCTTAGAGAGTCAAATCCAACATAAATGCCTTCTTGTCAATGAGCTCCAATAGTATGGCGTTGGGATTCTGGAATTGGAACCCATATACAACAACCAAACACTTGCAGGTGAGATACACTAGGAATACGCCTTAAAATAAGCTCTTGTGCAGAAGCATTCTCCAAAATAGATTGGCGGAATCAAATCAAAGTTGCTGCATATAAAACTGTATGTCCCCACATAGATGCTGGCAGGTTTGCATGAAGAAGCAATGGTCTTGTAATAAGCTGAATCCGTTTGATAAAAGACTCTGCCAATCCATTTTGAACATGTTCATATGGAACTGAATATGTCAAATCAATCCCTATTGCAATACAATAGTCTTCAAAGGATTTTAATTGAAATTCCCGAGCATTATCCATACGCAATGTCTTGATTGGATAATCAAGGAAATTGTCCTTGAAGCTGATCAACATTGATAATAAATTGGCAAAAGCCAAATTTCTTGTTGATAATAACGAGACATGTGATTGCTTGCTTGATGCATCAACCAAAACCAAGAAATATTGAAATGGTCCTGATATAGGATTTATTGAACCACAAATATCACCATGTAGCCTTGAAAGCATTGGTGGTAATTCATGGAGAAGCTTCCATAATGATGGTTTGGCAATCAATTTGCCTTGCACGCATGCTTGACATAATGTCACAAAATTCACATCTGCAATCTGTAGATTGTGTTCAACAACACAAGAAATAATTTTCCTAAATAATGTAGAACCTGGATGACCAAATCGTCCATGCCAGATTGAAATTTTATCATTTTTACAAGATATAGCAAAACTGTATACACTAGGTGGCCGGATCACAATTCGATACAAACCACTTGCCGCAATAAAGGCTGTTTCCACAATTTTATTATTAAACATAATAACCAAAGCCTCACGATTATCTAAAATTTTGGTCAAGAGGTGAAAATCGTTGGCGCGCACATCCCAATAGCTGATCAGACTTTGGAGGGCAAAGGGAGAATACATAGCACGCATGCATGTAATGGTAGTGCCCTCAGGCAATATCACCTTTGTTGACCCCTCCTAGAATTGAAACACATTCAATCCAGCCATAGTAATCAAATTTTTGGTTTTCCAAGATGAAAGATTATGCTTATCAAAAAAATGTTTATTACGCAAAATTATATGTGTTATTGTAGAGTCAAGGAGGACATCAGATGACTCACCGGTATGAGTGTTCTCAACAACATGTATTTCAAAAGCCTCAGCTTCAAATGGATCTATAGATGCATCCATGGAATGAGCCTCTCGAGCTTCAGCTCACAGCTTTTTGTTTTCCTGGAATATTTTTACAAAATTTCCGATATACGACAACTAGTGGCCAAATGACCCACTCTGCCACACTTGTGACAAGAATGCGTCTCTAATGGACGCTTACCATTATTATTAGGAGTGGTATTCTCCTTGAAACATGGTGATTATGACGTCTAGATTGACCCAAGTGTTTATACTTATTTTTTCTATGTTTTTGTGCCTTAGACTGGCACCAAAAGCTTTAACAGCATGAGACTCTAGAACCGGGGTACCGACTAGATGTGACTCTGCATTACGAAGTAAGAGTTCGTTTTGCATTTCGGCAAGAAGTAACAGAGACATGAGATCTGAGAGAGTCTCAAATTTCATGTTTCTGTACTGCTGTGCAAGTACAGCAGAGGCGGGTGGAAATGTTGAGAGAGTTTTCTCAATCATTTCCTCCTTAGTGATAACCTGACCGCACAACCTCAATTGCGATATAATACGAAATAACTCACTATTGAAGGAAACAAGTGTTGGAAAATCCAACACTTGTAGATGAGTCCAATCATGTAGTGTTCTAGGAAGAAAAATGGTTTCTGGTTATCAAAACAAGACTTGAGCTTATTCCAAAGCTCATTAGGGTTTTCGACCTCTAGGTATTAATATTGTAAAGATGGGACAAGATGGCGACAAAGCAAAAGTAATGCTTTGTAAAACATAGTTGTTAAATCAGTGGTACTTACAGTAGAAGGTTGATCAAAAGGGTTATCAAACGCGATGCACTGGGATAATTGCTCCCCATAAACATGTGCTTTTGCAATTCTTGCCCATAGAAGGTAGTTGCTCCCATCAACCTCCAATTGTGCAAAGAGAAGAGGCTGAAGCCTTGGTGCTTCAACATTTGGAGTAGCTGCTGGCACTACAACAAATGTGGTAGCAAAAGAACGTGAAGTAGCCATGAGGGATGAAGGACATTACTAACAAACTCTCTCAAAGGGATTAAAGCAAAGAAGCGTGCTAATAACGTACTGTGATAGAGCTACATGCTCTAAGGAAAGAGCTGGGAATAGAAAACACAATGAGGACACAATGAGGACACAAAAGAGATATAATAAAGTATGCAAGGAGAAGAAATAACAAGTGTTATTATCCAAGTAGGGTTTGCCTAGTATATATAAGGGAAGACCAAATATAGAAAGTAAAAGTCCTTCTCTATTATTGGTCCATGGGATCCCTTTACTAAAGTAAACTCCTGTGAACTCTAATTAAGTATGTAAAGAGCGTATTAATAGAATACTTATCTCAACAGCTTCAACACTGCTTTTGCATATGGGTGTCCTCAAAAAGTTAGAGCACCCCTACCCATCACGTGTTTCCTAGTTCAGATTCAACTGATCCAAAAACAAATGCAGCAAGTTTGTGTGAACATGGAGCACATTTCTTTTTCGACAAGAAAACTCATCTCATTTATAGCTTGATTACAGTAGTATGGATGAAAAATGTCCAAAAAGGTGTCAAAATCAGCCACAATGTGGTTGACCAAACCTAACAGGGTCAATTACGAACGGGAAATAAAACTGCTAGCTCCTGCACCCAAAAACTCCTAGTAACTTCGATAAATTTGTGATTCCTTCATAGAATTATACAACTGAGAAATGGTACAAGAACGTCTTGCATTTATTCACTGCTTCGTTAGTGAGTAAAGGTCCAAATTTTACATCGAAATAAAACATTGGCATAAAAACTCAAAGCTGCTGGAATGCTGGATACAATCACAAGTTCGAGTCCACTGTGAATTGAAGTCAAGGCGCCAAATTCATTACACGGCAACAAATACAAAATAAGAACTAAAGGTGCAGGTGAATTCATGAGCATTATAGAATAGTGGCATTCACAACGTTTCAAATCAAACAAATCCAGCTTCTAAAATTCAGACACTTTTGCTTAAAGATATATCAATCCATAAATTAAGATGTGTGTACGGCCTCAAAGCCAACCCCCATGAACAGGGGCAAAGAGAGAACGTCTCCAAATAAGTGGTCATCCAAAGTTGGGAGACATGACAAACCCTAGACTGCCTCATTTGGTTCTTCAATTCTATGATTAAGGAATTTGACGGTGAAATTCGTTCCGTTCTTAGAAAGTAAGAAGCCAAGTTAAAACATTAAGTGCAAATGCAAGTTATCCCTCGTAACCAAAACTCTTGCACCTTGCCTATAACAAGGCTGGACACAAACAAGCAGATATTCGCCAGACAGTGGAGAATTACAAGCTGGGAGGGAGAAAGTGTACCTGATCACCAAATTACAAGTACTGTTCTAAATGATACCAAAACTGGGCTCAAATTCTAATTCTTCGGTAATAATCTCCCGAGTGATCTAAACAGCTCCACAGAACCTCTGTAGCAAGCGAGCAAACCTGCTCCTACGCGGATTTCATCTTGGCAGAATGATCAGCCAAGTAGGACAGAATCTGGAATCCTGGTACAAGGGTAAACAAACCTAAGAAACCGAGCGCCTGCAACGTGGTGAACAGGTTCAGCTTCAACCAGAACAAGAAATACAAGCCCAGAATCATGGCAATACCTCCGTGAAAGCCAGCAGCAGCAGCCATAGGCAATCCGCTCGACGGAAGGCTCTTCAAATTGACACCAAGTTGCTGCAACCCCATGAAGAATCCAACCAGAGGAGCCAACGTCAGAACTAAGAACGTCATGGACAGATACCCCGGAGGTCTTTTCTCAGGTTGACGAAAGATGTGGGCAATCTCTGCTTTGGGTTCAAATTTGGACACAGACGCATCAGCTTTCGTTTCCTCAGGTCCCTCGGGCAAGTCCAGATCCAACGATGCTGCATTCCAGATGAAAGAATTCTCCATGACATCATCACCAACGATCAATTCCACAGCGTAAGCTCCCGATTGATGCTTCAGTTTCTCCGGCATCTTGGAGAAGTCCAGCGTCTGCTCATACCCTAACTTTCTTGACGGCTTGACGAGGTAGACCCCCTCTCCGCCACTCTCGACGTGCCTGAGCTTCACAAGCACCTGTTGTGCCTTGAAAGGAGTTCCAGATGGAGTTTTAAGCTCAAACGACACCTTCAATTTCTGCGTATGGCTTGCCGACAGGGTAACAGTTTTCGGAAACCCTAATTCGGTAACCGATTCCAAGCCATCGCTCTCCAAAACAACAGCTTTAGCATTCAACACGGATATAGGAGCGGTCACCGCAACCACAGACGAGAGATGACCCTTCCCGCTGTCTGCATCGATCCTCACTTTGTATTTTCCCAAAGAGAGTTCATCTGATTGAAGCGCCAATTCGTATTTCCCGTCTCCAAGGGAAGAAAACTTGTGATGCTCAGAGAACGAGACCGGCGAGCCCGTGGCAACAGAGTGCGCTGAAATAAGAGTCACTGTAGAAGAGGTTGCAGTAGTAGATCCATCGCGCGACGGCACGACGACGACCTCAAGCTTGTGCGCATCCGATCCGAGCGAGAACGTGTGCGATGCCAACTCTAGAACCAACCCTTCCTCCGCAGCTTTCACAAACCCTAAAAAACACGTCAGGAGCAACAATACCCCAAAGGTCGATACCGCCATTGCTCGGAGCTACAATTCTCTTCAAGAACCCTTGTCTCCGCTTGTTTCTGCACCAACGTTCAAATCACAACTGTCACGAACTTCCGATTTTCTGGAGTAGGGCCGTCGATGATCGGAAGCTTGCTACAAAAGTAACGTGAGCAGAACGAATGAAATGCTTGATAGGAAACAGGATAATGACTTGACTTACTTGTGAGCGAGGGACCTGGCGGAGATTGTCGGCAAGCTCGAAGGGTTGCGAGGTTCGTCACTTGCGAGCCACCATCGCCAGATCTTCGTCCCGATATACAACTCTGCCTGCAAGGGTTTGCCACCGGCGACGCACGACGCAGAACACTGCACAGACTGAGAAGGCTGTTCGATTATCTACAAAATCTGTACATTTCTAATGTCTAGGATGAACTGGGAGGCAGAGTATCTGGGCTGTATGGGTAGCGTAGATTATAGAACTTTACTACGTAGGATAACCCACGCTGTCGGTTTTCGCAGTAGATTATTTTAGGAGGCAAAAGTTGGGCTCAGTGTACTGCACATAAGGTAGGAGCACCCATAAATGTCAAATTAAGGGTTTTGAACATGATGATTATTAATAAACAACTAGTGGATTTGTGCACCTGTCGTTTCAGCGGAAGGTTATCGGCACATCCCATGCTTATAAAAAATATTTCATGGGGTTAGTAAGGTAGAAAATTTGGTTGCAACAAATTTGGTTGCAACAAATTTGGTTATTGATTAGTTTCGCAATTGCCTTACATTCTATTATTTTTAACACCCAACCACCCAACTAATGCAACCAAGCCTATTATTAGTATAGACTAGCAAATAATAGGATACTATTAGCCCCTAAACGTCCAAGGGGGTAAGGGCAAAACATAGATGTATTATAAAAAAATACTTATGTAACTTTGATGAAGTTTGCTTCAAAAGAGAAAACAAGAATCATGATGTTTAGTAATTATCCATATAGTCCAACATTCAAAAAAAGTTTTAGATTTTTATTTAATGAATTTAGAAGCATTTACCATTGAATATTCACCAAAATTACAAATTTTAAACATAGATTTTAAAATTTGGTATGATTGGTTAAAAATAGAAATTCTATTGTAAACTTCAAAAATGCAATCTTTTCAAAGGAGAGAACATCATCAGTTTTCCAAAATAGTAAATTTTACAACATTAGCAAATATTGAAGTGTGTCTTTGAAAATTTCTCCTTGATGGAGTTTAACTTGGATTTGACATGATTCAAGTTGGGTTGGAAAGTAGACTTGATTTTCTATTACAAAAAAAAAAAAAAAAAAAAAAAAAAAAAAAAAAAAAAAAATCATCTCAAGCAGCTCACGAAAAATGGACAACAACCAGAAAATGGTCGCTTGAGCGCTTAGGGGTTAAAAATAGAAAAAAAATGAGCTTGCACTTTCAAAGGTATTATTTGGATACTGTGAGAATAAGTTGTGAATTTTTAAGAGCAAATTGCCATTGCACCCATAACCACTTTTAAGAATTCATGTTGACATGTTGTACATTCTTGTCATTACATCTATTCACTTCCACAAATTTTCCAAGATTTCAGAAGTGACGGTTATGGGCACACTAACGCTTATGGGTGCTCCTACCTTACATTGATGTGGGGCTAGGGTGGAAAAGCACTATTTTTTTCACCCACCAAAAAATGTGAGAGTTTAGATATTTACTATTAAGAGATTAAATTTGAGAATTTTGAATTTATATTTGGATTTAGAGACCCTACCTTAGTCTAGAACTCAAGAGGAGCATATAATTGAACAGAAAAAAATGGGGGGCAAATTATTACTTTTACTCTTATTTGAAAAAAAACACAAGCTATTCTACCTTGGCCTCACATTGACATATGTGCAATAAACTGAGCCCAAAAGTTGAACTTGGAATGCTTCAAAGAACACTAAGGGTATGTTCACACTTGGTGTTAAGAAGGGTAGTAGCCAAGGAAAATTATATGCATTTGGACACACCTTTAGGCTGCATTCATAATAATTTAAATATCCTTCTTAACACCAAGTGTGAACATATCTTACGGTAGACATATCCATACTCAACCGTTTAAGGGTTTGGGAGACCTCAAGGTAAGGTAGTGTGCTCTTAAAGCGACCCTTGCTTTAAAGCAATCTGGTTCATTTAGTTGACCTTGTGTACCTAGAATGCACATTCCAAAAGGGGGTCACTTTTAAAGCAAGGGTGGCTTTAAGAGCACACTACCTTAGACATACCCATATCCAATTGTTGAAGGGTTTGGGGTACCTTGAGGTCTTGGAAAATTCAGAATTTTTATTTGTAAGATTAGTCTTTCAACAAGCTATCATGGAAAGTCAATTTTGTGGAAAAATATATTGTATGATATTTTATATTAAAGGGCAAAGTTGTAGCACATAGGACCCTAAAAGCAACCATATACTAACCTTGAAATTGCTTGGATGTGTTCCTATACATTTACTTGATGGGCCCATCCTAACCCTCTCAGACTAGCTCCTAAGCTAACATGTGGCAGAATTTGCTTGTGTAAGTGACATTCATTGCTTCACTTTGGGTTCAATAGTGTATGGAGAACATCTCAAATGTAGAAATGGGGCCCATCTGGGAATGGGTTTGTCCTACCTTAAATCTCATGCTGGATTCAATGACTTTGTCGCCTTGTTTGTGGGGCCTAGATGAACAACTTCTGCTTTTTTAAGCACTGAAAAATATAAGAGTTTAGAAAATTACTAATAGGAAATAAAATTTTGCAATTTTGAATTCACATTTGAACTCGCATTTGAATTTAGGGACCTTGTTTAGAGTAGGAACTTGGAAGGGAATACAAATAACCAACTCCAAAAAAGGAGTAATTTTTTACTTTTATTCTTATTTATAAAATAGCAGAGTTTTATCATCCTAAGCCCACAAACAAGGTGTCAATCATTAAGTGTAGTGTGAGAATTAGTGCTCTCCATATGCTTCTAGGGGCTATCCACACTATGATCCAAGCCTCAATCCATAGTCTAAGTTGCACTTAATCTCAAATTTCGATTGAATTGGGATCTATAATTACACAATAATGTTGTAAGTCCCAAGCCCAAGTCTTAGTACATAATGTTTTCTGGAAGTTTTAATTTGGCATAAAAACAATGGAACTTCCCTCCAAGAATTTGGTTCAATAGTAATGGTCCCATTGTGATTTTCTACTTTGAATATTATCAATTCTTTTTATTTCTTCAAGTTTATATTAATTAACTATTAAATGTTTTGGCTTCAGGTAGAAACTTAGAATCCTCTTTTTTAAAGACTTCTGAATGCTCAAACTTGAAAATATATTAATAAATATCCTTTCACATGGCCTTCTATTTGAATTAAAAATAATAATGTTGCTTGGTTTTTATAACCACTACCCATTTTCAACCAATTTTGGTCAATGTTTTCATTGTCCTTGTAGATTTATCATTTTTAATGCTTTTTATACAATATTTATGATTTTTGGCATCATGATAAGGTGTTACGTTTTTTTTATGGAAAAAATACTTACTTGTGAATGAACCATTTGAATCTTTTAGTATAGCACTTCTTGAAATTATGAATCATTTGACCACATCCTCTCTTTTTGAAAATCAAAATTTGCCTCAATGTTTTAGTAATTTTGTTTTGCAACCCTAAAATGGAAGTCAAATTGCCTTTGGTATTTCATTCCATATCAATGGTCAAATGAAGCAAGTCAATCAAATTCTATAACCCTATTTACAATGCTCCAATAATTATCATCAAATACAACAAGGCATCTAACTTGCCACTTACTTGGGATTGCGTAAAGGGACAACTTTTACGTTTTAATTCAGTACGTAATGTTTTTCTGTGACCAAAATCATTATCTTTTTATCTATTTGTCATATCTAAATGCAATAATTCGGTGATAAGGATATCTACAATAGTCATTTGATTTTTTATATGGTCTTAAAACTGAAACCAATGTCATCTTTGGTGTTGTTCTCTGTTGACTTCAAGCATTTGGTAATTAATCACAAAATGAAAAAAAAAAAAAAAAAACCAACGATTACAAAGCCTTTTTAGTGAGTAACATCAAGTTGCAAATTGAATAAAAAGATTAAACATAGAAAGAAAGAAAAATTCAATTTTTGAATATTAAAAAACAACCAAATTTGTTTGTGCAATTCTATTTCAATATAAATCACATTTCACAAAGCAAAAACGTCAAATTCAATCTTAATTACTAGAAGCTCAAAAGTATTAAAAACCTGTTACAAATGCAGTTAAGAAAGCACAACATTCATTTTAAGTTGGATATAAAACATACTTTTTTTGACACAACTCCCTATCTACTAGACCATACAATGGGATTGTCAATGATAGACCATACGATAAATACATTGAATTGGACTATCAATGGTTACAACTTTTTCCTATTTAATAATAAATTGATTATGTAATTTATTATTTGGCTTTACTAGCAATTATAACAAAACATCCAATATTTTATGTTTATACAATGGAATCAATAATATCTCAAAGAACACAACCACCATTGCCTTGGGCTGCAGTTGACAATCTTGAGGAATACCATGTAAATAATGTACTCAATTTGAGAATAACTATAATATTTACACATTTGCATGCATATGATTGAAAACACACAGGAATCCACTTAAAATATTCCAAAATGTATAAGAACTTCATCAACCATAACAAAACAAAAACAAAAAATCAACGTTTCAAAGGGATGAATTGTCCTTGTTAGATGTTTTTTAACCCCTAAATGTCCAAGGCACTAAATTGTGGTGTCCAAAAAAATTTAGGAAATTTTGAAACCTTGTTGAAAGCACAGATTTTATTGTTTTCAAGTTTTTTTTTTGGAAAAGCTGCGTGCTGAAGTTAGCTTCACCGTTCAAATTCAACTTCCTCCAGATCTTATTTCATTTGTTTTTAGTGGAAGGTTAACTACAAGCATACATTTTCTGTCATGAATAGTATTGTGAATATTGTCACAGAGCCTATGAGAAGTTGCCACATTGAAAAGATGGGCATCAAGTTGAGCAAAAGGTAAAGATTTCCTTTGGGCACTCCCTTGGGCAACTAGGGCCTTTTTACTAAAATTTTGACATTTAACAAAATCTAAAAGTGCTTTTAGACTAATTTCACTTGGAATGTCTTTGTTATAGAAATTAGGATCCTTTCACCATTGAATTTTCTTTCATTCATAATGATTCTTGGTTGATAATTGAGGTTGAAAATTTCTTTGTATTAGGATGTTGTATTTTGACAGTTGCGTTGCAGGCTCATTTGTGAAATTGTGGTCATGGATTTGGAAGAGGGGCCATTGGTTTTGAAGTAACAACAATAAACACTATAGCATCCTAAGTGGTTGTTTCCCAATTTTGTATTCAAAAGTTGCCAATTTGCATCAGAAGTTTCGGGCAGCTCCAAAAAAAGCAAAAAAATCCATAATCATCATCATTCAATCACAAATATCTTCAAATCCGCGTGGCCATTTCGGATTCTTTTTGGGTAGTGCCATTTAGAAACCTTGAAGTTCAAGATTCAATAGTTACAATTTTATTTTGATGTTTAATAATGATCTTACAAGTACGATTCAAAAACTTTCAAAACTGCCTTCCAAAAACAAGAAAACACCCTTGGGCATTTACGGGTTAAGACACTCGTTGTCAGATAAAAATATGATGTTCAAGGATAAGAAGTAAATAAAACTTTCTTTTAATTTTTTTGCAAAATACATCAAAATCCTGTATAGTTGAATGTCAATCACACATCGTTTAGCCTCATTGAGTTTTAGCTCAAGGTTTGTATATGTTGAAGTTCTATTTGAATAGCTTGCATCTTTTGAATTCTATCCCATACAATGGCTTCTCTAAGTGCACTAGTTTGTCTTTTTCATATGTTTTTTTTAGATATGCGAGATTAGCCCAATGGCCAATTCTATTTTTGTTGTCATAAATCCATTTTTTGTATAAATCATCCAGTGATTGGTAAAATTAGAAACTTATTTTTGTATGTTACTATTCTTAAGGAGGATGAATTGGATATATGTTTTCTTTCCTAAAGACGTAATTTTCATTCGATAAACAATTCAAAAATTGACAAACATTCACATATTAGCATAGAATTGGATGAACATGGATGGATAAGGGTAAAACTTAATGGGTCTAAATGATTGGATAAAGGTTTGACCCTTGAAGGGCCCTTGGGCTCTAGAGTTACGGTATCAAATATGGTTGCAATCAATATTTAGAAGTTTGAATCAATTGGAAGTTAAGTGTTACAATCATACATATTGAAAGGTTGTATGATGGAGGGTGCATAAATATTTTTGGAAAGCCCTCAATGCAGCTCAAATATGTATGTATATATGGCCGTACATACAGCTGCAAAGGCTGCAAAGAATTTTTGGGCCGTTCAGGGGTTAAAGTATGGTTGGAGCATTGGGCAACATTAGGATGATTTAGAGGTAGATCAACACTCTCCAAATGTTTTGAATGTTGTTTCATGTCACTTGTGGCTATCATCTTTTACAATCACTTGTCTCTTCATGAAGGAAGTACAAGCACAACAAATAAATGCCTAAAAAATTATGGTCTTAGGATATTTATGCAATTTCTGAAAAAGCAAGGGTATCCATGTAAATATTGCAAATTTTAAGGGTATCCATGAAATTTTCCTTTGTATCTATTTGATAATATCAAAAGAGACTAGAGATATGATATTTCAAAGGTCTTAGTGATTTTAGTAGTACAATGTGATATCACAAAAAGTGAACATGTGATATTATAAAGGGATTTTGTGATTTTAGTAGTACCAACATGATATCACAAAGATTGGGGAAGTGATATCATAGAGGTGCATATGTGATATTACAAAAATCATTGTGATTTTAGTAGTATGATGATTTCATTACCTATTTTCAACCCATTTTTTTCACCTCTCAAGAAAATTTGGCCACTAAACCCCAGGGCATCTTTACTTGAATGGCCTTAGGCTTTACTGCGGGGAAACTATGATCAAATTGACAAACAAATGTGACCTAATCTACAATAACTGTAGATTAGGTCACATTTGTTTGTCAATTTGACCATGGTTTCTCTGTAGTGCTTAGCGAGAAACGCTTCCAATATAGGTTTAATCTTTAGAGGCACCATAAGGTGTTGGAAAATTTATTTTTAAATTCTATAAATTTAGCAGCTTTAGTAATTCCAGAAGAAGGGACATGTTTTAAAGTTTGAGCTCTATGCGCAAGTATAAAGTAGGGAAAATTTTGTGAATACCCCTGAAGTTTGCAATAATTTCATAGATACCCCAACTTTTTTAGAAATTTCACGAATACCCTTGGACCAAAATTTTCAAGCATTTTTTGTGTTGTGCATGCCACTTCCCTTCTTTGTTTGTGTGCACATTACTTCTTTCTTGTTACTTGTGCACACAAGGAAGAAGGAAAATGGCATATAGCACAACAAGAAATACACTTGAAAATTTGTTCCAAGAGTATCTGTGAAATTTTTGAAAAAGCAAGGTATCTATGAAATTATTGCAAACTTCAAGGGTATCCATGAAATTTTCTCTATAATCCTTAAAGGACCATAGGGCATAGTATATACGCTGCCGTATAATCGATATTTGCTACTAGTAAGAAGTTTTAATTTGGGATCTCAAGTAGCTCACTAGAACCACTTTGATCTATTCTCCAACGTCTTTGTTGATTTCAAATGTAGTAGAGGTGTGGATCCATTCCAAATACAAGAAAAATACCCCGTAATGTATTGGTCGCAGCGGCACGCTCAGTCCTTTAACCCCTAAAGGCCCAACTGTCCCTTGGAGGGACAATTGAGATTTCAGGCATGTACCTACAGCTAATTTAGTTTTTATGATTTTATGAAACTTTTATTGTAAGTGGGAAATTCCAATACCTACAAGGAGATCTAATTTTTACTTCATTCTGATACTTGAAAAAAAAGTTATGTACATTTTTTTACTACCCGTTGAGAATGGGAAACAAGCGCAATCCCTCTTCTTTGTAAGTGAAGTTTGACTACCAGAAGGGGCAGTTCGGATGGCCAGGAGCCACAAACACGATGGGCAGCAGTTTCGGGGGGCGGGGGGGCAGGGGGCGCTATTTCTGGACCCGGTGCTAAGTTCGTGGGGGAAAGGCTCGTGACTTTAGTCCGGATTTTGGATCCACTGCAGTTAACTTACAAGAAGCTTCCGTCTGATGGCTGAGTCCCAGTGGGAAATATGAAAAGGCCATGCAATGTCGAGTTACCCATGGCCGACCCGAGGGCAGTGTTTTTTTTTCTGGCGACAGACTGCTGAGGTGTTCATACGCTATTGGATGAAAAATGGATGGACGACTCCCGATTGCCCAGAATCTGGTTTCTGTCGCGAGAAAAAAAAATACTGTCCTGGGGTGGCTTTTGGCATAGGCAATTTCACCTTTCTTCATGTACTTACCCGAGTTCAGGTAGAAGAGGGGAGGGGGGTTTAGTTTTCACAGAACTTGGGTAGTGTGAAATGCAATTTTTGGCCAAGTAACCCATGGACTTGATTATCATATGCAAAATATGGGTGAATAATTATTTCCTCACCAAAATTAATCTACTTTGCACAATGTGAGAATCCTCTAATTTTCTTTGGGTTGAAACCTAAAGCATTCATGTTCATTACAAGGGAACATGGTCAATTTGATTATTTTTTTTGGTCAATGAGGACATGTCAATTAGGAATTTTTTTGTCAATTAGGACCCCCTAAATGATCGTTGTCCCTTCAAGGGACAAATGGAATTTCGGGCATGTATCTACGGTTAAATTCCTTTGTGCAATTTTTTGAAATTTTTATGGGCGATGGGGAATTCAAAGATCTACGTGGGCATCTAACTTTTTCTTCATTTTGACATTTATTGAAGAAGTTAAAAATTAATTTATGAAAAAAGAGGGAGGGCGGGTAGCCCAAAAACTTCTTAAAAAATTGTGTTTTTTTTAAAATAAAAACATGAGATAGGTTCTTTAAACTTTTATATACCTGAGGAGCTTTGAGTCACTCAATTTTGATTGATGCAATGAAATTTATGAGAAGATTTAGTTTGCGAGTAAGTAAGGTTTCTCTCAAAACAACACCTACCCGCAACTAAAAGTTTCTCATAACTTTCATCTCATCAATCAAAATTGAATTATTCAAAGCTCCTCACGTACATAAGTCTAAAGAACCTATCTCATGTTTTTATTTTAAAAAAACACAATTTTTGAAGAATTTTTTGGGCTGCACACCCTCCTCCAATTTTCATAAATTCGTTTTTAACTTATTCAATGAATGTCACAATGAAAAAAAAGTTAGATGCCCACGTAGATCTTTGAATTCCCCGTCACCCATAAAAGTTTCAGAAAATCGCACAAAGGAGTTTAACCATAGGTACATGCCCAAAATCCCCATTTGTCTCCTAAAAGGGCCAATGGTCCTTCAGGGGTTAACTTGGACACATTTTGTCAATTAGGACATATCAATTTGGACACCATTTCCTGTACAATGTTCTCAAAATCATCATGACAAATGGAAACTACGCAAGGCCATTCACCATAGGAAAGATAATAATCCTCTTGATTCACCAAAGTTTGAGTTACAATTGATAGTACAAAGTTTGCAAACATCAAGTGAATAAAGGTGTGGGAATTATAATTGTCATATTCATGAAGTGGTTTCATTATGTCACATTTATATAAGGGACAAAGTAGGGAGACACCCCCCAATTGCTAGGGAGACACTCCTATAGCCCAACCTATTAAATTTGAGATTATATTTATGTCAAAATAAGAAATAAAATCAAAAAATATATTTCGTGCACATTTTCATATGCAAGCGTTGCAAACATACAACAAATATGTCTCATTTGTGACATGGTGAAGAGTTAAACTTACAAACAAATGGAATGACTAGTTTTAACTCTTGACCATGTCACAAATGAGACATATTTGTTATATGTTTGCAATGCTTGTAAATGCAAATGTGCACTAAAAAAATGTTTTGATTTTATTTCTTATTTTGACGAAACAATAATCTCAAATTTAATAAGTTGAGCTATAGGGGGTGTCTCCCTAGCAATTGGGAAGTGTCTCCCTAGCAATTGGGAAGTGTCTCCCTAGTCTGTCCCTTATATAAACATGAAGTATTCATTTAAGTTTGGGCTATTTGAAAGACTCATTTAACTTCAAACTACATAAAACATCATGAGATCTCTCAATGTTTTGCATGTGCCTCCAACAATCTCAAAACCAAATTATTATTTTGGGCTTTGCAGTGCAAATTTAGTTATATATATAGCATTTTTGCTACTTTTGCAAGCTACTGTTCTTGATTTATAGAAAAGTATTGAGAACTTGAGCATTTATGTACAAAATAACAACATGCATTACTATAGATTCAAAATCTTTTATAGGTCATAATTTTTGAAGCCGCCCATACAACAATCTTTCTTCTTTTGTGGTTGTACAACCTTCATGCTCTTGCATCATGCAATTTGATACAAAATAGAGCTATTATCACCATTGCATTGCTTACACATTAATACCTTGCAATTTTAGCAACAACTGGGAAATCATGACACTCTAATCTAACAGACTTTAACTGATAAAGGCCCTACAAAGCTAGAGGTCTCCGAAAGTTCTTTTCATTTGCTGATTAAAACATTGTCTTTTAGGCAAGCTCAATTGTAACATATATTTACTTTCAACCCTAAGTATTTGCTCTCCCATAGATTGAATATTTATCACCTCATTATTACATAAACCAATTAATCCCTAAAGCCCTATTGTCCCCTTGGGGGACAAATGAGATTTTGGGCAGGTACTTACAAACTCAATTTTTGATCAGATTTTTGGAATTTTTTTTGAAAATAGAAAAACACATTAGCTTTTGGGGAATTTATTTTTCATTCCAGTCTATGCCAAGGAGCAAAAGTTGTGCCCATATAAGCAAAAAATTATGAAGATCAGGCAGCAATTTTTTTTTCAAAAACTTGAATTTTTTTTTTCACCTCATAGGTTATAGTTTTTCCTACATCTGAGGCTTTGATTTGTTCCATTTGGACTAGTTGTGAGAAAGTTATGGAGAATCTGGTTTTTCAGGCAATTCAAGCATCTTCTAGAAATAATAACTTATAAACTTCATTTTTAAATGCAAATTTAACATTTTTTCAAAAATTATTGTTGGGAAGAGTAAAGTTTGCTTTTTGGAACAATCTCACCATTGGGATTATAGCGTTTTATTTCCATTTTAGGGTTATTAACAATTTAAAGTTTTGTTCAATCTCATACCTTCTTCTACCTAATATTTTTTTAAAGAATGAAAATTAAGTACTTTATGTATTAAATTTTTTCCAAAGATTCCCAATTCAATTTCCCACCATCAAAATATAAACCTCAAAACTTTGTAGTAAGAAAATTATAAGTTAAAATATTACAAAGTCAATTAATCTAATCATATAAGGTGCAAAAAAAAATCGTTTTTACACTTTAAAAGCAGATATCTTGCAATCTATGCGGTCAAAAATTTTGAAATTTTTTCTACACATTCCTATATAAGTTCAGTACAAGATCCTAAGGTTAGATTTGCAAGAATACCAATTTTCAAACTTTTTCACTCTTTGCAATAAAAATGGCAGTTCTGATTGTCTTTTGACAAAATTAAGGCCCAAGGATTTAGGGGTTAACCCCTAAAGGACCATGGCCTTTTTCTTATCAAAAGACACTCAAAATTGTCACCTCTTTGGCAAAGAGTAAAAAAGTTTGAAAATCAGGCATTTTGCATATCCGATTGTAGGATCTTGTGCTAAACTACTATAAGAATGTGTCATACAAAACTCAAGAACTTGGACCACACAAATTGGAAGATATTTGCATTTAAAAAGTAAAAACAACTTTTTTTGCACCTTGCTTGACTAGATTTTTTAACTTTGAACATTTTTAACTTAGATTTTTTGCACCACAGAGTTTGGAATTATATTTTTGCATGGTGGGAAGTTAAGTTGGGAATCTTAGGAAAAAATTCAAAAAAAGAATACTTAATCTTCATTCTTTAGAAAATTATTAGGTAGAAGAAGGTATGAGATTGAACAAAAACTTGAATTGCTAATAACCCTGTAATGGAATTGAAACGCAATAATCCCAATGGTGAGATTGTTCTAAAAAGCAAACTTCACCCTCTCCAAGAATTTTTTTTGAAAAAATGTTAAACCAGCATTCAAAAATGACGTTTATAAGTTATTTTTTCAAGAAGATGTTGAGTTGCCAAAAAACAAGATTGTCCATAACTTTCTCATAACTAGTCCAAATGGAATGATTCAAAGCTTCAAATGTAAACAAAGATATAATCTATAAGAAAAAAATATTAATTTTTTTTTTCCAATTTTTATAAGATTTTTTTTTGCTGCCCCTAGTCCCCAAATTTGTGCTTATTTGGGCATAACTTTTGCTCCCTAGCATCAATTGGAATAAAAACTAGATTCCCCAAAAGCTAATGTGTTTCTCTATCTTCAAAAAAAATTAAAAAAATCAAAACAAAAATTGAGGCTGTAAGTACCTGCCCAAAATCCCATTTATCCCCGTAGGGACAATGATCCTTTACGGGTAAATATCCTGTTTCTTCAAATAAGGTGGAACCAATAATCGACTGTGCATACAACTCCAAAAGCCAAAAACATCAATCATTTACATATCCCAACAATTATTTTTTGAACAAATTAAATGTATCACAAGTTCTATAACTTTCCCATTTGGAAATTCTTGTAATTGTTTGCTCAACTAACATTCAATTTCAGCCGCATTACTTATGTTAGCATTTTCTACCATTTTGGATCATCAACAAGTCTAAATCCACATCTTTCAATGATTCATTTTTTATACCAAGCTTCATATTAAAATTTAAGAACAATATCTTAAAAAGAATGAAATCCTCAAAAAAGAAAAGCCAAAACCACTATAACACTGTTCCAATTCCAACACTGCAATAACACTGCTCTGACATCGCAAATTGAATCTCCAAAAATGGAAATCCATGACTTCAAATCTATTGGTAGAATTTGTTAGAAACACAATTAAATTAGTAAGAATTTGTACTTAATTGAGAAGTTAACACTTTAGGATGTAATTGAAATCTTAATTGCCCTATAGCCCTATGGTAGGTCTTCCTCTTTATCAATTAAAAGGTTTGTAGTTGTGGCTTTCATTTTGGAGTGTTAACCCTTAAGCACCCCAAGGACACTATATTGTCTCTTAGGATTTCAAAAGTTTATTTGAGGAATCAGATCTAATTTTTTGATCTTGCTATAAAGCACAATTATGAAAGCATTCAAGTTGTCCATGCTAATGGAGTAATGGCAAGGAAAGTCAAATGTTGTACAAATACTGCAAGATATTTGATTGGGTGCAACACCATAAGAGGCGTGGTGGCAAGCAGCGTTTTACATGCTGCAACTGGTCAATATCCCTTGCAAGCTTCCTTGTGTGTGCTTTGTGGTAGCCGGAAAGTTGTTGGCAAGGGTTCAAGCATGTTCTAGACCCTTATTATGGCAACCGTCACCGACTGTGCCAGTCATTATTTTTTGCGCAATAGCGATTTGAAGCCCTAAAACTTGACATAAAAAGAAGGGCGATCTTCAATAATTTACAAGTGTGTGCATTCACATCTAATCTTGCTGCTCACAAAATTTGAGATGAATCAATGGCTTAAAGTATTTTGTAATGATCATCAGATAGCAACTACCTACCAAAAATTGAGATTTTGTCATCACATGATGTTTGATCAAATGTTATAATCTCCCATCTCCCACGGCCAATTGTTCCCAAAATTTGCAAGCCATTTTCTAAGTAGGTGTTCTACTATTTACAATGGTTACTTTTTGCGGATCATTTGATTGATATACAATGCATCAAAGTTGTCGGTCTCCAAAAACCCCAATTTTGGTGAAAACGACTTGGGCTCTTAGGGGTTAACCCCTAAAGGACCAAGGAGCCCACTTTGGGCTATATGAGAACTCGGGCAAGCTCTATTGATTTCATAATTTGGAAATTTTTCATGAAATTTTTAGGATGGATGCTACTCATCATAATCTACATGTGAAGTTTTATTTCATGTCATTCCAATAAGTAATGCAAAAGTTAGAAAGTTTTTTCAATTTCAATGTCAAACCAGGCAGCAAAAAATATATTTTAGTTTTTTTTAGTTTTTTATTTATAGAATTGTGTAGATTAATACCTACCCAAAAAAATTGAATCACTCAATTCCAAACAATGAGGTAAGAGTTAAAAGGAGTTTTATTTTGTAGGCAATGAAGGTAGGAAGAGGGTACAAAAAACATATTAAATTATCTTTTACTCTCAATTTTGAAAATTTTCAAATGAAAATGAAAAGGAAAGTTACTAATTGTCTGTTAGAGCATTCTCACCATTAGGATCAACAATTTTCAAATTCTTCCAAAATTTATTAGCATATTAGTTATATCTTTCATTCATCAATACCTTTCACTTTACAATTTTTGTAAAAATGAATCCAATTTTTTTGGTTGAATTATTTTATATGTGCTTTCAACCTATTTTCCAACATATTACCAAAATTGCACAAGAAATACAACATATGTGTTTTTTTTTTTTAAATTTGAAAAACAAAACTTCACCTTCTGGGAGGATTAGAAAAGCCTACATTTTGAAATTTAGGCACATTGATCTTGCAATTGGTGAGGATATTCATTCTGAAATTTTGGGACAATTTACTTGTGTAAGTCAACCAAAGAATCCTCAGGACAGATTTTTTAAATAGTAAATTTCAACAAAAATTTTGACCTTAGTTTGGGGACTAGTATTTTGAAGCAATTTTGGGCCTCAAACACAAAATAAATTTAGGGGTTAAGACATTGAAACCCAAAAAAGTAATTGTCTATATTAGGATTATGTTTATTTTTGTTTTCGTCAGAAGAGCGACTTATAACCACGAATGCAAGCATATAAGAAATAACTGCATAAAATTGCATAGAATCTACTATGTACATGCACGTTCATCAATACAATTTACTTCATTCAGATATTGGCGAACATGATGTTTGTTTGGGAAGGGATAAGGTAAACGTATCGTTCACTGAGCGTTACCCAATGTCGACCCCTAGTTTTGAGGTGTACAGCACTCACTGCTAAATCCATAGTGGAGCAGTGAATGCCATTTACACAAGCAAATCACGTCACATGTTGACTTAAGAATTAGTTTGGGAGGGTTGGAATTGGGACAATCAAGCACATGTATAGGAATTCATCCAAGCAATTCCAAAAATAGTTTAGAGTCGCTAATAGGAACTTTATGAGTTGCAACTTTGCCCTTTAATATAAAATAATCTACAATATGTTTTTCCACAAAAATTATTTTCCGTGATAGCTTGTTGAAAGGCTAACCCTACAGATTTTTTTTTGGAATTTACCAAAACCTTGAGGTACCCAAAACCCTTAAATGCTTGAGTATAGGTACGTTTACCTTATGGCTATTTCATCCACTTTTCACCCAATTTTTCCAATGTAATGATTGCGAGTGCTAGATTGAAATAAGAGTAACTTGTAAAGGTATGAAGTGTTTGAGAAAAAATCTTAGAAATTGCCAACTTCTAAGGTAGGAGCATCCATAAGCGTCAGTGTCCCCATAACCGTCACCTCTAAAATCTTGGAAAATCTGTGGAAGTGAATAGATGTAATGACAAGGATGTACAACCTGTGAACATGAATTCTTAAAAGTGGTTATGGGTGCAATGGCAGTTTGCTCTTTAAAAATTCACAACTTATTCTCACAATATCCAAATAATACATTCAAAAGTGCAAATTCATTTTTTTTGTTCCTAATAGGATTTTATAATTTGCTAGTTGTTTATTAATATTCATCATGTTCAAAACCCTTAGTTTGACGTTTATGGGTGCTCCTACCTTAGTGCATTGCCCAAAATTGTTTTTTTTTTGCTTCTTAAGTTCAAATGTGTGAAAATGTGTTCAACAAACAAATCAATGTGTGCAAAAAAAATTCAGCCCATTTCACGGCATGGATTGTAAGATTATTTTGTTTGAATGGAAATCACCTTTTTTCATTCTTAGAAAACAAGGTCAGCAAACTTTGACTCTCTTGGAGTAAACTTTTTGCTCTACAAAAAAATGAGGCTTTTCACCATTCAAAAGTATATGATGTTAGATTCACTCATGAAATTTTTTAGAAGCAAATATAGAATCTAGCTTATTCTAAATCACCCTGGTATGCAAGGCAGTTATAATAACCATATTTGTTATAATGAGAGAATGGGGACCTCTCAAAATAAAAATGTTGATCTCGACCAAAATCGCCAATATCCATTAAAATGAGAGGTTTCAGCTCAAACCAAGCTGAATTGACCTCTTATAGTATGAAATAGAGAAAATAACTAAAAGAGTTCCTTGATAAACCAAGTCAATACATGAATTGAAGGAAATCAACCAAAAAATCTCAAATATTTCCCAAACCCTGAGAGGAGTTTTGTTGTTGATGGGATGCCAATCCTAGCTACTTATGAAGAATAAAGATAATTTTGTAATGTGGTATCATGCATATTTATTAGAACTAGATCATCCAAGCATGAACTTCTCTTCTAACCAGGAATCGCCCCCATACGACCTGCCATAGATTAAGGTAAGAGGCTCAAACTCAGTTAGGGCACTAATTCCGCTCACCTCCCCAAATTTACTCCATAGGTACATGTCTTATTCATAGCCTTTCAAAAATGTACAGTGGGCATGCATTTGAGGAAGTGATCCATTTTAGAGCCCTATGACCTTTCCACTTTAGAATTTCATAACTAATTCCACATTGCTCTGAAAAATACAAAATAACTTGAATTTGATGCCAATTCCTCTTGTCTTTCAAGGAAAATTTACTGAAAAATATATCAAGAAGTTCCACCTCCCCAAAATTCAGTTTCAGCTCTTAGATGGTTGGTTTACGAGCCTCTTACCTTAGAGTAAGCCTCCAATCTCTCATTACCTTTTGGCATGATCGGTTTTCATTTTGAAACTTTGAAATGTTTAAGGTAGTCGCACCCATTAACGTGACCGTCCCCATGGGCGTCAGTGACATCATAATTAAAAGAACAAATGCTTATGAGTGAACTAAGTGATGGTTATGGGTGACAAAGTGATGGTTGTGGGTGACTGGTATGACGGTTTTGAGTACCCATCTCACTATTTAAGAACCAACAAACCTTGTTTTTAGCATCTCTTATACATGGTTCTTACAATTTTAATGATTTAGCACTTTGAAAAATACCCACGCACACATGACTATGTGTATAACTTCCCACACTAAACTAATATTTTTAGTTCTCTCCTAATGATATAATTTTCACGCTTGTCCACCTACCCTAACCATGCTAAAGTGCTTAAACTCATGCTTTTGCGGGCAGCTACCTTAGAATTAGTTGAATACGACATGTGAAAGTAAATTTTGAGTGCTAGGTGGCGTAACAAGCATATTGCACAAGTGGGGTAAACAAGTGAATTGTGCAAGATGCACTTGGAGGTAAAAAACAAAATACAGAAAAGAACTGTGAGCCTGGACACATGGAGCACAGCGGGGTCAAGCGACGAGGTTAGAATGGGGTCCAATTTCAGACCGACATTCATGTCACAGCCGCGGCGTAAGGTAAGAGGCTCGTAAACCGACCATCTAAGAGCTGGAACTGAATTTTGGGGAGGTGGAACTTCTTGATATATTTTTCAGTAAATTTTCCTTGAAAGACAAGAAAAATTGGCATTTAACTCAAGTTATTTTGTATTTTTCAGAACAATGTGGAATTAGTTATGAAATTTTGAAGTGGAAAGGTCATAGGACTCTAAAATAGTACACCTCCTCAAATGTACATCCACTGCACATTATGAAAAAACTATAAATAAATCATGTACTAAGGGAGATAATTCGGGGAGGTGAGCGGAATTAGTGCCCTAATACAATTTGAGCCTCTTACCTTATGAGGCGGGGCCTCAATCAAAGCATCTGAGGGAACGCCACGTGTTGCCAAATTGCAGGCTCCTGCGAGGAACTTAATTTTATAGAGGGGGTGGGGGATGGGGCTACAGGGGGGCCCGTGCTGTGTGCTCTTGATACTACCTACCCTCCTGCCCCATCTGAAAAATAATTCTTTAATGTTTTGAACAATCTATATCTATTTTTTTGTTTTTTAAATTTTTCCAAAGTAATAACAAGTTGGAATTTTGTGCTTTTCACCATTTGGATTAGTGCAATTCAAATTACTGAGTTTTATATAAATCTTCTAATTTTGCCTAATGTATATGCAAATTTCATGACCTTCCGGCACTGCAAGATTTTACAAAGTATGATGCACACCTCCAAATCGATTGAAAATTCTCCCACACTTATTTAACTTGGTTTTTTACATGAAAAAAATAAACTTCAGTTTTGCGTAGAGCAATTTTTTTGATATAGAAGCGGTCAAAGGCTGCTAAAATTTTTGGGCAGTAGGGAAAAAAGCTATTATTTTCACTTCAGATGTCAATATCTCACTCCTCTACTTCTAGATTGAGCTGATTTTTTTCCCATAAGTACCTTCCATACTCTAGAGCAAGATTCTACGGTTGGATTTCCAAAAAAACTTTTTTTCCTACTTTTCTACTCATTCTCCCAAAAAGTGGCAATTTTCAGTGATTTTGGTAGAGAAAAGGGCTTGGGCCTTTAGGGGTTAGGGGCATCTTTGCCTGTCCTTCAAAACCCGGCCGGCAGCAGGGTATTGCCGGTCCCTTTAGAATCGGAGGCTTTTTGAAATTGCACCAGAGCTGCATCTGGTCCAAGATTATGCTGGGGTCGCCTTCCCACATTTAATGCACGACTTATTTGCTACCTTTGCCGTGCAGGTTTACCGATCGGCATTTTTGTTACTTCTTGTTTCTTGTCTTTGTTGCTTCTCCTTTCTTGCTTTTTTCGCTTGCTTGTTTTTATTATTTCCTCATACATAAACTCCTTTATACATGTTTCCTACCAATTTTCTACCGAACAATCGAGGCACATCACGTTGCTTCCTTAAACCAGCTTTGCCGGGCACGTTGAAGTATTGAAATGCCGGCTTTGCACAGCAGTACAGGTGCGGATGCCCTAAGGGATAAAGTACTCAACCAAAACAAGCCCGGAAAAAAACAAGCCCGGGTTAAAAAAGAGAAAAAGAAAAGATAAAAAGGAAAGAGGTTCCTCGACCCCGTCCTTCTCCACAACCACCGATGCTGTTTTTCTGGCCCCTTCCCCGAAACCCTAATTTGCTCCTCGCTGTCACAGCATTACTTGCGGTCGCAGCAGCTCTCCCCATCGCTCTTCCCCGCTCGTCTTTTTTCTCACACTTTACATTTCTCCTCTGCTCCTCCGCCTTACAACGGGGCCGGGGCGCTGTTAGCTCCAACTCGGTATGCTTTCTCCCGTGGCCATTCCTGCTTTTGTCAGGTGCTCGCTTTGGGCTCTTCTCAGAATTTGCTCGTGTCTTAGTTCGAGCGCATTGGAACTGCTTGGCTTTTGGTGTATGAAGCCGTTGATCGCAGTAAAAGCATTGAGCGTTGGCGTCTTGCATTGCATTGCATTGTAATCTTTTTTAAATAATATAATTTCTATCGTCTTAAGAATGTCTTAAGAATATCGCTGCTGTGCCTGCAGTTGTTCATGCGAGAGCTTTATCTGTTTCAATTAGGGTGTGTTTTGAATTCGTGCAAGGCTGATTATTGACATTCGAATAGTTCTAGCGGCTACTTAAGGAGTGTGATCGGTGTGTGATACGATTTGAAGGTCTTGAGCTTTGACCGCAGGAATCGGAGGTTGTGTGTGATATTACAAAGGTGTAGATGTCATGTTACAAAGGTCACTGTAATTTTAGTAGTATGATTGATAAACTCAGGGGCAAGTTCAGGTTTAGGGTTTAACTTATAGCAAAGCCTAGGAGAGCAAGCAGGTAGATACGCACGCTACGAGAGGAGCTTTAGGGTTAGGACAAAGCCAAGGAGAAGAGGCAGGTACGTTATGTCCCTGTAGCAACTCGCTTTTTGAGTAAGGTTCGAGTAAGTATCTAACTCTCAAACTAAACTTCCTCAGGGTAGCTTCTATCGATGCAAAGCCTCTGCCCCTGCGGTCCAGAGCTAATAAATCTTGACGGAATTTACAATGCCTTTCACTAAACCCTCAGAAATGTGATGTTATTTGTTGCAGTTCTCATGAGTTTGTTAAGCTCTGATCTGGCGAATTCGAGGTTGAAACGGTAGGGAATGATGGTGGAATTCCAAATCGACACACATCCAGGCCACTCACTTCACCTCCTTCTGTTCACGAATGTCACTAATAGCAAGTAAGATGTGCATTTTATGCTCCCTTCATAATTTACCCTCATTTGCAATCTGTAAAGATGCCTTAATATCTGAATGAATTAAGGACTGTAGTCTGTACCATACTGGTTTCATTTACCAGCGATCGATACTAGAACTTTGGATTTAATATTTGGGACTTGCTGAACAGGGAGTTAGTGGAGTCTATGAAAGCAGGAACACTGAATCCTGAGTTGGCTTTTTTCACGGCCACGCTTGTAAGCTTTCTTGTTCATCCTTTACATGTTTTGGATATAGGTGATGTTTTAAGATAACTGATTGACAACCATTGTCTTAGGGCTTATGAAACGGGGGATGAGTGCTCAGGTTCCGGCAACATTTCCAGTGTTAGCTGCAGCTCACAAAGCCTTGTTAATGCAATCAAGAGACAGCATTGCCACGAGAACGTTGCACTCAGAGCTTATCTACAATTACTCTGGTTCTAAGCATGTATCCTTTGATATGAAGAATTCGTGAAATCAGGATGTATTTCAAGTGCTTTTTGTTTTAATTTGTCTCGACTTCTCACATTTCTTCAAGATGGAATGAGGTTGGAGTAGGGGTATAAAAGACAGTGAAGCCTTAACCTATTATGCAGATTTCAGAAGCTCTGCGCAGATTTGGAATCAACGAGACAAGTGACTATATATTGGTCGGGCGCTTTGATGCAAGAGCTGAGGAGGTAACATCAAATTTCAGTCGTAAGGACATTGTAGTGTTGTTCAGATCACAGCCCTCTCGGCTTCATATGTATCAATTGATTTTGCACGATACCGATCTTGTATGCCCATGAGCGGTCATTGTTAAAGTTGCAAGTCAAAACATAAACCTTGGCACTCTTCTTAGAAGCAACGTTCGGGGTGTTTATTGGACAGTTGGAGGCTGCGAGGGCTTTAGTGAAAGGGACTGAAATCAGTGTGGAAGAATTAGCTAATAGGGCCGTCCAGTCCCTCATACTCAAGGTACTGCCGTCTGTGGATCATTGATTTCAAATAACCTTCACGTTTCTTGAGTTTTTGTTAACATATTGTTCCTAATGACCTTTATTCTAGTGCTTTTCTATCCCCTGGTGTGCTTTGCAGCCATGTCCAAACGACCTCTGCTGATATGATGTTTTTATTTATGCAGTACTATAAAATCACGCCTGCAGAGCTGGAGGTGTCATCCTTAGAAGAGGCTGTAACATGCCGAGTTGCTGCCCGTGACATTCTTTGATCAGACCAAGGGCGCGGCTTCGTTGATTAGGATCATCGTTTTATATCCATTTTAAAAGTTTCCTATATGGAAATCCTCTTTTACAAATGACTGCACATATAGGAATTTTTTAACAACCAGGTATCTGAGATGAAAACTTGACAGTCATTTCATTTTGGTCAAACCTTTTTGGCACGTGCATGCAAACTGTACTGCTGACGGCATTCTTACGCTTTGAACAACTTGGCGTTGTCACTGAGCCTGCCTTTATGGCGGCTTGCGCACTTTGACGTCGTACGATTGCACTCTGGAAGGGAACCAATTCATGTGGCTTCCAGTTGTTTTGAGTCGTGTCCACTGTCCAGTATTAGAATAGAGTTTTATTGTACGGGCCTTGTTCTCGTTGATTGAGTGCAGTTATATGCATTATTTGGGTACTTGGTGTTGTATGAATAAGTTATTAATTTTAAAGTTGATTTCGTATAGAGAAAGCTTTGTTGGTAGGCTTTTACTGTTTACTGTGTATATGTCATTTTCATTAGATTCTAAATATTTGATTGTCAATAGTAATTTTCCATCTATGGCCGTCTATTGATAATCATGTTGGAGGTGTGGCAAAGTATTTGTTACGGGAAGAAGATGCTTTTTTTATCCCAAATTATAGCAAATTTTTACTTATCACTTAAACTGCAAGACACTATAAATCATCAAACATTTGCCCACAAAATGTCAAATAGTGGTCAACTTTGGATGCTATTAACCAAATAACAACTCCAATTTGTTTTTGTAACTTGTTTCCTAAGATCTTCTTGCTTATAGTTACAAAGAGTTTTAGCTTATTGAAGGGTGTCACAACATAAAACAACAAAAACCTAATAACCATATGAGCTATTCATAGCATCCCTCAATAAATTGAACTCTTTGTAACAATAAGCAAGGAGATTTTAGGAAAAAAGTTACAAAAATAGATTGGAGTTATTATTTGCCAAAAAAAATTAATAGCATCCACAGTTGACCACTATTTGACACTTTGTGGCCAAATGTTTGTTGGTTTATGGTATCTTGCACTATAAAAATATCCATATTTGTCACTCAATAATAATTTAATATTCTTTAAAATGTCAATAGAAGAAGAAAACAATTTGTTTCAAGCTTTGATGCAGAATTATTGTGTGAAAGTGATCTTGGTTTAGTATTTTATTTAATATAAAATTTAGCAAAATACAGAAACAACTCCCAGTGATGTCAAAAATTGGCATTCTTACAATTTAACATCTAAAAATGTTCAAAAATCTGCAATTTTTTTGTTTAGAAATCATATTTTAAATATGTGATATTTTTTTGAAATTTTTGGTTTTCTACTCTTTTTTGGTAACAATAATAATTACAATGTTTGACCACTCTATGTATAGTTTGAAAATAAAAACTTAAGTAAAAATAGATGCTTTGAGCTTATTTACAAGTTATAAGTCATTAGATAGTATTTTTTAGAAGGGCTAATGCATGGTATGAGTACACTGTCAATTTAGACTTCTCATGAAAAGTACCTTTCATTCGGTATTATGGTAAATATCTTAAAGTTCAATATTGCATGAAACAATGTCAAACCACATTGGACATAGGAATATCCAAGTTAAATGAAAAAAAAATTATATTGGGAGAAAAGACAATCCAAAGCATATAGATGACAATTGAGTGTGGATTAAGGACATACAATTGAATTGGAGGATATTGATTTATTTGTGAACAACTTATATCCAATGTAACAATTTCATTCTTGTGTTCATGAAATTAAACAAGTGCTTTTGCAAATTCAGTGTTGTGATAGTAAAATAACTTATTGTCTATGCTTCTAAATTTGCAAATTGCATTGGCACCTTAGGTGAGAGATTCAAGATTTGACCAACAAGTCACAATGGTATAAAGGATGTAAATGACAAACCAATTTATATTGTTTCTAATGCATTTGGTGTGATAGTGATGGATGCTAAGGTAGTAATTTAATTGTTATGAATTAATAATGGATTAGAATTGATGCTCAAAATTGTTGGTGATTCTTTTTGCCAAAATTGACTTACAAGTGATTAATTGTTATATACAGAGTATATTTTTAGGTTAAATGTAGTATGTGCTTTGGTTCACGGTCTGTTTGTAGTGTATTGCATTAATGAACTCTTGGCAAAGAGCAATTTGTAACGGAACCAAGTTTGTAAAGCATCAACAAAATCAAGTTACCATATAATTTTTTATATGTTTATTTTTTATTTTTTTATAGCTACTTTATCAATGTTAGAATTCATTAAAGATAATATTTGAAGTGAATTTTTGTGTTTTTGTTCAATTGTACCTCATTGTCAAAGATTGTACAAAGTTCGATTTTTGAATCTCAAATTATAAGTTAGAACACAATATCATAATTACAATAGTTGCAACAAATATTATGGAAAGAGCTATTTAGGCTCTAACAAGCTTCACTCAAGTTTAATGTTGAGCTCTTCACTACGAGGAGTTTGGAGGAAACAAGTTTGGTTCTAGTGAGCCTTTCCTTGTACTCATGCTTATTTTACCTTATGCATTTTTATTAAAATTTCATTTCATCTCAGAAGGTGTAGAATCATATTGGAAGTATGAATTGGAGAAGAGAGTGGTAAAATGGCACTCTCAAATGACAAAGGATGTCATTCCCTTGAGCTTTGGTGTATAGACTCATTTGAAGGTGTCATTTATTGCATACCAATTATTGAATGACACTATGAATGTTGTTTCTATATATGCTTAGTAGTATTTTACATATTTGAATTTTGAATGTGTTTTTCATTTCAAAAATGCACATTATATATAAATGTTGCAAAATGTAGATATTGATTTGATTGTAACATGCACATTTTGGTAAAGTTTGGTAACACGTTTATTAACCTTTGTACAAAATTGTCATTGCAGTGTTTGTATTTTCTTAAAATTAGATTTACATCCTAAGTTTCTCTTTTCTTCAATTTTGTTGACATTTGCAAACATATTGTAGGAGCTAGATGACAATTCAAAAACCACCTATAAAATCATCTTTAATTAGTCAATAAATAATTGAAACTTGATTGTCCACACACATCTCATCCAAGAGCACACAACAATTACTTCAGAAACATTGTCATCAATCAATAAGAATGTACATTATTATGCACATTCTAATAGATACAAGTACCCTCACACCTTAAATATACAAGTGAATGGCTTTTTACCTAGAGTTATGGTGAATGTATATGTAGGCTCTTCACTACATTGCG